>CM052146.1:6988176-7068748 GCA_028454255.1 Halictus ligatus
ACACGACCAATTCTAACGATCCTGCTACCTTCTTTTATATCTTTTTTAGATGTGGATATCGCAACTATCTGTCATACAAGAGAGGATGAAGGTTATGAAATTTACTTTTACCTTCTACTACCCGTAATTTCTCAGCCAGGAATAAATATCACACTGCTGGACGTTGTTCATTAACAATAAACCTACCGACACTTTTTGTATACCTGTTCCTACCGTGTTCGGTCAAAATGACCGGAGCTTAAAAAAAAGCTAAACGTGGATAACAGTTAATTTGTTGCTGAATGAATTAGCAAATGAACGACTTCTATAAAACGACGATACAAATTTATTTTAATATAATTTCAGTTATACAAAAAATACTGCGATGCTCTCTCCTCGATTTACAAAATTCTACTGTGTCGTCCACCTTTGCCGTTTAGATGCATTTGCCATGAAACAGTATTTTCAACCAGGCACGTGAGTAACTTGATAGCTTCTCATTCGATAAGGCGGCTCATTTATTTTGAGTTGGCCACGCCACATTGGGAATATCCTTTCTTTTATACTGATTGTTTAGGTCTAGATAAGTAAATACCATATTATCTCGTGCGGTCAAATTGACCTGGTCGCGTTGGGTAGGTCAAGATACATACATTTCTTGGGGGGGGGGGAAATAAAATAAGTAATAAATACTGAAAAATGCATTGTATACATACTTTTAAAAAAGTCATAAAGATAAATAGCCATGTGATCATTTTGTGTGTACGAAATTGTACACAGAAGTTTGAAAAGGTCAAATTGACACAAGCAGGCGCTTAGAAATGTCTTTCTTTTTGAATAGTTTTGAATCAGTTTGAGAAATTACGTTCCGAATCGAATATCGAGTCTCGAACAAGGATCGTATCCCAAATGAGTCTCGGGTTCCTAAATTCTCGGGTGCCTGAACATATTTATGGGTCGGACCCGACCCAACCCGATCATTTACTCGAGACTCAAGACTCGGGTACCCGAAATGTCGGGATCCCGCACACCTCAAGGAACCAGTGAATTGAAAGGGGTTGGAATATCACATCTTCTAGGAATCAAAGGATTAAACGTATTTTATTACTAGTCAGTTTTAACGCAGCTTTTATGCATTCACAACAAAAATTTCTCTGTAAAATACAATGATTTTCAATAAAAAAAGAACCCCAAGTTCTCGTCCTCTCCCCTGAAGAGTCCATATAAATTGTTTTACCGATCATCCCGTGTTTGCGGGTTCTAAAATGTGCATTGGTAAGGTGATTCAGAACGAGATTTTTCACAACAAGATTGTCCAGTGTCGTAAGGAAGGGAGATTATACGAGTTCGACCCCTGAGGAGAAGACAGACAGGTCAGAGGCAATCGGCCGGCCACCGGAACGAAGAAAGTTTCACGTGACCCTAATAGAAGGCCAGACTACACGTGTCTACGATTATCCTGATCAGCGTCGCGTAAACGGCCCGGCAAAAGAACTCGACCCGCTCTCGGAAAGGTTTCCTTCTGGATTTCTTCGACGGAGACTCCTCGTCGTCGTCGTCCCGATACGTCTGGATAACGAGCGCCCGATAAGACGACCCCGGCGACGCTCGTTCCTTTGTCAACGCCCGTCGAACTCTCCCCTTTCCTCGGGACAGACGGAGGATTTCTCGGGGATCTTCCCGGAATTCACGCGGCTACGGGTTTCTTTCGGTGCGAGGCAGGGCGAGCCAGGGTGAGCCAGGGCGAGGCAGCAGGGCGAGGCAGGGTGAGGCGACGCGGCGGCGGACGTGTCTTAATCCGAGTCGACGCTTCCCTCCGGGAGAGAGAGACAGGTTTTCACGAATCGATTGTGTCGCGACCGCTTTTTTGCCCCGACGATCGAACGTCCGCCGGTGAAGCGTCACCTTCGCTCGCGACCGACGAAGAAAGGGAGCCACTGTCACGAACGACAGAGACGCCGGTTGTCAATCAATGAAACGATCCGGGAACCGTGCTCTGCTCTAGCTGCGTCTTGCTGTCGCATGGAACAAATACTCCTCCGCCTTTGAACTCTCGGCTGAAAGGTCAATAATCCCTATGGACGGAATATTCGGAACGGCCTGTACAAGTATGAACGCTGCAATTCTGTTGAGCACTTCAACTTGTATTCTTTTGTTCGTGGAATAACTACTGTTTTGTGACGTCGATTGTGGAACACCCTATACATCTTGAATATTTGGAACGGCCTGCAGAAGTATGAACGCTTACACTCTGCGATTCTGTTGAGGACTTGAAGTTGTATTCTTTTGTTCGTGGAATAACTACTGTTTTGTGACGTCGATTGTGGAACACCCTGTACATCTTGAATATTTGGAACGGCCTGTAGAAGTATGAACGCTGCAATTATGTATTCCTTTGTTCGTGGAATAGCTACCCGACTGTTTTCTGACGTCGATTGCGGAACACTCTGTACACCTTGAAGGAAGCGCTTATCTCTGCGTCAGTTAATACGTTTATGTTCTTGACGGCCGAATTTTACTAAATTATAATACTAATAAATCCTTCCATTTAATTTTTAAGATTAAATATCACCCTTCCATTTTTGTGCCACCATGAGCTCCCCGTCTATGTATGCCACGTGGCGTGCGAGTTACTTACAAACCTGATTTTGTTGAGCATACTTTATACCGCGCATTTACCACGTTGTTGGCAGTCGTTCCATATGAAGCGGATTTTATTGAAAATTTTCAATTTGCTTCCCGGCCATGGAGGAACATCCTCCCGGCCGTGTATCATCGTTCGCGGACCACCCTGTACGTTCTCAAAGGGGTCGTGCTCGGCAGTATCTCGTGCAAGAAAAGCCGAGGAACGCGATAAGCCAGGAACGACGATCTCGAGAATTTTGTATTCCCCTTAACAAGATCCCAGGAGCGAGCGATCTCGCTAGTTTACGAGGGCTGCCGAGGTACCACGAAAAACTTTCTTTTTTATAGAAGGGGCTGGTCACGTGTACGGCCTCGTATACGACTGAAGAGGGGTGGTATTAGCCCCTGCGGAATATTTCATAATGGCTCGTGAATCGGGACGTGCCGAACAACCCTCGCGGTGTAATATGGGGTAGGGCTACGCCGACCGATATATATCGACTGGCAGTAGCCAGATTTCCCTCTCGATTTTCTCGCTCGACCCTGACCCAACGACAGACGCATTCCCCCTCACCTTCGCATCGGAGATGGGCAAATTCATTATCCAGATAACGAAGCTTCAATTAACGGCCGACGGATAAAAGACTCGTCGAATACCCCCTCCTTTCCTCCAGTGATGCTAGACGCATCTTTTTTTTTTAAAGAAAGTCCCGGTTAAAATTAAATATTGATTCGACAGTAGAACCTTGCGAATGAATCAAGAGCACAGGGGTGTTCGGATAATAGAATAGTTCCATAATTATAGTGTTGGAGTTCTCACTTGTTTGTATATTAAATTGTACAGTCAAACTTGTTTTTGTGCGGTCCTTTTCTATGTGATTTTTTTATGCGGTATATGAATGCCTACGCTGTTGATATTATAACACCCTTGTCGAGTATTATTGAATTATGTGCATTTTGTAAATTTCTCCATGTTTAAAATGAAAAATTACATTTTTTTTAAATGTTTCCATGCGTAATTTAATTCTTTATTTTGTTTGGAAAGCACTTTCTCGCTATTTCGTAAATCTTTGGCATATTTTCTAAGTGGGACTTTTTTTAACCGGTCCCTCCCCACCGCATAAAAATTTCCTTTAATATGTTATAAAAAATTGTTTGTTATAGCTATGTATGAAGTTTTTGAATATTTTTTTCTATGCGGTTTCTTTCATGCTGTCCCTATCTACCGCACAAAAACAGGTTTGACTGTATATGGATATCAAATATCAAAGGTCCGGATAATCGAGGTTCTGCTTAATGCATTACTATCTCACATTGACTCTATGGATTTTAATAAATTTTTGCACTACTCTTACATGCGTTTTCAATATTCTCTGTTTGCTAAAACAGATTTCGACGCACGTGTTGTCCCTAACTCACTGTCAGGCCAACCCTTAGCGTGAACAATGCGCATCCTCTGATTTGCTCAGGTGTGGCGTATTTTTGGACGATCGTTCCCATATGTTTGCGACTTTTTTTGTGCCAGGGAGGGTGCGTCACGGGGGGCGATTGTGTAACACACTTGCGCGTGGTCATCGCGGTATTGTCTTCCTGCCTGTCCCCTGTTACTTGTCATTTCCACCGACATTTAAAAAATGAATGTTAGCTTTAAATAACGCTGAATTCAAAATGACCCACGACGTTGCAATAAAAAATTAAATCGTCAGACAATGAACAGTCTAACACAAAAGTGCCATTGCTGACGAATCATTTTTTAACAAATTCCCAACCGTGTGTCATGAACGTTTAAAAAATCGTTGGATAGCTAGAGTGAGTATACCAGTAAGTGACCAGTTAAGATCGTCTTACAATTATTTATAATTTTTTGCCTTTTGGTGTAGTGAAACAAATAATTTCTTAGATTTACCTGTTTCTGAGATTAAAAAATCCGCGATACAAATTTTTTTCGTTCTTTAACCGACGAAACTAATTTCTGTTCGCAGTTATCGATTTCCGCAGCACATTTTTCCATCGCCGGATCTCCGCGGCTCTAGGAAACATCCCGCCAGGATTTCTAGAGGTTCCAGTCAACGAGAATAAAAATACGTTAAATAGCTGCGAGTAATACGTTAACAATTATTGAGGTTCAGAACGCGCTATATAAATTTTTGCTTAGTTTTCCGATGAAAGTAATTTCTGTTCGCAGTTGCCGATTCTCGCAGCACATTTTTTCATCGCCGGATTTCCGCGGCTCTAGGAAACAGCGAGCGGACCATCCCGCCAGGATTTCTAGAGGCTCAAGTTAACGAAGTTCCACGGCGAGTGCAAGGACAATCTCGTGGCGCGAAATAAAGTCCGGCCGCGCGGATTCAATTACGCCGCCGGCTCTTTCGGCTGGACGGCGAAATGTCCGCCGCCGGGGGTGTGTACACCGATTGCATCCCCCGTCGTGCCATTGTCCAAGGTTCTGGCCGTGCGGTTTTGCAGCCACGCCGTACCATGGCGTGGCGTGGCATGGTGTGGCGTGTGTGCGTCGAGCAATCGAACCGACACGGTTTACGCGCGAACCGCGTCGCTCTGAATTTCGACACCCGAAACGGCCATACGTCCGACACGTAAATCAATCAACGTTTCAACGATTATAGAAACTAAAACGCCTATATACTGCTCCGATTTTACGGCGCTCATAAACGACATTCGACACAATAATACAATTATGATCAAACTCCAGGAAATTGTCTGCCTATGACAGCCTCTAACGCGCAAGGCTCAATGAAATATGTATATATTTCTAAAATATATATTTCAATATGTATTTTAGATATATATTTCAATATATATTTTAGATATGTATATTTCAATATGTATTTTAGATATATATTTCAATATATATTTTAGATGTATATTTCAATAGATCTTTTAGACATATATTTTAAAATATACTTATTGAAATCATATATACTCTTTTCTGCATTTTGTCATCAGAAAATTCTACAAAGATCATACTCGGAAAGATTATGCTTTAATGGGATTCTCTAACTAAATTCGCTAAAATAAGTATTTTAAGGCATTCAAACACTTTGTCGGCTTCCTGTAGTGAACAAAAGTATTTGTTTTTTGGCTTCATTTTGAAACACGAAACCAAAACGAGAATAAGAATTCCAATGACTTTCTACAATGTTTTAATAATTCTAAAACTGAGTAATAAATGTCGCAATATGAAGAGCTAATAGAAAATATCTTTTATTGTAATCATGGTATATAAAATAGTTTCGCACACGACATGATTTTTGTTTCACAGAAAAAGATACAAAAAGAGAAATAAGTCTGCACAATAAATTGAAATACCACAACTCGCCTTCAGCAGTATCAATTTTCTTGCTTCTGTTACTACTGTTCAATTATAGTCATGCCCATATAGGTAGCGCAATAGGTAGTCTACAAAGATGGAATTTCGATGAACAACACCGCCGGAAGTCGTGGGTAGAACGGAAGCAAAAATTCGCCGGTTACGGACGAAATCAGAGGTATCCGTTCTTCGTAGATGTGGAGGACGAAGAGAACGAAGGAAGCGGCTCTTCCTTCGGCGCGTTATCGTCTGACGTTTCCGCTTTAAGTGCGACCCAGACAGCGGCCTAGCCCAAAAAAGCACCCTCGAATCCTGCACCCTCGTGCCGCCATCAAGCTCTCGCCCCTCACCGTGGGCGAGTGTCTGCTCCTGGAAGGTTGAATGCGGCCGCCGTGCCAAGGGTGGGGGAACGGGACCACGGGACAGAGAAAGAGGATGCAGCCGGACGAGAAGGAAGACACCGCCTCGGGGGCAGTTTTATTTAAATCGGACTTGGAGAGAAAATGTCGCCTCCGGAGGGTTGGTGAAGCGCGGACCACCCTCGCTAACTTGAGTCGTATATTTTTCGGCTTGTAAAATTGTCCTGGCGGCAACCCCGGGCTCCGGCAACCGCCGCCGCCCCTGAGAATCGCCTGTTCTCGCTGGATTACGCGGCCCTGCTTTCCGGAAAATTTTTTCCTCGGTACGTTCTTCCGGTTTTTCAACCCTTAACTCTCGACCCTATGTTGTTTTTTATTAGCCGAGATAGCGGAGTTCCTCGAAATTTTCTGAAGCGTTTCAACTTCAACCGAGGTGTTCCGGCCTCAACCGAGGTGTTCCGGCCTCAACCGAGGTGTTCCGGCCTCAACCGAGGTGTTTTAACCCTTAAGTCTAGGGTGGATGTGGTTGTGGTTGTAATCTGTTAGCTAGGAAAGACGAGGTAACTTGTTGTTTTTGGTTGACATAAATGTTCCATAAGTTTCCGTTCTTTATTTTGTTGTATCAAATCAGACCGGCACGTAGTACGGTACTATGTTGTGTGTGCACTGATTGCAACAATAGTTTTGTTAGTTTGATTTGATTTGTCTTGTCTTACCCGTTTATAGTAAGTCACTAGTGGGCTGTCGATTTTATCCATTAATGACAGAAATAAACGCTCGTGATAGAAAATTGTGAAGACATTACAAGAATTAAAAAATGCTGATACATTATGCTTGATTTATTAAATTTATCAAAAGAAAATTTGTATTTTGTACAAAGATCCGCCGTCTAGTGACTGTTATAAAAAACCTACCAGGATTATAGTGAGTCAGATTCTTTCAAGGAAACTTTGTTCAGTTCGAAATTAGGATTAGTTTGTTACATGGCGCGAAGAAGGAATTATGAAGCCAACATGCAAATGTTGTAAAATACAATTTTTGGTATTTCCTCTGCAATTCCGATCGATTGAAATTTTACAAAATTCCTTCTTCACGTACTAAACTTATTGTTCTAACTTCTAAAAAAAGAAATCTAAGCCGCACGATCCAATATTAAAAATGTTATCGTATTCTCAAAACTGTCCGAATACTGCTGCGACAGACTGTGAAATAAATAAATAAATAATCTGGATGCCCCAGCGCAATTTCGCGCCTAAGCCGAAATAAAATAAGAAGTCGCATTCGGGAGTGAAATGTAGCCGGGGAAATATTAAACCGCGGTCAGGGATGATTTAAAACGCAGCATATTGACGGTATAAATACGCAATATTTCCAGGGCGATGCGACAGCGGGCGGAATCATTAAAAATCGGTTTACCCTTGCTGGGGTCCCCCATTTCTCATCGGCGACCCCGATCAACCCCTTCGTAACAAGCTTTATGCGAGCGATGCACGTCGGCCGCGCGGGTGGGAATCGCGTCGAATATATCGGCGAGAAGTACAGGAACGGTTCGATGCGGAGGGGTCTCTAAAGATTTGAAATCAGGATCATCCCGGGGATCCCGACGGTTTTTAGCATGGCGTGGAGAGACCAGCTCCGGGAGAAGGTGTTCGCGGATCGGCCGAAAGGGGAACCCGGCGATCCGGAAAAACGCTGATGCCTCGCGTAGCTCGGAATTCGGAATCGATTTCACGGCGGCGAGGAGGCAAGGGAGCACGGTTACAGAAGGGAAAAAGAGTGCGGCCAGTGCTTTCGCGGCCGCACGGAAGGTCGTCTTTTCGAGAGGCAACGATCGCTTTAACGGACCCGAGCTTTCAAACGGCCGGCCGAGCTCTCCGAGCGAAAATCGGCAACGGCCGGGCCGCTTTTACCGTGGTCACGAGCGGATATTCCGCGGTAAGTAGTCCGGAGAATTTTCTGTTCGAAACGCTCGACCCCCGGAGCTACTGAATTTTAGAGACTCCGCTATTCCCGTCGAGAAACGTATTGAACGGACGCGCCGGAGCTTTTCGGAAAGTTCAGCGGAACTGATTAAACCAGGCCATAATCGAATTATGGGGACACCGCTGCGGTGTCTCGATTCAGTGAAAATTAGCGTTTTTTTTTCTTTTTGGTGCTCGAACGTGCGGTTCACGCGACAATTTCACATTTTTGATGGCACGAATCTGGTGATTTCAGTACGAGACAAAACATTAGGCTAGACTTCTTCTTTACGTAAGTCCTGCAATTGAAAAATAAAAAGTTTCCATTAAAAAAATTTGGAATGATTCGAGTATGAGACATGACGTCTTCAAATATGAACAGTTTAGAGATGGTAAAAACTTTCTAATACGAAGACATCCTAAGTATTCGTGTTTAAGATTGACAGAAATGGCTAGCCACGATTTATTAGGAATCTATTAGTTCTAATAAGGAGGTCAAAGATTATCTGGAAGAAGTAGGGCCAAGGAAATATAAAAATAAAATGAGTCCTTGAGGAGTTGAATGGATCCAACCGAGAGTACCTTGTGAGGGTTAACCTAGTCCCATTTCACCGCAATAGTTATTGAAGAAGCAATATAAAGGGTGTCCCAAAATGACCTGACATTTTAAATTGTGTGCCATTTTTTTTTTGTGGTGAACATGGAGTAGTAGTCTTTGGCAACTGGCATCAGGAAGTATTGAGGTTTAGTCATGGAGAATTACACGATCGAGTAACGCATAGAAATCATAAAACCATCATAACGCACCACCTCGCAAAATCATTTTCAGCGATGAGTGATGAATTTGGGGGACCGAAAATCCACAAGTGATTCAACAGCTTCCCATGCAAACACCACGGGTCACTGTTTGATGCGGATTTTGGATTGGAGGAGTGATTGGGCCGTAATTTTTTGAGAATGTTGCTGCAAATGCGGTTACCGTCGCTGGTGTTCGTTATCGTGACATGATAACCAACTTTTTACGGAATCAATTGAACCGCATGGACTTGGATATTCTTCCAACAAGACGCCACACTGCGGGAAAAACAATGCAGTTACTGCAGTGCCGCGGCGCGGCGTGGCGCGGCGATGTGAATTGGCCCCCAAGATCGTGCGATTCCACGCCATTGGACATTTTTCTTTAGGGTTTACTTAAAGGAAAAGTGTATGCCAATGATCCACAGAGCATTCCGGAGCTGAAGGAAGCAATTGGACGCAGCATTACTAAAATTAGTCCGCAATTATGCCAAACTGTTATCGAGAATTTCGTCAAAAGAGTGAACGTTCGCAAACAGGGCCGAGGCGGCCATTTATCAGATATTGTATTCCACACATAACCTCCATGTTTGTACGTTATATTATAATAAAAGGGACACCCTTTACATATGTATTAACCCCTTGCACTACAACAACGAGTGAGACTCGAGGTAAGAAATTTGGGCGAAAAACAATAAACACGAACCTGACCCGACGTAGCTCGTTCGGAGCAAACGTAAACAACACGAACCTGACTCGTGGTACCTCGTTCCGACCAAACGTAAACAAAACGAGTCGGACCCATGTTTCTCGATATTTTCTTACTTTCGTTGCGCCGAAATATACATATCATACGACGCACACAATTTGCGCAAGTTCGACGCGTGACCGACCGAGCTTGTTTATTGTGGCCCGAGGAATCGGGAGTCAGCTGGTAGGACAAGGGGTTAAGTCACCCTTTCACCGCATTGATCGACTACCATCGCCTCGATCAAGGAACGAATTAAATTTCGAAAACGACGGGCAGCCGAGAGTCAACAATGAAGCACTCCCAACTCCGGCGCGTTCGCAGTGTCTTCGGCGACTATCGCCAGACGACAGAGCGTCTGCATAAGAGGCTGATAGGGTTCCTAAGCCGGTTGGCAGCCTAGGCTGATCCTCGCCGCTGAATTCTCGCCTGGATGACTCACAGGGACGTGTCGCGATAGAGTCTCGTCTAGACGGTGTATATTCCCGGAAAAAGCAATAAAGGCGGCCGCAGGAGGTCTCGTGCGAGGCATTTACGTCAACGTGGGTACGTTCCCGTGACGTCACCGCGGATCGAGCCGTCTCCGTCGTCGTGGTCGTTGTCGTCGTAGTCTGGGTGACGTAACACCGGTGGCATCGAGCGACGGCGTCTGGCTTCTAAACAGCGACCCGGTGAACGGCCAGGTAAATCGCGGCCCCGACGGTGACCTGGATTCCCGCGATCGCTATGCCGGGGAAAGCCGAGCGGAGCGGGTGCAGATAGGAGAGGAGCGACGCGGAGGTTTCGACGATATATCGGACGCGAAACCGGCGACACGTAACCGGCCACGCCGCGGGACGGCCGCGATCATCGGTAATCCGCTTTGGACAGCCTCAAGGCTACTTAGCAAAAGTCACGCACGTGGATAAGCCGCAGCAAGACACCGGACAACAACAGCCAGCCTCGACCATCCAGGCTACGAATAAGAGGATTCTTGGCCGGATTATTTACAACGCCCGCAGCTCGCGCCGGCGCCGATATTTTTCACCGCCTTCCACGGTCTTCCTGATTCGTTTGTTGCTCTCCGATCGTCATTCGCTGCAGACATCCGAGCCGCCGCGCCGCGTTCGAGAGAATCACGCGTTCGAGCGACGATTGCTCGGAGAGAGGTGATGGGTATTGGTTGCGTAGTCGCTGAGAACCTGAGAGGTTTCTACACGCTCTTCAGCTGGTGAGGATATGCGATCTTTCTGTGTACGCGACTTTCTTATGCGAATGTATACAGTGGACGATCCTTGCGGAGGATTGTGTAATTGAAAAAGACCTATGTTATAACTCGTGAAATTTATTGTACGTACAGTGCTCACCGTTGCTCCGAGAGAATCGGCTAGTGTAACATACGTTCTTCTTCCACCTTCAAGCGGGAACATTTCATTTATTACACTAGTCGATTCTCACATTGCTGCATTGAGTAACGAATTATGTTTATGTCTTCCTGTAGATTTCATAAAACTCATCGTACGCCTTCCTTCTAGATGCCCATTCAACTTTTGTTCCAAGCTTTCTACATTATAACACGTTGACTGCCGAGCAATCATCCCCCAAAAATCTCAGAGAATCAAAGTAATTTAACCCTTACAATATCGAGTGATACTCGTGACAAAGATCCTAAACAGAGTCTAATAAATATGTACGTTATTAATTTCCTTTAAACCGAAATAAAATTCTATTTTGGCGTTGTCAATGTACAGTTATTGGAGATCATATAGTCATACAATAGATATAAATTTTCTCCCTGTTTTAGGAAATTACGAATTAAAAACAAGTTCTAATCACCGTAAAATTAGTCGTAGTGCAACGGGTTAATCATTGCAAATTTGCAGAGTTGAAGCCTATCACAGGGATTGCTTCTCGAGCTTTTTAAACCCTACAAATCCCAATGACGTTCGGTTCAGGCAGCCGTGTGATGAGCAAAATTAATTTTTAAAGATACACGAAGAATTGTGTCACTCGTGTACGACTGACGCGTCAGTCACCCGTATGCGCTGTAATAATAAGTAAATGCGCTTGAGTGGCCGCTAGGCGATCCCAAAAACGCTTCTAGCATAATAGAACAAAAATCCACTCGCAGATAGTTCAAAGAAAATTGAATCAGTACAAATTCAATTCGTAGATCTCGCAGACCCACAGGTTCCCGAATTAATTTGTGCAATTTATTATATATAATTTGTGCACTTTCCTCGTTGAAAATGTACGGGAGAGTAGCTTCCGAGCAGCGAGCCCGACCTTATCTCTAAACGCCTTTGAACGACAGGAAGGACATTCAACCCCCGCAACAACGGAGCGTGTCAGTTTTTCCGCGTGGCCCGGCTCGGGAAGTCCTCGCGTGTCATATCTGAATCTGCGAGCGGTTTTTCCGGCGCTAAAGAATTCGAGGAACGAGAACGCGCACGATTATGCTCGGTTCTTCGTCCCTTCCGTGGAGGAATCTTTTTCTTTTCTGGTTCGACGTGGCAGAGCGGGCCGAACCGGGTCGGGTCGGGTCGGGTCGGGGCAGCCCGTTTGCTTTTGGCAGCCGATGCGCCGCACTTGGACGTCGCCCAAACGTAATAAATTTCAAATCAGGTCATTGCTTCTCTTTGCACTTAGCGTGATGCGGCGCGACGCGACGCGACACCACGCGACACCGCGCGTCGAGCCCGCAGCGTGAAAGAGAACCCCCCTTTTCGTACGCGCTCGCCACGACCAACAACGTGTTCGGATTTCACGCGGACCCTTCTCCCTCGATCGTTCCACCGTCCCTTTCTCTCTTTTCCGCTGTCTATCTATCCGTCGCTCTATCCCTCTATCCTTCTGTCTTCCTCTGTTGCACCCTGACCCCGCATATCCTGTGCACGCGCGTCCATCAGCCGCTTCGCAGGCGAGAGATGATCGTCCAAGTCACGATTGGCGGAACTGACGTGAGAAACGGAACGATGCGACTCGATTCCAGTTGGATTGACCATTACCAACGGTGCAATTGATTTGTTAGGGCACTAGGCGCGTTCTACTACCCCCGCGGAACGTGTCCCGGCGAAATCGTCGACGGTGCGGAAATTCTTTTGGATGCACTCTTTCTTTTCGAGACTAGGAGATTCTTTTTGTGAACGTAGAATAGGTGAACCAAATTTCGTTTCGAATCTATGAAAAGTCAATTCTTCGTTCAATCATTCCTTTCAGCATTGTTTCAACTTCGTGGCTGCTTGCATAGCTGCTTGAAACTGGAAAACTAACTTTTGCAAACACAGCACATTTTCTTCCGGATCTACGACGTATGTACAGTGAGTACTGAAGTAATCGCTGCGTGTTGACTTACGAATGAAGATTGAATTTGTCTGGACCTTGTGCAATTTTGATTATGGTATGGTTTTTGACCCTGAAGTGGTCGCGCTCGGTCTCACAGACCGACTTTATTTACTCATAACCGAAGGAGAGATTGTTTATACAGGAATATGTAATAATTTCCATTATTGTACTTCTATTCCTTCTGAATTAAAAACAATGCATTATATCCCAGATAGCACACAGACGTCTTGAAAGCCCTACGAACGGCTTCCAAACGTCTCTGGAATGTCTCTGGAACGTCTTTGTTAAAAAACTGTACGTCTTAAGGACGTCTTTAAAACGTCTGTTAGACTGTCTCGAAACAGACGTCTTTAAGACGTCTTTTAGACGTCTTAGAGATGCTCATAAATGTTAATTAAAATAAAATAAATTTAAATGAATAAAGCAATATTTTATTGTTATTGTTAATATTTATTATAACATTCAAAGTATACATTAAAATTAAAGTTAAACATTACAATTAAAACTAAACATTAAACTTAGACATTGAACATTAAAATTAAACATTAAAATTAGACATTAAAATTAAAATTAAACATTAACCATTAAAATAAAAATTAAACATTAAAATTAAATATTAACTATTAACATTGAAATTAAACATTAAAATTATAATTAAACAATACAATTAAAAAAAGTGTTTCTTTTAACAGAAGCAGCACAGTACCATCGATATTGCTTTTGATAGACAAAAAATGTTCCATGTGTATTTGTTATAATTTTGCTATTCTATCATAACTATGGGTACGTATGTAAATATTAATCCAATGTTGTTAATAATTCTAAGATATCTTGTTAACAAATAATAATTAATAATTAATAATGACTTATACAATCGGCCGCCCTCTTCAGCTACATCTGTATAGTTGCCTAGGTGTCCTTTTGGCTTCCAAGCATATATTTGCCTCTTGTGAACTTTAGGCACTTTATACTGCAACACTCCGAGTAGCAATCAGACAAACTGTTTTGAAACGTTTTGACAATTTTAATAAACGTAAAGTGAAAACCGGTTATATGCTTGCGGTGGTTTCAGTATTAGTAACTCTTCATTAAAAGAATCGTTCCTGTTTTATTTGATTTTTATAGCCGCTGATTTTGCTGTCTACGCTCTGACGAAAAACAAAGCAGTGCAATGCACCAAACAGACATAAAAGCACATGCACAATAATGAGAAAGAATTACAACCAAATAATCAATTCTTCTGCCCCCTTATGTATTATCTTTGCGTAAAATATTAGTTTTTATCAAAGTGGAGGAAGCTACCCATGACAAATATTCGATGAATAGGAATCTTGTGTACACGATCGTATCTACCGAAGACTAAACATGTTGACCCCACGTTGACCGTAGATGACTAGTGGATGTGATTTTTCATCGTGAAAGAATTTATAGACATGATACCAGTCGAACTATCTACCAGCTAAGCAACTTACGCGATTTTTAGAGCAGCTTGTCACTGGGTCATCCCATACTTATGCGTCTCATCGCGGGTATAAATGATTGAATGATTTCATCCATCAAAGTGGAACAAATTCTCAAATAAAAGTTCACTAAAAAATTCACTAAAAAAGGAGGAGAAATTAGTCGAGACCAAATCGATTAACTCAGCAAAATGAAGAGATGAAGTAAATTGATGAAATTGTATACATTCATTTTTAACAATTATTTCAATTTTGCTATTCCATTTATTGAGCCTAATTATTAAAGACAGTTATTTTAAATGTCATATGAAATTAGTCGAGTATTTTGGCAAAAAAATGTAAAAAAACTCGAAAGGTAGTTAACTGATTAGGCTCGTGAATGGTTCAAACGTGATGGTTCCTACCACCAGCTGGAATTTATGAAAATAGAAAATAAAACTGCATCGAATTCCAAATTATTTTGCATGATTCACGAATTTCCACAAATTCTGCACACGCATGGAGATGTATTTTCTGGTAATGACCCAACGAGCCTGCAGATCGCAAAATGTTTCTGACAAAAACTGCGAGCGGAGGATCAAAGAAAAACAGAGCCCCGACAGAGCCGTAGCGGTGGACTGCTCGATTAGAATAATAAAGTCGAACATTATTCGACAGGTATAACCGCAGTGCAAATATTTTCGCCGACGGAAGAAGGAAGTGCATGAAAATCGTTAAATCCGCGGGATCAGCTGCGTGCGTAGTCGCGCGATTTAGAGCTCTATGCGCGACCGATTTCGTAATAAGGAAAACATTTGCCCGCCGTCTCGAAGATAAGTCCGCCGTTCGGCGGAATAGTAATTCACTGCGGCGGAAAAACGCAGTCTCGAAACGACAACGTCAGGTGGAGGAGGGAGTCAAACAACCAACTGCGCGCTGCGAAAACATTTCGAAATTCGCGGGAGGCGTGTGTAGACGCCGCGTCCCCGAGTTAGCTGCATGGAAATTATCGTGCCCGACGTCGCGATCGTTGATACGAAATTTAATATTTATGACGGCCCGTCGATGAGTCACGATAATCTTTCGTAAATATGGACGAATGCAACGTGCTCGCGTCGCGAGTGGATGTCTCGCGATTTACCAACGAAACGCACGGCATCGCTGCGCATTGAAAAATAACATCGACCGACTCATCTGCGCGCCGTATAAACAGTTCGGGAAATGTTTTGACTGAAACTGCCAGCGTGAAGTGTGTACGCTAGACAGAAAAATTAGTCGAATGACACGACGAAGAGATAATGTGAAGTGTCAGCCTGTGACGTAAGTAGACTCGACCGCACGTGTAATTTCATGTCCTGATTCTGAGAATTTAATTACTGGCTGCACAAGTTGATTTTTATTATTTTCTATCTTGAATCTTATCTTGATTTTTGAGCAACCGAAATACTTTCTATTATCGAAAATAATTTCCATCGCGTTCCATGTATTCCATTTCTTGCATATTCATTTTATACATATAATTTCTTTTTCATAATTGTAAATAGTAATTGCAAGCGTAAATATAATCTCTTTTTCTAAATTAAAACTGAACGTATTCTAGAAGTGGGTAGATTGAATTTACTTGAACTTTCTATGGTTTTCATTATAGTATGTGTTTAAATAAAGAAGTCGGTTCAGACATTTTCTATGAAAGGGTTTTTGTAATTTCAATAATTAGGGGTAGCCATAAGTAATCAATTATTTCCAAAGAATTTGTTTTGCCTTTAAACAATATTCTTTTACAGGTTTCGGTAAAGCAGCCCGTGTTCAAAATATTCTAAAAAGTATAATCTTTTTTTACAACCATGTAATAAAATGGCGGCGTCCGTACCTTCCGAGGATCATATTCGTCATTGCATACTTTTTCATTTTCATGCGGGATTTAATGCAACGGTAACAACAAAGAAAATTTGCGATGTTTATGAAGATGTATTGAACTTTGAATTTTTACCGCACCCCCCGTACTCACCGGATATTGCTCCCTGTGACGTAAGAAATAAAACATTCACTTCTGTAGAAGTTGTAAAGAGGTTCCTTGAGTCATATTTTGCTTTACGAACCCTGGATTTCTATAAGAGGGTTGAAAAATGGCAAACTGTCCTTGATAATGATGGAGATTATGTTATACATTAAGAAATAAAAACTTGAATTTACTATAAAGTTTGTTTTAGGTTTCAACATAATTGATTACTTGTGGCTCCCCCTAGTAAAATAGAAAACCAGTCACATGGCAGTGGTAGGTTTAGCGTTAATAGAAATTAGCACGTCACCACTGCACAATGATGGCGCTTCCAGGGAACACGACCGCCGTGGTACAAGCGGTGCCAATTATCCGTGACGGGGAGTCGGGAAATCTGTCGCGAGGAATCCGGCGTCAAGAATCTGAGTTTACCGGGCGTCAGGAAATCCAAGGCATCCCCTTTGGCGGAGGTGTTCCCTTCGCGTGGGGAGTGCCGATAAAATATTTCCCGATAATATCTGGAGCCCGTAAGAAAAAGGGTTCCCGCCAGATCCTGCAGCCGGTGAAAAGGTAAACGCGAAGGATCGGCGGTACTGTGGTAGGAACCGGGCCAGACAGAATAGACCCGTTCGAGGACGGGTATTTCGCGGATGGATGCGGGGGGCACATTGAAGAGGACGAGGCGGAAAAACTCCGTAAGAAAATCTTATCGTTGAATGCGCCGGGACAAAGGAGGGTTCGGGGAGTGCGTCGCGGGGCAAGAAAGATGGAGCCGTGGTGATAAAGGAGGATGGGATAGATGGGTGCTCCGGGGCGCGTCCACGTGGAAAGAAACGGCGTGGCGTGGTATAGCCGTGGCGTGGCGTGGCGTGGCGCAGTCACGAACAAGCACAAGACATGCCGGGAAACGCGCACTCTACCCGAGGAAACGCGGAATCTTGGTGAAAACGCGTTCACAAGACGACGACGCCACGTAGTCGCGACGACGAGGAAGGTTTCCATGAAGGTGAGACGGCCGACGTTTTCTCTACGTGACTCTCCTTTCTCCCCGGGATGACGTCTCCTCTTCTTCTTTTTCTTCTTCTGTTTCTTCTTTTTCTTCTTCTTCTTCTTGGTTTCCTCCGAGAGGAGACCCGCGGCTTGTATTATTATTCCTAAGAACATCGCGATCGCGGAGAGAGAAAGAAAAAAAAGAAAGAATGATACGGCGGCTGCGGGAAGGAAAACTTACTCGAGAAATCGTGATCAACGATCCGACAAGCGCCGGATGATGCGAGGAAAATCTCAGCCATTGCCGAACCGGAATACTTAAGCCCAGAACTCCGCGGATGTTCTTCCGGAGTGGTTCCTCGGATTCGGAAATTCATTGCTCGACGATCTGCTCTACGAGGGAGGATGTTTGCTCTGATGAAACAGTTGCTTGATAGATGAGACTCGGGACGAGCGTGGTTCATTGTTGGGCGGACGAGGGACGCAAAGGAATTTCCGATGAGTTTTATGTGTTGACTGGCGAATCTGGTTTCTGAATCTGTGGAATCCTCTGAATCGATGCTCGACAAAAGAACGACGGAACAGTTGGGATTCGTCATTACCAGACTGGGAATTTTCAGTAAAATTAGTAGGCGAAAATTCGAAACATTTATGTATATATTATTTTCCACTGATTTAAGAGAGCTCTGTGGCTCTTGTTTGTTGAAATTGATGCAGGCAATTTTCATTTTGTTTAAAAGTCTGCAGTCTAATCATCGGATTTGCTCTCTCAAGTTTCTTGTATTTTACGCATTATTATAAAGAATACAGATGTAGAAAAATGTTAGATCAACGATGAAGCTGGTTTTAATCAATTTTATGGTACAATCCTGAAAACATTAAGTATAACGAAAAACAGAAACGTGTATTTACAATTATAACATTTTAACTCGTTATTTTCGATTCTGCAGAAAGTTGCAAATTTTCGACTACGGTTTAAATTAAACCTCGTTCAACAGCCTCTAAATTCGCAACTCGTACACAATTGATAGCATTAACAAATATTTCTCTTCTGCACGATACGTGTCTAAACCAGGCCTAAAGCCTAATTTATAGTAGGTATTTTTCTTTCCTCAAGATGCACGGCGTTGCTCCAAATAGCCTACTCTAATTTACATGTTTTCTTAGCGTGTTCGTTGATGTATGATTTATTTTTTCAGAGTTCAAAAGTACGAATTGAGTAATTTGAGGGATCGTGGAGCCACTTCCAATATTTGGTCACCCGAGTTCCCGTGCACTAGGGTAAATGTGGCTCGCGGAACGGATCGGCACAGATTTTTCGCGAATCGAACGAGAAGAAGGGCAGGTAGAGGAAAAACAATCGCAGTTGCCGTAACCGGAGACTCCCGCTATAGCGCTAGACATAATATTTACTCCTGCCCACCTGCCCCCTCGGTCGACCACCTCCGACTGGCGGCCATCTTGGATCGGGAAGGTCGGCTGGAAGGTCTGAAGTGCACGCACTCTCGCGCATATGCGGGGGATTATCGTTAATCACAGGCGTGGGTCTACTGGACCACTATTGCAACTACTATACAGCCGCAAGTTTAGAGAATTCATATGGCCATTTGTCTTCCTAAAAAAGGAACAAAAAGAGAAATATTTTTCAAACAGAAATACAACAGATGAGTAAAGAAATTTTAAGACCTAACAATACAGCATCCACAAATCCAATATAAGGATTCAGGTTTTTCAACTGTCTTTTACATATCCGTGGTGTGCGATCGCATCGAAAAGATCGCGGGCATCGGCGAACGCAATTAAACGAAGCGAGAAACGTTAACAGAAGCGTTCGTCGGGCGCGTCGAGGAAACTGTCGAAGGGACAAGAAGTTCCCTCGGAAGGGCCGCGCGGATCATGAATAGCAGTCGTTCTATGCCTGCTCGGAGGTTCGTGGAAGTTCGCAGACTTCGGGTCCGGGGCGTAAGCGGAGCTCATTGCTTATTCTCGCCGGGGCACCGGACAATCGTTGATTTATTTCGCCGGGTAAATCCCGGCCGGGTCGTCCCGGCCAGTAATTAAATTTGATTTACGAATAAATAATCGATGTACTCGCGCGAACGCGAGCGCAAGGCGCGCACGCGCGGCACCTCCGGTGATTAATGAGCAAAATTAATACGCGTTCTTAATTGACCCGATTTAATTTCACGTCGCGCGTTACGCCGTGGTCAGGCGAGACGGCCAGACATCCGGACGTAAAGAGGCAGACCGGAAAAGGGGACAGAGACGGAGGACGGGCCGGAGAGGGACGAACCGGAGGGAAAAAGAGAGAGGAAGCGAGAGAGAGAGAGAGAGAGAGAGAGAGAGAGAGAGAGAGAGAGAGAGGGAGCAGGAGAACTTGAAATGGCTTCCAATTACCCGACGCGTAACGATATCTCCGATAAAAAAAGGCGTGTCGCGGCAAGTAATGACCGTCCGGCCGATTTTTCTGGGGACGCGGCCGTCTGGCTCGCCGCGTTCCTTTTGGGCGCGTCGCGACGCGCCGCCGTACCGTGCCGCGCCGCGTCGATGCCCTTACCCCTAAAACCATTTAACTCGTAATCTATGCGTGCCCTTGCCAGACCCGCTGGACTGGTTTTACGCCCGTCACCGGCTACCCCGCAGGATTTAGCATGCCAACGAAACTTTCGACCCGAGAACCAGCCTCGCTACCGAAGCGCTGATAAAGCGGCGCTGCATTCGACCAGTGCTCGCTACTTGTATTGCATAGTTGATAAGCTATTCGGTTTGTCCGTGGATTCTTTCCGCCTCGGTTCGAACCGCTTGCAACCGATACAGTATGTTCTATACACTGCGGTTGGACACTATTAGTTCGTGTTACAATATTCGGTTTCGAATCATTTGTTTTTTCATGGAATATTGAAACGTCGAATGCCGCGCGAATTTTTTCTGTTTCGCGCAAGCTTCATTTTATTCGTTCGTTCGAAGCGATCAGCATCATTCGTACTTTGTCTACGGAGCGTTAAAAGTAACTATTTTACTTTATTTTAAAAAATTACAAGAATGTGTTTACCCAAATTTTTAGCCATTTTTATAATATATATATATATATATATATATATATATATATATATATATATATCCAAAGAAATAAACTTGTTAAACAATTTCTCATAGGTTCATCTTTATAATCTCAATAGTTGTAAATTAGAAATATTAGAATCCATCATTGTGACAGGTAAAGTAAATTGTTGGTTACTGGATAATGAAGTTCTCATCTGGTAGTATAGCCTCGTTAATTTCGGTAGAAATAAATTGATGTTCAGAGCCATTAATTTTATGACAACCATTTTTGAGCAGTACAATGTTGATCACTGCTGACCGCCATCGCGTTCAACATGTTCACAGGTTGTTCTGTTTTAAAGTTTGTCAATGAATGATTGATTACTTTTTCAGAGACCCACAACGTCGTACTGTTCGATCGAAGATCATTCGAATGATCAAGCTGCAAATCACTCGTGTGTGGAATTCAATGTGCTACTAAGACAGTTTTCCGCGGATATTTCCGGAACTCTCAATTCCAGCCAAAAAGGAAAGTCATATCCGTATTCAGCGCGGCGAAACGAATAGAATAACATACGATAGGTGCCAGAAGCTTGGGGGAGCAATTGTAAAGATCAACCCCAAGGTTTCATATCCACGGATTCTTCTCGGCTCGTTTTAAACCGCTTGAAATCCGAAACGAGCGACAGCGTCGAGAAAATTCTGCGTACCAGGCAACTTTAAATTAAGCACCCGGTATATCTCAGGGAATATTCGAGTTGCACAACGAAGATAAAAATTGCGAGCCTGGAACGAATCGTTCGGAGCACTTTGTCGCGGCAATATCTATCGTTCCGCGAGATAGGATGACTCGGTCGCCTTGGCGGGATCACTATCGCTTTCGCGCGACGAAAGAAACCCGCGTGCCAGACGTCTCGCGAACGCCGAGAGGACTTTTCCTGCTACTTCCGCGCAACCTTGCCCGTCGACGAACAGAAAGCAAAATGATATCTCGGCCCGGTGGTCGATATAGGCTGACAACCGGCAATGGCAGAAACGTATTCCGTCGAGGACTTTATCTTCCGGCTTGAGCGGCTTGTTCGCTTCCCAGATGGACGACGCTCCATCGCGGGCTACCGGGGAAGTTAAGAGTTCGTCCGTGTATCCGGGCCATCGATACCATCCCCGCAAATCTCTTCGAACCCCCCGCGAACCGCCCCTCGGCATCGCGGCAGCTCCGGCGGTACGCGCGGAAAATGGAATTTTCGAGTGTTCGTCTCGTACGTGACGCGAATTCACCCGATCACCCGCTACGATTCTCTTGTTTCCGGCGTGCACGCGCGTCTCCGCTCCGCTCCGCGAGAGGATGCTCGACACGTGCAAGTGAAAGGTCGGATTTCGCAGGAGGCAAACGCTCCGTAGAAGAACCGCCGCGCCGATACCGAGCCGGCTCCTCTTCCTATTCTATACTTGTCCCCTGTCTTGGACATCCTCGCGAGCCTGACAACATGATCTTCGCTCTTCTGGTTATTCAGGCTACGACACCCATTCTTCTGCCCGACTAACGATCTTTCCGGAAATTCACGCCTTTAATTCTTCCCGGGGCTGATTCTGACGCGTGTAAGATGAAGTGGTAGCTAGACCATGGTTCTTTGTACATTTATTCTGTATTTTCATTGCACAACAACTTGCAGTCTAGTAGTAACAATCCGTAATGAACTATGTTCGAATAGAGAAACAGGTTTTTTAGGCTTTGTTTTTTATCCGTTAACTTATACGAGTCTGTATGCAAAATAAAAATTCTCTGTACGAATTGCAAGACACAGGAGCCGAATAGAAATTTCTTTCCTTCTTTTTATTAACAATGTTAACAAGCTCATTCTTAATCTAATCTTTCGACTGCTGCTTCGATTGCCGCAAAATCGTCGAATCTTTAACAAATTCTTTAACAAATCTCCATCGATCCAGAGCCGCAGAATCACGCCATACAATTTTGAAACAGCTTGCACATTCGGGCAAACGAAGGCACTGGTTCAAAATCTCCAATCGATGGCTCACTAGCCCAAACAAGTTATCCCCACACGTGTAGTCAACCCTCTTACAACACGTGTTCAACACCTTCTGTAAATGTCAGTTTTTTTCGTCTGTTTTGTCACAAATGATCTTTGTTGACCTTCAAAGAACTCATTGCATACATTGCCTTTGTTGACGTTCAAAAACCTCATTGCATTCATTGTCTTTGTTGACCTTCAAAGACCTGGTTGTTGCACTTCATTGAATTCGTCTAAATAACCGCTATCAGAAAACGAGTACCAAAACGTAGCATTCTATCTAAAAGACAAGCAGATCTTTGTTGCAGATTGTTGTTAAGGATTAGTTGTGTACTATGTAAATACTTCACGGCGCTCTTACCATTCTACACGCACGGTAAGAGTGTACAAGCGAATTCCATTAAACAAACCACCGCGGAATAAAATTCAACAATTTCGTTGCATTTTTCTAACGAACGGGACGATTATAGATTCTTATTGCGCGTATTCCTCGCAACTGTTACACAGTGCGGAGCAAAAGTATTGGAACACCTGACTTTTAACTATACAAATGCATGCAAATGAAAAAAACACAATATTAGGTTAATTCTTTGTATTAATCACAACTACTGGATCTATAATGGGATCTATATCTAGGTGTTGACAATCTTCTTATTTTTCCGTCCTTTTGAAAATTGTATTTGATAGCAGAAGGTTCAAATATAGCTAGTCATCTTTCATAAAGTCCGCAGTATAACTGTGACAAACAGGAATTTTTTGCCACCGTAAATTCTTGTGGAACTAATATTCACAAACTGCAGAATGAGTATCAAAATTTTAGATTGAACACTTTCGCCGAGTGGGCAATAGGAGAAGAAGATAGTAATCAAATGACAGCGTTCGAGTCTACGGACATGAAAAGAGACCGTCGGTTTACCGATCGGGACGTTACGATCGGAGCGAAGGTTCGATAACATTTTAATTCCGGCGTATTCCGCCTCTCCGGCTGCCACCTTTCGATACACCGGCGTACCGGGGCGAGCTAATACGGTGAATCTACTATTGCTTGCCACTCGATTGATCAATAAGATCCTCCCGATAGTGACAAACCACTCTAATTCCCGTACACGTGAAGATCCGCCGACTAATTTCCATTTGCGCGACAGGCGGTCGACGCGCGTGCAGAATCGTCCGCGAGTGCTGCGCGCGCGAGAGAAAGAGACAGACAGAGAGAGAGAGAGAGAGAGAGAGAGAGAGAGAGAGAGAGAGAGAGAGAGAAAGCTCGCGGATCGATAGGCGTCTGCGAGGATCTCGCCGGGCGAACAATACGTCCCGTGTTCCGGAAGTCCGACGTCAGGGCCATAAGCGCATCGTACCAGCGAGACAAATCGAATCAGGGGCATTCCGTGTCTCTATCCGTTCCGTCTTCCCGTTTCGCTCGGTTCCGTGACTGCGGCGCTGATGTTATCGCGGTCTTGTCGCGTCCGCTGGAAATAAATCTTTTGTGGAAGCGACGCGAAGGATCGTCGTCGCCGAGGATGCAGATCGCGGCGAAGGAAAAACGCTCTTGGCTGCGAGCTCGAACAGAGAACGAAGAACGAGAGCCGACAAATTCGAAAAACTCGAAAATCGCTTCTGAACTTCCTCATTGTCCCGTATCTTAGAGCGAAACTGCTAATACTTGAAGCTCTTCTACGGAGCACGCTCTTCCGTTCCCAAATCCGGCTGAATGATAAAAGTTCAATTGCGAAGAGAAAGCCTCCTGGAAGCCTATCTAATCTAGAAATCGAGCATGTTCCCGGATATCTTTCCATCGGCACGATAATACCACTATTAAGATTTGTATCTTCGGAAGTCCCAGCTTCGAATGATTCAATATCGGCTGTACATGACGGTTCTAACCAAGTCTGAATTGCTATTGATACGATCTTCAACCATGCTCGCAACGAAGTCAGATTTTACCTCACGCATCAATTTTAAGGCAGCCTTTTAGACAAACAATGGTAGGAACACATTAAACAAATCAACTAAGTAATGAATGAATGAAAGAACTAAGTATGTATGAGAGAAACCAATTCCTATTTGAATCTTGTGTCTTGCAATTGATGCAAACAATTTTGTATAACAATACTGGTTTATTGACCCTAGAGTGGTCGCGCCCGGTCTCACAGACTGATTTTATTTACTCATAACCAAAGAAGAGATTGTTTATTCGTGAATATGTAATAATTTCTATTATTGTACTTCTATTTCTTCTGAATTAAAAACAATGCGTTATATGTGTCTTGTTATTTGAACCCAGTGACATTTTTAGTGAGAAATAAGGTTTGCAATATCAAGACCACTGGCGTTACGAAAATTCCCGCGACCACTCTAGGGTTAAATTTACAAGAGTCTCTCATCTTCGCATACAGATTAGTGAGGACCGATGCATCTGAGTGCAAAAGGTTTAACTATCGCAATTTTAAATATTTTTATTTCAAAAAATTCTGTCGTATTGTCCAAATGATGAAAAATATGTATGTCAGACCTCGATACAAAACACTCGTCCGATTTCTTTGCAAAAATTTCGAAACGACACCTACAAAATGACGTTCTCGATCAGAAGATCCCCTTAACCCTCAACTAGTATAATGGGGCCTCACATGACCCCAAGTAAAATTTATTGTACACCGATTTTCGTATCATCCATTTTTGCGAGCCAACGTGCACCAGTTATTTGTAAGGCCAGTGTCGCCAGATGAGGGGAGGAAGCACGAATCGAGGGGAAATACTTACCCTCTCTCCGCCAGTACCGGAGTATGCACAACAAAGACGGGGAACGCGTCACGTGACCGGGCCGCTTGATGAATAGCGCGGTAGAAAGGGAAATTAGAGTGAGGGAACAAGTCTTGATCTGGCGACACTATGTAAGGTTCTGTAGAGTGACTACCTTACCGACAAAAATAGGCGAAAAATGGTTTTACATGTCTCAACTGTTCGTCCTTATATGAAAATATTTTGTCGCTGGGAAAGGGCTCATTCGAAAGAGGAAGGTTCAGTCTAGCGCGCGCTGGTCATGAGCTGACGAGATTATTTGCAGATATTTGGTAATATAAGCGTTAATAGTAGGCCAAAAATTGACGATGTGCATGCCGTGGAATCCAAGCATTTTTATGCTATTGGATGAGTTTTCTGGATGAAATCAAGAGTAGCGAGCGCTAGAAAATATGTCCAGCTACAAATTGAGCTATATTTTGTCTCGATCCTCTGTGAAATAAAGCGAAAAACTTGAAGCACGTTTCTGGCTTCGGAATTCATGATATCGATAATACAGAGGAAAAAATGTGACAAGTTTAGTCACAGACTTAAGACCCGTCGGATCAAGACCAAGACGGGTCTTAAGTCAGTGGCTGAAGTCTGTCAACGGAAAATATACAGCAATTACCGGCCTGCTAACTCTGAAAAAGTCACGTGACTACCCCTGGCTGTTAAGGGATATATCGCGCGAGCGTCTATACCGTCTGTGGCAATTAACGGCGCGTTTCCGTTGGTATTCGATACGGCGTCACACCTGCTCGCGACGGGAAAGCGATCGAAAGTGAAAAGCTGAAGAAGAAGCGAGCGGACGGAATGTGGGCGCAGGAGGCCTCGCGGTCTGGTTTTCCAGACGGAGACCGAGGAGGAAAACACGTGGGCTAGATAGGCGCAGCTGCGCTACCATCCCGGCCGAGATTAGATATCAGCAGCTTTTTCCAGACAGCCTTCGACGTTCCACGAATCGCGTAATCATCTCGTCCGAAGGTCGACGACGCTGCTCGCGACTACCTCCGTCGGATGGGAAATCGCGCTTCCGTTCCCCATCCTCTGTTCCCCCGCTCGTGTCTCCGCTCCTACGATCCAATAACGAGAGATTGAGCGCGCGATCGAGGATCGCGATTCGCATTGGTCAGGGAACGCGGAAAACGCAACCGCCGCGCCGACACGGCTCCCGCGACTAGGATGTTTTTCAGTCTGCTCGTGATAAGGCTCATCGCGACGATTAGACCGACCTGCGCCTCGTAATTGTTAACAACTCAAACAGCTCGGCACGTTTTCTCGATTCCCTCTCTATTGATTTAGAAGTTCTATCGGAGTCTAAAGCGACATTCTTGTAAAGCGTTCTAAAGAGAAACTTGTAAAAGTGTCAACAGAAACGATGACGCGGTGGAGACTCAGTCGAACGTTGCGTCGGTGCATCTGCAATGCACATGCAATGCAACAATGGTCGGAATTAATATTCGGACGCTCTTTACGATAAAGTGACTTTTTCGAAATCGAACCGAACCACTTCCTGTCCTCTTTCAAGGAGAAATTTAGAGAAAATCGCGATTTAGTTGAATTTTCAACAAAGTCATTGTAAAGTGTGTCCGAATGTACGAATTCCGGCGTCTGTACATATTTTTTCAAAGAAAATAGTGCTAGTCGAAAACTGTGGAGAACAATTCCTGTAGAAATACCATCTGCGGTACGCACGAAGTTTATGTCAACAAACGAGCTCTATTAAATCGGTCCAGCTCGTGCAAGCTAATAAACGCTAGACAAATAATCAATTCAGTTTAGACGCTAACAAAATTCTATAGACCCTCAAAAATTTCCAGAGAAATAGTGAGATAAAACGAATTGTATTAACCGATCAAATCGACGTCTCCCGGTGAGCGGAGCACGGTGAATTTGCATACGGTTGTTAATTTTTTCTGGTTTCTTTGAAAGTAGCAAGCTGGTCGCACGCTGGATGCACGGTTGATAAATGCGTTTCGGTTCCCGTTGAAGTGCAATGAAAGACTCACCGGTGTGCCAGGATGACGACGGTGATCTTGTAGCAGGAGACGTCGTTGATGCGACGCCGGCAGTTCCTCGCGGTGATGACGATGATGATGGTGCCGATGGTGATGCAAGATCGAGGCGGAGGCCGGCTCGTGCAGCAGCAGCCGACGATGATGAAGATGATGCGATACCGTCGCCAGGACACCCACCAGTGCTCCGACTACCAGGACGAGCACCACTGACACTATGTAGCTGCTTGCGCTCACTGTCAACAAATGGACACGTTTCGTTAGAAAGATCGGCGCGGGGAATCGGCTGCCAGCTAGGAACGTGTCGTCGTGTTATCGAGGCGTAAAACCGCTTGTAATACTCGCGGCTTTTGACAGCGGGAAAATGTTATTCTTGTGTTCTAGTCGTTTCCGTTCGGCTTCCAGTTAAAATTATCATGCTGATTTAAAATATTGAAATATTGATTTTTCGGCTGACATGGTATTTTTAACGAGGGATATTCCACATTTTGCCGGCGGTACAGCGTTTAAGAGTTATTTTATACAGGTTGTTCAAGAATCACGGCTCTGAGCGAAAGGGAACGAATAACTGTGTTGCACTCGAGAGTGAAACGCGTACGCAGCGCCGTAATCTGTACGGCGGTGATAAGTGATAGCGCTTTTCCTTGCGGAAGATTCCTTCCTAAACCGTTTCCTGAGGGATCTATACGTTTGGGCAAATATTGCTTCTGATAACTACGGTTCTAGGAAAGGGTATCGGTGCGCATTGGAAGGCAACCTTGACTTGCACAAAGAGCTCGTGAAACGCTGCAATGTTTGCAATAATTTATACTGTTGCTGCCATTATCTACACATTATTACTATCACACGATAGCGAAAGTTCGAGCTCGATTTTCAAACACTTTTGTTGAAGGTCGCCAGCCAAACGTTGAAAGAAAATATTATATACAAAGTTTCACGACTACTGTGATTTCTCTATATACGTTGCCGAGGCCTGGACAATAAACGTCGCGTAATTATCCCCTCCACCGACTAGTGTAAACGCAACACGGCTCGGGTATGTCTTCTGAACGATACACGACGCTGGCAAGACCTGTATTGTCGACATATATCGAGAATTCACTGTATATAAAATTTTAAGACAAAATTGGGTCAAGAACTTTTGCGAACATCTGATACACAAAATGCTCTCAACAATTGGATGTATTTATACGGTACTAAACGTACCGACCTATAAAAGTGACAGGTACATGTTGCCTTATAAAAATGACAAGATTTTATTTATTTAGATTTTGCGCGGTTCTTATTGCAATATGTGCTCTACCAAAGATATTTATTGAATCATTGCTCATGAAAATATTTTTATAATTTCAATGATTGCAAAATAGAGAATCTAGAACCGGTCATTTGACCGGCGGTGGTACGTTTAGTGTTAAAGTGAATGCCTGCGGTTGGGGAACAACGATTAGGTTTTGCTTCTCTGAATGTCCATTGCCCCGAGCGTCGAACAAACAGAAAGGCAGTGCATACACATAAAAAATGACTACATTAACGCTTTCTCTTTCTAATCAAGAAACATTCCGTTTCCCCTGGCTTTCTTTTTATCACGATTATCGAAAAGCGAGTAGCAAGTTTGAGAGAATGCCAAATAGCTGCCGCACGAAAGTTTCGAAAAGGAATATGCAAGTTTGTCAAGATGCGAAGCGGGGAACGAAGCCTCCAACCGAAATCCTAAAATGGAGCCGGGGCTGGAAGCTACGTCCGTGCTACAAATTCCCAACCTTCGAAGACCCGTGCGTGCTGTACTTCGTTCGTCGTTTTTCGGACTTCGTTCGTGATTTTTATTGCTCGTCCTACATATTTTCGCCTTCTACCCGATCGTTCTACATTTTTCGCCTCGTTTCTTTGCGTTCCGCACTGCCCGTTTTTTTTTTGCCGGGCGGTCTATATTTTTTGGTTTTCGCGGTGCTACCTACACACGTTTTTCGCTTTTTTTAACCGTTCATGCTACATTTTTCGCCTCATTCTCCCCCCGGTCAGCGTTTTTCGCTTCTGGCAGCCGGCCTGTACATTGTAAGCTTTTTATCGTTCGTTCTACAGTATACGCGTTTTTCTCGGCGCTCTATACCGTTCGTTTTCCGGCAGGTTCGAATTGCATTTTTCGCTTCTGTTCTCTCTCTCCCTCTCCGTCTCTCTCACGTGAAAAATTTTCGCCGCGACGCCCGCCGCTCTGCTAAGCTTTATCATTTTTCGCCCCCCGAATTTCTCGCCTCTCGCCCGGCGAAAAAGGCGTCGCGACGACGGACCTCCCCGCCGGTAAACGGTGGTTCCGGGACACTTTTCACGGCGTCGCTCGCGCCGGCGATGTACGAAAGTATCGACTAACTTCCCGTTTCCAGTCAATTTCGTACGTGATGCGTGAAAGAGACTCGAGGCACGAACTTCCAGCCCGAGTTTCCCTCCGCGAGCGCCGCGCCGGGGATCCGGAGGCGCTCTCTCGCTCTCTTCGCGTCTCCGCCTCATTCAGAAAGTGTACGAGACTGGAAAATTTCTTATAGTCACGCTCGACGACGCGACGTTCGCCTAGCGTCTCGGAGAGCCCGCCTCGTCTTCGAAATTTTTGCAAAATTGCGCGCCGCGCGACCCGCCTGCCGTGAAATCTTTCCTCTGCCGCCCGCCCGGTAGATTATCAAACGAAATATTATCGGCTCCCCCCCATTTTTTTCTCAGCTTCACGGAGATCCGCTCCCTTTGATGTCCCCCCTTTGTGCGAATGATTTCCGCCGAATGTTGCGTCGAAACGGTTTTTGGCCGCCGACGGAAAACGCGCGCGGTTCTATCTGGCCGCGGACGATCCGCGCGGTTCGAACGGTTCGTTCGAGGATAGATAACAAGCGGAAACTACAGAAATGATCTGGCACAATGCTTAACGCGTTCATTATGACAACAATACGAGTGATCAAAATAATAAAATGATTTTTGCCGTCATATACGCGGCATTGGACCCAGTAAGTAAAAGTTCTATGCCGCTTATATGGCGGCATTGGTCCGTTGAGGGTTAAACAGCGGATTTTATGACGAGATGAGTAGATGCGATTGAAATCAGTAGAAACATTAGAAGAAGTTTAAAATACTGTTAAATTATTCACACATTATCTACTGGCGATTATTCCATAATTTCTAAAAGTCCAGGCGTTCTAATGGGTTCTCCAACAGCAACAGCAATTTCAATTGCGAATCAACAATTCACCACCAGTAACGTTGTCCAAGAATTTGGTCTCACATTATAATGTAAAAGAAAATTTACTAAAATACAACTACTGAAAATCCTATTATCACTTTGGCTGCCAAACTAGAAGCCTCAAAAAATCCATAAAATAAAAGTTATTTAATGAAATGAAAATTGAAAAAAATTAAATGTATGATATTGAGTAGTCCTCCAATTTCTTGCATTTTATAGATCCCAATCAAATTTGGTAAAATTAATAAATTAACGTAATAATTCATTTTAAAACCTCGACAAATAATTCCGTCATCCACATATGGGCGACATGCCAGTTAGTGTGTTAACAGAATTCCGGTAGGTAATGTGTTCAGAATGAAAATAAATTTCTATTTCTCTCCAGATTGTTGCGGTTCAGGTAGAACATTTTGCATAAAGATCCGCTATCTAATTATAATACAAAAGTGACGACTTCGTGTTTCACAAATTTCTTATTTCTTCTCAAGGAAACTACAGGTCTCACCCGCCAAATTCACCCTTTTGCATACCAATTTCATTTAATTCCGTAAGGGTTAATCCGGAACGCAAAGCCTGTATTAACACGTTAACTGCCACACATCATTCCCAGAGATTCTTACAAAATCAGAGTAATTCAATTCATGAAGGCAAAACTAGTAAATGTATTATAGGTATATAGGTAATAGGTATATAGGTATAATATTATTATATAAATGTATATATTTGTAAAAGAAATACGATAAAGGTTATGTAAATTTATCGTACTCCTTTTAAAACTCATGTTGAATTAGATACGTATTGCGCATGTCTGTAGAACAAGATGGCGGACTGACACAGCTGATAAGAGTAGTTGAAATAGAGAAAAGCCACGTGTATTACAAAATATAATTGATTAGGATTGTGGAATAATAGCTTTTAATGTCGTTTCTTGTGTTTACAGGTAGAAATGTAACGTAACGTAATGTAAGTAAATAATGTAGATAACTGTTGTAAATAGCGAATAAAACTTTAATCTTGTGTTTACAGTGAAACTCAGTTTGGTTATTATTTCCTCAAGATAAGTTAAAGAACGAAAGGATAAACTTATTATATTATTATACTAGTAAATATATTATGCTGTTTTAACCCTTTCGAATTCTAAAGAACTTAATAAAATTCGGTTTATCTGGATATGTCACAGTAAAAATGAATGTCTAAACCTAGTCAAAAATCACTGTCAGTCATATGTCACTGACATGGCAGTTAACAGCGAAGAAGTTCCAGCCGTTGTAGCTGAGAAAGAAATCGTGTCGCAGGGATTTCTAGAATATCATCTAGAATTTCGATACGACAGAGATGAAGGACCGTCGAAGGGCGGGACAAACAATGTCAGAAGTGTGGCTAGTGCCTGAGTCGAATGTGGTGATCCTACATAGAATAAGGGCACGTTGAAGATCGTGGTCGGCGTGGCGGGCTCGTAACCGTGTGCTCGAAGAGGTGAGCAGAAGGTAGTGTGTATGGGCGAGCGGGCGTGTATGTGTGTGCGGTCGCGAGCCCACGATTGGTGGGACAGGATGAGACACGACCATAAAACCTTATCAACGTTCATCATCGCCGGTTCAACGGTTTGAGCCGCTCGTCACCCAGCGCTCGTTAAACGCCGTACGAGTCGCGATGACGGTACACCCCGTGGTCCCGTGGTCACGTCGAGACGCTAACAGCGACGCCGACGAAAAGAAAAAAAAATAGAAGAAAAATACAGAGACAGGAAAGGGCGAAAAGAGGTCCCTGACCCTCCGGTGCTGTAACTTCTGCGAAACGGTCGCTCACCGGCCGAACGCCGACAACGACGTGGACAAAGGACTTTGTGTCCGGACGCTGGAAATTCGGTGGAACGGAGGACTGACCGGGTCTCTCGGGCTCGTTACCGCGGACTAGTTGCAGGTGAACGCGCCGCTTCTCAGAATTTATCACCGTCGTCCGTGGTAGCCGGGGATCAACGACAGTAAACCATTAAGACCGAACGTAAGTTTCAACGAATAATAAAAGAGAAACTCGAGAAAACGTTCTCCGCGCGGCCCAACGTACACTCCGACAGCCTCTCAAGCTTTTTCGGGGATTATTCCCCGCTCACGCAACTTTTTCTCAAGGTTGCATGCACCTTCAACACTCTCCGCGAGCGCTACCATGCGCACAATGGTCAGCGATCATTATCGGAATCACGCGATCAATGCTCCGACTTGGACGTAATCGATCCTCCTTCGCGGCGAATTTGCGATTACGCTCGTTCTCTCTGCAAGATGCATTTTTCTGCAAATTAACGATATTCAACGATACCGTAATTTCTCTAGAATCTAGGTTTTAGCTGCAAATTATCAAGAAATCATGTCTAGAAAAACATTTATCTTTTCGAGTCAATTCTCATATTGCTACGTCTAGTTAAACAATATTAGCGGGACCCATAAGTAATCAATTATTTTGAAATCTGAAACAAACTTTGTAGTAACTTTAAGTTTTTATTTCTTAATTTATTATATAATCTCCATCATTACCAAGGACAGTTTGCTATCTTTCCTGCAAAGTTTCAATCCCCCTCTTATAGAAATCCAGGGTTCGTGAAGCAAAATGTGACTCAAGGTGCCTCCTTACATCTTCTACAGAAGTGAATGTTTTATTTCTTAAATAATGCTCCAGAGGTCTGAAAAGATGATGGTCAGAGAGAGCAATATCCGGTGAGTACGGGGGAGTGCGGTAAAACTTCCCATTGCAATTCTTCGATTTTTTCCTGAGTGAGTTTCGTTGTATGGGGTCGGGCATTGTCAATTTGCAGTATTACACCTTTTCTGTGGAGTAAAGATGCACTCTTTTTCAATAGTTCTGAATACAGTCATTGTAATTGCTGACAATACAACTCAGCAGTAACTGTTTCTCCAGGTTTCAACAACTCAAAGTGAATTATGCTACGACAGTCCCACCAAATGCACAGTAACACCTTTCTAAGTGACAAGCTACGTTTAGGGGTTGATATTGTGATTTGATTTGCAGAAAGCCATTGCTTGGAACGCTTTATGTTACCATAAAGAATCCATTTTTCATCTTAGGTAACGATTCTGCTAAGAAATGGGTCTCTACGAAATCTGGATAGCAATGAAATGCAAATTGATCGACGAATATTCTTGTTGGTCTCAGATAATTAATGCGGTACCCATATTCCTTGCCTATATGCCTTTACTATTTCGTATAGGTGCCTTTATATAGTTGACCATGTGGACCCAAGGCTTCTCGATAATTCTTGTATACTTAATTTTGGATTAGCTTCCACTAGAGATTTTAGGGTGTCATTATCAAAATTCAACTGGTCGTCTACTTCGAGGCCTGTCAGGGAGATCATAATCACCAGCAGCAAACCTTCTGAACCAACGTTGACACTCGTTGACCTTCAATACACCTCCATAAACATCGCAAACTTTCTTTGTTGTCACCGTTGCATTAAATCCCGTATAAAGATTAAAAATTATTCAATGACGAATATGATCCTCGGAAGGTATGGACGCTGCTATTTTATTACAGGATTGTAAAAAAGAATTATACTGTTTAGAATATTTTAAACACAGGCTTCTTTACCGAAAACTGTAAAAGAATACGTGTTTCCTCTTCAACAATCGGTACGGAACTAAAGGCAAAACAAATTCTTTGCAAATAATTGACTACTTACGGGTACCCCTAATATATCCTTTCATCGGAATGTAGGTTTCAGTCGCAGACCACGAAGGCCTGCGGTCAGAAGAGTTTCAAAGTGCCCACAACCGAATGGTGTCCCTGGCGCTAAACTTATTTTCACGATGCTAGACCTAGCGGCACAATGCGCCCTTCCAGCAGCGTTCAGGCTTTCTCTAGAGTCTACGAGGCAGTCCTTCCATGTCTAGAGGATCATTTGTCCTTTGGACTAAACCCTCGTGACGCTACGTCTAGCGACACAATATGTCCTTTCATTAGAATCCAGGTTTTAGCCGCAGACCACGAAGAGGGTTTCAAAGGATCTCTATCGGAACGGCATCAGAGACCCAACGCCCTCGCCGCATGTTAAAATCGATATCGCCATCGGTCTGACCAGAGTCACTGAAAACGCGGCTCTCCTCGAAGAGGCAGCGTTCCCGAAAAGATGAAATCCTCTTCTGGACGTCGAGTCCCGCGGCGACGACGACGCGACGCGACGCGACGCCTCGAATCTCCGTACCGCCATTTATTTCGGGCATCAGCTGTCGAAAGTAATCCATAAATCGTGCCCCGTGGAGGAGGATCACCGTTGCGATCGGTTCCGTCGCACCGTGTCAGAGGGCCTGGAAGCGGACAGGAGTAGTCTGGAAGCCAGGTTCCAGCCCCAGCCTCTCTTTCGGTTCGAAGCCTCGGAGCTCCGGCTACCTGACGGTGTTTCGCGTCAGCCGCTAGAAGGAGAGGCAAAAAGAGGAGGGAGAAGAGGGACGCCGCCTCGGGGATCAGGATAATATGCCGTGATCCTGCTATATAGAGCGTTCCGCGCCGGACCTTCTCCGCTCGAGTCGTGGCCGGCATATACGATCCGGCGAGCGCCGACAGTTGGCTCGCGCGGAGTCATGGAGGCCGTCCCTCGGAAACCTCTTCAGGGAAATCTCGCCGCCAGGAAAAAACCGTGCTCGCCTTTGATCGCGTGGTCGACCGGAATGCCAAGCGTTCCTCCTTGAGAGACGGAAGTGAACGACCCTCGCGAATCGCCGACGCTCTCCTCTCTCTCCCTCTCTCTCCGTCAGACTGACCGAAGCTCCTCCGGTCCCAATGCAGCGTTCTTCATGGGTGTCGAAAAGGACACGCATCTTCTCAACCCTCAATCGCCTGCCGAAATTTCGCTAGGCGGGCGAAATTATTTTTTCCCGATTTCGAGGTTATTTGTGGTTTCAGAACACAAGTCAAAAATGTTGACCCTTAACGGACCAATGCCGTCATATAAGCGGCATGGCACTTATACTTACTGGGTCTAGTGAAATGAAAATATAAATATGTATACAATAAAATATAAATATTTTCTTTTCTACACTTGATATGTAAAAAAATATACGATAAATGTTATGTAAATTTATCGTACTCCTTTTAAAACTCATGTTGAATTAGATACGTATTGCGCATGTCTGTAGAACAAGATGGCGGACTGACACAGCTGATAAGAGTAGTTGAAAGAGAGAAAAGCCACGTGTATTACAAAATATAATTGATTAGGATTGCGGAATAATAGCTTTTAATGTCGTTTCTTGTGTTTACAGGTAGGAATGTAACGTAATGTAAGTAAATAATGTAGATAACTGTTGTAAATAGCGAATAAAATTTTAATCTTGTGTTTACAGTGAAACTCGGTTTGGTTATTATTTCCTCAAGATAAGTTAAAGAACGAAAGGATAAACTTATTATAGATATAAAAATGTTGAGTCCACAGTTTCTCTTTTCATGAAAAATAGCTTGGACCTGGCGGGAATTAAACCTGAAATACTTCCGGACTTTTAAGAGTTGATAAGAAGTACCGATTTCTGATATCTTTTTATGTAGACCTTTCCCTCTCAACTATTTCTCTAACTGTAACAGTTTCCAAGATATTCGATAAAATATGTCTTTCAGATGCAGAACATTATACATCGCGCTGGCAGGAACGCACCCAACACATTAATTCGTGGCTCTTTCCGATTTCCGGCGTTTCCTGCAAGAACCGGTGACACCAGAACGGCTCGCCCGGCGGACAAAGCGGCGTTCGCGGAAGGTGCAAGGACCTTCGTCCTTTCGGGCATCTTCGCCCCATGTCCAGACGCCCAGACATCCTAAACGCTCCGTCAAATATTGACACGCGAAATGTTTGGCAACCTGCACGCCGGTTCGCCCACTTGGACGACCGCTCCCTCCTTGAGCCCCTTCTTCCTTGCAAAACTGAACTTGCCAGGACGACCTTGCCCTCCTCCCTTCGAGCTTTCCGCTCCGAGGCGAAGAAAGCCCGCGGACTTCCCGCGGTTCCCGGCGCTCAAACACCGCCAGGCTAATCACGCTAATGCTGCTGTGACCCGTCGCCCGAAGAATATTCCAGACCGGATAAATTGCCGGCTGGAACTTTTGGCAGTGAGCTGGAATCGTTCAAGTCTGCGCCAGTTTCGGTTCTCTCGTGTGTGAACACGAAGACTCCCGAATGACTTCAAGGTTCTAATAGGGTGTTCAATTTTGACTATAGGCTCGGGTCCTTTGGCAGGAGTTCGTTTATTAACCTGGGGATAATGTTTGCGATGTAGAATCTTGTCGATGCACTCTGAAGTCTGTTTGACGTTGGATTAATTGAACAATGTTGCTATTTATCTTTGAAAGAGACATGTTTGGGTTGACGGGAACCAAGTAATCAAGTCGGACTTCGAAATCAAAATTCGAAGTGTATCCTTTTACTTCCTAATAGAAGCAGTGATCTGAGTTCGTTGGTCTTTTGTAAATCTGTATGAGGCTGCAAGATTAGTTGCAGAATTAAAGGATAAGTTGCCAAAATTAAAGGAACAAGTAACGTTTTGGTTCGTGCTTTAGGCGCCTCAAGAAAAACGCGATGCCTGCGCGAAGTATTTTACTGAAACTTTAATTTCTCTGAACAGTAAAATTTATTTTAAATGCATAGCGGTCTACGGCCTGGCGATTAGAGTCTGCGAGGTGTATCATAAATTTTGGAAATTTTGTGGACGATAAACCAGTAGCCACGATATCAAGCATTTTTATAGCGCTAACGAAACGGGAAAAATTGTAAAGTGGACAGTCATAATTATTACGGTTCAAATGATATATAACGCTGAACGTCATAATAAACGTTACGACGGCTGTTGGAAAAATCGAAATGGTACAAATCGTCGCTATATTTGGATTCAAAAATGAATAGCCATTATTATGCTTCCGTTTTGATATTATCGTTCAAGCAGTGTAAAAACTTAAAATCGTAAATGTAAATGTAGAAAAACGTAAATGGTAACAAGCGTTGTCAGTCAAATGTCTAGCTCCCAAACTAGGCGGTCATTATAACCACTGGCCATTATTATTTCAAACAAATTCGATTGGGGGGCCACAACGGGGAGTAAGACGTATGTCGGAAAAATCGCGACGGTAAAAATGCCTTAGCCATCCGCTTGAAATATTTAGAGCGGCGACGTGTCGCGGTGACCATTTTCGAAACGTCCGCTGCCCGTTCCGCCCCCCGTCGGGTTAACAACATAAATCCAGTCGTGCGTCCTCAACGCGCCGATTCATCCCAGCCGATCGTGGAGCCTGCGGTTTTGTCGATACGGCCGGTTCCGATGGTCAATTTGAATAGATTTTCGGTCGCGACGCGACGGCCGCATCGATTGGGAACGGTTACGAGCCCGGCGTGCTCTAATTTTTATTGGCCGGTGAACGAACGCGGAATTGGCCTCTCCCGCTGCCATGCCGTGCCGGCCAGATCTCGGCTATGGCATGCGATTTCCGTACCGTGAGATCGCGATCGATTTCCATAGGTCCCATTCGGCCGCTATCTTCGTCCGGCACGCGGACATCGTTGAATGGAAACGAGGCGACGTCTCGAAGCGGCATTAAGGGCGCCGGTGTGAATAGGCTTTACGAGGCGAGCAGGTTTCCCAAAATCCACGGAATCGTTTTCCTACGCTTTTGCACCGCGTCGGAATCGAGATCCCGATTATCCTGTCGCGCGATCAACATACGAACCATGAGTCGACAATGGACGAAAATCAATTTTCATGTTGGTATTTAACTCTTAGCACCCGAGTGACGACTCTGAGGCGCCGTTAAAGATATTGTTTACGGTATTAAAATTGTTTGTATATTATAAAGTGAAAAAAAACAATCATAATTTCAAGGTCCTACTCACTAGACGTATTGGTCCGACGGCGCTTGTGTACGTAGAATGGATATATTGCAGGTCGGAAAAAATATTTGGTTTTTGAATTAAGATAGCTTAGAGTGCGAAAATGTTCCTACGTATCCATTACAAAGGTAAGTAATGATATTAAAACTAATGAACAAGTATTAACTGTGTCTGGATACTTCACCCGCAAGTGAAAAGCTTCTGTCAAAATTCGTTTACCAATTGTGCTAGCGAACATTTTACTAACTGTTCGTTTTATAAAAGTGAAAACTTTTGCGCAGGACAAGCACAGAACAAGAATCGCGCGAAACAATGCAACGGACATCGAGGCATTAAGAAAAATAACGGTTTAGTCGCGCCTTTTTTCCATCCCGTTTTAGTGAAATCGCTTTGTGTACTGGGAGGAAGTGTCTTTTTCTTCAGGACAATCGTTTCATTTCGCAGTGGTGACTGGACCGATTGAAAGGTTTTGATCGAGCCTGTTTTTAAGGGTACATTCTCAACGCCACCGAACTTTCTCTTTTAATTTATCCTATTGTCCAGCTTCGAAAGAAATTGCAATTAGAGACAAAGCCTTGGTGTACTAACTGTTAACCCATTTGCATCATAAGGAAATATAAAAAGAAGGCCTTTATCACCAAACTTTTGTTTTAAAATTGTATCTAAGTGCAAAAATGACTACAAGTAAAGAGTTTCATATTTCAGCATTATAAGAAAAAATAAATTGAGCGTATATATACGCTTCGATGATAGTGACCAGGAAAATTGAGCATATATATACGCTAATGATACAAATGGGTTAATGTCTGCCTATGGTGTTACTCTTTTAGCACTATGATTACCGACACTATCGAAGCTTCATTTTAATAATTGAAACGAACTTAAAACTAATATCCTCGGTGGAGGACTTAGTCTGTCGGCAAGGTAGAAATTTAATTACCCGCTCGCAGCAGCTTTTGTTTTATCGCTGTCGACGCACACTTATGAACTGTAAGTTAAACAAAACTTTCTAATTATAACCTTCTAGCGTTAGCGATACGGCGAGTGTACCAATGAATCATGAATATAACATTTTAATGTTTCAAACATGTCCAAAGAAAGAAATCAATTTTTAAAAATTATATCAACACGGAGTACACACGTTGTATGGCATTATCAGTAACTAGAATATCTTTTTACATTAACAAGGTTCTCTCATATGTGTCATCTAAAACGATCCCTCCTTTTCGTTTGAAATTTTCAATTAACATCGACAAATTCAATGGCTATGTGTAAGTCTCTTAACAGTTGAGAAACACTGTACTTGGTTTTCCTAAATGGAATTTGTAATATAAACGTATGAATTAGGATTTTGTTTAGAAATTTAGCATTTTGAAACGGGAGCGTAAGGGATCAACGTATAGCATTGGCGACTTCTCCCCTTCTATTTATAATTTTCACACAAATTAACACATGTATGCAATCTGGAAAACCTAAAATGTTATCAAAAATACAGGAAATTTAATTTATAATACGTATGTTTTTGAACTTGTCTAGGATCTGGAGGTCTGAAACAGGAGCATAGAGGGTCATCGTATAGGCTTGACTACCACTTTATGTATGTAGACTCTAAATATTATCAAAAATATAATAACTTTAATTTATAGTAGTATGTTTTTGATCCTGTTTGGGACCTCGAGATTAGAAACAGGAGCATAGAGGGCCATTGCACAGGATTGACGACGTCTTTATGTGTACAGAATCTAAATATTATCAAAAATATACTAAATTGAATTTGCAATAGTATGTTTTTGATCCTGTCTGGGATCTGGAGGTCGGAAACAGGAGCATAGTGGCTCTCGTGCAGGATCGCGTGAGAATCGTTCGAGCAAAATCGGCGTTTTCGATCGAGAAAGTAAGTTCGTGCGTGAAGGGATGTTGGTATAGCGCAGTATGGAAGCATAGTCGGCGGCGTTGACCATCGTCCGAGCAGAAATTTCCGAGGATGTATCGAACCCGATCCCATCCCCGGTTTCTTTCGGCAGCATTGCCGGCGCGTCGTGTACGTAAGGGAGAGTCGGTTGCGGCGCAGGAGGGGCCAGTCGGAGCGCAGGGTTTGGGCCCCGTCGCGTGTTTTTGCCCCACGTCTGGCCCCCACCGCAGCTCATCGTTTTTTGTCTGGTGCAGTGCATGCGCTGCACCTCGCCGTGTCCCCCTTGCACCACCGCCGTTGCCGCCGTCATTCTCCTCCTCCGCCTCCTTCAGCTTTCTTTCCTCCCTCAGCCCCTTTCGTCTTCGCTGCACCACAATGCACCGCGCCCGCTGCACCGGCACGAAGCGTTACAGCGCGCTGTGCACAGTGGTCCGGAGACCCGGTTTTTAGTGGCACAAAGTCAATTTTGCGAGTTTAATATTTTGAAAGCGTTTCTTTTGCTGTACAACCCTTTCAGCCTTCGAGATATTGTTCCAAATCCAAACTGTTATTCATTTCAAATAATTCTGCGATCAGATATAATCCTGATGACGATTATATCTGAAAATATTATAGTTCGAAAGAATTGATCCAACTCCTTTCAATTGCAGTCATATTTGATTAAAACTGCAACGAAGACAATTCCATTAACTAGGCTGCTATACAAAATGAAAATTGTCCAGGTCAGTTGTATAAAACAGAGATTAAATCCATTCCCTCCTTTAATCATTTTAATTGGTCGGAAATAACGTAGAAACATCTTCGAGAGTCTTTACAGTTTTATATTCAACCTATGCATTGTTGTTTTAAATGAATAATATATACAGTCTACTAATCGAATGTTTTTAGAACCGAATTACAGCAGATACAGCAGAACACCATTTGTATGAACCTGAAATGAGACCGCTGGTGAATTCTACTGTAACGAATAAGAGTACTATGAATTTTTATCGACGTATGCAACGTTTCTGGACAAAATTTCGTTACTACAAAATTATAGGCGATACGAAAAAATGTTTCAGAAAAAAGTTGTAAGATGTAGAAAAGAGTACGTGATGATTGTATTTGTTTGACATTACAGTGACCTTGAAGAGCTCTGTAGGTATTACAATCGAAATTTTCAGCGATGACCTATATATTTTATTGCGTATTCTTGAAGCTGACACCGAGACGTTTACGAAACGCTAGAACACTTTTGTTTTGCATAAACTATTATCGAGATACAAGCGTCCAAAGTTGACCTGCAGCATTAGCATTATGCAGTGTATGTACATCGCGAAGTTGTTCAGCTGAACTTTGCACGGCACGCTATGCCTTGCAACTTTCTTCACTAAACAGTCAATGAAAGTTCAAGGTTTGAAACAATTTCAAATCTTTCTGTTTTGAGATCGTGTAAAAACATCGAAGATGTTTTTGTCGCTGACAAAGAAATATGGTAAAAAATAAACGGGCAGTTAGGGGCAGGTAAGGTTTTACAGAATATATTTTCGTTCAAAATCGCGAAGCAGTGTTGAAAAATATTCTTTAAAACTTTATTTACAGTCTCGCTTGCATTTGAATGTACATTATTATTATTTGATCTCAAGCACGTGAAAAAAACAAACACCAAAATGACAAATATATACCAGCAACACACTTTATGCGGAGATAATGAAAATTTTTATTTTTATAAAACGAACACACAACTGGTAAGTGAATTTTAATAAAAACTTTTCACTTTGCACTTGTGAAGTATCCAGGCACAGTTAATACCTGTTTATTCGTTGTAATATAATTATTAGACTGCGGATTTTTATGCAAAATAAAGAATATTCGCATTGATTGCAAGACACAGGAGCGAAATAAAATTGTCTTTCTTTCTTTAATTATTTTATTAAGCTAAAACCCTGGTGCCCTTAAATCTTTTTAATTTGTACACTACCTTAAATTGTGCTGACCCATTTCTGTCATAAATTCTTAAATCCGCAGCCTAATCATTACTTACGTTTGTAATAGATATCTGGGAACACTTCTATGAAGGTTTTAAATACCAGCATGAAAGTCGATTTCTTGATTCGTGTCCATTGTCAACGCCACCGTGGCGACACATGCATGCAACGTCTGCAGCGTGCACGAGCAACGAGCGTGTGTGCCGACTGCAGGAGGACGCCGACTCGTTGCACACTATGCACACACTCGCCGGAGGCCGTTCCAGCGCGCTTATGATCGCCGCGAGCCAAACAGCAGGCGGAGGCTGCGGACCTTCCGCGGAAGATGCGCAACATCTCCGCGTGCACCTGCCGGCCGTGTCGTCCCGACGGACCCGTGTCACGCCGATTTCCAGTCACCGGACAACAGCCACGGGGAAACCATGCATACCCAAAGCGGCATGGCTCTCCGCTATACTATGCTGCCTCTGTGCTTCTACTGCTGCAGTGCTATGGCGAATCCTCTGCTTCAATCTTCGAGGATCCCACCACTATGCTTTTACTTTTGGTTTTTAGGGGACGATGGAATCGTTCGGAGCACCTGACTTGTATCTTCTAATAAAAGCGACATTCGTTCAGATTTTTAGCAACTTCTATTACTATAGGACGATTATTCTGTCGCGCGATCAACATTACGAGCAACGAGCCACACACTCGACAATGGACGAAAATCAATTTTCATTTTGGTATTCAACCCTCAGCACTCGAGTGATTACTCTGATGCGCCATTAAAGATATTGTTTACAGTATTAAAATTGTTTGTATATTATAAAGTGAAAAAAATCATAATTTCGAAGTTTCATTCACTAGGCGTATTTGTCCGACGGTGATTCATCGAATTTCAGTTCCACTGGGCGTATTGGTCCGACGGCTTTTGTGTACATAGAATGGATATATTGCAGGTCAGAAAAAATGTTTGGTTTTTGAATTAAGATAGCTTAGAGTGCGAAAATGTTCTTACATATCCATTACAAAGGTAAGTAATGATGTTAAAACCAATGAACAAGTATTAACTGTGTGTGGATACTTCACCCGCAAGTGAAAAGTTTCTGTTAAAATCCAGCGTTCGGAGCACCTGTTTGTATTTTCTAATAAAAGCGACGTTCGTTCAGATTTTTAGTGACTTCTGTTACTGTAGAATGCATGCTCGAATTAATTAATTTGGTTTATAGCTACCCGAAGAATTTCTGCAATTTTAATAATTTTAATTTTCAATTATATTTTCCTCAATGTATTGTACTTGCACGAAAAGTCCTAGAATAATACAGTAGATCCCCATACACAGAAGACTATTTAAAAAGATTTTATAAATGTTGTGCGGAAATAAACGTACAATAGATTTCCGTATAACACGGTCAAAAAATTGTTTAGCAACATCAGAACAACTTGCACATCTTTACGTGAATATGTAAAGACAAAATAAGTTCGCTTAGTTCAATGAAGGTCTACCTTGATTTTTTACGTGTCCAGCAAGAATTAATGCAAACTGGGCATAACAATAATTCAAATTGAGTCATCCAACTCTCATTTAACAAATAGAACCAAAAAGCATGTTTCTTTACTAGCAATCGTAAAATCATTGCCGTCACTAATTGTAAAAAATATAAACAACAATCAAACATTGATTGCAGCATTTTATTTTTACTGCCAACATTCTTTATAGCTAAGGAACACTGATGATGATCGTAAAATAGCAATCTACCTCGCGCCAATCGCTCCAGGCTTACGACATACGACCGATGTGTCTACTAGAAATAAAATGAACATGATTGTTGATGTATCTCAAGTCTCTTTTATAGACCGTCTCATGAACACAATTGGCGACCCACTTCTTTCGGATATTTTTTAGCGAGAATTTCGTATTTTTTAGAGAAAATCTGACACAAGTCGTGTACTAAATGCTTTTTAATTTTGTTCAAGCTCACTTTTCGACCTTCTGGGTGTATGTTCCCCCTTAAGACCGATTTACAGATTTATTTAAAAAAATTTTAACATCTTTCTGATGGCTTTTCCTCCTTCTTCTTCCCATTAATCCCGTTGTGTCTAATGTAACAGCTATTCGTTTGATCTAAGTGCTCGAAATTGAGCGATTGTTCGCCGATTCTGACGCTATGTGTCGAAATAGATTCGAGCACCGGTATCGGCAGGCTCGTACCCGTATGAGGGCGTACACACACACGCCTTTCGCAACGAGAGAGTTAATTAGCATTATCCAGGAGCCGGCAAACGAATAAACATCTAGGAACTCGCGATTGCGAGAGCGCGAGAGTTCCTCGGCAATTCCTCGCGGCTTCAGAGACGCGTTTTCGACGATTCGCAACAGAGCGTGTCGCTCGGCACAGCCAGCCGGAATATCGGAGAATATTCGACTGCGGATGAACTCCAATTAGCAAACGAATTCGATTCTCGGAACACCGTGGACGCCGCGGCGCGGCTAGTAATTTGCTGTCATCCCGACTATTACGCAATCCTCGTCACTCCGTTCCGGATTTCCGACGGCCGTGCAGGCGGACAACGTGTTCGTCGCGCCGACGTAATCGAGACGCACGTGCAGGTGCGACCTTTGATATCCCACTATTTTTCCTTCTCTATCTGTTCCGAACCGCGACGCGACTCGACGCGACTCGACGCGACGCTGTCGGCCCTGTCGCGCAAAACTTCGCGTTTCCCGGGACGGAAAATAGTTCGCAATTAACCGCGCGTTGTAATCCATCCATTTGCATGCCGCCGGTGACAACACCGACGACGATAAATGCACAAGAACCGCCGCGTCTTCGCGTTCCAACCGGAAGGCGAACGTCGCCGCTGATTTCTTGCGATTTTCGAATTTAATTAACGCTTAATTACAATTTCGATCGTAAATAGCCCCGTCCAGCCAACAAACCGTCGATCTCCGTTCCGAACGTACGCGAACGGTCTATCGCGAAGGTCAAGAGCGATTGTTTTAATGAGCTCTTTTAACGATCCGTCGTTCTTTCAGGTGACGCTGCATTTTTTGTCGGGCACGATCTTTTAAACATTTCTTATCCGACGATGGCTAAGAAAAAGGTCTTGTTTCATTTACGATCGTCGGTGTTCGTGGGAAACTCGAGATTTTTTGATTTTTCGAGTAAAGTTTTTAGCAAACGGGCGTGCACTAAACGAGACCAGAAAGCATACAACAGTTAAATGGATTTTCATTAATTGTGCTGTACCGAGAGGAAGGTTTTAAATCAGTTTTTGTATAGCAATCCCAAAAGAAATTATTAGATGTCTATTGGTGTTGAGGTATTCATTAAAAAATTCTTTGTCATGAACTACAGGCTAATAACATAATAAAATTACTGTATAAATACCATAGTAAAATAAATATAATGCTAACCTATAACCAATGCTTAACATACGAACCATAGCCTCTCAAAAATTATTATATTTAAAACGAGCTGGTGTAATTTAAATCAATGAAAAGATTAAAAGAATTTAAGAATGTCAATACATTATTTTCGACTTCCCAGCATGATTGAAGAAAACATGAATCTGCTATATTGCTACTATTTCCTGCAATTAATGCAGACAAATTTTATTTTGCATGGAAATCCACCGTTCAATAATCATCGGTAGACAGTCTGTTAAGAAAACACTGTCCACATAAGCGATCTTCGAACTGCAGCGCGAAACTGAAGTTTTAATAAATTCATAGTAAAATGCAGCCATCAATAGAATTTTCAGGCTTCTAAGATATGATTAGAGTCCCGAGGCAGAATGTTCAGCGTCTTCAGGTAGAATCTCGGTGGAATGCAACAGCCGATTTCCGGTTCTGGACCGTGCGCCGATCCCGCGAAATAGAGAATCAGGGTTCGTCGACGGAACAAGCAATCCCGTCATTAATTTCCCATAATGCGGCGCATAATGGCGCGACGATGTTCGACAGAGCCGCGCGCGGCGGGCGTACACGGCAACTTTCCAGGAAACAGAAATTAATTTTCCCCGGGTCCGGGTACAAGCTTCTTTATAAATTATTAAAACTTTCGCGCCGTTCCCCTCCCGTCCGGATATCCACCTTTGTCGGTGAGGGGCTCTCATGAATATGTACCCGGACCGTAACCGGGCGTCGACAGTTTTTCTTTTAAGCCGACGCGAACTTCGTTAATCCGCGATCCGGAGACCGTTTTGCATTTTGATATCAACGGCGAACAGATACACAAGTCCAGGCGCATCGGAGCAGAGAGGAAGCTCGGAGCTGTTCGGCGCTGACTCAAGCGGACTCTCCGGGGAACAGCGGATTTCGTTACTTTTCAACCTGGGTGTCCAAACATTGTTCTTCGCCGCTTGACAACCTGAAGGTCTCGCTGTCGAGGCTCCGGGGCGCTAGACTGTTGAGCACGTCGCTTGATGCGTCTAGTGTCTGTGGGAATTCGCGAAAGAACTTCGCAGCCTCCAGGATTAATTCGCTTGACTGTGTAGAAAATTTGAACTTTTATATTGTTCGAGACACGCTAGACATTGTGGTTCTAGAGACTAACAAAAATTTTAGGGCAGACAAATTTTAGAATCTTCTCAACTCTTTGCACTCGAAGCTATTTTAACTCGAAAACGAAGCATTTCTTCCGACCTAGAATATTTCCCTTCTATATATTTTTTGTCATGTTATAGATACTGTGACAAATAATCATCATCTTATGTCGCTGGATGTGTGTGCGTTTTGAATTAGTCTGATGAGAAACGCGCTTGTATCGGGTCGATTGAACTGTGTGATCTGGAAGCGTATTATTTTGTTCTCGAGTTATACTTATCATTTTATATTAATAAATAAGTATTACAGAAGCTCTACTGTACATTCATTTAATCAATCGAGCGAAAGTGCACCGCTATAAATTCAACACATACAAAAATGGCATAATTTACTCGTGCAAGAATGCAATGTTTAGTAGTTTATTAAAAACAAACAACTTTAATAATGTAAAAAATATTTTACGTGCTAAGGGTTAGAGTACAAAAGTGGCAGGAGGCTGCCTTTTTGGAATAATAAATACAAATTGCGGTTTTCAATTCTTCAAACTCTTATCTTAAAGTGAATGGATAAAATAGATGTTTTAAAAGTTAGATTTATGAATCGGTTAAAGGTTAGGGTTCGAGTGCTAAGGGTTAATTGTTAAGTACATTAAAATATTATACACACATTATGTGTAACTGTTGAATGTAAAATGTTTTCTATCAGGTTAGTATAAACATAATTTCGCTGCTGTAAGTGCGCAAATCATTTTAAATAATTTTTATAACGCTGTTTTATTTCTCTTGTGCTCCACTTTCCCTGTAATAAAAATTACACCGTAAGCGACAATTTAATCTTCACACCTTCACATATCCTATTTTCCCAACTCAATGCTTGCAATTTCAGGAAAAAATGACTGTATTAAAAAATTGAATAACCCGTAACAGGAAGGAAGACTGAGTAATTCAGGTAGGCAAGTATGATCTACTTTTAGAAAGATCGTTTCAATACACCGGCGAAGTCCAGCAAGTCAGTCGACCTCGCGCGAGGTTTTCTTTTTCTATACAGACACGATTATTGTAGACAGACGCATTGATTAGTGTGTTTAAAAATACTGACGAGTTAATTGTCACTAGGCGAACGGAGGAGCGTGACCGAGGGATCGACCGATCGTCCAAGTATGTATCACCTGGCGGAGCGACTACTTAACATGCCACGCAAATTGGCCGTTATTTGTTATATAAAAGTAGACGGTCACGTGCCCAGAAAGAAAAACGATGCATGCACATGCGGGCTACTGATGTCATCGACAGATGGTCCCCGCGTATACGGGTCGTAAGACATCGACACATTTTCACTCGTGACTGCGCAACCATGCTGCGTGATCATGCTTGAAGATTTGTCTCTCTACCAGATACCGACAACCTAACCCCACGAAAATAAACGTAGACATCGTCCGGTCGTTTTATTATCCTTTTGGTCATTCCAGTCGAGGTCTATTTCTTTCTTCAACTTTTACCACACTTTCAATACTTCATTATAACATTTACAATAAATCTGCTTAATAATTAGGCTAGAAGGTCCTCAGAATGGCAAAAGTTGAAAGAACGAAGAACGCGTTCCCTGCCGCGAGTGCCATTTTCATTCCTACGCCGATTGTCATGGAATTTATTCGTTTCGAAATGAAATAAATTACAGAGCAAGGTGTGGAACGCATTACCAAGTGACTAATAATAATTATTACTCTGGTCATTTATACGAATAAAATATCGAAGACTAGTGTAACATACACAAAACTCACGTGGAAGGGAACGTCACAATGAACGTATACTTCCTGAATTTTCTCCACTTATTATTTTGAGTTTGGGAAATTTTTGGCAAATGAGCAGCTAAAATTGCCTTTTATTTTTCGCGATACTGTAACAATTGCTGCGTCAACAATGGTCCGGAAAATTTAGAACATTAGGAAAATAAGTATCGTGAACCGGATCTTCAAAGTCGGGATTGTCATGCGGTGTCCATTTTTCATGGAGTTTTCTCGGCAGAAACGCCGCGCAGAGGCTGTCGACGTGTTCCACCTGAAATCCGGTTTCCATTTCAACTTGATTCGGCCCTGCGCATCGTTCGGGTGGCCACGTCCACTGCGCCGGGTCAGACACGTGTCTAACCCGCTCTTAGGCGTGGAAATTCCTCGGGACCTTTGTGCACGAGTAGCCGACCCCTGAAGAATTCACGGAATAAGAAATCACCGGTCTCCCAGCCGTGATTTCAATTCTAGGATTTCCCGGCTTTTTATTAGCTCTGGCCTACGCGCCGACTAAAATGAGAATCAGGACTGCTCAACTTTGTTGCGGTGCAGAGTTCACATTCCTACACTGATTGCTATCGCACTATCCTACAATCTTCGTGGTGAGAATTGCTTAACCCGCGCGCGAGGCTTTCCACGATTTTATGGTTAACTGTGGCGGGATCCTTTCGAATCCTTGCGCAACAATTGTTTTTTATACATTTTGGAATTTGTCCTTTTTGATACTTTTACTGGGATACATAGCTGATAATTTAAACTGGCTGGTAGAAAATTGCAATTTAAGTGAAATTTTTGTAACCATGAACAATGGTATACTAAAAGCTTGTAACAAAGTTCGTTTTTTAAAAAGATTATTTTTAACCCTTTGAGAAAGGAAAAAGAATAAATGTCACAAAAACGTATTCAATTAACTTAGTGCTATTTCATTTTTTTAGAAGGGTTACACATTGGTAAATTCATAGAAAGAAATTGCATTTACTGGACCAAACAGCATACAAAATTTCAAATTTAATGTTGGAATTAACATAAGTACATTATTAAAGAATATTAAGGCAAAAACCGACAGAAATAGACGTGTACGTGTCATATAATAGTTTACTCACTATTTGGAGACTCTATAATATGTGACTGGGTTTGCGACAAAGAGTCAAACAAGGTATCGTATAATAATTTTCACACTAAATTTTTATTCGGGATCTGAACAAATTAGTGAACCACTAGATGACCCCAAAAAATGTGAAATATTCTAAGGTGTTTGTGCAATGTCTGAGCGTCTTTAAACGAAACTAGCATTAAGGTAAAAGCAAACTCGAAGAATGATTCCCAAAAAGGAGCGTGTAAGAATCTCAGTTATATTTATCAACGTGTAGATCATTTTTGTTTGGATGCTTGGGAGACTAGCTAGGCAACAAAAAGAGTTTCCCGTCATTACAACAAATGAGGGCCACTCACGGGCTTTTTTGCATGCAACCGGTAACTAGATTAATCGCGAGCGAACCAATATCTCCTACGAGATTGCAGGGAGAGAGAGAGAGAGAGAGAGAGAGAGAGAGAGAGAGAGAGAGAGAGGCACCGTTCTGCAACCTTCTCTGGGTTCCACGCTCTCCACGCGACTTTCCTATCTGGGTCAGAGGACAAAGAGCACTGGAACGAGCTGCGTAGGAGAATAGATCGGACGATCAAGATGCAGGGAGACAGAGAGAGAGAGAGAGAGAGAGAGAGAGAGAAAGAGAGAGAGAAAAGAAGAGTCGGAGTCCAGGTCATGTACTGGGAAAGAAAGACACGATTCTAGGTAGCAGTCCCCGATCTTCCTGAAACTTTCGCTTCTTCTTTTTCCCCGCGAGCTTCTCCGCGATAACATGCTCGCAGCCTTGGGGAAATGAACGGAGCCACGCCGCGCTCTTTCGCGGAAACGAATAAATGATTTCAAGCAAAACCGTTCGCCATTGCCGCGCAGGATTTCACCGCGTTCTCTTCATTTGTACGGGGTTGAAATGATAGTCATTAGAGACGCGTCGGACCCAGAAGAGGCTGCACTCTTTTTATTCGCCTCTAATTTGTTTGGCAGCAGTAAGACACTTTATCGACAGTATTATGGATCATAATTGTGGTTCATTGTTATGGTACGGTGTGAGTCGTACAGCGCCGAAAAGAGTCAGTGTTTCCTCTATGATTACAGATACTGAAAACGTGAAACACAACATGCGTTTCATGCGTTTCAAAGGTTTCAGCCAAGCAATAAATTAATATTCATATCGGTCCGTACTTCGGAGACTCAAAATTTGAACAAATGTTAGGGAACATAAGATCATTGGTTTTTATACATTTGTAACAAAAATTAGTGAAATTTTACAGAAAAATTAAAAATATGTAAGGCCTGCTAAAAATCTATTTCCTTCGAAGGGGTGATTCTTGAGGTCATTTGAAGAATCTTTTTCCTTTGCGAAAATCTTCTCCGAGCCTTCGTTAAGGAGTTATTAACGAAAAACACGGACCAATCGCGCGACAGGTCCCGCTGAGCGTGGCGTTGGTATTGGCCGAGTCGGAATCCGTCTGCTGTAGCCACGCTCTGATTGGTCCGTGTTTTTCCTGAATAACTCCGTAACGAAGCCGCGGAGACGATTTTCGCAAAGAAGAAAGTTATTTCAAACGACCTTAGCAATGACTCTGTTTAAGAAAAGACATTTTTGGGACACTCTGTATTATGTTCAACTGCCTGAACTGATTCAAGAGAGAAAGACATTTCTACGTGACTTGTGCCTCTTGCAATTGAAGCTGACATTCTTTATTTCGCATAAAAATCCGAAGTCTATTTATAAACGAAGTGAAAAAAACTTAATCTGCTATTTTCAGAAGAATCACATTGCGCTTTAAAATAGCACCGAACGCTTTCGCAGGATGTCAAGAATTTCGGAAATTGTAGGGATGAGTTTTTAAAAAATGCGACGCCAGGAGGTCACCATCGGGCGCAAGGGTTGTCCGGAAAATTCGTGCCGATTTCTAAGGGAAACTCAAACGCAGTACATTTAAATTTCAATATACATTTATTGAATTATTATAAGTGCCATTCTGTTCCATAATTTTTCTCCATCTTTCATGCAACTTGCGTTTTTCGGCGAAAAACTTAAATATGACTTTTTACGACCAAAGAGTTAAAATTTTTGTCATCATGGGAATTTTGTATTGACCTAAAGAGATGAAAATCTGAGGGTGTAATGTCTGGTTAATAGGGTGGATGGGGTAGCACATCCCAACCAATCTCCAACAGCGTTTCCTTCCATATTTAAGAGCGTATAAAACTAACAAAAATTCATGTATCCTAATCAAAATTTTTTCTAAAAATGCCTGAAAGATCACCTTTTTAGACTATGTACTCATACCATTTGTTTTCAATCATTCTGACATATTCAAACCTATCCTAATGCCACCTACAGAAAAACGGCACGAACTTTCTGAACGACTCAATAATTCTTCTTCATCTAAATTACGACTCGTAATTTATGCTCGCAATCGAAATCGGGAGTGGGGGAAAAAGATGAAAAGAATTCACGCCGGTTTTGCGACGTTGTCTCCGGTCCATCCGTCGAAGTATTCATTGAAAGTTGTCTCATTATCTCGGATCGAACAAGCCGCGGCTCGCCGCTCGGCGAAATTTGCAATTTCGACCGGTTAACTGGCGTCCACAGTTTCAATTTCGTACAGACGACGCGGAACAAACGCTGGCCGCTTACAATTCCGCCGGCACGGCTGAAAGCATTATATTCCAGATCACGTCAGCGATACGGCCAGATTAATTGGCCCCGATGTCTTCGCGATACCGCGCTGAAATAGCTCTTCATTTAGATCATAAACGTTGCACCCGCGAAATTGTGCGTAATGCAGAAACCGCGGATGAATTATGCTCGGGACGGAATTGTCGCCTCGGGGTGCGTTTCTAGAGGCGACGATCGGTGCAAGTGTTTCGCCGGAAAAAATAGCGCCGATAAAACGTGCTGTTCTCTCGATTGCGAATCATTTGGGGAGAAATCGGTATTTCTATTTTTATTTATCAAACTTATTCAATGCGACTTTCCAAATTCACCTTTGTCCTTTAATCAATTGTTCCCAGCCAACCGTCGTCATCGCCAATTGTACGCTTTACGATCGATGCACCAAGCCGTCGAAAGAAATGCAATTAACAGAGAGCAACAAGGTGGAACAAGATGGTTCAATTGTCTTGGGTATTCTAGTAATTGGAACTTGTTCGCAATGTCGAAGAAGTAAGACTGCTGCGAATAAAAGGTCCACAATGTGCACGTTTTAAGACCCATTTCCGGATAATTAGGTTCTCAAAACTCTTGAATATTTGAAATTTGAACGGGAATCGATATGGGAGTGGAAATTTCGAGTGTAATTTGAGTGAAGCTCTGAGGAATCCCCTTAAAATCTATTATGATGTGATTTCGCAATTTTTTCAAGAAAAAGTGACCCTATAAGTGTAATCTTTATAGAAACCCTCAAACGTTCGAAAATACCTACGAAAACACATTTTAAAACCGACTCGTAGAAGTCTCTTAAAACCGAGTTAATTTCGTCTCAGATGATAGCCGGGTTTTCTCAATTACTCTACATGATTTAATATATTTTTTTAAACAAACATGAGTCTATCATAATGTGGGAACCTCCATCTTTTATGTAAGCCTTCAAACGTTCAAAAATTCCTGCTGGAACATGTTTTAAAACCGATCCGAAGAAACCCCTCTTTCACGTCTGACCATGAAGGTTCACGTCTGAACCTTCATGGTCAGACGTCTGAATCTGCCGACTACGATATTCTAATTTGTGTGCCAATGATAAGCAATTAGTTTCTTCGATGTCTTTTACAAAGATATTATCACACCTTCATATAATAAGGAGAAACCGAATAACTACGGACATTTGAATAAATTTCCCATTAGGAAATCGTGATTCCAAGTTAAATGGATATCGGATATAATTACTAATTACAGAAACAGAAACCTGTTTTCCAAAGTTAACTAATCTTAATACCTCGGGGCATTCCTCTCTGCACTTGACTTTCTAACACCGACACCGATTAAAAAACCTTTTTAACATTCCATCGTGTCGCTCGTATCGTCGGCAACACGGTTTTTTATTCGAAACGTTGATTAAACAAATAAAACGGCTCGCCCAAGAATTTTTAGCATTCTGGGCTGCAAAATCGATTTGGAAAGTAAGCAAAACATTTGGTGCACCTTCTGCAAGCTTTCCTTCGTTAATTAGGTATATTATTAGCTTCTTCTGATTTGTCCCACTTAATAATAGCGCATAAATTCTGAACAAAATCGGACACGTTGCAGCTCCAAGACACACATTAGCCAATGTTCTTCAATTCCTTGATGGAAGATTTTAGTCGTAATAACTGAAACACTTATTCGGCTGAACTCTTGGCTTATTCACGTAATCATGCAAATTCTGTGCTTAACAACCGTACATTATTAACTTCTTGTTGATTTTTCCTACTTAATAATAGTGCATAAATTCTGAACAAAATCTGACACGTTGCAGCTCCAAGACACACGTTAGAGAATGTTCTTCAATTCCTTGATGGAAGATTCTGCAAGATTTTGCAATAACTGAAACACTTGTCCAGCTGTATCCTCAGGTTGTCGACGTGATCATGCAAATTCCGTAGTTAACAGCCCGTAAAAATTCTGGATAAAATCGGACATGAAGCTGCTACGAAACTATTGCTCAGTAAATTTTTACAAATTTTTTCCGATGAAGATCTGAGCTGCAAAGACCGAAACGCTTATCCGGCCGTATCCTTTCGCTGGTTCCGCGAGTTTCGTGCGAGGGTTAACAACGGCGATTAATATTTAGATGAAAATTAGCCGTCGGCGGTAGTACAGCGAGAAGGATGGTATCTCTCGGTCCTTTCAGTCGACGCCCACGCTTGTCACGGGCCTCGCAGCCCGCTTCAAAGGACGCGGGTTCCGCGCAAGAAATCCTGCGGAACGCCGGCACAATGTCGCGGGAGCGGCGTAAACCGGGGCTCTCGTCTTTCCGCGTGTTATCTCGTCACCAGGATCTTTACCGCGCTCGCCTCATCCGCGTTTTACCGTCGATCGTAATTCTGTCCCGCCTTTGTCAGCGTCGCAAGGACCCCGGGAAACAAGTAGCGATAGCGCGCTAAGTGCGCGCACATTGTTAGCGGTGCTCATACTCGCGTGTTTACGGGCCTCCGCGATATAGGATGCACACGAACGGGAAAACAGAGAGAGAGAGAGAGAAAGGGAGAGAAAGAGAGAGAGAGAGAGAGAAGGAGGGAAAGAGAGAGCGCGGTCAAACCGCTTGATCTCCTCCCGCATTCACCCCGCGAGATTTATCCAGCTGACTTATCTCTCGAACGAGCGTGCGTGTTCGCTGGAAATCGTTCTTCGCCAAGCCGGAGATCCTTTGTGCCTGATTGCGGGCTCGGACGCCGCTGATTCCGGAAAAAAAGAGAATAATTGCTCTTTTACGAGAACCTGGTTGACGAACATGATCTCAGTGCGCAAGCCTTCGAGGACACGGTAGCTCCAGTCCTTTGTTTCAATGACGGTTTGGGTGATTGCGCTATTAACTGCTCCATTCTTGGAGATTGCGTCTATTAAAAAACGTCATTAAATTCTTAATCATCAATTTTTCTTAAAAGGCAATGTCTTCTTTTAACCCCTGCCAGGTTAACTTTTGACGATTTTGTGGCAGCCGTGGCCAGATCCATTCACATCCTTGTGTGACAATGTTTTAAATATTTTTAAACCTACTTCTGGGAGATCAATCTGGATCATTTCATTGGAAGTTATCGTCTTTTTATTTATTATATTATAAGGATTAGCAACAAAATTGATGTAAACATTTAGCTTTGATATATGACTTTCACTCACACTTATTCATACACATACCTTCAACAGAAGTAATATGAATAAATATTGATTTAGACTAGTTGCCAGGAAATTAATGTTTGGATGGGAGGTTTATAACCTTGGGTTAAAATAACTATTATTAGTTTACTATCTGAATGTACATAGCGGTTTAATCTAGGCGCAAGTAGACTAGTCTAATATTATTAAAACACCAGCGTATTGGTTTTAGTTTAATAAAATAATTAAAAGAGGAAAAAAATTTTTATTTTGCTCCTGGTTCTTGCAATCAATGTAAATATTATATTGTATATACACATCGTTCAATAAAATAAAATGTTATCGATTCTCAGAAAGTGTCAATTGTCGACATAGTTTTGAGTGGCAGAGTAGGTCAATATATTAGGTGCACCCATAAGTAAAAACAAACGTTATAATAAATTCAAGTTTTTATTTCTTAATTTATTATATAATCTCCATCATTATCAAGGACAGTTTGCTATCTTTCCTGCAAATTTTCAATCCCCCTCATATAGAAATCCAGGGTTCGTGAAGAATCCTCAGAATTCGTTTACATCTTCTACAGAAGTGAATGTTTTATTTCTTAAGTAATGCTCCCCCCAGAGGTCTGAAAAGATGATAGTCAGAGGGAGCAATATCCGGCGAGCAATTCTTCGATTTTTTCCTGAGTGAGTTTCGTTCTATGGGGCCGGGCATTGTCAATTTGCAGTATTACACCTTTTCTGTGGCGTAAAGATGTACTCTTTTTCAATAGTTCTGAACACAGCCGTTGTAATTGCTGACAATACAAAATGAATTATGCCTCTACAGTCCCACCAAATGCACAATAACACCTTTCCAAGTGATAAGCTAGGTTTACGGGTTGATATTGCGGATTGATTTGCAGGAAGCCATTGCTTGGAACGCTTTATATTATCATGAAGAATCCATTTTTCATCTCCGGTAACGATTCTGCTATGAAATGGATCTCTACGAAATTTGGATAGCAATGAATATTCTTGTTGGTTTCAGATAATTGATGCGGTACACGTATTCCTTGCGTATATGCCTTTCGCATTTCGTGTAGGTTCCTTTTTATAGTTATGTATATATATATATATATATATATATATATATACACAATTGTAGTTAATTGTATATTTAATTTTGGATCAGCTTCGACTAGAGATTTTAGGGTGTCATTATCAAAATTCAACTGGTCGTCCACTTCGAGGCCTGTCAGGGAGATCATAATCACCAGCAGCAAACCGTTGACCTTCAATACATCTCCATAAACATCGTAAATTTTCTTTGTTGTCACCGTTGCATTAAATCCAGCATAAAAATTAAAAATTATTCAATGACGAATATGATCCTCGGAAGGTATGGACGCCGGCATTTTATGACAGGGTTGCAAAAAAAAGATTATACTTTTTAGAATATTTTGAACACGGGCTGCTTTGCCAAAAACTGTAAAAGTATACGCGTTTCCTCTTCCACGATCGGTGCAGAACTAAAGGCAAAACAAATTCTTTGCAAACAATTGATTACTTATGGGCACCCCTAATAGTTCTGGAAATTGCCGTCCGAGGGTGGAGGAAAACTTTTGATCACCACCACTGTTAAAATTTCGACTTTTCTGGTTATCGTTTTCTATCCAGCAGACGATACAAGTCTCGTCGAATCGACGACCTCCGTAAATCTAGCGTGGTAAACGGAGCGGGGACAGTGCGGAACTAGCGCTAGGGCTCTCGAAAAATCGTCGTCGCGCGACGGGAGGGCAAGAAGACTTGCGTCAGTAATTTTTTCCGCTCGACTTTGAAAAGAAGTTCGCACGGAGCGGCGGGGCGGGGCGTGGCGGGGCGCGGCGCTACGGCGGCGGCTAGCTGGCTGAAAGTGTGCGACGCAGATGGACGAGCCCCCGTTTTTCGTCGCATTTCACGGCGAACAGGGGACAACAGGAGTTCCGTGTCGGGCTACGTGTCCGCGGTGTGCCCACGCGCCGTTGAAATACACGAATTCCATCGGTACCAAGCGAGACGGAAAGTCGTCCTTGGTCCGTTAGGTCTCGTGCACCGGCAGCCCAGCCGCGCGTACACCAACGGTTCGTGGGCCGAAAGGTTAACCTCGAAATCAACGACGCGTGCACCGCCGAGCCGCCGCCGCCACCGCCGCCGCCATTCCCTCTCCCGTCGTCTTCTCCCTCGGTTTCCTCCATTTTTCACGAGCGTTCCCTCGCAGCAAACACGATGCTCACCTCCCTCGAGCACCTACCGGCGACCGTTTAACGGGAACGAACATCAATTAGACGCGGAACGCGATCGTCTCCGCTCGGTACGCGGAACCGCGATGGAGATTACACCTATTCGATCCTCTTGGCTGCCTACCCGGCTGAACTTGTGGTTCTTCCTTCTGACTTCAACGGCGAAGCTGCCTTGCGAAATTCCCGAACCATTTCACTCGTGTGGGTCTTCGCGAAACTTCTAAAAATGTATTGCACTTCTTTCGTTTAGTATCTAAATATATCTGGCGACATGAAATTCCCGGATCTTTTTTAAGTGATTAATATTGAAATAATGTAGTCACTTTGTCAGTAAAACTCACATCCGGAAATGTCGGGGCGTAGGCGCGGCGTCGCTTTGGCTGTTACAATGTAACAACTTCTGAAAAGCCTGATGGAGTGTGCGTCATACGTCGAAATGACGATCGAAAGAAAAATGATTATCGACACGAGACGAGAGTGGGGAAGACGTTAGCTGCACGTCCACCTAAGAATCAGTTCGATAAAAGAATCGGTTTGGGCAGGACATACCTGGTGCGACTAACAAGTTCGATAAAAGAATCGATTTGGGCAGGACATACCTGGTACAAGTAACAAGTTCGATAGAAGAATCGGTTTGGGCAGGACATACCTGTTATATATATTAAGTTCAGAATTCCAAGTTTTTATTTTATATTAAAGTTCCTTTATTCACTAACGCTGTGCTTTATGATAGAATATAACACCATTCCTATCATATCCTCGACAATTAATTATTTCTCTTGACTGCCTATACGCCTGAATTTGTGAGATTCTTGAACCGTGGAAAATGCTATAGCAATTAATTTTGAAGCCAGAGAAGACAGTGCAACGAGATTGATTTTCGTGCATAAATATTTATTGAACCTTCCTCTATTCTTTACCGGATTAATTTCAGCCCGAAGAAGCGAAATTTCAATTCGATTTATTCACTTTTCTGTTCCAGAATGATCTCATTAATTTACCTGGATCTGGATCGTTGAGCAATTTTGAAACTTCGGTGACTCTGTGCGTTGGTAATTGGAACGAGTTCTATGAACAAAAATTTATCAACGAGTTGCAAAACTCTTTGTAATGTAAATATAACATTCTGGTAATGCCTGTAGAAAGTGTATATTAATTATGACTGTTTTTGTCTAGAAACAATTTTCACGTGATAAGGGTAGTACAGTGATTTCTCTATATATGTCTCCAAGACCTGGATGATAAATGTCACGGGATTATCCCCACTACCGCAGGGTATACCCCCCGTGAGGGTCCTCGGACGCCGAGGAGTGTAAACATAACACGGGTCGGTCATGTCTCCCGGACGATACACGTCGCTGGGAAGTCCGGTGTTGTTGACATATATCGAGAATTCACTGTCTCTTGAAAACTTCGCGAATAACACCAATAAAAAATGCAGTTCCACTAGCAACGACACTAATTGCTCGTCGTATATCAATCGGAATCAACAACACAAACTTTTTGGTACGAATCATTGTCTCTGCAGGAATTCGCAAGTTTCGGCGATAAAATTGCAGTTGCGCTGTAATTGGCCGTCGCGGGTCTTGTCGGATCGGGGGAATAAGTTTCCGGAGTAATGGTGAATCGCAGCCGGAACAGGGTTATATTAATCATCGCCGGTTCTCGGGTCTCTCGTTTCTCGCGTGACGCCGTTCGACAAGAAGCCGATCTTCTCTCTCCCCCTGTCTCTCTCTCTCTCTCTCTCTTTCTCTTTCTCTCTCTCTCTCTCTCTCTCTCTCTCTCTCTCTCTCTCTGTTCACGGGCCTGGCATCGGGGCCGATAAAACGAGGTGCTGCTAAGCTCGTTCCCGGGGCTGGACGGGGTGGGAGATAAACTAGGAGTCTCGTTAAGATCGACGATACGACGATTTCGACGACAACCACGACCCGTCGGTGAAGAGCGATCGTTAAGGATCCCCTAACGAGGAGCCGTGCACCCGGGGACAATAGGAGAGAGAGCCACGACGCGGTCGTCCAGCCTCTATGCGACGCGTGCTCAGAGTCTGCCCCTTGGTTCGTTCCCGTGCAAACGACAGCGCGCTACCACGGTTTTCATCTTGCCCACCTTTGCCCGCGATTCTCGCTCACTCTTCAACCGTGTTCGGACTCGTTCGCGATCGTAGTAACGAGGAAACGATGCAACGCCACTGCCGGTTGCCGCGACACGATTCCTTCCTTCCACGAACAGGAACCTCGCGTCACGACTACCAACGGCAGGCCGAACAGCATCCTTTTGTCCTTTGATTCGCCGATGGGTCTCGAAAAACACCCGGAACCTTCCTCCACGCTGCCTCGAATCTATTATCCAGCCTCGTAGAGCCGGTTTATTAAAATTAGATTGCTAACGCTCGCGCGAAAACGTTCGGACACTAACTTAAGAGCCGAGACTCTTTAGATTCGCGATAACGTAGAGTGACCACGTTACCGACAAAAATAAGGGAAAACTGGTTTCACGTGCCTCAACTGTTCGTTCTTACGTGAGAATATTTTGTCGCTGGGAAAGGGTTCGTTCGAAAGAGGAAGGTTCAATCTAGCGCGCTCTGGTCGCCAGCTGACGGGATTGTGCAAATATTTGGTAATACAAGCGTTAGACGTAGGCCAAAAATTGACGATGCGCACGCAGTGGAATCCAAGCATTTTTATGCTATTGGACGAGTTTTCTGGATGAAATCGATTGTAGGGCGCGCTAGAAAATATCTGCAGCTACAAATCGAGCTATATTTTGTCTTGATTCTCTGCGAAATGAAGCCAAAAACTTGAAACGCGTTTTTCTGGTGTCAGAATTCATGGTATCGATATTACAGAGCGAGAAATGTGGCAAGTTTAGTCACAGACTTAACTCTTTGCACTCGGCGTTATTTTCATTCTAAAACTAAATATTTCTTCCGCCTTACAATATTTTAATTTTATTCATACGAAACTGATCCGATTTCTACATATAATATTTAAATGTTTAGTGGTCTATTAAATATAAATTTTGTAATGTAACGAATATTTTGTAATATTTTTTGTAATTTCTTTGAAATAATGCCACAACAATTTCTAGTGGTGCTTCAGAGTCACCACTCGAGTGCCAAGCGTTAAGACCCTTCGGATCATGACTAAAATGGATCTTCAATCAGTGACTAAAGGCTGCGAACGGAAATTATACAGCAATTACCGGCCTGCTGGCTCGGCAAAGGTCACGTGACTACCCTTGGCTCTTAATGCCACGCGAAGTCTGCGGAATGCTATCCCTCCAGGCATTTATTCGGCCAAAACTTTGAACTCGATACTCACTTTGAATTCAGTATGAACATCTGAATTTTGGGAAAACCTTTTCATTTTATTTTCACGTTGATTTTGTACCACACCGGTGTCCTCTTCCCAAAACAGACGTCTTCGTCGGAGAAATAAATAATTATTTTAAAAATTTTTCTTACTGTTTATTTCGCGAAACGCTGTCATGAAAACACGAGTCCTCATGATGTTCCGGCAGTGTAATAGAAGATGGTTGCGCGAGGTCTCTCTCCCTGCAGACGTTGCGTAATTGAAAGATCAAACGAAGTTTTTCGATCCTAATGGAGGGTCTCGTCGGCGAAAGCGTAGAGAGAAAGAGAGAGAGAGAGGGAGAGAGAGAGAGAGGGAGAGAGAGAGAGAGGGAGAGAGAGAGAGAGAGAGAGAAGTCTCGAAGTCGCGTTTAAAAATAAACCGCGGACAATGCGAGCGCGTTCTGCAACGTAATTATCTATTTATTAAGTGCGTCGCCGGTGTTCGACGAGCCGCAGAGAACAAAGAGAAGGGAACCAGACGGAAAAAAGGTAACAATGGGTTTGATAAGGATCTCGGTGCAACCGAGCGTTGCAGAATGCACCGAGGATGACTGCCTGACCCGTCGCCGGTGGTTGCTGTCATTTCGAGGACGAGCGTCATCCGCGTTCCCCGTGGCTGCGGAGGGAACGTCTGACGTTCGAGAGTTTCCGCAACCGCGATCGATGTACAACCGTCCGGCTGGCTGTCAACAGATACCGGGGGACGTCGTCGGTTTCTTCCCAGATCGCCGCACGACCGTGGCTAATTAGATCCTCGATCGGAGACGACCGTGGGACTTAAAACTCTGATCGATCGTCACCATTTGCGTCGTAAGGAAGAATAATGCTCCCTGTCACCGATTATTTTATTACACTTAAAGAGAACGATTCCAAGCGGGTTATTAAAGTTTCCCTCATCGGAAAAACTATTTCAACGAAAACTGACTCTGTTTCGGGGGAAACGTCGTGTAGAGATCACAAATCTTTTTTAGGTAGACTTTGCTTCCAAGATTTCAACTAGAACGCTGTTCTTTCTTATGCGGAACTGTATGTTTTTATGTAGGTGACGTGTAGCCATTTCTGGAACGATTTCACTGACTTACAACACTTTCGTCTTCCAAGGTGATACAAGGTTAGTGCCGTTAAAATTTAACTCATTGTCAGCTAGAGTACATCTACATAGAGAAGATTTGTGACCACCACGAGATGTCCTCCAAAACAGAGTCAGATTTATTTGATATATTTTTTATAGCTGTACTTTGGGAAGTAATTGAGTGGAGAAATTCAAATGGGGCATCCTGTATACACTCTGGTAATACTGCAAGTAGGTTAACTTTTTGCGGATGAGAATGTCCATTCGCATGTTATTAAAACAGTTACATTTTAACCCTTATGTCAATGACCAAAATTTTCTGAGATATTTACAGTTTCAACGCACATTTTTATGCTCAAATTAATCTGTGATCATCCAAGATTATAAAAATCTACAATAATTTTGCTATTTGTTAACAAAATTATTAACAGAATCTTCAAAACGAAATTGAAAATAGGTACCCGGTTATTGACATAAGGGTAAGACATTTGACACTACATTAAAGAAGGATCTCGTGAATGATAACGAACTGAAATTTGTAAGTCATCGTCGATCAAGCGATTACTATTTTATTGTGTAGAAGGGACGAGTTTTTGATTATTATGTTACTAAATCAGAGCAGAAAGTTTATGGCAAATCATGATGGCAAGTTCTCAATGTGACAGTATTGTGGGACATCGTAGACTGGAATGTCACCAACAATGTTGCGGAGCGTTCACCTGCGTCTGACCAAGAATGTCTGAATCCCCTAGTCGCCGACAATAGACATACCCGAAGCCTTAGCAAACACAGACGAAACTGAAATAATGTACTGCAAGGAATACGCGTGTTTCTATGTTTACCAAAAACATAGATAACAAACAAAAATACCGTAGAATAAAAAGAACATCTGAGAATTTGTATGCCAAATACGAAGTTTTTGGAAATATTGAATATTTTCTGAAAAATTACATCGTTAATTCCGAGCAGTGAAATTCTACGAAGAATTAAAAGACACAAGGAAAACTGCAAAGGCAACTTGAAGAACATTGGTAGCCGGCACAGAGTTTAAAAAAAAAACAATGCACAATGCAAAATATAAGAAATAGATCAAAATAGACAAGAACCTGGACCATTTCTCTGAGAAATCCTGAAGAATCCGCATCAGATAATACCCGATATGCAAACTCAAATGGGATCTCCGCAGAACCTGGAGAACCCTGAAGAGTCCGAACGAAATGAAGGAAGAAGACCAACCAGGTTCACAGGGGTGGCCAAGACAAGCCCCGGGGAAGGTAGCAACGGAGAAAAAGGATCCGAAAGCGTTGGAGATTGGAAAAATGAAGAAAACGTTATGCCGGAAGAGGTTCAGGATCGAGTGTCCAATTTCTCTGGAGGATCACGAGGCGAACCCTTAGGAAGCAGATGAGCTTGGACAGCAGGGTCGGACGCGGAACACTGTACGATCGTTGCGGCAAAAAGAGAAGAGTCGCGGGAAAAATGCTGTGCCCACGCGAGGTCTCTCGGCGCGCGTGGGTGGACGTTCTGTGCGCGTACAGAACGCCGAGAGGAAAAAGGTAGGTCGTCGCTGGGAGAGGAACAACGGAGAGACGTTCGAGCCGAGAAGAGGAAGAAGAAGAAGAGGAAGAAGAAGAGGACGAAGAAGAAGAAGAAGAAGAGGAGGAGGAGGAGGAGGAGGAGGAGGAGGAGGAGGAACGCGTCGGATGAAGAGTTACGTACAGGGATAGGGGGGCCATAGGAGGGAGAAGGTGGTACCACCAGGTTGCGAGGACCGAGGCTGGCCAAGGCCAGAACGTCGTGGAACCGAGCCGGCTTATTTTTAGCGCTTCCTACTATTGTGCAAAGCACAAGTCTGTCAAGTGTCTAGGCGGCCGCTTCAACGGGGGAGTCCACCGTTATACGGCTCCCACTCCGCGTGACTCCCTGGTGTCTGCTCCAGACGATTTTGGAAATGCTCCTGTGTGCCGCTCGTCGAGCTCGCCACGCGTCGCTCTAGCCGCCCGCCGTGGAACCTTGATCGCTAGACGAACGTTTATGCTAATAGACTCTCGCCGACCTGTCCGGAGAAACGCCGCGCCGCTCCCAGAAAAGTTGGCGAATCTTGAAGAATACCGAACCGTGGGCACGTGGTTCCCTCGTGCACGTCAGTTTTTTTAAAAATATATTTTTATAAATATATAAAAGAAATATTATATTTCAACTATTCTGGCCTAGGTTAGGATAACTAAGGACGTATAAAACGACCTTGAAAATACCTATAAGCTGTCAAGTTTCTTGTTCCTGCCCTCTTTGTGTCATCCAGCAAGCACGAGTATGCTCGCGAACGGTCAGTAAGCTGTCAATTGCTCAGAAAGATTAAGAAGACATATTGACATTATGTTAAAGGCTTCCCCGGCCACCTGATATCGATATTGTTTGAACACAGAGGACATTGCACAACGAAGAACTTGTTCACACATCTAGTAGAACCTCGATTATCAGATTCCTCCGACGTCTGAATTGTCTGGTAGCAGGTCACGTTTGAGCTTGACGTGAGCTGGTCCACGATTTATTAAATAAATCGGTAAGAGCCTCGTCTAGCAATGTAGACAGGTAATTGTTCTATTATCCTAACACTGATGTTTCTCCGATTAGTTAATCAGGATACCACCTGTGCATAATTTTTGTTGAAATAATGTAATCACTTTGTAAGTAAAACTCACATCCGGGAATGTCAGGGCGTAGGCGCGACGTTGCTTTGGCTGTTACAATGTAACAATTGCTAAAAAGCCTGATGGAGTGTGCATCATACGTCGAAATGACGATCGAAAGAAACATGACGATCGACACGAGACGAGAGTGGGGAAGACGTTAGCTGCACGTCCACCCAAGAATCAGTTCGATAAAAGAATCAGTTTGGGCAGGACATACCTGGTGCGAGTAACAAGTTCGACACAAGAGTCGGTTTAGGCAGGACATACCTGTTATATATATTAAGTTCAGAGTTCCAAGTTTTTATTTTATATTAAAGTTCCTTTATTGACTAACGCTGTGCTTTATGATAGAATATAACACCATTCATATCCTCGACAATTTTGAGAGATTCAAAAGAACAATCGTCCTCCGCAGGACGTTCTAGAGAAGGGTTCCAGGGTCGTAATGCGAAGAAAGATCTTCCGCTCGTTCCTGCCGGATCTCGTAAGAGAAAAGAGGCTGTCGCAGCCGCGGCAGGTTCACCGCGCGGCCCACGCGGTGTTTTCAATCTGCGATCGTTACGTCAGAGAGTGTCGCCCAATTATATAGATTCGATCGAGTCGGAACGCTCATAAATATGCAAACGCGGCTTTATCTGCGATCTGGGGCGCGCTCGGGATTCCCGCTCGGTGTTTAGAGCAGCTCGGCCGAAGGCGAAGCCTAATCGAGCCGAGCATCTTGTCGCGGTCGAAACAAAAGGCCTGGTGACGAGCAATAGAAAAACGCGCGACGGATAGCGAAGATGGATTGGACAGAGAGAAATAAAGAGGGAGGGGCGAGAGAGAGAGAGAGAGAGAGAGAGAGGGAGAGAGAGAGAGAGAAGGAACAGCAGAGAGAAAGAGAGAGCTCGTTAAATGGAACAATCGCGGTACGTGAGCGGCAGAAGAACGTCTTCGCTAAAGATACGCCGGGATTCCAGGACGCAACGGCGAGGCGGCGTATGGCCTTAGCCTAGTTGCGGAAAAGGCCACTGTCCGCCGGGAGAGAAGGTTTAAGTAAATCAGCTAATCGCGATTGCGGCCCCATCTACGGCGAGCGTCGCGCTCCACGCTTGCTTACCGGATTAAAGCCCGCTTCTTGCACCGTTAACGGCGCGCCGCCTCGCGCCGCCTCGCGACGCGACGTCCGGACAGAGAAACGGCCCGGGAAAAACATCTCGAGAACGTTCCGGCGAACCGGCGAGTCCGGCTTTCGTGGTTCGATGACCCTTTGCGCGCGCTGCCGGCGATCCTGATTAAGAATCACGAGAAATTTTTTCCTACGGAACCGTGGAACCGCTGCCAGACGGCCGAGACGTAAAAATTACGACCGTGTCCCGACGATTAAAATTCATTTTCAGCTCGAATCATCTTTCCGTACGTTCCGCCGGTGTCGAGGTTCAACAGCGGCAAAGAGCTTCTTGCTCTTTCGCGCGAGCAATCATTTTACACGAACGTTTACACAGCTATTTACTTTCTCAGTAATTTATTTTATTACGTGTAATCGTACTTTAGCTGCGTCATCAACTACAAACACGTATAGTTAGTTTGACACTTGATTGTTCGTGGAAAATGTAACAAATCGTACTGTAACGCTAAACTTACTGCTTTGTAATTGGTTTTTATGAATTTACGGCAATGAAATGGGTATCGGTTCAAATATTAAATATATTACAAGAATTTAACCCTTTGCGAAACATTTCTGCCGACCTAGAATATTTCCCTTCTATATATATATTTTTTCATGTTACACATACGAAGCTGGTGAAATTTACTCGTACAATACTGAAATGTTTAGTAATATATTAAATACAAATAAATTTAACAATGTAAAAAATATTTTGATCTTGCAGTTGCCATTCGAGTGCTAAGGGTTAAATAATGATACATCCATTTTTAGCGGCGCCTTACAGTCGCCTTCGAGTGCTAAGGGTTAAGAGTATCAAAACGTTTCTTATGACTTATTGAAACTATTAAACAGAGGAGTACATTTTTGTTTGGTTCGTATGTGTTTCTTTTGTCATAAAAATCGCAGAAAATCCGAATAAATATCATCATACTTACAAGGTAACGCTTATCAATCTTTTTCACCGATGGTTGCGTACGGTGTTGCTTTTGCCTCGTCCAATCTCAACATTTCATTTTCCTTAAAATAATTTTATAAATTCAACACCGAGGAACGAAGTGAGCAGAATAAGGGATGGACAAAGGTTGACAGGTATCGGTGAAATTAGTGTTGCAAATAGGACGCTAGGGGCGTGTAGTTCTTTCACGTTCGACGTTCCAGAATCGGGTCATCGGGTCTCAGCTCGGCGTTGCATTTCGTGGTGCGTCCACGGCATTACGTAAAGCTCGATTGCACTCGCGTTTTCAAACAAACACAAGCCCTGCGCGCCGCGGAAACGCCGACGAGACGCTCGTGTTCCGCTTGGCACGGGGACACGCGTCTCGTCGTACGAGCTTCTCTGTGTCTGCCGTGCTTTTTTCTCTCCTCCCGTCATTGTAACTACGTTGCTCGCAATTGCACGCTCTGGTGCTGGTGCACTGAACGCCTCGGTGCTGGTGCACCGAGCCTCGCGCACTTTTACGCCAACTTTTCAATCCTTCCCGCTAACGAATCGTTCTCGAAAATATGTTTACCAAACCGCTTTCATTTTCCTCGATTGCAGCGGTGTCTTTATTCCGCTTTGGTCTGCCCGACGTGTCGACTTAATGGCGGTCTTTTGTCGTGTGCGCTGTGGCAACTAGCAAAAGAAAACCTAACAGATAGCGTACTATTCTGGTACTATTAGTTTAAAGGTTGGGAAAAAATCAAGCTACTCTTCTGCGTACTTTTTTATGAAAATTTTATCGAATAAAGTCAAGGACGTAAGTGGATGATAGGATTCTCTAATTGATTGTACTTAATTCTCCATAGTTCTATGTTAATGGTACAGGGAATAGTAACATTTTGTTTAATATGTAGTTTAATAATCTATGGCCCGCTTGCTTGCAAAGTTACAATTTTAACCACTTCGCGAACACTGACGAGTTATCTCGCGACGAAATACCGTGCGTACAATAACCACAGATGAGTCATCTCGCGACGCAGTGTCGCTTACGCTGTGCCACAGACGAGTTATCTCGCGACCAACCTATAAACGAAACTTATTCGCGAGATAACTCGTCCGTGGTAACGAAGTGGTTAATGAACAGCTTCAAGGAAAGATCTTATGAATTCAGTTTATTGAAGTAATATCAATGCAGGTATTAAAAGTAAAAATTAAAAATGATACGAGCCACAAAAGGGTTAATTCCCAGCACAAAGTGTCGCTCAATTGAACGTCCTGGGAAATGAAAAATTGGAAGAGTCGAGAGACATTAATTCCAAGTACAGAGCGTGTTCAATTAAATGATTCCGCTCCGCAGAATGAAAAATCGTACGACCCAAGAAATACGAGTTGCAAACGTGAAGTGGAGCTGGGTAGGGCGGATTACGGAGAGCCAAAGTGAAAAATGTGAACTAATTAGCAGCATAAACGGTTAATCCGGAGGAAGAAAAACGTCGTTCGTAGAGGGACGCGTGCCGTCGCGTCGTCACCGATTACGTAAAATCGCGGGTGCGAGCCGCGCTGGTGGTACCGCGAAATTGATCGCAATTTCCGGGAACGTCTCGTTTCTTGCCTCGATACCGGCGAGGAAACGAGTCCAGACACCGGCGCGACGGTAACCCACGCGTGTTGTCGCGTGTAACGTTATCGCTCTAAGTGTTACGTGTTAATCCGCTGTTAAGGAGCGCGTCCTTGGTCGGACGACGGAGCGCTGGATCTACAGTTATATAGAGCGGTTTTACATAGGGCAATTACCGAGCCACCGTGCCGACGGAGCCCGGTGAATCATCCCCCATGATCGGGGAACACGTTGTCGTCGTCCACGGGATCCGAATCTGCATCGTTGCGCGACACCTGGGACCCTGCATCTTACTATCCCTCGTCGTTCATTAGACAACGTGGTCTAAAGCGTGCGGACAATTAATTTAATGAAACCACAGTTCTACCCAGAACAAAAGGATATTTTCCCAGAAAACACCGGGAAACATTGGAAATTAAGAAACACACCAATAACATTAACAGAGATACAGGTTACAACCTTAATCAATATGACACACGCTCTTCCCAGTTTTTTTAATTGTTCGGCCGCCCAATTGAAAGTCTACTCTGATTGGTGCTTACCGAACCGTAACAACGAGCAAGCCCCACTATATAAGTGGAGCACAAATCCGACACACATTAGCGTAGGATTAAAATGAATTCAGTTGGGAACTTAAAATAATTTATTCGAACTAATGGTACACGCGTTAAAATAATAAAGTAGAATAGTTACAAGTTCTGCTCGCTACGACACGCTCCGCTCGCTTCGACGTCAACTCTACGACTCTGGGCATCATCGCATTTTCCGATGAGTCCTTCCGCCCACACCGACCTTTCCCGAACACCCCCGACTTTCGCCAAATGTCCAAACGCTTTAATTTTTATGACCCTTTCATGCCCCACGTTCGATCCCTAAAAATACGTGCTCAGGTAAAGCACTAAAACTGCACTAAAACTATAAATATACGCCTGGCAAGGTTAGCATGAATAACTGCGATACTACATTAGTATCAGTGTGTCTTCTGAGCCCCTGATGAAGCTGGCTGCAATGCTTGCGAAACGTTGGGGAATTTCTTCCTTTAGGACACGGCTTACACCCGAAAACCTCAACAGACACAAGTGCAGACAATTAATATCTTCTTCGTCGTTGTGATAAGTAGAACCGGGGATTCGTTAAATAGTAATTGGTGCGAAACCGGGGTTAATGAATCCTCGTGACATTTACCTAGCATCTTCACGATTTCACTGTTAAAGCGTAGGTACAACGATTCGAGAAGAATGTGTACACCGTAAATACAGTCGAGAACAATATGAAGTGGACACTCTTAAAAATTGCATAAGTTTTTGAAGATTTGGACTTAAATCTTTTTTAGGTGTTAGACCAACTAGTTCGCTAGACAATGAGTGAACAAAAATTTCATTAGATTGCAATTGGTTGGAATGATAAAAAAAAATGAAAAATGATGAAATTTTCAGTATGAATATAAGTTACCGACATCTACAAAATGCATTTTTTAAATTATCGTTGTAGGCTCAGTAGACATCGGTAACTTATATTCATACTGAAAATTTTATCGGAATCGGTCAACGTTGCAATGAGCTACAAACATTTCAAGGTGAAAGCTTAAGGCTAAAAGTCGCAGATTATCGACCTTGCCAGGGAATTTCGCCCTTATGCGATGATTTTTAAACGTTCGTAGTTAACTGCAAGGTTGACCAATTTCAATGAAGTTTTCAGTATGCGTGTAAGTTACCGGAATCTACAAAACACATTTCAAAATCACTATTTTTGAATTTTTTGTCATTCCAACCAATTGTAATCTAAAAAAATTTTTGTTTACTCATTGTCCATCAAACTAAATGGTCTAACATCTAAAAAAAAAAACAATTCAAGTCATTTGGACCAATTTTTAAAAAGTTATGCGATTTTTAAGAGTGTCCACTTAATATTGTCCCCGACTGTATGTAGAATTAGGATGAAATCCTCTGGGATTCTCCTGTCCTGGAAATGTTAATCCACGCTCTTGCTGAAGATTTTATACATAAATTAATAAAAATTTATGCAAACTTCGCTTCTCTTTAGTCTTCGTTTAAGAACAAATACGTTCCTTTATTTATTTAAAATTTGTGTACCAATCTCAACAACCATTTCAGATATACCGACTCCTTTTAATGAACTAATTTATTATACAATACGTATATAGAGCATATAATTCCATTTTCTTCTGGAAGATTATTAATCCACAGTTAGAACCAACGAACGCAATTGAGAAAAGAATTGAATGATTGAGTCTGCTCCAGAGAAAACAAAATGACGCTCGCTGCGACTACAATTGATGGTTATAATTCAGTTTTTTCCTAACTTCAGATCTAAAGTTTTTTGTTCGGACCACTCTACCCGATTCGATTTTGAGTTCTACGTGATCGCGATACCATGCCGTCACCTCCCCGTTCGGTTCCAACGCGGAAAGTAACAAACAAGGGATGCGTGTAGGCATTAGGATTACGCAGGATTTACATGGGATTACGTTCGTCGAACGTACATCCGCTTTTCACGCAATGTTTCCTGTTGCTGCCTGGTATAAAGTTAATTACACGTTTGCCGGGACGGGATCGAACTAGAAACGCGAGGATTTCGAGTGTACCATCGCCTAAGCTGATATAGTTCGACCGAATTTCGGGTCCACTGCTCGGTTCGTTGAATCAGAATTTTTCCTCTTGCTTGGCCCAATCCGAACGTGCACTAAATTCATTTCACGTGCACTAATTACATGTTGAGAGTTGTTGTTGGTACATCGAACAGATTTACTGAAATATTTGTGACAGATTTTGCTGTTGTTTGTTAAAAATTGAAGGGATGTCATCAGGTTTCCTCTTTCTTGGTCCAATCCGAACGTGCACTAAATTCATTTCACGTGCACTAATTACATGTTGAGAGTTGTTGGTGGTGCATCGAACAGATTTACTCAAACATTTTGTGACAGATTTTGCTGTTGTTTATTAAAAATTGAAGAGATGTCGTCAGGGGCGAGGGGGAGTTGTCTCGTGGTTGAAATTATTGGGGGTGTGGCTGCAGAAAATGTTCAGCTTCCTATGTGCGCGTGCACGCAATAGTCAACGCCGCTGAAGCGCACAGTTCCATACAAAGATTTCTGTATCTTTTTATTATATTAACTGTTATCGATAATATCACGCAGAAATAGGGAGGTGCTGCAGTACCACAGGGCCTACCAATACGCGAGCCGTCACTGTCGTCATCGACAGTGGACGAACAAGAACGATCGTAGTTTTAATTCGCAACGATGGTAGATGATGAGACGCAACGCAATGACCGACGAATGTGTCTTTTGAATTTGACACCGAGTTCCAAACACTTCGACCTCTTGAGCCCGAAGAGACGGAACTCATAACGGGACTAACAATTTAATCATTACCCAATTTTCTCCCACTATTCTTTACCACCTCCAACACCAATTTCACATCCCTTAAAAACCATCTTTGCGTGCGAGTCCTCAGTCTTCAACTAGTCCTCATTCAAGCCACGTCTTTGTACAGTCGTTATGATTAAAGTATGAGTTATTGTTATTAGCAAGTTGTACAATTTATCTACCGCTCCAAACAGCTCCCCCTTTAAAGAACTACCTAGCACGGTTTTAAGTAACCAAGAAAGAGTGACAGATGCGGGAAAAGTCGAATTTACTGATCTTTTGTATCTAAGCACGTACAGTCATCATGCTAGGGAAATCGGCAAAGGTGTTCAGAGGAATGAAATTGTTTGGGATGATGAGGGAGATCGGAAACACTTCGGGCGTCAGGGACCGCAGTCTCGGGCCGAAAGTTTGAGAGGGACACGGGATCGAAGACCTCGCCGAGTACGATTTCGTCCTGTACCGGTGGCCGTGCAATATGCATCGAATCATCCGCGGAGTACGTTCACCTCGCAAGGCCAATTGCATTGCATTACATCGACGTTGCCCCTCTCGGCCCCTTTTAAGTTCTTCGCAGGCATTCAATTCTAAACGCCTCGTGAATAATATCGTGTACTCGTGAATGGTCGTCACGAAACGGACACGTGGTGGACCAAACGATGCGAAAACGCGTGGACGCGGGCCCGGGACAGCCGCCACAATTGTTTTCCGTCTACGACGATTCGAAAATCTTTCTTTCTTCCGTAAATCACGGCCAACTTAATATCTGCATTCCGAGCAAAAGAAAATTTCCTTAAAGGGCCGGCAGGCATTTTGCCTTAACTGTCACGCTATGTTACGCTGTGACTTTTTTTCTAGACATTTTACGTCTTAAATGAGTAAATAATCAATTAAAAATGCATACCACCGTGTTTGTACATGTCTTTGCTACGTTTGTGCAGAGATACGAACACTAAATCTCTCGAAATTAAGAGAATCTCTCTGCAGCAGCCATCTTGTGACGTCATACTTGCATCAGAAAACGAGTTTTCTGCCAAATATTACAAATTACTCCACGATGAGGTAGAAATTCCCAATTTGGGCTCTGGACAGACGTACATAGATTGGACTTTTAGGAGACACAAGCGACCACTTTTAAACTGCTCATTGCAATATTGAAGCGTCAATTTGTCAAGATATTGAAGCTCATATACGTATATTGCAGAGAGATTTTCTTAATTTCGAGACATTACTTACTTATTGAGATTACTTACTTAATTGATTACTTACTTATTTAAGACGTAAAATGTCTAGAAAAAAAGGCACAACGTAACATAGCGGGTCAGTCAAGGCTAAATGCCTGCCGGGCCCCTTAAGCAACAAACAAGATACAAAATGACTCTAATAACGAATGGACATTAATTTTATAAGTAATCTACGCTCAGAGAATAAACAGGAATTTAATACAGCGAATGTAAAGTGTAAGAGCCGTTACGGACGACCGCCTACATCCGAAGCTGCATCTGAACAGAGAGCAAGCTTGAAATTAAACATAACTTTATGCTCTCGGTCGACAAGTTCAACGTCGCGGCTTTAAAGCAAAATGATTACGCGTGCATAATTTCTAATTGATCGCGGCGTCTTCGTTAAAATTTCTTGAAAATTTCGCGAACCCGAGACGCGGCTAGCATTTTACGAGATCGCCGGCTAATTGGCAGACGATAGGGATTCCGCGGTTGCGTGTATCTTTCCAATAATTTGAGAAATCCCGGCGGCCTGTGTTACACGTGATAAGTAGAACAATTATGAATAACTTACGGACGTTGAGATTCCATCGGCAAGCGGAACGCCGCATTAAAACGGCGCGGCGCATCGGAATTCCGTGGAATGGTCGATAACATCCGATTCGATCGCGTCTCCGAACAAATAAAATTTTATTCTTGCGTGCGCTGTCAGTTTCTGCGCGGGGGCTAAGGGCCGAGGCGCAGTAAAACGGGGCCCGATCGCCGGGCATAAAAGTCCGTGCGAGGGCCCGACGAGGATCATTCGAATGCCTCGATCGTTGCGACGATTTTTATTCTCCACAGTGGAATTGAAAATCTCCGCGTCAAAACCCCGAAAGTACCAATTTTGGAAACTGTTTAACCCTCGGCCGTTACTCCTGTCGACTTCACAAACTGTTCACTTGTACTTAACGAATACTAACGTCCACGTTTCGTTTAACACTAGAATCACGGGACTCGTGAAGAGTTCAATACAATATCAGATACAATAAATTTATTTCCTTGGTCATCCATTTTTATGAAGTAATGTAAAATAATCACTTTCAGTGCTCCGCAGCAAAAATCGGTATACAGAAAATTTTTGTTAGGGTCTTTAAAAATCCTAGAATTTGCCTTTTATCTTAAGTTTTCATTGTCAAAGCGGGATTTACAAAATTAATTGTTTGTCTTTCTTTTCTATTGATTTTTTATTATTATGTCAACCTGACACCAAGAGGCAAATTAAGTTGGAAAAATGAGGGCGAATGAGGATTGATTCTTGCATCGAACTGTTAACAGTGTCTCTGAAATCGTCATGATGGAAACAAGCAGTTAGACGGCGGTTGCAGACACATTCATCTTCAAGAAAAGTGGGTTTGAAAATTCGCGTCCCGTCGCGCGCTCTAGTATTCAGAAGAAGTAGAACCGGTAAGTCTTGATCAGACGCGGCAGCCGAGCACGCGTATTCGTTGAATTTTCAAACCCGGTTTTCTCGGGAACGAAGCGTCGAACGAAAAAGTATTATTTCTTTTTGTCAACTTATTCTGACATGTAGAATCACCACTCTCGTTCATTTCGTGCAAAAACATATGAATCTAGTATAATTTCACCAAAAAATAAACCGTCAGCTGTTTCTAAATTCGTAAGAAATGGTAGAAAAACGAAAAGAAATCATTCCTTAAATTTTAACAGTTCTTAAAAATCGTTATTTTCATTTGAAATAGTCCAAGTTCGAGCTTTCAGCGAAATGAAAGTGTCCCGAATCGTTTAATATCGAATGTACAGGCCACGAAAGAGTGAGTTTTCAAGTAACAGGGACTTTTGTCCCAGTTTTTCGAATAGCCGAGCAACGGCGCGTCGACTGTCGTCGAGCGAGCGGTATCTGGGAGCTGGAAACGTTCTAATTGAAGGAAAAGGGGCATCCAGAGGCCTCGAGGCGCCCCGAGACAGAGAGAGAGAGACCCGGTGGAAATTTCTACGGCGTTCCGCAGAATGGATCGTTATTCCTCCCTCGTGGACCCGTCGCGCGCGGCACAGCCTCGCGGATACCTAATTATCCCACGAGCAGGCCCGAGAATGAGACGCGAGGCGGAGGCTAGCGGCCGAGCCTGGATCGCTGGTGAGAAAGGAGGAGAAACCGCGTTCCTAGCGTGATCCTAGAGACTTTCACGAGGCCGGATTTTTACGGCGAAGAGGGTCAGAGGCTTCCGGGTGCCACTCGCGCCCCATTCCAACGGAACGAAACCGTTAACCCTCCGATAATCCATATTTCGATCATCGAGTTTGACAAAGAAATTTACTATTTCTAGTGTTACTGATCGCTAAGGAATTCTAAGTTATCGTGTAGGGCCAACTTAGGCGTTGGACGAAATTCAACACGTCACTATAAAAGCACACCTACGTCATTTCGCTGGCTCGTTTTAATGATCGCAAGGAGGTTCGCGAGCTAATGAGAGGTAAGGACGTCCGTTGACTGTATCAGGCGACGCGACAGGATCATCCGGGTGGGAGAAGCGTCGTCGAACGGAAGGCTTAGGTGAAACGATTTCGCAAAGGGATAGCCATTGCACCCGGAAGCTGCTTGACAGTTTTAACTGCGTCGTTCCACGTATTCGCGGAGCCTTCGGTTCGGAGCGAGCGCTTGTAAATATGCACACGGACGCGCGGAGGCACGGTGCACCGTGCACGGCGTCTATGTATGCGGGTTATGCAGAAACCAGGGACGCGAGGCGTCCGCGCGGCGGAACGTGGTCAGCCGTAAATTATTTCAATGCACCTAGAGCGTCGAATGTACCAAGCGTATTATTTACGACGCAGGGTTCTCTCTAGGTGCAGCCTGGGCCAGCTCGGATAGGCTAGGATACGATTACATCACGGCATAAACAGTCGGTAATAGTGGCTCAAGGTCTACTATGCGCGTATGCGTCGCCGCCGCCACCACCGCTCTGCCATTCCAACCCACCCGACGTCGTTTCCTCTCTTTCTCTGCCTCTTTCTCGGACCGAGTCTGAACACGGGGCGTGTGTGGACGTGTGCACTTTCCGTTCCGAGGCTCGCCGAGAGACCGTCTCGGCCTCGGCTTGCGAAACAACCGGGGGAACGGCGGAAAAATCGTCTGAAAAATCCCAATCAGCCAGAAGCGCCGGAAAACGACAAAACTGGTGGCGCGACTCTGGTTGCAACTTGACGTTGCGAAATGGCCGCCGGAAACTGGTTAAAAAATCAACCGTGATCTCTTCGCGGAGATTCCAACTGCCCAGGTTCTCAGAAACTGGTGGCAGGAGTCTAGCTGATGCGTCAGATAAAATTCAATCTGCGAAATAACCGGGGAAACGGCGGAAAAATCGCCCATCGTTTCTCCGTGAAGATTCCGATCAGCCAGAAGAGCAGGTAGACAAAAAACCTGGTAGCATGACTCTGGTTGCAACTTGGCGTTGCGAAATGGCCGCCGGAAACTGGTTAAAAAATCAACCGTGGTCTCTTCGCGGAGATTCCAATAGTCCAGGTGCTCCGATAGGGAAACTGAAGGCAAGAATCTAGCTGATGCGTGGAATGAAGATTCTTTTGAGAAAACGCTGGAGAAACTTGGTAAAAAATCAACTGTGACTTGTTCTCGAAGATTCTTGCACTCGGAATCCCGCGAGAGAAGGCGAACCAGTAGTAGCTTGGGTTGGGCTCTAGGTGCGAGTTGGAGAAATTTGTTAAAAAATTGCCTATAGATTCATTTTAAAGATTATGATGCAGCCTAATTTGAGTTTGAAGCTTGAATTTCGGGATAGCTAGGGAGACTGATTAACTCGCTAAAAGTCTTAACAAAAGACAAAGTGAGAGACGATGAATTCGAGTTGGAATTTGATCTGCAACAGAGTTGAGGCAAAGTTGGAAAGTAATAAAGAGTTGTTTAAAAAATTTAATAGAGAACGAATTGTTGGAATTTAAGATTTGCACGTTGAATTGAGCAGCTCCCGCAAAGAACATTTTCAAAGTCGCCCGCAGTTTCCTTCTAGAGTCTGGAAGAGGCTAAGAGTCCCGAAGAGGCTATGCCGATGCATATGAAAGAACAATGTCGAGTCTTGCGGGAGATTTTTCGGATCTTGCAGTGTAAAATATTTCAGTGGCTCGTAGCAAAAGGGGAGAATTCCTCTTTGATCTTGTAATTAAGCAGGAATACGTGATGTTCTTTGACAGGGTCGAGCCTCGCCTCTACCGTCTGTTTCAACAAGTCATTCGTACGATCTGTAGATAGCCGTGCTACTTTCATCCGAAAGGATTTACGATAAAATATTTTCCGTCCGCAGAAGTTGCTCGTGTCGCAGACGACGAGCAATCCGCGGCGGGGGATCACAATGCAAAATTCCGCACCGCTTTCACAACAAACTCCGCAACACCTTTCGTGTCCCGCGACGCGCGATAATCCTTATCGTCGAACCACCTAACCGCGTCCCTCATTCAAATGCATATGGGCGCCCCGGCGTCATTTCACGTCCGCAGAATAGCGATAGCAGCGCCTAACGCTGATTAATACGTCATTGACGTAGCAACAGCCTCCAGCACCGTCGGCGTAACGAGGTCATACATGATTCGGTCTGAATAGGAGTGATGAGAACGAGTCGCTTCCTTCGTGCGCTCCGAAATCGTTGAAAAAATAAAAAGAAAAACAGGAAAAACCACGAGCTACACACGTCGGATTCAAACGTTGCCGCGTCGCAGAATTTATATTTCGCGAGAGAGAAAAAAGAGACAGCCCCGTAGTCGAACGAAAACTCGTCCCCCGAACGTCGGATATTAATTATTCTGCAGTAACATGAACAACTTTCTTTAATCATCTATCTTTAACAGCATAAATTCGGAGTCGACGCGCTGCCGAGGAAAACATGCAAACCTGTTCCCCCATGATATATCGATACGGCAGATCAACTTTTCAATACATAGCTGAATACTTAAAATAAATGACTCTGCCTGATTGCTTTTGATGCTGCTGAAATGTACTGGGCGTTGCTGCCGGAAGCGACACTGTTGTAAAACATCTCTCCCGTAATATTTCTTTCTCAGAAAATCAATCTGTGTGTATTCCGTGAATGAAAATTCATCGATTTTCTGTTTCAGACATTCTTTCATTGTGTTACAATTTTATGTGCTTCTTTGAAATATGACGAATGAAACGGAATTGTCCGAATTAAAGAGTAAAGCGAAAATGGATGAATATTGACTCGGGATCTTTTGTATGATTATTTATTCGACAAGAGAGGTTTGAATGAACAGCTTTCAATCGTTGACGTATTACACCACCATTTGTTCAGCAGACTTTGCAGTAACAACATTTTACGAAATCCAATTCTGTATGAAATGTGACCAAAAGAAGAAAAATCACAAATCTAGAGCGAAATCGTGCAGGGGAAACAGGAACATTGTTTCAAAGTAGTTTAAAAAAACATATTTGCAGTTGTTGTACAACACAATTATTGTTGGGGTCATAGGATAGCGTTGCAGGGTTACAGTAAAACAATTCTTTAATACTTTGCGGTTCTATAATAAAGAAACAAACATTTTTGCCAAATTTTTTTTCCTGATCTCGCGTATGCGTCGGCGGGTATCGCGGCAGTTTAATTCCGCGTCGCCCGGTATGCAACGATCGGTGGGCCCGAGTGGCAATTCGCAGGAACGGTGCCTGCAACCTCGTAAAATTCCTTTATTTATACCGTGGCCGAGTAGACGCGCGGCAAGAAAAGTAATCGAGCTGAACGCAGCCGAGTGCGACGTCCTCTTTGTGGCAAATGCGCATTATTAATAGCTACACGCAACTACGGGGATTACAACTAATGGACGGGGAGGCATGGATATTCAACCGGCCTCGCCTAGAATCCCAGAAAAATCCGCGGAACGAGTTTTCTCGGTTTGCTCCGGCTAGCCTCCTGTCTACCGTCGTAGACGTCCGGGCCCTCTCTCCTCGCGGCTCCATTCCTGCATAATCGCGGCGCGCTCGTCCGGTTGCCCGACAACGCAATCGCTATGCTCCGCGAGCTATCGCCACCATTTTCTTTTCTTTCCGTCGACCCGGTCGACGATGGGAAAATCGCCGGAGAAATCGGCTGACGCGTCGAAAGCCGCCTCGACGGAGGATCCCGATTTCCTGACGAGGAATCTCGTTCCGCGGGATTATTAATCATTCGACGGCGGGGCGGGGAGGGGAGGGGAAACGGAGATGTGTCTGTAATTCGCGAACCGCGCCGATCTACCGGGTAAAGTGTGTTACGTCTGTTGACGCGTTGAGCAACATACTGAAACTGGTGGAGTTCAGGCGCTCGGAACGAGGTTACAGGTAGAGGATCTTGGAAAGTTCTGCAATTGTGTCCGCGCAACTCGTAGAAATTGAATTCGGCGCGCGCTATCCGGATTCGCGGACCCCGGCGCAGCGCGGCAGTTGTAATCGAAAAGTTGCCAGTCCGCGGTGGTCCACGGGAATGCATATTGTAAGTGCAATTAGCCGGGAAACCAATTTGGAGCGAGCCGCGCGACACTGATCGCGAACAGAGGACGCGAAAAGGGGATTGTTTTTAATAGCTCGTTAAACTCGCGGCGTTTCTCCGCGAGTTTATGAGCTGCCGTAATTCCCCTTTCGAGGATCACGCGTATTAATGCTACCATCTATTCTCTTTTACGCCGGCAGGTATTGCATATTTCAGGCATCACTTTTTCACCGTTACGACACTTAGAACTCTATTACCGGTAATAATTTTCTTAGGTTGCACAAGAAGATTTAGGGGAAGGTTGTTTAAGTCGAACCTCTAAAATAAAATTGTCTCTAAATTGAAAATTTTGCAACAAAATATCGGTTTTGCGATATATATATATCAACTTTAGTAAATACAGCTTTTATTCGTATGAAAATAATGCATCGGAACTGTTTATATTTCTGTAACACATCAATTTAAAAAAATAGGTGATCGGTACGACTTATCAAACCGGTTTGTTAAGTCGTACCTCCGATCCCAAAGTCGTACCTATACCAAAGTAATATCAAAATCAGAGTAGATATTAGTTAAATGATAATTTATTTATTTGCAATTAGTACAAATGAATTTTTTTACTTTTTTGGACACTCCAGCACATTTGTCATGCATCCAAATTTTGCATTTTAGGCAATGAATCATATTATCTTTCCTATTCTGATGTGGTGTTTTACTTACCACAGATGCTTTCAAACACCACAAGAAATTTAATGAGTACGAGGAACAAAATGATTTTTTGGCACAACTTTTCAATGCTGATTTGACGAGAACTGACT
>CM052146.1:7068848-7188005 GCA_028454255.1 Halictus ligatus
AACCGGTTTGATAAGTCGTACCTCCGATCCCAAAGTCGTACCTATACCAAAGTAATATCAAAATCAGAGTAGATATTAGTTAAATGATAATTTATTTATTTGCAATTAGTACAAATGAATTTTTTTACTTTTTTGGACACTCCAGCACATTTGTCATGCATCCAATTTTTGCATTTTAGGCAATGAATCATCTTTCCTATTCTGATGTGGTGTTTTACTTACCACAGATGCTTTCAAACACTACAAGAAATTTAATGAGTACGAGGAACAAAATGATTTTTTGGCACAACTTTTCAATGCTGATTTGACGAGAACTGACTAAAGAACATGCTCGAAGTATTATCTTAGGCTACGCGAATACAGTATTCTAAGTTGCATATAGTGCGTTCTAGTTATAGAAAAGACCTAGGTACGACTTACGTGGTGGTACGACTTACACAACCTTCCCCTACGTATGGCCAGCGTTTACCTTAATCCCTCTGAGAACGGAAGAACGAAATTTCAGTTCGTTACTGTAAAATGATGCGCCACCGAATAAATGATACAACGAGAGGATACTTTCAGATTAGCCTGGATATTTTCGATCGAGATTCGAATGAGAATTGCAGCGTGACGGGCGAAAATTCGATCGCGAAGGAGGCTCGCAACGCTGGCAGACGGTTCGCAAGCGGTTCTGGGTTTTATTTGTTCGGCGGGACGTCCAGGGAACATTGCGGTTCGCGTCCGAGCAGCGCCGGGATCGTAATGATAAACGAAATCATCGGCCGCGTGATTTCCAGGGGAACGGACAGCCACGGACGAGGAATGTCTTATACGATGGGCGAACCGAGATTATCTGTTGCTCCCGACAGGCCTGCTGAGAGGACACGTGCACGCGTAACAGAGTCATGAAGAGAAGCCGCACGGTCTGACAGCGGAATATAAATTATTCGTGACCGAGCGACGACGTGCAGCGATATCGCACGTGCGTAGTTGCACGTAATAATAAGATACGGTGCCTCCTCGATACATCGACTATCGCCAGCTGCTGATAAGTGGCCGCCGGGAACCCTGAGTCCGACGACTGTGTATATGCTACTGTGTCGCGTGTGGCTCGCTACTGTGACTCAATCTATGCATGTAACCGAAACAAGAAAAGAAAAAAAATATTCAAGGATTTCGAGCAGCGTTCGTTCCCTGCAAATCGCATTTCACGCGAGATATTTCGAACGAAAACGATCGAACTCGTGCACGATATCTGGACGAGCCACGATGCTCGACAATTAATTTAACAAGTGTTCGGAAGCTTAGTCCGTCTCGTTAACATGCGATTACACGCATTAACTAACAATTGTTCGTATCGGGCTCCGATAACGAAACAATCGCAAGGTTCATACGCACGAGCTGCAGTCTCCGCGAAAAGATTAAACGCTCGGAGTAATTAGAACAGCGAATAGATATATGAGTTATTGTTTGATAAGATACCGAACGTTTTCAATCTATCGACAGATTCTCGACGGACGCGTGACTCTTTATCGTTCTTGATAATTGTAGACTCGATTCTCGGCGTGTACGCCTCCGGATGGTTTTCAGAGGGTCGGTTAGAATGCGTCGAAATAATGCCGGATAAAGGAGAACGATAATCTGTACGCGGTGTCGGGCCATAATTTCAACCGGTTGACTTTTTGCTCTTTCTTCCTGGTTCGGGCATCTATGTGTGTGTGTGTGTATTAAGCAGACGGGAATATTATCGCGATTATGCAGCCCGCGGGCCGCGCGAAACCAGATGCAAGAATGTTGCGGCGCAACTTCACTGCGGTCGTGTTACTTAAGCCAGATTTATTTGTCGATGACCGAGTAATCGATGGACGAGCTCGGTGTGACGACATCAACACCGGGTCGCGTGCGCTAACAATATGGAATTACCGTGGGCACGAATCAACGTCCCGTTTCGTTAGCGTTCGTTCAGCTGCTCGCAAATTGCTTGGCCAAACTTTGCCACATTTTATTAGTGCCGTCAAATGGACGCGCGAACGGGAACTATTACACGTCTCGAACGCCATCTTTGCCGATTCGAATAATGGGCGACATTCTGCGTGATCACCCTGATTCGGAAGAGCAAAGAATTTGGAAACGATAACGTTTTCTTCCTTTCTGAAAAGTTGGAAAAAGAGTGTCATTGGCGGACTGTAGGGTTTTATGCGTTTCTGAACAATTTAAAACAGTAGGAAATTTACAAGGATTTAAGAGTACTCGTTGAAATTATTAAATGAAGAACTTTTTACTGTGCCTTATTTTGCATGGAGATCCACACAGTCCTAGTTATTAGAAATTTATAATTTAAGCCAAGAAAGGAGCATTTGAATTTCAGATCCACGCTGTGAAAGGATAATGCTGCGTTCTTGGAAAGATGGAAAAAACGTTGAGCGCGATCACAGCAGACTGGTTCTAACATTTTGATAATGTTGTCATTGCGATCGTCCTTAGAAATTCATCATTTAAATTAATATAGAAGTCACTGCCGTAAAATTTATGATTTACGGTATCCAACATCGAATAGATTATTCAAATACATCGTACGACATCGTACATTCCATCGTCATAGCGCTCGTGGTCAACCGTAAATAATATTCGCTGAACAGGGTTTGTAAAATAATCAAATTCAATTATTTATCGGTGTTGCTGCAAATTTTTATACATTTATTCCTCGCCGTGTTGTCCTCGGCCTAACGAAACAACAAATCAAAAAACACTTGTGCTACCCCATACGCCATCGCTGACTGGTCTGGTCATTACTTGCCGTTTCTACTTATCAGGTACAGGTAGGAACATTTTATTGCAAGAGCAAATAAAATTGCAATTTTATTGCAGAGAGCAAGTATTTCATTGCAAATGCTCAGTCCATTTTTGTGCAAAAACTATTTCATCACGCATCAGTGCAAAATAGTATAAGAACAAATAATAAAAGTAACGAAAGATAGTCAGCTCCTGGCTATGATTCACACTTGACTGCACGATACAATAATATTAGGTCGTGCCATAAGTTCGTGCCGTTTACTCTTGTACCATTTAAATTCTAAAAATAAAATATGCAATCACCCTTTCGTTCCATAACCTCTTCTGACCTTTTTGGTAAAGACATCACACCGTCACTATACAATTTCTGCGGTTTTTCATTGAAATGCTTTTCAATGGTGAATAATATAAACATGTCCACGGCACGAACTTATGGGTCGACCTAATAGAATAGTATAAGAACATTTAACAATGATAAAAAGACTGAAAAATATAGTGGAGCAGTTGAAAAACTTTCATAGCTGCAAGCAATTGTGTTGGCCCATGAAATCGATAAAGTAGTTTGAGTAACCAGTTCTAGAAACTGTGCTATTACGATAGAAGGAAATTAATACCAGACTGCAGACTTTATGCGTTTGTGAGAAAAAGCGAACCGGTCAAATTTAAAACAGCAAAGAGATTTAAAAACCCAGGAACATCAATATACTCTTCCCAACTGATTACAATTGTTCAATAACAAGTGTCAATTTGCACGTGGTTGCTTAGTATACTGTGTTAACCGCTCGACCTTTCGCTACGACTTCGTTTCTACGACGAAGTATCGAGAAGAAGTGTTTCAGAACAGTGATTTTCCGTGATAATCACAGATGTCGTTATCTGGTTAACAAAAATGATAAAAATGAGATAAAAATTTTCTAGAAAGTTCCTGCTCCTTGCAACCGACACGGAAAACGTTTATCTCGCACACGGGGACGTGCTCTGACGGTAACGCTGAACGTTTCGACGATCTCGTAATTATTTTCGAACAATTTCCTACCAGCGCGCAACAATTTCCGGGAAAATCGCGACGGACTATACCATCGAGGTACAATTTTGTATCCGAGCCGGCCGATTTCCAAGAAACCCGATATACCGGCGACTTGGCAGCAAGTACCGGAGCGTCGCTCCCTTAAGGACGCGTCCGAGGGTGAAAAGTCCCGGTAACGAGGGCTGGGCAGGTTCTCGTTCGCCGTGATTAAACGGCCGGGTCGATGACGTGGCTCGTATGTCGGTCGTTGGTTTCGACCGCCGGGGATAATAACGCGATCCTAATTCGTCCCGGCGGTTCCGCAATTTCCGCGGAAGTCGCTAGACGGCCTTCTGACGCAACGCGGCCGCCTCGCGAGCTTCGAAATCGCGAGATCGTCCGGTCACGATTGTTACGTCGCCGTTCCGTCGAGCCGCGCAACATTGAAATCACCTTGTCCTAACGAGGATAATAAAGCCGGTGTATCTAGCCGCGTCGCTCTGCTAGACTGTAGAAAAGTCCGCTCGGGGAAAAAAACCGGAGAGCCGCGCAGGCAGCGAGACACGTGAACACCTTGGCAACATTTATCGGTCGGCGTGCAACGTGACGCGTCGCGTCTGGTCGCGTCGCGCGATTTTTCTGTCTAGTCGGTGTCTGCGAGCCGCCGCGCGCACGTATCGACAAACAGGCACGCTATTAATGTCGCGACACGACGGGTTATCTGCGACGCATCGTTACTACCGGCGCTCCCGTTTTATTCGTTCATTCGACGGAATCGATAGTTTTTTTGTTTTTTTTTTTGTTTTTTTATTACTTTCGAACGACCGAGCCCGCGTACCGCGAGCGATTTTTTACGCTCGTGCCCGCGGCGCGAGGAAGATGGCGCTGAATGGACGTGCCGGGAACTACCAGCATCTGCAGGACCACCAATCGCATCTGTAAAACGTTGACTGCCACGGTAGTCAATGGTAACCGGCGCCGGTGATATACTTTAATACGATTGTCATAAAATTAGCGGCACCGAAAATCAATTTAAACGTTCTGAAATGAAATAAATTGTAACGTAAGGTGCACACTTTCTGCGCAAAGTAAAAGTCTCCTAAATCAATTGTAAGACACGAAAGATCCGAAAGGAAAAAGATTAAGAGATTCTCCACCAACAGTTAAATAAAAATGTATTTCTTCCTACAATAATATTAACGACTTAAAGAGTATGCAGCCACGTGGTTGAGTTCTTTTAATATCCGCACAGTTTGGCACTGCACCTATTTCTGCTGGAATTGCATAAAATCGGCAGTCTAGTTATAACAAATGTACATAGGACGGAGAATATGAGCGGAATGGTCTGTCTGATCACCTCAGGCTGTTTCTACTTAGTGCATGTTAGATAAATCTGTTTAAGAATAACTTCAGACAACCTACTTCATATTAGAGTGGGTATAAATCAAACAACTCGGTATTCCTGTCAATACTTCGGAGTAGATACAGCGTGTTGCAGACAGACTAGGCAGAACAGATGTTTTGGTGAACTGGTAACTAGAACGAGATATAAAACTTATGTTACAAATAGAATCAGACATCGCTGGTCATACCACAAAAATTCGATAGCAAAGGAATCATGGTACAAGCGGCTGAGTGGTGAGTATATTAGGTCGTCCCATAAGTTCATGCCGTTTACTCTTGCACCATTTAAATTCTAAAAATAAAATATGTAATCACCCTGTCATTCTACAACCTCTTCTGACCTTTTTGGCAAAGACATCGTACCGTCACTATAAAATCTCGGCGGTTTTACATTAAAATACTTTCCTATGGTGAATAATGTAAGCGTATCCACGGCGCGAACTTATGGGACGACCTAATATATTCAGAATTATCGATCGCCTGAATTCTTTTACCGAACTATCCATTGCTCAGTGATCGGCATCCTATGAAAACCCATAGGCTCATGCATTAGTCCACGAAACAAAGGAATATTTTCGGTGTGTTCGCCTCTGTAACTCTATGACCGGATATAAATAAAAAGAACTGTAAATATCAAAGTTGTTCCGTCGTGTTGCGACGTAATAGTAAATCAGTCTTTAATTTCCACATCTAGCAAATAGGATCGCCGCCGCGCGGCAAGGGAAACAATATCGGAGTGGAATTTCGGGCGACCGAGACGAACATTAAAATACAGATCGTTTATTTAATTAAAGAGAGGGAAGACTACGAGCGTGGCCAGCAATTAGCGAGCACCGTCGGCTGGCGAACTATTATCGAGCGGGAGGAGCGTGGAAGCGCGGCGCAAGCCGCCCGGGAGAGGCGCAATCGACGATCGATGGAGCGTCGCGACGCCGGAGCAAGATCACCGCCGCAGCCGGTTGTTTATCCGTTTGTGCGCCCTTTTAAAAATAGGCGTTCATTCAAGGATCCCGGCCAGACGCTGGCCAGACATTCGGCAAACGGGCATTTTGCCGGGCCACGCGCCGCATCGCTCTGCATGCTCTGCACCGCTCGGCTCCGCTTTGCGCTTCGCCAGTGTACACAAACCGCCGCGCCGAGCGACGGAGAGGAAACAGACAACGGGGAGGGGGAGGACACCGGAGACATTCGTGGCATTCGTATTGACGCAAAACAGCCGGATATCGGAAAGAGAGAACGCGGCCCAACGGCCCGCCGCAGACCCGCGCGATCCGTTGACAGACGATGGCGAAGACGCAATCGAATTCTTTGGCCACCGGCTGGTGACAGTGGCCAAACTCTCGTCGCCCCAAAAACGTAACGTTGGCTACATTAGTTAACAACGACCGACCCGACGCCCCGTTTCCCTGCCACCGGAACTGATCCCCGAGACGCTGACTCATCGGAATTTTCTTTTTTTTAAGCGCCCCGCGGTTTTCTTGAATGGACCCGCTTCCGAGTTCGTTGATACCGTCTTCTCGCTGGTACTCGCGCGAGCGTTTGACTTTCAGGCTGATCTCGCGCGGTGGATGAATGATGGAGTTGGCTTGCGCGTCGCTCGCCTGTCCGATTCTACTGCGAGCAAGTTTCGGAATTGTGGATCGAAACGTGGCTTTTTTTCTTCTGTGAGACGCAGGGGAGCTTATTGTGTCTTGTTGTCGCCATATGCAGCTTCTGTCTTTTATATAGTACGTCCGCTTATGAAATATTTTGCAGAATACCTTATTGCATACCTGATTAGTCTGCGGAGGTAGATGAGCGTATTACCAAGCACAGCGAAAAGATTAAAAGAGTTCAAAAATATCAAGACGTTTCGTACGACTTAATAAAACCACCGAGGAGAAAAATACATTCTTGTTTGATTCCTACGTCCTGCAATTAATGAAGTTAATGCTTATTTTGCGGATATATCCGGCCACGACTTTAAACCAGCACAGGATATTGGAAAAAACAAGACAAAATATTCATGCCACATTCTATCCTACAGACTTCATCTTCATTTATTTTTTAAATGTCATATATACGTCTCCCTATGACGACACACCCAACGACTTAATTAACTACGATCAACGCAGAACACTCCAAGAAACGAGTCAAAACAGGATTTATTCATGGAATGTTCTGTTTCAGTTTGATTGATTTATCAAATATCATATATGCACCCCTCTATAAGCTGTAACTTCGTTATCTGTGATCAACACATTCGAAGAAGCATGTCAAAATAGATTCACGTTACATTCCATTCCTGTTTCAGTATGATTGATTCATTAAATATCACACTGTCTCTCTATGAGCTCATTCATATCAGCACATCATTCAGAAAATATTTTAACATGCTTTCCTGTTTTAATTCGACTGGTTGATTAACTATTGTGCACAGAGAGCTCTCTACGAGTTCGCCATTCGAAACTAGCACAGAATTATACAATGTGTCGCAGTGACTTATACAGTAATCAGCACAGAACATACAAAGAAACAAGAAAACATTTTCATTTAACCCTTTACACTCGAAGCTATTTTAACCCCAAAACGAAACATTTCTTCCGACCTAGAATATTTCCCTTCTGTATACATATATTTTTCATGATGTACATACGAAAATGGTGCAATTTACTCCTACAATACTGGAATGTTTAGTAATTTGTTAAATACAAACAAATTTAATCATTTAAAAAATATTTTTAATCGTGATACACCAATTTTTAGTGATGCCTTACAGTCACCATTCGAGTGCTAAGGGTTAACATTCTATTCTTATTTGAACTTCATTGATCTAACATCAATCATACACAGTACTTATCTATGAGCTCATTATGCACAGTGCAGAGCATTACCAGGAAAAACACATTCTTTGCTCCCCAAAATCTGCACATACACGTCGTTCTGTTCCAGTTTGCCCAATCTTGGGAGCATTATCATATTTGAATATTTGATCAGAAAATTGGCAAGATTTGAATAAGGTCCACGGACGGGGAGGAAATGAGTTCGGGAGTGGCACGAAGGAACTTAGGGGAGCCGGAGCCTGCGGATTCACCGAAATGGGCGATGATATGGAAGAAGGGCGAGGAACGCGGCGATAACGCGTAACGGAATGACCTCGGCTCGCTCGCCGGTCGTTCCGAAGGCAATATGTTAGATTTCCTCGCACTAGAAATATACTTATGTCACTCTCTTTTCGCGGTGGCTGCCACCACGGGAACGCGCACGCTGCGAGAGGTTATTTTTGTTTAGTCTGCCCGCCCGTTCGTGCATCCCTCTTGAACTATATTCGACCCGCAGGTATAGAGGGTGCTTACAATATTGCGACCCGGAATTTATCTCGCTGAGAGCAACCAGAATGTGAATTGTTTAACGCGTCTCCCGCGACTGCGACAACGGTCGACGCGGCTAAATTAATTGTTGCTTTGAAAGACCGGGCGAATTCATGTCCCTGCACAGCTTCGTGAATCTTGGTATACACCGTTCAACTTTATAGATTCGCAACAGTGTGCATTTTAACCCTGTTCACGAACATTGCTATTTTTTAGCATTTGTTCTTTAACCCAATCAATTTTTGTTAGCGACTTCATACTCTGCAAACCTACGTGTATTTGCATTGAAACTCACTGTGTATAATTTGTTCCAAAACTGTGCTACAAATAACCTTATGTAGAATTGTTACTCACTCTTAATGTGGATTAAACAAATTATTTCTACGCACACCGATTCTACTGAAAACTAGGTCGGCTTAAAATGTTGCAAAGTTTTTAATTGATGGTTTACAGCACCGGTATAAAACAGAAATTGTTGAAAAATTAATTTTTCCTGTGGTATAGTCGAGTAAATTAAATTGGAGTCGAATTTGAGGGATGTAGAATTTTATCTTCCCAGTTTCGATTTCATTAATTCAATTGATTTTGTGGAAGATTTTTAGGATTACGATCCACCAGTCAACGCGTTGAAGGATTTTTGTAAAGTTGAACGAGAAAGGCAGACACAGCCGGGCACAATGGTAGCAGCGGAGTAGCAAGATGGCCGCGTCATTGTTTCCTAGTGGCAAGAGACCTGGGGGGACGATGAAGAACAAAGATCGCGGCGAATGATCGTGATTATGGGGCGAATGACAGGGTCGAGCGTTACGAGCGATTTAGAAGTGCTCATTAGGAAGCATTGACTTAATTCTCCGGCTGGCTGCTGCGGATCCATCGTGCAAACGGGATTTCGGCGTTTTCTAGATTATAATTGCACGAAGCCGAAGGATCCTCAAAGACGGAAGAAGAGTTCGTCGGAAATCTATTCGATCGATGAATTCGAGGGTCTATTAACTTTGGCGAGATATTAAAATCAGCAGCAAGTAAAAGGACTTGCCGTGCTTGTATATTCATGTTTTCCCATCGAATTTTTCCTTACTCTCTTTAAAGCAGGATTTTCACGGCTCGTTAATATGGCCGACAGCTAGCCGCCATCAAGTTGCTGGCAAAATATTTTTCAATGGGTTCTGCAAGGTTCCATTCGTAGCAGCCTTGCTGGAGGTGCCTTTATAAAATGTTTCCAGAGGAGCTAGGCTACCGACTACTCTAATGGCACTTTATACACGGTGGCCGAAATAAAATTAGAGGCTGCTGCCTTTGAACCTGATGTGGACGTTGGTCGTAATCGTTTTCTGTTCGGCGATTCGAGTCGACAAATTTTTAGAAAACCATAAAAATAAACCACCCCTATTTCTGTAATAGTTGAGCTCAGTAATATTTTGTCCATTTAATAAATATCTTTATTCCATTTAGGGAAGACGTTATACCTAATCAAGACTTAAAATAAGCTATCTCTATATTTTTAACGATACTTGTCAAGCATAAAAATATTTTTCTTACTCTGTAAAATTAATCAATATTTCCGGTTGCATTTAAGGGAATTTTCTGAATATTTACATATTTTTATTTCGTTCCAATGTTGTGATGAAACAGATTTATTGAATTTTTATGGTCTAAAATTTAACGAAATTGGTAATTTGATTTTTAAATTTTGTAAATTATTACAAGCGAGGAAATTGAAGCGCGTACGTTAACATATTTTGTAAGGCATGCGACGCAGGATTTTCCCGAGAAAATTGGAGGTCGCAATTCGATTTTTAAAGGCATCGAGGATATTTCACGGTGGAAAATGGCCAAGAGTATCGGACCAACGACAACCGCGAACGACGGCTGGTCGATGCCCCAGTGCTGTGCACTTGGCACCATTTTCCTACCCTACCCATCGCACCCTCTCTCTATCGCTCTCCTTCCCTTTTTCGCCCTGCGTGTTCCGGAGGGATAAAGAGGGAAAAGGGAGAACCGATTAAATCAAAGGGTGGAGGGTCCGACGCGGCGATGGTGTCGAATGTACTGGGTGTTCGTTAAATTCTCGCGCTCCATTTCAATGGTGTTCAAACCACCCCAGAAACATCCCTACACATCCAACTGCATGTAGCACTTGTAATCCCAATTATGCAATAATAACTTCTCACTTTTTCTTGTATACAGTGTCCAGATAATTGAGAAATTGAGGAAATAAGTGAAATAACATTTACCAAACTGCATAATTACTGGATTGTGGATCTTTACGCAAGATAAAAAATGTTTGCATTGATTGCAAGACACAGGGGGCAAAGATAAATTGCTCAATTCTTTTAATTGTCTTATTAAGCTGAAACTAATACGCTCATGTCCTTAAATCTTTTTAATATTTTTTCATTCAGAGAATTAAGAGAATTTCTACTATTATTATCTTGTAGGATATGAATATACCGCTGATCTTTATGCAAAATAAAAATTTTCTAGCTGAATTCCAACCGACAGGAGCGAAATAGAAATGCATTTTCTTTCTTAATATGTTTAATAGGTTGAAAATAATGTATAACTTTTAAAATTTTTAAAATTTTTCTAATGATTTTACTGTTCTAAAATACGTCTACCCATTTATGTCATCAATGCATAAAATCCGTCGTCTGGATATGAAGTATAAACTTTTCTCTCAATTTTCACAAATTCTTGCAAAGATTTTCATATAATTACGTCTCCGAAAATACACTGATAGTATGTGAAATAAGTAACCAAGAGTATGGTCGGCCCAACAAACCAAAAAATTCCACAAAATTAAGGTCATCGATAGAACGAAATAACAATTGAGAATAAGAAATTTACAACCTGGCGTATTCGATGTAAAGTTGGATTTCTATATTTCGGATAATGATTTGGTGGCCGGAGTATGAATGACGCGGCAGACAGTGTCGAATTCCGCCGGTTGGCAGCCAAAGTCCCCGGAGGAGACGAGATTGACGTCAAAAGGACACGGCGACAACCTAGTTTCCCAACGTCTCCGGTCCGCGGTTTCGTGGACCAAAACATTCCAGCCAATTATTGCCGCGAAACGAGGTTTAAAGTCTGGGCGGTGAGCGGGCGCGTGTGAAACCGCCGCCGCGCCGAGAGGATCGGCGGCGGTGTCATAAATTCGAAGACAGAGACAGTGACACATCGTTCCGCCGTGTAAAATGTCAGCGACAATGGCGCAACGTCGACGTGGGTCGACGAACCCGGCATCGAAATTGTGTCACGTGCTTCCCACTACAGATTACAGAGAGCGTAGACGCTCCATTAGACGGCCGGGCCGCGCGCGCGGAAGAATCCCTATTGATAAAACGCGGTAATTAGGCCGAACATCCCGTTTCTCTACGCGAGTGAACGCTCCGCGAGCGGGTGAGCGCGCGCAAGCGAGCGTGAACGCACTCTCACGTACATAGGCCATTAAATCGACCGCTCCGCTCCGCGCCCTCGCCCGCGCGCCGCGCAGTGGCATGGCGCGATTACCTGCACACACCGGCTCGCAACCTTTTTCTCCCTCCTTTTTTTTTTCCAGTCGCACGCGATTTACCGCGGTAATTAACATTTACATCGCCAATTAATGGCAACGGGATTTAAATTTCCAGCTCGCCGCGGCCCGCCGAACCTCCCGGCGATAATTGAGACCGACAATGAACGGGATCGCGTGTATTCGGTGACTTTTGGAGCTAAAACGACCGCCGATGCCTTCTTCGCTCTCTGCTGCCACCAGACAAACAACACGCGTGCCTGCTCTCTCTCTCTCTCTCTCACTCTCTCTCTCTCTTTCTCTCTCTCACACACACACGCACGCACGCACGCACGCACACATATATATATATATTTCTTTTTATGCTAAAATACGTCGGGACCATTTTTACATTTTGCTAAATGGGGCCCAACGGCACGGAGATTAGAGCTTTTTCGATTAAAATGATAACTTCATCGAACTGTGTTGCCATCGAACAGAACGATACAATCAAGATGCAATCACACGAAAATTATAGCCATTCGATTAAAACGACCGCCAATGCCTTCTTCGATCTCCGTTGCTATTATGACGATACAAGTGCTGCGGAACTCCCGTGGAACTCCCTTTTTTGGAATATTGAGTGCTTTTCATACTCAACAACGAAAAAAAATGTGAATTTCACGGCATAGTAATGCATCTACTGTTGAATGTTTTCTGATCAGCATATCGCTGTATTCAAAATTAGTTGTTACGCGGTATCATGTAAAATTCATGATTGAATGTCGCTTGATAAATACATAAAGGAACAATATTAACATTTCGTATCATGTTCAATGAACAGATCAACAGATCACATTGTGTAATCTTTAAATCCAGACGATTATTAACTACTTTTTTTCTAATGTATTTCTATCAACTCAGACTGCATAGAACATGCAAAACCAAAGGAGCTTGGATAAATTAATCATCCCCTTGCAATGCGGTTTTCTTTATACCTGCAATAACTAGAACATCTTCGCTATTTATAATTTCCTAGAATAAGAATAAAATATACATTGTCCGTATTCCTGTATGTTCCACTAATGGTTAAGTATCCACGTTAATAAAATTAATCCTTGCTAACATTGAAATGACTTTTTCAAACTCAAACCACGAATATAATTAAAAATTTTCTTGCCTACTTTGTTTAAACTGTTTCGTATAAGAAAAATGGATGTACGATAACGTGTACAAATCTCCGATCGTACAGAATGTTCGCATCGTTCGAAAGAATGTCAGACAACAGACACAGCGAAAATACAAAAGCAATTCAAACCACGAATGTAATTTAAAAATTTCTTAAACTGTTTCCTTCGCGTAAACTGTTTCGTGAAAGAGAATTGTTATTAATCGCTATATTAATTCTGCAACTACGCCAAAACTGATCCAGAAAGATGCACGATAACGTGTACAAATCTCCGATCGTACAGAATGTTCGCATCGTTCGAAAGAATATCAGCCAGCACACGCTTCGAGAATACAACAAGCAGCGGAAACGATGTCGCAAATAAACGCAGTTTACTGCCGTCCACGCGGTCAGTAAAAATGATTACGCATCATTTCCAGACCATAAAGCAGAGCAGTCTATCCGTCCAGAAAGTTGAGCAGGCCGGGTGCGCGTCTCCCCGCGGCCGTGGAAGATTCGCAAAAGACTGGAGAAAATTCGTGCGGGCCCCCGGGGGGTCTCGGAAACTAACCCCGGCGAGGATGTCGACCGCGAGTCACCGGAGCAGCAGCGGCGGCGGGATCCTCCGTATCCGAAAGAGATTTCATACATTAACGAGCCAGAACAGCTAGAACTCCCGTTACCTCTTTTATTTTTCCTTTCGGCCCGGATTTCCCGCTCCGGCGTGGGGCTCTTAAAAAGCTGAAAGGTATTTCCTCGGTTCCGGAAGTCGCATTATTCCTCCTGGCTGGAGGCGAGGGCCGAGCTCCGCTCTGCCGGTATTATAGGGACGGGGGTACATATAGTTCGCTGTACAACAGTCAGTCAATACTTTATAGCACGAACCAACTTCCAACCATCTTTCTCCCGGCCGGTGTTCGTTCTCTCTCGCTCTCCTTCTGACTGTGCCACCCATTCCTCCATCTTTCCCTCTCGCGCCCTCCGGCTCTCTCACCCCTCTCTCTCTCTCTCTCTCTTTTCTACCCCCGTCGACACCCCACGATTCAGCGTTAGAGAGCCGTGGAGGGTACCAAACCCCGGCCGTCCTTTTTCCTCTCGCCCTTTCTTCCAGCACCGGGGGCAAATGCGAGCGACGGTTTCTACGATCTCCCATCGGTCTCCGGTAGCTCGCAATATTCCGTGTATCCCTAGCTCCCCGGAGGGAACGGGAGTAGACGTAAAGCGATGAAGGGCTGCGAATTTGCAGCGCGAGAGCTACCAACCCGACTGCCGTGCAAGAGAGAGCATCGCTACCCCGCGAATAAAACGGGAAAGAGCTCCGTCGTCGTCGTCGTCGTCGTCATCGTCGCCGCCACCGTCGTCGTCGTCGTCGTCGTCGTCGTTGCGTGTCGACCGTAATTCTGCTACTTTCCCGTCCGTGACAGCAAGACGAGAGGCCTAGACACCATCGCCGCCTCTATCCTCGATCCTACGACCAAGCTTCATCCCCCTTCGCGCTCCCTTTAATCTCGCACCCGACCGACGACGACGCCCGCGCGAACACCACCCACGCCACCGGCTTGTTTCCCTAAGCTTCCCGTTGCGATCCGCGATACTGCGAATCTAGAACCATTGTTCCGACCGGACTCAAACCCGGAACCTTTCCGATTGCCAGACGATTCTGATCAATCGAGCTACCCGGCTACCCAAACCAGCCGGATTCGTCGGACCTATGCTGATTCCCTGCCGAACCCTGTCCAACTCCGCCATATAACTCTAACAAGGGCGATCCCGAAGCAACATCTCCAGGTCTGAATGAAACTCCGGAAGGACGTAGTTCTTGCAACAATATTACGCGCGTGTTTTTAGCGGCCATTATTTATATTCAAAGGGTGAAAACAGCTTTTAAGGGGTCGGAGCCATATTTCATCGATCTCTGTAATTATTAAAGCTAGAGGGGTGGCTAAAGTTGTGTATTTTTTAATAAGAAATCCAGTCCTGTAACTCTGTTATAAATATTTTAATTTCTATGAAAAGTATTGTGCATTGAAAAATTACGCTTTACTGCTAATTCCTCCATTCAAATGTTGATCCATTTTCTTGAATATTTGTGTGTGCAGACCCAAATACAAAATACGCATGAAACAGAATTCTGATTTTTGCTATTTAAAAAAGATTGTCATAATTTAAATATTTCGGTGTTTTCTGCGAGACAGTGACGTTAAGTGCTAATAATCATTCAGACAGAGGAATGATCAGAAATTGTTACCGCGGATATAATTAATTTTCTCTCGCGTAAATTTTTTCTAATTTACAGTATTGGGAAAATCGATTGTTGATCGCCATCAGAAGCACGGGCGTCATCTCAGAAGAGTTAAATCGCTCTGTGGGAAGTTTTTGGGGTTGGTATTCGCCATCGAACGTGATGTTTAACGCTAGAACGAACGAGCAATAAATGCGACTGACGTATATTGCTTTGTAACAGTGACAAGACTGTGCCCATTCAGACTGCATACAATTTTTATTGTAATATGCGCTTCACGGAAGAGGTTCATTAAAAAATTCATCAAAAATTCATTGAAAACATTTTTACAATTTCAGTAATTGTAAAAGAAAAAATTAGGAAGCAGTCAAAATGACTTCCTCGGGCAATCTAGTGTGAAAGAAGCGTCGAATGACGTTCGAGCGACCAAAAGTGCAGCTTGTCCCCGCGCATCTTTGCCCCAGTGACGTCACCATCGACTCGGCTCTCGATCTCGCTCCAGGGTTGCTCTCTCTCTCTCTCTATAAAATCATTCGCGGATCGACGAGCGTGCGTCCTAGCCGAGTAATTCGTTCCGCCGGCGAGTCAGAAGCGTAATTGTGTAAAGTTTGCAGTGCGGAGGGGTGGCGGAGAGTGGAACCAGGGTGTTCTCCGCGGGAGGGCGTCGAGGAGAGCCGAGTATCTAGGTCTGTGTAACGATTTTTAGAGCCTCGACCCTCCGACAATCGTCCAGGCCATAAAAAACTTGAGGCACCCCACAGTCAATGGTGTGCCAGGGTTTCCATAGCGACGAAGCCCTTTCGCGCGGCTAAACCCCCGCACACCCCCTTCAAACCACCCCTTTGGCGCTCTCCTACCACTGTCGTTGACCTATACCTAGGACGACGCCACCCTTAGATATCCCCGGCTGCCCTAAATCTATTAGACAAATTCAAAGGCACACAACGTCGCCGTGAGGAAGTATTACCCCCTAATGAAATAAATCAGCGGACGAGCCGGCCAGAAACGTGGACCAGGGAGACTATACCAGTGTATCTTCCCCGGTCGGCGGAGGATCTTTCTTTGAAGGGTCTCGGGGCTTATGGGGGCGGAGAGCCCATGGTTAACCCTTTGCACTGCGCGATAAATTCGACGGCTCCGTAACCGAGTGAAGGACATTCGATTCGACGAACCCTCGGTACAGGTGGCTTGGATTTAAGATGGTTTTGGGTCGATTTCGTTTTAATTACTTCGTATCTTCCGGCGTATCTTGAAATTCTTGGGATGTTGAAAAATATTCAAAAAACCTGTGTGGACGGAAATGTAATTTTTTAGAAGCCTTTGAACAGACTAGGGTTCGTTGATTCATCGAAAAAGGTTACAAAAGCAGTGTTCAACCCTTTGCACTCGAATGGTGACCGTAATACACCTCTCAAAATTGCTGTATCATTATTGAAAATATTTTTTACATTATTAAATTCGATTGCATTTAATAAATTACTAAACATTTCAGTATTGCACGAAAAAATATATATATAGAAGAGAAATATTCTGGGACGGAAGAAATGTTTCGTTTTGGAGTTAAAATAGTTTCGAGCTCAAAGAATAAATATCGGATAACATGATGTGTAATCCTCAAACTAGAAATCGTCCGAATTAAAAACGGCTATAATCGAACGAAATTGTGTTTGTTGTACACAAAGATTAATCTCAAAGGTAATTATTTAATTTCGGGTAATTGGAGCCACATCTTATCGATTGTCTCCGAATAGAATATGATCTGCAGTTTTTAAATGTTGGACCTGCGGTCATCGGACAATGGTTAATTGATTTATCGGAGCAGTTACAGAACAACGTTTAATTTTAGGTAACCAGGTTAGAATTTAGGTTAGAATTCGATCTATACATTTTTTAAACGTGGTATACGACTATAGCTCCAGCGTAACAAGAACGATACTGCTTCGTCGTACAAGGGTCAATTAATTTATGGAACGACGTTTAATTTTAGATAATTGGCGCGACATCCTATTGACTGTGTATTCTCTGAATAGAATACGATCTGTAAACTTTTTGAACATCACATACCAGTATAAATAAAGACTACAGATGCAGGGTAATAAAAATGATCGTGCATCGTCGCTCGAGGGTCGATTAATTAACGCATTTGCATCATAAAGAAATATGAAAAGGGGGCCATTATCACCAAACCTTTTTTAAATTATATTTAAGTACAAAAATGACTACAAGTAAAAGAACTTATTTCAATAATTCGTCTTCGTTTCAGGGGCCTAATTTCTTTTTCGCTATGATCATAATTACTTCTTTCATCTCCAACAACACCCTCCATTTCTATTTTTTGGGTAACGAATAATAACAGTGACCAACAAAGTCGAGCGTACGCATACGACTCCGGTGATAGTGACCAGGAAAATTGAGCAAAATTATATATATATACGCTAATGATGCAAATGGGTTAATGGGAGTAGATGCAAAACGACGTTTAATTGTAGATAACTGGACTCGCATTCTGCAGAGAAGGTAGAATTTTGATCTATACTTTCTTGACATCGTGCATCAGTTTTGCTGCGGTTGAGTAAAAATGATGCTGCATTGATCGTGCGAGGGTTAATTGGTTTATCGCAGCAGGCACGGAGCACAGCCTTCAATTTCACGCGAGTTGAGCCACGGTCTGAGCGCCGCGCGCTGTCTCCGCCTGCTGAGAATTCCGGTAAGATGAGTCGAGGTATCGCGAAGGGTTAAACATTTCCTCGGTGGTTCGTTCAGGATCGTGGTGGGTTGCAGAGGGTGAGAGAGAGAGAGAGAGAGAGAGAGAGAGAGAGAGAGAGAGAGAGAGAGCGGAGAGAGTGCACGGCCGAGCGAAACCCCTCTCGATCGAGCTTCTCGTGGCTCTCGACGAATGCCTCGCGGATTCCGTAATTTTTGTTCTCCCCTCGGCCGAGAAACGGGGGAGCAAGAAAGCGGACAGAGATCGAAGGGAGAAAGGAGAAAGAATAAGTGAGAAAGGCGGTGAGAGACGCGAAGGGAGCGAGAGAGAGAGAGAGAGAGAGAGAGAGAGAGAGAGAGAGAGTAAGAAGAGAAAGGGGGAGAGAAGCGGGTGGCACAGAGGGACTCGGTACAACGAACAGGGCCGTGGCAGAACGTTGGAAAGGGAGAAGATTGCGAGGTGGAAAAAGTGACGGAGGAGCGAGCGAAACAGAGAAGGTAACTCTCCTGCGGAAAGGAGCACTCCTGCGATGAGAAGGAGCGGAGGGATGGGCCGGAGAGAAACAAGAAAAGGGTTAACGTCCTTTCGTACGCTCCTTGCTCCCTCTCTCTCTCTCTTCCTTCTTTCTCTACAACTCTCTCTCTCTCTCTCTCTCTCGCTCCCTTTTCCACCGTGTCTCTCTCGCGCACCCTTTCCTCGCCGCTCTCTCCTCCGCGAATGGCTATCCTTATCCCTTTCTCGCTTTATTTCCTTCGCACGATTCTCTCTCACACACACTCTCTCTCTCTCTCTGTCTCTTTCTCTGTCCTTCTTTCACCCTTCCCCGTGCCCTTTCTTGCTTCGAGACTCGAGCGCGATTCCACTTGGTACTGTCTCCCCCTTGTTCCAGGTTCCGGCATTTATTATTCATCGGCAAGGAAAATTTATATACGTCTTACCGCCCGGCGTCATACTTAATTCTCGATTTACGATTCCGCGGCTCTCACCTTTTTTGCGCCGACGTTGCATGTCTGATGTCACCGCGTACGCCCGCGGCTTCTGTATACCACTTTTCGCGGTTCCGCGAGCTACATTTTCTTTTTCGCTTGCCTGCGCTCGGCTGTTCCTGGCTTCTTGCTCCACGGTCACGCTTGCGCCAGTTTCGGAAATAACGTTTTACGATATTTAAATGGTTGCTGCACTCTGCTATACCGATAGTAACGTTGCTATTTTTATTTCTCTGAGATTAAATTAAGTGGGACGAGAAATACAAGTAAAAGCTCAAACGATTCACTGGTGAAAGGGTGATGGTGTCACTAAGATCTCTAGACTGAGGTTTTTTTTATACGAAATAAAAATTGTGTTAATATTGTAATAAAAGTCAAATTAACCCTTTGCATTCGAATTAACCCCTTGAACGAAACATTTCTTCCGACCTAGAATACTCCCGTTTTACATATATATATTTTTTTCGTGTTATACATACGAAAATGGTGCAATTTACTCGTACAATTCTGAAGTGTTTAGTAATTTATTAAATACAAACAAATTTGATAATGTAAAAAATATTTTGATCTTGCAGTCGCCATTCGAGTGATAAAATTGATTTTATGAATCAATAAAATCAATCAAAATCAACTATCAATCGATAAATCAATTTTCTTTTTGAATCGACCTTTTCTTTTAAATTTTAATTAATTGTAATGCCTTTTCTAAATAATTTCAATGAAATAGACATAATACAACAGTATTTTTAAATGCTTTAGACACTCTCAATGTTTCGTATTTGATCTACTCATTTTCATAGTGAATGCATAAAATGAACAAGTGGAGTACATAAATGTGAACACACTGCATGGATTTGTGGATAAAAATGACGGAAACAACCAAATTTTCATCCATTTCTGTCCTTCGTGATCGACTGAGAACATGTTTATTTTACAGAAAAATCTTGAGTCTACTGATCACTCACGACAAATCACATTTTGTCATTTGAATTGTCGATGGTTAGAATAATCAAATGACGCAAGAGATCAAAACCGAAAAATTGTCTGGCTGGCTCAATGTATTCTAAATAGACGATAAAAAATTGTTCGCGTAGAAATTGACCACATAAAATCGCAAACGTTAGCAGGCTTTTGCCAACGTTTCCACTGTTCGAAAGAGTCCCGTAGACATTAGGAGGAGGAAGGCGGGAAAAGTTAATTGAAAAGATGACGTCGTCGGCAACAATGGATGATCAAGCCCCGCGGTATATTTTAACTGGCATGTTAACGTATTCCTCGGAGGTACGGGCCGGTGACTAATTAAGTAGGAGCTAAGGCGCAAATGAATCTGGCTCGATGGGCGGGAAAAAGGCGGCGCTCGTGCTCGTCGACGGGGGTCGGACGCGAAATTTCTGGGACAGTTTGCATATTTTCGCGTGACCGTGCACGCCGTTGGCCCTCGCCCTCCGTGGGAAGAAACCGGCGACGTTATAATTATTAGGACCAATTTGTTCGCCTAATAACACGCCATTATATTATTATAAAGTCGTAAAGATAATCATTGCGTCTACCCGGCTTCGCCCAGGCCATTGTTTCACCGGTGCGGGGTACCTGCGTACTATTATTCGAGTTGATCTTAAAACCTAGGCCGCACAGGTAATAGCTTCTGGCCCGATTATCCTGCTCGTCGACTCTTTTTCTCTCTCTCTCTCTCTCTCTCTCTCTCTCTCACTCTCTCCCTCTCTTTCTGCCTCTCGTTCCCGTGTTCTAACCCCTTCTGCGGCCCGGCCCCGGTTGAAGGTCTTAAATCACGCTTGGGGTGACGAGCCGGGCTCGTCATGCCACTGACACCGTCATTCTTCCGTTCGATTTAACTTTACGCTTCGAAATTGATCCGTGCTCGCGGAAACTCGGGACTTTTCGTCGAATCTCGACCTCATTTTTACGAGCCCCGGATTACCTCTCTACGGGCGCGTCGCTCGGATTCGATCACGCGAATACAGAGAGAGCGCACAATTCCAGTTAACCCCCGGCCAATGACTTCGATTCATCAGCCTCAACTTTATTTTTGGAGCTGTGAAAGAACTTTATCGAACCCGCGCCGCATATAGAATCATAGTAATGTCTTTTTAACCGCTTGCGCTACGATCTGTTTTACGGTTGCAGCGATTAGAACTGACGTTCATCTTTTTTTTTCTTTTTTTTTTTAGAAGAACGAAGTTTATGTTTATTGGGAGATAATTTTATTTAGGTTTCAAGGCAATTGATAACGCACATATTCAGTGGATTCTGCTCGAAATCTTCGTCACGAGTCTGGCTCGTCATTAGCACAAGAGGTTAAAGCTGGAGGGCTCATAAAGATTTCAAACTTGCATGTATTTTTGAAGAGATTGTGACTGGCCATTGATACGAGACACTGATACAAAGTTGTAAAAGTTGTTATATCATCCTGCGTAATTCCTATTATTACCGGAAACATCCAAACGATAAAATTTGATTGATTCCTCGAATTTCAATCTACGGATTTAAAATTTCGACCTGTAGCACCTCTAGTGCAACTCAGGTTGTAGTATCCACAGAAAATACCATATAATCGAAGTAATTTATTTAACGCATATTTTCATCTTCTTGTATCTGACGTAAGAACCACTTCATATCGTACAGAAGGCGTCACTTCTTAGCCATGTAATAAATACTGCCTACAGCACTGCTAAAAGTGAATTTGTAATCTGCAAACATCAACGCAAAAATGACAAGAATTTAGCGTAGCTGGGCCACCATTTAGAAATCGATTGTTTCACAACAACAATTTCACCATCGACTGTATAATCAATGTACTAGCTAAACTTCCATTTAAGAATTTACTGTTTCAGTGTATACTCATAAAATTATGCAAGTGTTTCATACGCTATGCACTAGCACGATAATAACTGCACGCATAAAATTCCATGACTCTGCATATGCGTCGCATGGAAGTCAACGTGTTGAAGCATCTTGGGCTCCCGGTAGATAATATAAACACCGAATCAAGCACAGCCTCGAGCAATCGAAATAATAACAAATACACACTGTATGTAGAAACAAACTGTATGTGTACGGTAGTTTACAATTGTAGATACAAGTCGGCGTGCCGATTTTTTTTTTTCTTTTCCAGTGGAATTAACGATCGAATTTAAGCGACGCCTCGTGTCGGCAAGTACGATCGATTCAAAAAACCGCGAGACAAAGAGGACACGGAGGATCGGAGGAGCCGCAGATTTTTGTTTAACGACGATTGTTTGCAATAACACCGACAATATCTGTATCGCGTGTTTGGCGAACGGTGCTCTGAAAGCCTGATAAAAGCCCGCGGAACAGACCGCGGTTTATTTTAGATTATAACGTTGCGTATCGTGCCGTGTAATCTCGATAAATAGCTCGTTAATTCCGCTTGATCATAATAAGATAACCGCGGATTGGCGGAGAGCCAAAAATTTTGGCATTCCCGGATTCTGGCCGCCCCTCATTTTTCTTTTCTTCTTCTCCAGCCTCCCGGCCCCTCCGCGTCCCACCCCGTTCGCCACATTTTTTCTCTGCACTTTCCACTTTACGTCCTCTCCACTTCCTGTTAATTATTGCCTTCTTCGATTCATTTCTGCACCGGCGCTTCCGGTTCAATGTTTCATCGAAATTGTAATAGTCTCTGGTAGAATTGTAATCCGTTAGAGATGATTCTACAAAGCTTTCGAAAAGAAATTGAAAATTGATAGACGGTGTTCTCTTTAATTACAAAGCTAATAGGGCTAGATGGGAAGAAAACGTGATGGAAGCAGATTCGTGTCCACTGCTCTCTAAAATCAAGCTAGCGGCATCAACAGTGCATGGGTATCTATGAAGATTTAGATGATTCTACAAAGCTTTCGAAAAGAAATTGAAAATTGGTAGACGGTGTTCTCTTTAATTATAAAGCTAATAGGGCTAGATGGGAAGAAAACGTGATGGAAGCAGCTTCGTGTCCACTGCTCTCTAAAATCAAGCTGGCGGCATCAACAATGCATGGGTATCTATGAAGATTTGGATGATTCTACAAAGCTTTCGAAAAGAAATTGAAAATTGGTAGACGGTGTTCTTTTCAATTACAAAGCTAAGAGAATCTTCAGAATATACAAACTGCGTTACAGTATATTTTCTCCGACTAGATTTACTACCTCGGTGACCTATCAAAAGATCATTTATCATAGTTGGACTATAATTAGACGAAATAGTAATAATCTACAAAGACTAAATATTCGCAAATTATTAAAATTATGAGAAAAGGAAATTAATGCAGCTCCTGTTTCAGAAAACGTATGAAATGTTTTGAAACTTTAGACAACTGCGGATAGCATTCTGTAATTTTTCCTACCATTTGAATGTTGACGTTTTACCTCGCGACTGTTAGTCCTTTCTTCTAATTTTCGTTCGTAGACCGGGAAATTATTTCGATCAATCCTACACAGTCTACTGAAATAATTATTGAAAAGGAAATTCTCGAGCTTCTGATAGATACAGCAGAGGTATTAAAGATCCTACCTCTCTCTCTCTCTTCGATGGATAAAGTGTTGAGAGAAGAAATCTTTCACTATACCAACAGTCAATTTTGCCTACTAGTTGTTTCTTGTTTTGAAGAAAATTGGAGATCGAAGAGAGCTACAGGGTAAAATAATTATTCAAAAAAAAAAATGTTCCAGCTTCTTTTGGATCATATTTTTCGACGAGGTGTCAAGAAGAAGTCGCTGGGGATTTTCTAGAGCGGGTCCGAGCGTCGATCGAGGATCGATAGATACGAGTGATAAGGGATCAGCGGCAGGATGCTTCCGGCGGTGGTCCCGCGTCGATCGTCGCGCGAACAAGATGTATCCCGATGTTGTTACTTAACGTGTTTATTTCGGTGAGCTTCTGTAACCCTCGAGGCTTTTTTTACGAGCTAATTCGTGATCTGGATGGTTCCCAAAGGCGAGTAGTTCTGGTGACTGCGGCGATACCGGGTACCCGGTATAAGAGGAATGACTAAATGGTCTGACTAACCGGTCAGGTATTCCAAAACCCGGCCTTATTTTCACCGCTATACAGAAGTGACACGTGAGTGACAAGGAGGGCAGGCAGTTTTTGCGGGGCCCCGGGCCGCGTACGAATTCCACCCGGTATTTTAGTGGTTTTCATCGCAACGCGCCGGATCCCAAGGGACGGTAAACAGATTTTCGCGTTCGGGAACGATAAATTTACCGCCGCCGTGACTTTATTTTAAACGTTCGCCGCTATTCTCGCCCTGTTCAAGCTCGTCAAGATACCGCGAGCGTTTTCACCCGTCGCGCCGCGCGCCGCCGCGAGTCCGACCGGTTACAGCAAGCGTAATAACTATGATCGACCCGGTGCAACTATGTTCTGTTAATCAACACTAATTCCGGCGGCTCGGGCTCTGCTTGGATTGCTCCGTTCTCGCCGATTCTCCCAACGAAAATATCCACCACCCTCCCTCCCCCTCCCCCCCGAAATACGTCGGAATATTAATACTTTCGCCAACCTCAAAAATTTCGTAAAATTCCAGTTGTTTAATGTTTGATCCTCGGCCCGTGGGATTTTATCCAATTAACTGTACACGGTCGCAACATTGTTATTTTAGCGCTAGAACCAACGAGAACTAAACCTGACTGATTTATGAAGGCTCGGAAGCCAATCTGTGCAAGTCCAATTTTCTCAAATTTCTGCCAAAGGTGTCAGAAGATACCCTTTAAAATCTTGTATAAAAATTTATTGACACCGCAAAGTTGCATTAGAAGAAAATTATTCTATAAATTTATTTCTTTGAATACACTGGATGACCGGTAACTGGTAGTACAACCGAAAAGGGGGTGATTCTACATGGAAAAATAAGTCGAAATTGGTATACATGAAAGACACCCTTTAAAATTTTGTATACAAATTTATTGACACTGCTAAGATGCATTAAAGGAAAATTATTCAATAAATCTAGTACTTTCAATGTAGAGGATGATCGGTAACTGGTGGAATAAATGAAAAGGGTGAGTCTACATTAAAAAATACGTCGAAGTAGAAATTATAATTAGTTTAGTCCTCTAAAATTCATATGCACGTATTACTTCACAATTGAGTTTCAAAGGATGTAGTCGTGCTCAGGAGCTTATACTAATCGGCTCCTGTTCTTCTATACATTGGTCATGTTTAATGCTCGCTCGATGATTTATGCTACCAAAATTTGGTACGCCGAACGCACCAGGTCAGAGCTACAATTTTAAATCTGAACAAACAATCTTGTCTCCCATTTTCTAGAAAACGCAGCACTCAAAGAGTTAATGCTTGGCCCGTCGGCCATCTTACGGCCCCCTCAGGTAGGCGAACGTAAAAATGATTGTTTAACCGATTGTTACGCGAGCACTCCGTTTATACACCGCTGACGACTGTCCCGGTCCGCAGACAACGATATTAAAAGGCAGATTTCACTGACCGAAAGTTATGAATGAACGTTATCGGAGAAAGGTCAACGTTTACGCTCGTTATTAAACCATACATTGTATTGTTATGGCAGCACTGTTTGCCGCGGTAATGAAACTCAATGAATTACTCAGCGCGCAATTTCAAGCTGAACTCGCTGTTTCGGGCTCGCAAGCCGCCATTTAAGTTTCCCATAAAGACTAGTGTTTAACAAGCCGAACATCGACCACGAAGACAATAGCTGGGAAACGTAACTCAAAGAATTGTGTGTCCGAAAACGTCCGCATCCAGACGGTAACGCAATTAATGGAACATTCACGATTTCATTAACTCGATCTAATTTCGTCTCGGGGAAAATTCGGGTCTCCATATTTTTCTAGAGACGTCCATTTTGGTTGGACCAGTTCGCTCTGCGGGATGAAGACTTTCAACGAAATCCGCTATGTTTGAACGTTATTCCTTCGCTGAATCTTGAAATTTAATCTACTCATTTTTGCCACAGATGTGCATGCATTTCTTGTAGGAAATTGTTAAAGTTCTAATCATCGTTCTATTCACAGTAAAAATTGTCAAGGCTCGTTCGATTTTAAATCCAGTCTCCGCGCGGAGATTTTCCAGACACAACATCGATTTCCATATAAATCTCGAGTTTACGTCACATCAATTCGAGAGGCGAGCGTCGTGAAACGGAGCGATCGAGGGTCGTCTTCGACAACCAGAGCTCAAAGATCCCTTGATCCGCGTTGCAGCGTCGAGATCACACAACGTTTCCACTTTCAAAATTCGAGGTGCAGCAGGAAACGGTGCACGGGACCGAAGCGTAACAGCAAAAGCAGATCGGGGAGGCGCATCATGGTTGAAGGGAGGCGAGCGAGCAGGATCGGCAAGAAACCGGGAGAGGATCGAGACCGAAGGGAAAAGGGATAGGGCCGTTGGGGTGGAGGAGGGTTTCGCTCGTAAAATCGCTCGCGCGTATTCGGCCGTCTTCGCTCGCTTGATTCGCGCGCGCGGGACGTGGACGGAGCAAAAGCGGAACAGCGAGTGCGACCGAGCAACCGATGAAACGGCGAAAGAGGAACCGGGAGAGAGAGGAAGAGAGAGAGAGAGGCAGAGAAATGGAGAGAGAAACAGAGAGAAAGAGAGACGAGACGAAGTGTCGGCGGTCGGCCAGTGCGCGAAAAGAATAGCCGGCTGATTCATACGCGAAGTCACGAGCCGTACATCGTACGCAGCCGGCGTACGGCCGTGCAAGCGTAATCGAAAACACACGAGATGCACACGTTTCACGGCGAGCTTCCCTTCTCCTCCATTCCTTCTCCCTCCCGCCCCACGCCCCTTGATCCGCACACGCTTTTATACAAGTATTCTTTCCTCCTTCCGCGGACGGAACTCAAAGAAACACGCATTCCTGCGATCTCGATGCGGAATTTCGTGGCTGAGTATAGTGACGCGAAAGGATTTCCCCAGTGCAATTTCGTTTTCGGCGAGCGTAATTTAACCTGGCCAGGCTGAAGAGTTGCTGTTCTTCGAGAAGATAGGACATTTTTTTGTAGCGCTGCTGTTGCGAGCAGTATTCTTAACAAATTGTTCCTTAGTGCTTGGGTTTGAGAAATCGGCGTTCAAGAAATTGTATTTGCTTCAGCAAAGGTGCTCCTCCATTCTGTTGCGTCCTTGAAGCGACCTTTAAATTCTGCTTTACCCTGGTCACTTTTTCAGAGGTGATTCTATATGTGTATAGGGAAATTTTTTATTTATATGATATATGCAAGCTAGTCGTTGTACACGGAAATTCCATAAAGTTACAAAATATTGTTAACTCTTCAATGGTACACTGTTTAAAATTCCAGAATTACGAAGACAGTTCTAAGTATGTATTTTAAGACTGAATCCCCTAGATCTTCCACAGTAGCGCAAACCAACGTACACAAATTTTGTTAGGGTCATGAGGGACCCCAGAATAAAACCGTTGCTGGGAGAATTTTGTTTCTCTGGAGTTCAAACTAGTGTCAAGGATAGTTACCCGCATGAATGTTTGCGGAGAGTAAAATTATCTATCATCAATCCTAACAATGAAAACCGCGAAAACACAAAACTTGTTCCATGACCTTAATCTCCGGGCTTGAAATAATATTTGGAGTGCAACCGACGATAGACACGAAAACATGGCGATTCTATTGTGAAAACGAGCAAGAAATTGTGAGACAAGATGTAATTGACAATCTATCGTCACGAACACATTCTCGGTAAAAAATAGCAATGGCGCCACAAGTTTCCAGATAACCTCCAATAAAGTATACAATAAAACTTAATAAGCCAGAATGAGAAAGAAACTCTGTTCAAGAATTCCTGACAGATCAAAAATGGCCGAAATTAAGTCGTTGTTACTGCTAAATCACAGTCGTAGCAGAGAGTAATAAGAATATCGCTAGTAACTTAAAATTCAGTGTGATCATAATAAAGATTTTCGAACTATGGATGTTTACACTGACTACAGTGAATTCCTCGATATATATCAACAACACGGGTCTTGCCAGCATCATGTATCGTCCAGGAGACATACCCGAGCCGTGTTATGTTTACACTCCTCGACATCGGAGGCCTCTCGACCTTCGCGGCCCCTCGCGGGGTGTACCCCGCGTTAGTGGTGGTAATTCCGCGACGTTTATCATCCAGACCTTGGCGACATACAGTAAGGAGCAAAACTGAGTCCACACTATTTGGAGCAACATCACTTTTTAAAAATTAGATCAAATGACTTGAATATTATTAAGAAGTTAGAAAGATTAGTTTATTAGACGAGGTATAAAAAATTCTTGAAAAAATTTGAATTATTTTGAATTGCAAAAGAAATAGTAAAAGTTGGTTTTTGCAGATTTTTATATTTATGTATTTATTTATTTTATTGTATTTATGTATTTTATTTGATCCGCTGGAATGAATTATATCCATACTGAAAATTTCACCGATATTGGTTAATTTGTTTACGAGTTATAAACGCTTAAAAGTGCAAAAAATTGCAATTTTTCACGATTTTCGACTTAAAATCGCACCTTTAATCGTTTATAACTCGTAAACTAATTAACCAATATAGATGAAATTTTCTGCATGGATATAATTTATTCAAGAAAATCAAACACATTTTTTAAATTTTCAGTACAGGCTCAGATAAGAAAGCTAAAAGACGAACTTTTACTATTACTTTTGCGATTCCGACCAGTTGAAACTATTTTCAAGAATTTTTTACACCTCGTCCAACAAACTAATCCTTCTAACTTCTCAATAACTAATTTTTAAAAAGTTATGTTGCTTCAAATAGTGTAGACTCAGTTTCGCTGATTACTGTATATAGAGAGGAAAAAAAAACAGGAAGAAGAGTAAAAACGGAAGTGCAATGTGTCATAACACAAGCGTTTCTTTATGCACTAGAAGAATAAACGCTAACTGCTGCGGGGGCGTAAAGACCCGCAGTCAATAGATCACACGCAGTAATTTCTGCAGCCTCTTGTGTCAGAGTTGGACACAGAAGCCGCGAGGTCCCTATCCGGGAGGGCTGGCAGGGTGGCAGAGAGGGAAGAAAAAGAAGAAGAAGAAGACGAAGCCGAAGAAGAAGAAGAAGAAGAAGAAGAAGTCGGGCGAAAGTGGCAGCATGGTACGAATAATTAAAAATAGCCTGGCCAAGGGTCCTGCGTGGAGCTTCGGTTCCTGTAAACACTCCCGCGGGGATAGGCATGGCAAAAGGAGCAAGATGTTCCCGAGCCGGGCCGCGTATCTGGCACACGGAGAAGACACGCGCGCGGCCGTTAGGGTATAGAGAAGAAGAAGAAGAAGAAGAGGAGGCGGTGACGACGACGCCGGGCGATCGGATTAGGTCGTCGGTAGAAGAATCGTTTTTTCGTGGTACTCACGTGCTTCCATAGAGGTGTCTTGACTCGGTGGTGGTAACTGCGTCGTGGTCGTGGTCGTGGTCGGCGGCGCTGTCGTCGACGCCGCGGTCGAGCCTTTGGTCGGCTCTGCTACGGTGACCTTGACCTGATCCTCTGCGCGTTCGGCCTCTTCGTCCTCGCTCGCCGCCTCCTCCTCCGGACTCGGGCGTGTCCTTACGCTTCCAGCTCCCGGCTCCTCATCTTCAGGATGATACGACCACGATGACATCGGCCCGGCGACTGTTGTCGTGGTCCACTCGACGACACCACCACCACCACCACCACCTATGACCTCACCACTACCGTTCCCCGCGACCGCGAACCTTCCCCCGTGTTTACCCGCGACACCTCTTCGTTCGTCCTTCCTGTTGCGTCTGTCCTTCCCCTCGTCCTCGAACACCCGCGACACAGTCCGAGTTACCGGACGATAGGGTACGGTGCTCCTGGCGATCACCGGTGCCGTTGTCACCGTCGAGGAAGCGTCCCCGCGGCTGGTTAGCTCCCTCGTTCTAATGGAATCCTCAGGATCCGACGAGTCGGCCTTCGTCACGGGCTCGACCAGGGTCGAGGGAGGTTCCTCCAAACGGTGGTTACCATGCGAAAACGCTGTCTGCGGCCAGTACGACGGTCGCAGACCCAGGGACGTTGTTGATCCTCGACGATCGAGCAGGCTAGCTGGGACCTGCCGCCGCTTCGACTCGGTCCTCTCGCGAGCCAGACCTCCTCCTCCTCTTCCTCCTTTCCCTGCTTCTTCCCCCGGCACAGGCGAAGAAGAAGTAGGATCCTTCGTTCCGGTGTTGGCGTCGGTGTCGGTCCTCTTCCCTGTTGGGGGTGAGCGCGACCAAGCACCGTCGAGACCTAGTTCTAACGGAGACGCCTCGTGGTAATCCAGCGCTCCGCTTGACGGTAGATGACCTCTGAGAGGATTCCCTGGCTGAAGATTGGAAAACAGGCGGCTCGTTCTCCGGTAGGTAGACTCTGGGGGCGAACGGTCCGGTAATCGAGGTAGAAGACGAGGAGGCGTAGCGTCGAGGGACACGTACGTATCGGACACCACCGGCGCAGCCGTCGTCGTGCGCGTTTGATTGCCGAGGACAGCGACGACGAGAAGAAGCAGGGGCAAGCCCACCCCCGCCCCCGTGGTGGCCCCCACAACCCTCGGCCCTACCACGAAAACCCGCGAGGCCGTCCAGTCCAGCTGGTTGTAGGCCGACCCTGTCGATGGTGGTACACCGGGACGACTCGGCGGGCCGTTCTTCTTCCCTCGACCTCCAGCTCACCGGCCAAAGTCGACCCTCTATCCTCGGTTCGGCTACCCGACCACCCCTCCTCCGACTCCTCTTCGTCGTCCTCCTCCTGTTCTACATCCAACCTCCTGTTGCCGCTCTTCGCCGGCGCACCTGCTCTCGTACACCGCCACACCGGATGGCTGTTACGTTTCCTCCGACCCGATTCCAGGTGTCTCTTCTTCTTCTTCTTCCTCTTCGTCGTCGCGACAACTGGTCCACCACCGACCAGGTTTCGGTCTCGCATTTATCCCGTCGCGTCCACCGACTTTCCACAGTGCTCCTCCGCGTGCTCGACCGACGACGAAACCGATGCTACGCGACCCTGTTCCGACATCATCGCGAACACCGTTGATGATCCAAAGCGAGCCCGATCGACAAGCGATCCGACGCGGTCACAAGCGCCAACAGCACCCGACCTCGCATCCTACGACGATCGCTTGCGCGCTCCTCCTGCGGACCGAGATCACCTAACGATCACCTGGCTTCCGGCTGACTTGATCGGTCTGCAACAGAAAACCGAGGTCGAACGATTTAGTCGGACTTCTGAAGAAGGCTTTTTTTCAGGGGTCTACGCTGCGTTCGATGCACTAACTTTCCGCGAATTATCTCTCCTACGTTAACACTAGAGGTGCGCGGGAACTCGATGCTCGGGTCGGGTCGGGAAGGCAACGAATTCCCGAGGATATTCAGGATTCTCGGGAACGATCCCAAATAATCTTGAATATTATTGCCGAGGATAATCCCGAATGATCGTGAATACTCTCCGGAGTCCCAACGTTATTTGAGAATCTCGAGAAATCTTGAAATTTTCGAGAATCCGGTCCCGATCTCGAAAAAAATTCTCAACCCGACATTTTCGAGTTAACGCCAACCTCTAGTTAAAGCATATCCGATTAGCATTTATTCTCTGTTCGTCTTTATATTATTATATTTTTGTATATTTATATTTCTATAAAGTTTCTGTTCATATTTTCTAGTCAATTATGATCACATCTTTCGTTAATGTTCATGGAACGTTTGAATTCGTGTCGATATCAATACTAGAGTCACTTATTTACTGCAAGGCACGAACGACCGATGATAGAACCACCACTAATCATTTAGTTTGATTCTGTTGATCAAATTAATCCTGTTATACCGTGTCGAGTAATAGCTTCGTGTCGAAAAGATAAGGATTATTAAATAACATCTTTCTGACGAAAAGCTAGATCCAAACGTGCGTTAAAAATGCTGATACGAATGAATGAGTGACCCGGTATCGGCCAGCGGACAGATCAAAGAGATATATCTGATGTCGTGCGTTGCCAGTTTGACCCGAATCGAAGATTTGAAACATTTTACGCATTGCAAGAACAATGCATTTTTTGAAATTCTGCGGATATGACATTTATGACAAAAGTCAATAGCTGCAAGCAACTGAAAGATTGAAAGGATTGAAGAGTATCGTTACGAGAATTGTTGGAGAATGAAATGAACTTTTGAATGGCTCCTGTTTCCTGCAACAGACGCATCAAACTTGTATTGTGTATAAAAATCCGCAGTCTAGTGATCTTACCCCTTTATTACTCACATGGAGTGTCTGGTTCCCAGAAAATGAAAGACAATTTTTACCAATCGGATTACTAGACTGCGGATTTTTATGCGAGATATAAATTGTCTGCATTAATTGTGAGCTACAGGAACCATGTAAATATCTACTTCTTTCCTTAATCATTTTAATCAATTGAAAGTAACACAACAGTGTTTTTATTGGGTTGTCCGGAAAGTTCGTACCGTTTTTCTGTAGGTGGCATTAGGACAGATCTGAATATATCGGAATGATTGAAAACAAATGGTACGTGTACATTGTCTAAAAGGTGACGTTTCAGGCATTTTTAGGAAAAGGTTTGATTAAATATGGAAGGAAACATAGTGTATTATAGGCATTTGATACTTTTTTCTTTCAAAAGCTGTTGGAGCTTGGTTGGGATGTGCTACCCCATCCACCCTATTAACCAGACATTATACCCTCAGATTTTCATCTCTTTAGGTCAATACGAAATTCCCATAATGACAGAAACTTTAACTCTTTGGTCAAGATAAAAAATCGTATTTAAAAATTTTTGAAAATTGCGTGAAAGATGGAGAAAAATTATGAAACAAAATGGCACTTATAATAATGCAAGAAATGTATATCGAAATTTAAATGCACTGCGTTTCAGTTTTCCTTAAAAATCGGCACGAATTTTCCGGACAACCCAACAAATCCTTTCAATGTTCCCACTAGTTTGCATTAGACCTACTCATTTTTGCTACAAATGCGTAAAATCTACTCTTATTATAGTCTGGAACGTCTCAGAAAATTTTCAAGAATTTCCCTTCTCCGCCGACTCTCGATGGGGAGCTCATGAAAAACTCCTCGTGCGCGTTTGCAAATTGAAATGGTTCGCAGTGCCCAATAATAAAGAAATCGGTTCTCGAGCACACGCAATAGCACCAGGCTTCCAAACAGGGGAGAGGCTGGCAAATAAGAGGGACAGTGTTGCGAGTCATGCGCTGTCTTATTCTGGTCCATGGTCTCATGCTTCCTACAACTGCCTAAAATATAAGCCCCCAGGAAATAGTTGGCGAACGGATTTCGAGTGATTCGTTTCGTTCAACGTTCCTCCGTTCTCCCCGGGCTCGCATACTCGCCCTCGGTCTCTCTCTCTCACTCCGTCTCTCTCTCTCTCTCTCTCTCTCTCTCTCTCTCTCTCTCTCTCTCTCTCTCTCTCTCTATCTCCCTCTCTCTCTTTCTCTAGCTCGCATTGCCCCCGCAGTTCCTCGTGCGTGCATGACAATACGACATAATGATCTAATGTCCGACACAGAGGGGTGGGCTCTCTCGCCCCTGTAACGCGGCCGGTTCAGGGTACGGACGATAAAAAAAGACTGAAAATGTTGCCCCGCGGAACGCTCACTCGAGATTTCGAGTGGTCCTCGGGCAACTCGGCCCGGCATTGCATGGATTTATTATTTATGTCGAGGATCGGCGACCTACGGTTTTCCCGGTCCCCGTAACCCTTTTATCCGGGGATATCCCCCTTCGAAGCGGGACACACGCACACGCCGGTCCGCGGCGAATAATTATTGCGACTGCACAGACGGTAATACTCGAGATAAACGGTGATCGATATTCACCGATGAAGCTGATTAAAGGAAAAACAACGATAACGATTGGCATCGCGGCCGGCATCGACACGAGATCGGCGACGATTGTACCCGGCTGGCCGTGCGGGTACGTCACCACCGCCGAAATGATATCCACCTGGAAACTGAGCATTCTCCATCGCTCTGGCCGCGATATAAAACGCACCAATTCGCGCAATATCATCTGTCGTCTTTTATTCTTAAAACAAATTCGAACGTTTCTGCGAAAACTTCTTATTCCGAATCGGATTTAATTATCGGTAGAAAGATAGCTAAAAAACACTTAGATTCTTTTATCGGCAGTAGAAATTAATTTTTATTGCGACCTATTCGAATGAAACACAGTTCGTTAGGATTGTTAGGATGTAAAAGGATTAAAATAGCAAGATAGCAGTTTCGACTTTGTCAGTTAATCCCTTGTGCTACAACATCGAGCCTGATTCCTGATGAAGATTTCGAACAGAGTCTAATGAATATTTATGTTATCGATTTCGTTCAAACCGAAATAAAATTCTATTTTGTTGGTGTCAATGTACAAGTGCTGGAGAACATATGGCATACAAAAGATATTCTCTCCCTCTTTTCGGTAATTATAAACTAGAAAAAAAAACTCCAATCACTGGGACCGTAAAATAAATCGTAGCGCAAGGGCTTAAAGTAGCAAAGTAGCTGTGGTATTTTTGGAGTTCGTAGACCAGTCAACGTGTTAACGATCGACCCGCCAATGTCCATGGAGCGTTTTCAATTTTTGAAACGCTTTAGCAGGATGAATTTTCTTGGACAGTATCTTGAAAAGTGACTGATAGTGAAACTATGATTTCACTGTGTTCGTACGGTATCAAAGGGCCGAGTTGCTTGAGTGCCGCGGTTATATTGAAAAGTTCGCGATGGCCAGTTGTAGGGAGTTCTAAAAGTAGCCGGCGAGACTTCGAGTAGGCCATCAAGAATTCAGGAACCGATCGAAAGGTGAATATTTCCACGAATCGTTCGTCAACCCCGCGTAGTACACGGTAAACTTCAGCGAGATTTATTCGCGAGGCACGCGAACTACCATTAAGCGCGACGTCGCGGCGGTGGAAATCGCGAAAATCCTATTTTTATGAACGTTCTCTGGTCGGGTATGAATAGTTCTGCCCGACACACACACCCACACGCATACACGCACATTCTCTCTTTCTCTCGCGCGCGCAGCTATAGACATATTCTACTAGAGTACCGGGACTGACGAACAGGGGGAAAAGGGAAGACGGACGCGAACAGACAGACCGGTCTGTTTCTACTGTCCACGGTCTCCTAATGCAAAAGCCGTGTAGCATTGATAGACGTTGGCTACGGTCGCGACACCCGTGACTGCCGGATAGGCCGTGTTTTGCGGTGTTTATTCAGCGTGTGCTCTATCGAACAGGAAATCACGAACAACGGTAAAGTGGCTGCGCACGCGGCCCGCGCGGTCGCGACAGACCCGGCGAATATTTGTTTACGCAGAAAACGCGAATCCCGCTAATTATAGTCGCCGAGACGAAGGGAGGAAATGGCGAACACACTATTTTTACGAGTCTCCCGCCAGAATATCGTCGGACGTCTGCCTCCGTCTGACCGCAACAAAGCCAACGGACGGGAGATACCCGAGAGACGGCGCGAACCATCGCGATCGAGCCACCGATCAACCGATCTTTCTCCTCGCGAGCGTCGTCGTCTCCGTCGTCGATTCGTTTTCTGTTATCGGCGAAGCCTACATCGGTATTCGGTACCGGATCAAACGGGAAGGGATCTCGTCGAGAACGACAATCTGCTGAACTGAAACGAGGAATAAAACGTAACAACAATGTCTGGCATTCTTATTTATTTCGTACAAGCCAACAGAACTCGTTGGAGGGACAAACGCCCGTTAACACTTTCGGAGATAATCGAGTTTACGTCGGTGCACCCTTGTAGTTCCCTAGGTCGTCAAACTTCATTGTTCTGCGGGCTATACAACATGCTTGGTGCGCTCAATGTTATAGAATGTCTGTCGAAGATGTACAGGAACGTGCATTGTTTCAAACGGTACTCTCTCTCTCTCTCTCTCGGTTAGGTGCAACAGCAGTCGTAGGCAAAAATTCTACAAATCCAGTTTTTGCGAAGATTCAAAGGTCTGTATAGTATATTATAGTCGTTAGAGGATGGTGCATTAGAGTGCAGACAGCATTGCGGTGCTCGCTGGCAATCCACGGGACAATCGCATTTGTATTTCTTGCGGCGCGAACGCCTCTGTATAGGCTCGCCGGGGCCACCGAATCGCCATTTAAGGGCGCAACACACCGCGTTCCTCGAAACGGCCGCGGTGTCGGTGGTCCCCGGGATCGAATCGATCAATCGGAAGAGGGCATGCTGTGTGTTCGAGTCGTGGAGATTTGTTAATAAAAGCGGCTCTGTCTCGGTTCTAGTCGGTTGTCGGTGTTGCTTTCGATAACGATCGTTGAGAAACGAAACGAAAGAAAAAAGGAGAACAGGAAGGGGGAGAGAGAGGGAGAGAGAGAGAGAGAGACCAGACCGAAGACATTCGATAGGTCGCAGGTATTCGAGCAGCTTATTGGTCGCCGCGAAATTTTTCGCGGAAAGTGAGGTTAGAATACGACACGAGCGGGCCCGGTTGGCCGGTGTCGCGCGCGCGTGTCAGCGAGTGGGAATTCGCTGTTTTCATGAGGAAAAATGTGCGCGGCACGCGTGCTGACGTTCTATTTTCGAATGAAAGGCGCGATCAGGGGACAAGAACCAGAGAGAGAGACGAGAGCCGGGTGGGACGAAGAAGTAGAGAGAGAGAGAGAGAGAAGGAGCAGTGGAACGGGAGAAGAAGAAGAAGAAAAGAGGGAGAGAGGGAGAAAGAAAGCGGGAGAGAAGGAGGAGAACAAGCGAGAGAACGCGCTGGCGAGACAAAGACCGGGAGAAGAAGCGAACAAGACGGACGTAGAAACGAACCGTGAGGGAAAAGCGTGGAGTAGAAAGCGAGAGAAGACGACGCAGCGAGAGCAACAGCATTGTACAAAAACGAAGACAGATTGCGATGCATCTATATGCGTATATATGCGAGACCAAGGGGGACAGATGCATAGGGAGCGAGAGCCGAGGAGCAGAGAAAGAGAGGAAGAGAGAGCGCGGGCGCGAGAGAGAGAGAAAGGGATGCAGGGGCGAAAGAGCGCGAGAGCGTGTATACTCTTTGAATACACCGGGCGGGAGAGAAGGCGGACAGAAACGGAGCGCGAAGGGGATGAAGGGAGAAAAAGAGACGGAGAGCTGTGCCGTCGTGTAGTGTGGACACCGGCGAGGAACTCTGACTCGTCTCGTGCTAGGCGGCCATGCTGGGTCTCTGTTGCGTTCCGAGAATGGGTACCTTTTGCGTGCACGGTGGAAACTCGCGCGGCGGATACCCCCGCGCGCGGACGATCCTCCGCCGCTCTCTCGTGTCCGCCGCGATACCGATCGGATCGTGTTTACGATCGCGATCGCGGGATTAACGAGCGTCGGACGGTTCGTCGGCGACAAAAACCAAAGAAAAATGAAAACGAAACGAAAAGGGGAGAAGAGAAAAGGAGGAGGGAGAGAGAAAAGAAAAGAGGCAAAAGAAGACGTAAAGATAAACGAAAGGGGAATGGAGTCGGGTGGGCGAGAAGGCAAGACTACCTCTCTCTCTCTCTCTCTCTCGGAGCACACGTAAAGAGAGAGGGAGAGAGAGACGGAGACCTGACCGGTGGATAAACGAAGGAGAGGAAGAGAGAGAGAGAGAAGGAGCGGAGGCAGGAGGACAAGGTGAATGTAAAGAAAGACAAAGAGGAGAGGAGCTTAGAAAGAGAGCAAAAGCGTGCGAGAAAAAGAACGAACCGAAAGAAAGAAAGAAAGAAAGAAAAGGAGAGAAGCACACGCACCGTGTTGACCACCACGCGTTCGCCGTTCGGGATGAAGGGAGGGGGCACCTCTGTTCACGAGCACGAGCAGCGTATACGCAGTACACGTAAAACTACGCGCGGCAACGACACACACGACGAGTGCACGCGTCTTCGGTTCTCGCGGCCGCCGCTCCGTCGTCGTCTTTTCCGGCGGCGCGGTCTCTACCGTCGTCGTCGTCGTCGTCGTCGTCGTGTCGGTGCGGGAATTTCCTTTCCCGGCATGGACACCGGCCACCACCCGGTGCCGTAGAAGAAGTGAAACGGATCGAGCGTGAATCGTACAAGCGAACGACCGGAGCTCGAAGCGAGCGAGCCGAGTATCCGTGGAGCAAGCGGTGCTGCCTATCGGATGGCACTGCGTTCAGCGCCGCGGTGCGCGACCCCCGTCGGCCTTCATCGTCGCGCCTCGTCGCGCCTCGTCCCGTCTCGGCGGCTCTCGTAGCTTTTCGCCCCTTTCCGTCCCTCGAGTTCTCTGCCGCCACGCCGCGCCATGCCGCGCCATGCCGCGCCACGCCGCTCCGCTCCGCTCTGCTCCGATCCGATCCGATCCGATCCGATCCGCGCGCGCGGTCTCTCTCGCAGCGCCGCTCCTTCTACCGTCTATACTACTACCTAGGCTCTTCGGCTTCGGCCCCTTAATCCACAGCTATTCAGCTCTCTCTTCGCCCGTTCTCTAGCCCCTTCTTCCGCGTACAACACCCTCTCTCCCTCTCTCCTTCTTTCGCCAGCAGCCGCACGGACGGCGCGGCGTCGCGTCTCTCCATCTAGGCCGCCATCGCCACTGTCACCACCACCGACACGACGTTACCACCGCCGCCGCAGCCGCCTCCTCCGCCACCACCATACTCTCGCGGATGCTGTCGTCGCCGCGATCGCCGTCACCAGTCATACTCCATCACCGAGCTCGCGAAAACCGCCCGGTTCACCGGCAGTCGTTACCATACGCCGCTACACGAACACTCGATCGCTCCCTCGATCTCACCCCCTTGCAATCCCTTGTCAATGGAACACCCAGGCAGCTAAGACACCTTACGACACAACCGTACTTGGTTCCTCGATGACTCTGAGCTTGGCGGTGATCGAGATTGTCGATGCAGGTGAATGGGGTGGTTCGTTAGGTGACAATGGGAATGGCAAGTGGATTTCACTATTGAAGCGAATCCGAAAACCGCGGATTGTTTTTATACCGACATTATAGTCCCTGCGGGTCCTCCCTTAGAGGACGACCCGGAGTAACAGTCTTCTATGCTGGGAGAGAATCCCACTTCAATTAAACAATTCGTTATTCTATTAGGAGTTGTGTCACATTTAATGAACTTGATAAGACTCTCCGGCATTATAATACCTTGATAGAACAAAATAATACACATGTATAGGGTCCTGAGGTAGCTCATGGGTAGTGTCAAACTTTCTATCAAGCTGTTCTTCATTTTGACAATTTCCCAGAAATGGAATAGCAGTTTAAAAAGAATTTAGCTAGTAAATTAATCTTTCTCGAGAAAAACTCGAGCTGCTCGGTCCAATTAAAAAAAAAACGTTTTTAACCGGCTGTATAGCTGAAATCTTCAGACGCGTCCGCCGTGCGAGGGTTAATTGAATGTCAGCGTCGATGCAACTTAATTCAGGGAGCGACAACAGGAACGATACAATTTATTGATCCGATCTAGATGTCTTTTCGAAGCGGTCGGTGCAAGGGGGAAAGTGGCCAGCTAAAATTCAAGATCACGCGCACCCTCGAATTGCAGGGTTGGTGTCGGTGCATCGACCACGCGGCACGCACCCGCAACGACCCCAAGACAATCGGGCGCGCGGCAGAATCCGGGGTCCTCGAATACAGACGGACCTATGCATATTTGGCACATCACTCGCGGCACGTTCCGTTGAGTCACCCTTTCGGTCCGAAGCACGCGCAGCAGACGTAACAGGACACATGCCGGCCGTACAACCGAATTTCGATACGTCGCCGGTTTGGCACGTAGGTACGCGCCGAAATCGAACCGCTTCTGGGTCACGTTGTCTCACCGCGAGGCCTGCGACGCGATCCCGATACGAAACGGAAGGGTTCACGGCGGAGGAGGGAGAACGAGGCGTGGAGCACGATCGCGGACGTGGGTTGACGCGAGCCGGGTCACCGGAAATAATTCATTCGGAAAGAGAAACAAATAAAATTTATAAATAATATAAATCGGGCCGGCGACGACAATACGCGGCGCGCTTCCCCCGCGTCTTCGGAATAGAATCTCGACATTTTCGGCGATTCCACCTCCACGTGGAGAGAAGCGGTTATCGACGTCACGGAGCCGGCGTGTTCCCTTTTTAGAAACCAGAGCGTCAGAGCCGTCCAGCAGGAGTCGGTTGACCGGTCTCAATAATTCGCCGCATAACGATTTCATGACGCCTCCGGTGTTTTTTTTTCTTTACGGATAGCGCGGCAGAATGACTGAAATTTTATCGAAGACTCCGGGGTACCGTATCGATCCAGGTACCGGCACTGACCTGGAACTACGCTCTTCCACGATCTACCACTCGCTCGTTCGCTCTCCCGATCCTCCGGACCCGGTCGTTCCATTTATACCATAAATACTTGAAATATCATTAAGATTTAATCGCCCGGTCGCTCGAACCTTCCAGTCGATACGCCTAACACGTCTGACAGATGAAAGATTGCGTTTGGTCTTAACCCGTTAGCGCCCATTGTACTCGCTTGAGTACAGGATAACAAGATTATATTTGTTTCCTGCTAGCGCCATCTAAGATTGACTAGATGTTTTGTCCACCGTTTGCAAGTACTCGCTAAACATGTAGAAAGCTGAATTACTAATGGTTATCTCTCTTTTACCGACCATAAATGAGATGTTCGCACATATTTTGATTCTGCACTCCGGTAGACTGCGAGTCTCTGCACGCTCTGTTGATATCCGTTCAGTACAGTGTAGAAACGATAGTCATACGAGGGTGAGATGGGCATGCATTAAGTGAGGTCACATTGTGTACTGAAAGAGACTCTTTCATCCAACACCATTCATAAGCTCGCTTCCTGTTATTTTTTTTTCTATTACTGTCATATATGGATTTACTTCTAATAAATACCTAAGTACAGTTATGTACTAAGTTGTGTACAGTTATGTACAGTTGTGTTTTATTAATTTCATCTAAAAAAAAAATCTTGGGCGCTAATGGGATCATGGAGCAGCCAAGGACTAAATGCAGCCTTCATTGTCCAATTCGTCGATAAAAGTACTGACGGACGAGCTGTACGCTTTGCTGTTTCCTGAAAATCGGATCATTCGCACCCTTAGAACTGAGAAGCTAACGTCGTCCGTGCTCCCTCTTAACCTCGTGGTATCGATAAAACCTGAGATCATTGTCAATTCACGTGAATTTTTAAACTACTCAACCCATTTGTGTTCTTCAGGACTGTTTGACACGTTCGCATCCCCTTTTTATAAACCGCTTGCAGTACAACGAGTCAGGATGAAGATTTCGGGTAGAATCTTCTAAATACAGTGACTTCGCCAAGGCCTGGATCATAAACGTGGCGGAATTATCCCCACTACCGCGGGCTATACCCCCGAGGGGCGGCGGAGCTCGAGAAGCTGAGGACACTGAACGGTGTAAATATAACACGGCTAGGTTATGTCTCCTGGACGATACATGACGCTGGCAAGACCCTTGTTGTTGACATATATCGAGAATTCACTGTATGCATGTTATTAATTTTCTTCAAACGAAAATAAAATGCTGTTTTGTTGTCGTTAAGTCATTGGAGAGTACCTAGGCAAAAATATACTCCTGCTTCTAATAAATTATTAATGATAAAAATAAATGTAATCACTGTCACCGTAAAATGGATCTTACAATCTGTGCAAGGCGTTATACTGTATGAGTTGAAACTCAAAGATATGCGAACCACGAAGAAAACAGTAAAGCAACGTCTTCCTAAGTGGACTGCGGGTCTTTATGCAAAATAAAAATTGTTTGCACCAATTATGTATTCGAGAACCGATCCTAATACCAAATAAAACTCTCAACCCGTCCCAACCTGACATTTTCAGTTTCCCGCACAGCTCTAAGGCGTGCACACCTGTTCCCTTTTCTGGACAGCATCTCGAAGGAATACAGTGATAATATACATACAGTATAAATACATAAGGAATACAGTGGTATATGTCCAAAACAAGGGTCTAGTCAGCGACATATATCGTCCAGGAGATACTATTCCGAGGCCAATCGAGAGGTTCGAGGCTTCTCGAGCTTCGAGGACCCTCACGGAGTATACTCCACGGTAGTGGAGATAGTTCTGTGACTTTTATCGACCAGGTATTTGCGACATATATCGTCCAGGAGATACTATTCCGAGACCAATCGAGAGGTTCGAGGCTTCTCGAGCTTCAAGGACCCTCACGGGGTATACTCCACGGTAGTGGAGATAGTTCTGTGACTTTTATCGACCTGGTATTTGCGACATATATAGTGTAAATGATATATGTCGAAACAGCAGCCGGGCCCTGATGAAACGTGCATTTCGACGAGTGTCGCGGGATTAAAGAAACCGCGAGTTCATTACTCCCGAGGCGAAGCGAGACGCGCGACGCGTCATCATGTTCATCAGTGTCGCAGACACTCGGGTCGGTGCCGTTACCGACGCAGCAGCCGAGCACAGTAAACCCTGGCTGGGAGATAAGGGGTCTTCGATCTCGCGTGAACACTCGTATCGTTAACGGAACGTTCGCGTAACGAGAAGGATCGACGACAGACACGGTCGCTTGTCATCGCGCGGCGGGGCGGCACGCTGCCGATCCGAGAACGAACGTCGTCGTCGGCGAAAGGCGAAACGTGTAGGCCGATATAGGTGTATAGATATGTTCCGCGTGGCAGACGGACGGCGGGGAGCGAAGGGAAGGAGGGGAGGCAACGGGGAACACAACTCCACGGGGTAGAGAAAGAGAGCCTGGCGGCCGGGGAGGGAGGGAAAAAATGCAAAAATGCAGTTTTACGCGTCGCTCCGGGCACCGGTATTCCACGGACATACTTGGAACCGGACACCGAGTTCGTGGAATCGGCACGGTCATTCGAGAACTATGCTATTTAAAGAAAGGCACACCGTGGTGTACCCCGTTTACCGTTACCATCAACCTCCTTCGACCTTTTGCCCGCCACTTACGTGGCTGGCATCGTCGAGCCACCGGGATACCATGTTGCAATCGAGACTCATGGTTAACCCCTGGAACGGGTCGGGATTGTATTCGCGCATTGCCCACTGGGTCCCTTTTATAAGCCATTTGAGCCGTGGAATTAACGACGGTGGACAGTTGCGGCTGATTCTTGAATTCGAAAGCAGTTGCGGTTGCAGAATGCAGCAATTTTCTCTCCTCGAGCAGTACAGTGAATTCTCGTTACGAGTCAGTCCCGCCGTTCTTTTTACTGACTCTTATACGAAATCGAACTCTTAATCGAAATCTCGCCGACCGTTGCATTTGAAATATACTGGGAACGCTGGAAAACTAACAGTCATATCCGTCTACAAGTCATAAAAAAAACTATGACCACTAAGCCCTAGTGACAAGAAGACTGAAGAAATGTCTTCCTCCGATACAATGTTGCACGGAGAAAAGGACAGCGAAGCTCGAGGAGTGTGCCACAACATTGTCGGTTATATTACAAAAATTCTTTATTTTTCGTTATTTTTTTTATGAAACTGTTAACAACATATTCGTGGCATTTTTCTGATTAAAATGAAACCAAATATGATATAATTCCGATGATATTTACTTGTGTAACAAGCTATGAAAGTTTCGAACGCAGAGAAGGACAGTGTATGGGAAAGAAAGAAAAAAAAAAGAAAAAAAATTTTAACTTTTTTATTATTAATTATTTTTCTATGAGACTTTCACCAATATATTTATAACATTATTCTGATTAAAATGATACGAAACGTGATATAATTCGGAACACATTTACACTGATTTTCCGTTAATGTAATTGTAATGGGAAGTACTTTCATTGTTCCTTACATAAGTAAATATCATCGGAATTATATCATATTCGGTTTCATTTTAATCAGAAAAATGCTACAAATATGTTGGTGCAAGTTTCATAAAAAAAAAAATAACGAAAAATAAAGAAGTTTTGGATTAGTATGGTCTTCTGGTCTCGCACCGATATAGCCGACAATGTTGTGGCTGCGACGGCTCTCGAGCTTCGGCCACTCACCGCGGTGGTGTGGGTTGTTTCACTGACTCCAAATTGTAAAGTTGACACTGACTCGTAATTAGAATTTACTGTATTCGACCCATGTGTGGTTCTCTTGGAGGTAACTGGAGACAAAAGTCCTTAATACTTTAATGAACCGAGTTCACTCTAATCGCTCTAGATTCGCGATTTAGTCTTTCAATCAATTTCTCGAAAGAAGAGTTGCAAACGGTCAACATACACATTTGTACGATGTAAGTAAACTTCGTGAGAGACAAACGCTTTTCAAAATCGTTATAAATATTTTAAAAACGACCTCCGCCGTCGCACAGTGGTCCAAAAGCGTCGAAAAGTGGCCAAAAGTGATACTCATAGGTTTCTCAGGTTGCTGATTATAAGTCTGATGTCAAAATTACAAAAAACAAAATGGCGGATTCAATATGGGGATGCGGAAGCAAAACAATTATTGGACTTTCTTAAAAATTAGTATTCCCATATTTTTCGGGCTGGCGAATATGAATCTGATGTCAAAATTACAAAAAACAAAAATTACATTTTTTTAACAATAAAACAATTATTGTTTAAAAAATTGTTATATCAGAAAATTCTATAAGTGGAACCATACAATGCTTAGTCAAAAAATTTTATTAAAACTTCTAAATTCCTCGAGAAAACATGCTTGTAACTAGTACCATGACTACCTCTGCATCACAAAAATGAATCGCATTACGAAGGCAGTTTAGGGCTGCTACTTTTTCGAAATAATGTTAAATAACAGTATCTACTACAAGACTCGACAAGAATCTCCGTGGAATATTGTGGAATATACAACTTTTAGTATACATTTATAAAATCTGTGCAATAAGTTTTATCGTTCATTTCATACATTCCAAACATTAATTAATATAAATCCAATGTTATTATTATACAGAGTAATTACTTCCAGGATCCATCGTACACGCACAAAAAAACATTCAATTTCCGTAAAATTGAAAGTGTGATACCTTTTTTTTTACAACGTAGTTCCAAGACCTTGTTACCTTCGGTTTTTTATACAGTCATTACCTGAGTATCCAATACGGCAAGAGCAATCCCCCTAACAGGAAATTCATTTTTTGCATTTTGGCCACGGTTTTGACGCTTTTTTGGACCACTGTGCGTCGTTCTAGAACTGCTGGCCGCGATACTCGATGTCGAGAAACCAACGATCAAAGGGTCCAACCGATTAATAATTGACGAAAACTCGAAAATATTCCTGGCTCGGGGAAGCTGGCCACCGTCGATCAATTATGGAGTTTTCCCGCAAAGTTCTCGCGTAGACTGCGGTGCATCGAGCACAGGCTGCACCGTAGCCGCGACACGCCAGGAGCTAATAAACAGCCTTCGGGCCCGTCACGCGTTGTTTTCCGTGACGAAATCCCTTTCGCGCGTAATCCTCCCGGTCGGGGAGCGCGAGCGGAGCGTTGCTCGAGAAGCTGGGCAGCACACCGGTCGTCCGTGAATCATCGCGCGAAGGGGGCGTCGTCGCTGGATCGTTCGCCAAAACAATCGAGCGGCCAGATTAGGCGTATCGCCGCTATCGGGACCGATGGAATGTTTTTCGCGTGCATCCTCCCGTCGCCGCGTCGCGCCGCGCCGCGCCGGGGCGAGATACGCCTGTCGGCGGTCGAGTCGTTCTTCGGCGTGTTCCGGCGAAAACAACGGGCCCTCTTGATGTCCGCGGGGAACGAAACGGACAGAAGCGAAGGGGGTTCAGTGCCGGGCACCAAGAAAATAAATAGGGAGCGTCGAAGGATCGTGAGATAAGCGGCGCGAACGGGGGGAAAATTTCGTGAAAAAAAAATGGGGACAAAGCGGAGGGAGCCGCAGTAGAAGAAGAAGAAGAAGAAGAAGGAGGAGGTGGCGGAGGAGGTTGAGGAGCAAGCGGCAGAAGATGCAGAGATGCAAGCCGCGATGAGAAGGAAGGAACGCGCAGTAAAAGAAGGTGGAGCAGAGCGGCCGAGGAGCGGGTGGGGAGGGGAGGGGAGGGGGACGTTTAAAAGAACCTCAAAGAGCATAAAGACCAAGTGATAATCGGTCAGAGACCCTTTACCGGGGCCAGACGGCTCGGTTAGAGTGCCAGGGCAGACAACGGATAGACGTACGAACGTGCACAGGGACGAACGGACAGACCGAAGCAACCAGAACACATTGTGATGGCCTGCGGCACAGGCCTGCTCTCTTTCCCTCCGTGCGTCTCTGTTTCGCTCGACTCTTCTGGCTCACTCTTGTGGTACAGTTCAGGCCATTGCCATTCACCGCCACATCTCTCTCTCTCTCTCTCTCTCTCTCTCTCTCTCTCTCTCTCTCTCTCTCTCTCTCTCTCTCGTCTCTCATTTTCCAAGCCGCGGCCCGGCCGGCCCTTTTTCTCTTTCCTTCCCGCCCCGTCTCTTTTCTTGCGTCGTCCCGGCTTCCTCCTGGTTCGTTTCTTCCACCCACCTTTTTTTCCCTCTGTTTTTCCAGTTCGCCTCTGCTTCCCTCTACCTCTCCCACTCATCCTCGCCCTCCCCGACCCTCTCTCTTTTTCTCTTGCCCTTATCTCACGTCCCCCTGGCCACCGCGCGTCTCATAAATAATAAAGGGAACACGGTCGGCTAATGCGCGAACGAATGAAAGCAAGACACCCGGCTCTGACGAACGTCCGTGATTTTCAATTTCTCACGGGGCCGCGATCCCGACCTATTCAGCAGAATCATCGGGACTGGTTGCTTGCTTGTTCGCTTGCTGGTCCGTTTGCTTGCTTGTACGCTCGCTTGCTTGCTTTCTTGCTTGCTTGCTTGGTCGCTTACTTGCGTGACTTCTTCTTTTTTGCCAGGAGGCCACGTGGAGCTCCGCGCCGCCAGCCGACCAAAGCGATACCAAGACGCCGGGTAGTAGACCATACGCCAAGACACGAGCTCCTCGAGCGGCCGCAGACCCGGCCGCCGCCTTTCTGCAAAATGCACGCTCTTGTCCGAGAACGCGATGGACAGACAGCCTTGATCGCCGCGCGTGACAGGAATACTCGGAGGGTGAGGGGGGCTCTTTGAACGCGAACGACGATTACAGAGAATCCTCGGGAAGTTCGTCATTTTGGAGAACTCGCGGAGGACCGTCACCCCGTCGCCTGAATCTTGATGCAGCGGACGGTTTTTGCGGCACCCAAATACATTCATCGTTGCTGGAGGCGCAGCCCCTTAAACGCTCTTCCGAGTACTCGCGCAACAACCCCCGCGATCCCCCCGAACAGTTTCGCGTTTTTTGGCAAGTGTTCGACTAATTGCTACGTTGATACCGGCTCCGAGAAGCAAACGTATAAAGTTGCTTGTGCGGACGATGGAAAATTCAATGTTCTCTATAAAGCCTACTTCGTATGAGCAATAGGGTAAGCGACCCAAGCACTGTAGAGGTACCAATTACTGTGCCTATATTAATCGTACGTATTTTTAAAGCACAATAAATATTAGAAAAAGAGACATTCAATTCTTTTTATTAAAATCAGTTAATGTTATATATCTCTTTTCTAATATCTATTATGCTTTGAAAATAAGTATAATTAATATAGGCCGTAATTGGTACCCCCACCGTAGTTAGGCCCCTTACCCTATCCATTCTATTTGAAATTGCGCTCTGCACGCTTCCTTTCCGTACGGCGAGTTGCTTAGTGTTACAGATGTCACCATACTGCGTCGATTAATTAGACTTTCTCACGTTTTGCCTATAGATCTTTAACTTCAGGAAAGTCAGCAGTATGGAGGAAAGTGTCCCGACCCTAATAGTCCGACTTTTTGTAACCAATTTTGAGACGCTAATTAATATAGAGACAGACTATTACCACGTCATGCGAAAACAAGTAATTACACGTAACATACTTATAGTGTGAGCCGTATACAATTATTATTTTCCCCGTACGTAACGTGATAACTGGACAGCAGATTATATGCACTTATGACAAAAAAGAGTAGGTGTAATTTAACACTAATCCTACCACCGCCGGCCAAATTGACGTTTTCAAACTTCTGTATACAATTTCTTACATACAACATGATCACATGGCTATTTATCTTTACGACTTTTCAGTATTTATTTCTCGTTTTATTTTTTTTTCTCGTGTAATATATGTATCTTGTCCTACCTGCCGCGGCCGGTCAATTTGACCGCACGAGATAATGTGGTATTTACTCTTCTAAACCTAAACAATCAGTATAAACGAAAGGCTATTCTCGGTGCAGCATGGCCAACTCAAAATATAAGAGCCGCCTTATAGAATGAGACGCTATCGCGTTACGCACATCTTTGGTTGATAATACTGTTTCATGGCGAATGCATCCAAATCGCAAAGGTGAACGACACAGTGAAATTTTGTCAATCAAGGAGAGATCATCGCAGTATTTTTTGTATAATTGAAATTATACAAAAATAAATTTGTATCGCCACATTATGTAAGTTGTTTCCCTACTAATTCATTCAGCATCAAATTGACTATCATCTGCCTTTAATGTATTGACCAGTTATTTTCGACCACGCACGGTAGGAACAGGTATAAAAGAAGCGTCGGTAGGTTTGGTGTTAAAACAGTAAAAACATGAATCGCTCAAATACAGCATAACCGGTCGAACAAAAACATACTCTTTCCGGAAACGAGGATTAGTATCGTTCGCTTCCTCGATGCCCATCGGCAAACGCTTGGGTGGTGTTCGCGCGAATGAATAATAAATCGAGGGCTCGATTTATTCGGCCGAGGAACCGATCATTAAACAATTATCCGAGCGTTCCCCGGAGAAACAGTTGAAAAGACTGTACCGCGAATGTTTCTTTTATTAATGATCCGTCATTTAGGTTGGTTCCTTGTAACCTGTCGTGGCCGGTGCTGCGTGTCGGTGGCCTGCACCGTGCTGGAAACGAGGTCCGTGGCGCATCACGAATCTTTTTCCGGCTGGTCCTGTTATTATTCCATCAAATACCGGGGGCAACGAAGGGCGTGGAAGGGACGGGCTAGAGGAAGAAGAGAGGACGACAACCCGGAGGACGAAAAGGAACGAAAGGGGGAGGAGGAGAGAGGGGCCTTTCGGAGAGCGTGGCCGGGGCCCCGGTGAATTTTTGCGGCTCTTTTTTACAGTTACACCTGCCGGTCTCGATCGCAAACGTCACGCACGACGTCGTATTGCTTCGTACTTCATGCGTGGAACATGAGGACGGGCCTTGTATACGAATCTTGAGCGCGCGCGCGCGCGCACGCGGGGAGCAAGGCGGTGTGTGCCACAGCAGCAACAGCAGAGCGGCGGCGGCGGCGGCGGCAGCGGCCGCGAGAGTGAAAAAGAGTCGGAAGAAAGCAAAAAGAAGAGAAAAAGACCAGGCGGAGGGGCGGTCGAGAGGGGTGCCACGGGGGGAGGAAAAAGAAAAACGATGAAAAGGGCGGCCGGAGCGAAGGGGGAGCCGAAAAGAGAAACTGCGGCGACTGCGAAAGGGAATATACTCGTGACGAAGAACCAGACGTGCATTCGGTCTCTTCTGTTCTTTCGAAGTCAATGAACTTGCCGATTATGCGAAATCAACCGCCCAGAGCGGACCCTCCACCTCCCCTCCCCCCACAACCCTCCTGAAATGTCCGATTAAACGGGGCCGGATGAAAGGATCTAATGGAGAATCGGGCCCAGTTCCAGTTCCAGTATCGTTCGTAGTGCGATTTTCAGATGCAAATCTACGTTACACCTTTGGTAAGGAGGGCGTGCGGGTGTAAACTGTAAAGGTGTTTTGTGTCTGGTGCAATTTTTAGCGAATAATACAAAATCTGAGAAAATTGTTACCTTCGATCAAACTAATGTAGGAATAGGTTAGGTGAAAGCCAAGCGGTTAGATGTCACAGTGAAGTTTGCTTAATAACGTATTTATTAAACTTGTACAATTATCTCTCGTCTCGCTCTTACAAACGGCTCTTCTCTTAACTCTCTCGTTAAACTGTTAAACTCCGATTCTTCAACTCTGACTCTTTTACTCTCGCTCTGTGTCTCTTCTCGCGACCGTGACCTACCTCGAATCGCTCGGCAGATCGTCGTCAAAATACATAAATAAAATCTACATCGCTCGCGATAGTTGCGTCTTTCTTATTGCCTTTCTCACACACTCATGCTCTCTCTCTCTCTCTCTCTCTCTCTCTCTCTCTCTCACTCACTCATTCGCACGAGCTCGCTCAGGCATTCACCTGTCGCATCCCCACACTAATTTGTTGAAATATTTTATATTGTAAATTCTAGTATGAAGCAAAATACGTATACATCACAAACTCTTCGAAATCGTTCGGAATGATTACAGTTTAAGTGTCAATCGGCTGATGTTGACCGCTGGTCGTGAAGCTCGGAAAAATGTCGCGTTCGCGGAGCCTCGTTTAGAAAGCCGCAAAGCCAACACGAATCCTAATTTCGATACGGTGCGGGGTAGTGCGATGCAAACAAGGCACACGAGGCGGATGCAAAACCGAAGCGAGCCGAGGCGGCGTATGCGCGGTTCGATATCGACGAAAAAGCTAAACGACAAGCGAACCCTTTGATCGGGCGCGCGTTACGCGCGAGCCGCGGCCGTCCGCCGTTGTTATCCGCTAATAACCGGAATGTTTGCGTGCGCGGCGCAGCCACCCCGTCGAGCGACGCGTCACTTTGTATTCGAGCGGCGTCCGACCGTCGTCTCCCACCCCGATATTTTCGCCGTTGATTCTCTCCTTTCCGCGAAACGCAATTACTCGTGTATCGCGCCCGGTACACCTGTTGAATGATCATCTTAATACGCGGTCGCGGAAATTACCGGGTGCCGGCGCGAGAGGCAAGGCGAGGCGAGGCGAGGCGAGGCAAAACGAGGCAAGGCCGACGCCTCTCGATTCCTCGAAAACTCATGTGACGCGTACTCTCTCGCGCGTCACTCCCCCTCCCCTCGGATATAGCTAAACAAAAGTTATAACGAATAAACCCGCTTATTCGTTATTCACGAATAACTGAATCGGTTTATTCGTTATCTAATCCGTATACAAAATTATTTTATATTTTATATCGCGGGACAACAAAGCGAACCTCCATTTCTATGAACTCGTCGGGGGACCAGCAGAGAATTTGCATAATTAGGTAGAGTTTATGTAACCGGAGTCCACTGACTTCCCCCACTGCTTGCAACTTTGCGTTCAAATAATTGGAGTTCGCGTTCAGATAAGTGAGAACAGAATGTCGATGAAAATTGATTCCTGTGAAACGGAATGTCGATGAATGCATGTACAGAGTGATAAAAAAAGAGTCCGATAAAATTTTATCAGTTATTCGTTATTCGATTAAAAATGTATTCGAATAATACGCAAGTCTGCCCCCAGAGATCGCGGCCCGGTGGTAAGACGCGCCGGGGAGAGGTGGTCTCAAGGAGAAATTCGTAATCAGCCCCCCGGAGGGTGGTGGGTGTTCCAGAAGGAAAGGGGACGGAAGATCGAGCGGAGACGCGTCGAATCCGCGCGAGTTTGCCCTCTTCACCACCACCACCCCCTCCCGCCGCCGGTCCGGAAAACGTTTCACGGCGCAAAAATACTCCGCAACCCACCCCCCGCGCCGCTCTCCGCTCCGGTGTGCTCGAACGGCCGCGCGGCCCCACCACGCCACACCGTATGCATGATTCCAGAAAATTGAACGGCTCTACGTCTGACAGGGGGCATCTATTCGTCTGTACGGAGCAGACGGTGCACGCTCGTTGAAAAATACATGGGCCCCATGGCCGTGTACGTGTACGTGTACACGTATACCGAGAGCTTGCCCGGGCGTCGAGGGTAAATTGGATTATCGGCGATCAAACACGGAATCCGATCAAATCGCTCGGAAAGGGCTTCATCCTTCATCTTTATCGGTTCAACGCCGTTACTGCTACGTCGCACCCTCCAACCCGACAACCCCCTCAAATCCCCCCCCCCCCTCCTCACACCACTTCTCAACGACAACGTAACCCCGACACGGGCACACACGCTCTGCAGCCAATTCTTCCCGGTGATTGCAAAATTCCGCATTCCGCCGACAGATTGGTGTCCGAAGACGTCGACGCGACGCGGGATCCGTCGGAATTGCTTTGATCGCGCCACCCCCCTTCTGCCCTTCCATCGAGCTTCAATATTTTTTGGAGATATATCACTCGGGCTACACAGAGATTCACTGAGCCGCGGTCTTGTCATCCGGAAATTTTGACAAGCGATATTCTGTTTTCGGAAATGTCGTGATAAAAGACAGGAGAGCACGTACCCAGATCGCCTAATTCATTATACGTTGTCGTGCATATTCAGTGCACGAAAATTGGTTAACTGGCAGAACGATTTTTCAATTTTTATTTCGTTAAACGAATTGCTTTGATTCTATGGAAGTTTCGAGGTTACCGAAAGCAAACATTATTGTGGATGATCTTGGTGTAGATTTTCAATGAATAAAGATTGTTATCATTACATAAGCAACGTGTTACAAGAATTTTGCCAAGGCAGTAACGTAGGAGGTCCCAGAAGAACCCTGCTGTATTTCTCACGGTACCGCAGCGTTTCGGAATAAACGTCCGCGAAGTTCAAAACTTCAATCCATGCAGTTCATTTCCAGTCAACTTAAAAAGCTCGCCGCATGCAGCATGATCGCGAATCACTCACGTTTTCAAACCCGTTCACAGGGCGGCCGACGCGTCGCGTCGCGTCGCATCGCGTCGGTTCACGCATTGTTTCCAAACCGACGGGAAAAAATTGCAGTTTCCAGGGACGCGCCGGTCGGCCGGCCGGCTGCCGGGGAAAAAGAGGACGCGACAGAAAAATTACGCGAAACGCTGAAGAGCGATAAGCCGTCAAAGGGCATTTGCCGCGGCCGGACCAGTCGGATCGTTCTCGTCGCGTTAACCACGTTGCCCGTGATGACGAGAGAGAACTCTGTCCCACCCGGAGAGAGAGAGAGAGAGAGGGAAAAAGGGAGGGGAGAGAGAGGCAGAGGAGAGAGAGAAGGAACGAGTAGTGCGGGTGGTGGCCGAGAAGCGGCAAAAGGGAAAGGGGGCTAGGGTCGGCTAGCAAGAGGCAGAAGAGAGCGAGAACGAGAAAAAGGAGAACGAAAGGAGAGGAAAAAAAACGCATCGTCGGACCGGCTAGGTAACCGCCAGGAGTCGAGAGTTATCGTCTGGCGATAAAAGTCGATGGCGATAATAACGGCGATATACTCGCCCCCTCACACCCCACGTTCCTCCCTTGTCCCCTCCTCTAGCTGTCTCTTTCTCTCTCTCTCTCTCTCCCTCTCTCTCTCTCTCTCTCTCTCTCTCTCTCTCTCTCTCTCGAGCGTGGCTGTGCTCGTGCACCGTTGCCTTCCTTTCTTCTTTCTCTCTCGATCGACCGGGGTGATGCACTGGTCTGGCCTGCGTCCGCCTGTCTGGCTGTCAACGGGTCGTTGAACCCCCCTCTTGCCCCTCTTATAACCGAGCCGACCGGTGTCTTCAAAGCTTCGAGACTTATCGTCGTTTAAATGCAACGCCGCGGTCTCCGCTCCATGGCTGCACGCAGCCCGACCCTCCTCTTTGCCCTTACCCCCACCCCGTGGCCCCCACGATCCCCCGTGTGGCCCCTATACGGACACAAAAGTGGGCAGCCGTTTCTCCGGGTGAGCATCCACCGATTCGATAGGATCGTTCGCGGGGCTTACCGCTTCGAATCCTCTTAATGATTCATGTTGCGAACAGTTCTCAATGCTAACCCAGACCCAGCCGGGCACACGGATTAGGTGTTGATGACGAGGACGCGGGCCTGCTGGCAAAGTGAATCGGCAAACAGATAAAATGTTCTCTGATATGGGCGAACGCAGATAGATTAACCGGGGACGGATTGGCCACCCGTTTCGGGGACTCATCGCTCCTGAAGGATTGTGTAAGAAAAGACAGACTACGGAACGATCTCGCGATTGTTAGATTTCTCGTAAGTTGGGCCCTGGGAAGAACGGCCACCTGAACGCTTCAGGGTGTCACGAATTAGGCCTCCGACGATACTTTCTGTTGGAGTATACACCGAAATGCACGAAACGTGCGGAGAGGAAAGTCCTTTTTGACCTGCCGTTTATTGCACCTCGAACGCCGCCTTTTTTCCGTGCCTAAGGAGGAAGAAGGCAACCCTCAGTCCAAGCTAGCCTACCGAGCCAGTAACAGCTCCCATATTTCCATTTATATTACCGATAGTTATAATTTCAGTGTATCAATAAAGTACAAAATTGTGTTATATGCATTAACCAAACTGATCAACGTTTATTCCGTTGCGGAGTTTAAGTAAACACTTCAAATATAAAGGTACATTTAACCTCTTAACCTCGTCATCCCAACACTTTTCCGTCAAGGACAATGTACTGTTCTATGACCTCGGTACAGGGCATTCTTGAAAACACCGCCGGTTAATAGAGATGTTCCAGGGCCCTTGTGCGACAGTGTTAACCCTTAACGGACCTATTCCGCCATATAAGCGGCATGGCAGTTTTACTTACTGGGCCTAATGGCGCGTATATGGCGGCAAAAATTAAAAAAAAAAAATGAAATATAAATATTTTCTGAAAATAAATATTGTATGAAAGAAAGCTTGGGCCTGGTGGGAAGTAAACTTGAAATACTTCCGGACCGTTAAGCGTTAAATAAACTGATTTCAACAGACTCGACTTATAGCTTTCTCTGACAATTGGCAGAGGTTGTACCCGATATTTTTTAGGAAGATCAGCTAACTCTAGGAACCTAATTCTAGCAACCGCGACGTTCTTCTGGTTTCATCTTCGCTGGAAAACTTAGTGGAACCTCGGTTTTTAGGATTTACCTGGAATACAGGACTTTCTAGACGTTCAGAGCCCCTTTCGAGGATGTATCGCACACAATTGAAACAAATATGTCTTTCAGCAGGAACGAAAGACTGTTCTTGAACATAATTAGACATTACTTTATTGATTAAAATTAAGGAAAAGAAGCGCAGCGCTCATAAAACAGGGTCGTGTATACGCATTCTCTGTTGGCCAAATCATGAAAACAAATTAACAAAATTATCGTGATTCGTCGAGGAGTATTTCCGCGATATTCTTAAAACAACGTGTAAGAAAATCATGTTTCCAATGAACAGAGACCTTCATAATTGGCCGTGAAGCACTCGCACAACGTTCGCATAGTTATGTTCTTCCAATCGACAAAGGTTTAATCAATTTGTCCTGCAGCTTCTGATTTTACAATTAGCGGTTCGATCGGGATTAATTCCTTAACAATGGCTACCTTCAGATTTTCGGATGATCAAACCGACTGACCTTCCGTGGAGGGGGAACGCGGTTCAGCATCAGCTAAGCCATCGCGAAACAAGGGGATAGAGGGCCGTCTGCGCGTGCAGTCGCGTACAACACGATTGTCAGTCCTCAATGAGCTGGGTCACGGCATCGACCCGCCCCGAACAATTAATCATTCCCATAATCCGGGGAAAAATCGACCGGGCGGCGGGCGATTACGGTGGACAAACGGGCTCCGGCCCCGGCGCTGGCCGGCCACCCCCTCATCCATTCTCCGGTTACAAACACTCCCGGCACTTTGGGGGTTGCGAAGTTTTCCGAGACCGGTCGCGAAGTTTCGGCCCTCGGTCGGTCCGGTTTTCGCTGATCGGTGAGTGGAAGTTTCGCGGACAGAGCAATCGAGGGAGGGAGAGAGAGAGAGAGAGAGAGAGAGAGAGAGAGCAGATGGGATGCATTTTCCTTTAGAAACAATTTAAACGACGCCTTTCCCGGTTACGTCGTCGTTGCCGGATAAAGCCGATGGAGAAACCAGTTTCGGGGGTGTGGGGGCGAATGTGACGGCTGGAGGGGGAAGGGGCTGGCCAGAAGAACCCGAGCGAGCAGGAATAAAAGAAACCGAGGTGGAAACGAAAGAAGGTGCCTACTAGAAATGGTAATAATAAAATCTGGAGGAGTCGAGGGTCGCGGGTAGGGGGTTGAAGGGTCGCGAGTCAAGGCGGTCGGTGCGGTGGTCGGGTACAGAGGACAGGTCGGCGGAGGCGCGAGGACAGAGTATTTTAACTTTTTAAGGGGGTGTACGAAGCAGTAGGAGCGGAGCAGTTCACTCGAACAGTTTGGTTGGCTTGTCTGCCGGGGGTGAATCGGGGGTTAGTCTAGACGGGAGTCCCCCGACTTCCATCCCTCATCCTCTGGTCCCCCGTTGCGCACCACCCTCGCCGCCACTACCACTACCACTCAGACTGCAAGCAGACAGGTTGCGACCAATGTCGTAACAATCCCACCCCCGTCTCCTATCTCTCTCTCTTTCTCTCCCCGACTCTCGCCACCACCTCCGACACCCTACACCCCTTTCCTCTTCACACCTTCCCCGATGCACTCGTCCAAAATCTCTTAACCGTTCTCTCGTCCTCTCTTTTTCTTTTCTCCGGCCGCTTGACGGCTCGAACCAACGAGTGGATGCACAAAAAACCGAGCGACAGGAACAACTCGACCGATGGCGGCGATGGTGGTGGTGGTAGTGGTGGTGGTGGTGGTGGAAGTGGAAAAAGGGCGCGAAGAAGAAGAGGACCGAGGTTTAACAAGAGAGAGACTGCATCGTTGACGATGATGAAAAAACTAAAGCGTTATCCGGAAAACCGTGGCTCTCGAGTTCTCCGCGCGCGCGCGCGCTCGCGCGAGTGCCGCGAAGACGAGCGGCCTCGGTGCACGCGACTCTTGCCACTCGTCGCTTCGAATGAGAAACATGATGTTAGAATACTAATAATAGAGACGCTTATTCGCGCGACACGACGCGACGCGCCCAGCACGGTGCGTTACGCCGTATTTATTTGCGCCGGTCGAATAGCGTAAATAAATAGAGAACGCTGCGCGATTCAAAGGTGGCATTCTGATGCGCCGAGATAATGGGAACAATGGACAATCAGGAACGCGTATAAATTACCTCGTGTGACTACGGACCTTTGAGAAATTGTTTCCACTGTGAACAGGCCAGCTAATAAATAATTAAGGTCGCTTTGCGGTTTCGCGTAATGACGCACTCGAACTATTTGGTCGGGGGTTAGAAGTATGCCAGAAATATGACACCCTGAAGATGAAAACAATATACTTTTTTCATTCTTTCCTTTAAGGTTATGGAAATGTTTTCCGTGAGAAATTTTTTACTGTACTTGTTCATCTAAGTACATGTTGCTATCGAAATCCTGTGACATTCGAATGAATCTGTTATCAGTGTTAAAATATTGTTTTGTTTCATAATTTCGTTCCTTGAAAACGGGTTTAACCAACGTAGGTTCATAGATTGATAAGACAGTAACAAATAAAAGTTACCTGTTACCTAATGAACGTGTTCAGCATAAGCTCCCCTTATTTTCCTTTCGTTCGACTGTTTTATGGATCTATATATAATATTTCCATTACAATCGGAAAAGGCTGGTTGACTTACATCTCTTGTGAGTACAAGATTATGTGAGAAGATTAATTACTAGAGTTAGCGTCCATTAACCGGAAGACCGATGCCTACACAGAGCGTGTACCACTCTACCTGGAAGAACTGACGTTTCGACTTGAAAAGTTCAACCGCAGGGAGGACATTATAACCAATTAACGCTCTCAAATCTCGCGTAAAACGGTTGAGTGCCGAACTTCCCTCCTCTATGGTCAACAGATCGCAATCACGAGCAATTAGAAGAGCAGATTTGTTCGACGAAAAAGCGACAGGTTCGCAGGGCTTATAAAATTTTTCTCGCGTAAAACGGCGAGCATCGAGCGGTGGGGTCGCTTCGGCGAAACGGGGCCAGCACGAAAATTTCTTTTGTGGAATCAAAGGCGATGGGCCAGGAGGGGTTGGGAGGGGGGAGTGGGGTGGCGGCTACGAGCGAAGGGCAAAGTCCCTGACAGCCTCGCGATACAAGCGAGACGCGAGATACGCGCAGGATCCCTTTGATCTCGATACCGAGTGTCCGCCACCTTGTAAAGCGTATTGAAATTTTCCAGGAGCAAATCGTGTCAATGTGTGGCCGGGCAGAATACGGCGGCGGGTTGGGCACAGCGCAAAGCGATGCGTGGAATGTAATTGTCGGGCTCACGAAGAATGTACGACCGGCTGACAAAGACATTGTTACTATGGATCTCCTCTCTCTTCCCCCCCTCCCCCGTTCCCCTCCCATCTCGCTCCGTCTCATTCTCTCCGGCGTTTGTCTCTCTTCGTCTCCCACCTCACGGGTCCCCCTTTCTACCGGTCTTTTTCTCTCGCTCTCCCTTTTCCTTTCTCTGGCTTTCGCCGGAGCGATACACAGCCGCTCCTTCGTTACCAGGACTTACGGTTATCAGTTTTGCCGATCGTTCGTCACAAAGAATGGCTGCCTGGAATTATTGACGTTACGTCTCGCCGCTATGCAACCAGTAATTGTTAAACGCAAGGCCACAATCATCTCGGCTTGAAATATTAAGGCGGATTATCGGGACGGGAATCTCGGGAAGTGAGAAGTCGGTTTAGATAGTAACCCGACAGGAATAAGCCGGGCTTATTGCTTTCCGAAGTACCAGTACCCCGGCTGACGATACCTACGACAATGATTTAGAGCTGACCGAACAACGATGCCCGGAATTTATTGTCCAGATAAAGAGCCGGGGGGACCTGCCGTCTCGTATTATCCGCTCGACGCTATTGAAAATGCTTTGATTAAAATCTACGGCTAGAAATTAGTCGCTTAATATCCAGCTTCGCCGGCGGGACACTTCGATGGCAATGTCACGATCACGAATTCGAAATTAGAGTACGGACCACTCTTGACGGTCACATTGTTTCGAGACTTTTACATGCGTCCCTGGGCGGAAAGTGACTCGTCGATCTTTGGAATTATATTTAATCGTGAAATCTACAAGCTATAAATTGGCTAAGGCTGATTTTCAATCGGGGAGCCTATCATGTCGGAGAACAGGGCGCTCCGAGCACAACCGGCGAACGTTCACGGAGTCGCATAAGGCTTCAGAAAATCGTTTCGCGGCGCGGCGAGTCGTAGTTCGTAAAACCGTGCGCGATAAAAACGGAACGCCTCGTACGATCCGATTATTCGGAGAACAATATGTTTACGAGAGTCCACGACAATTGTTGCGACGCGACGCGCGATACACGGGGCCCGGGAATCGCTCGTGGAAAACGCGGAGCGCGTGTCGGAGCGCCTCCGGGGCTCGGTCGGCGGAATATAAATTGTTAATGCCGGCTGGTTATTGTCGAGTTAATTTTAATCGCGTTTTATGCGAAGATCAACGCAGCCGTCCCGGTCGTCCTCTTTGTATATTCATGACCGGCGATCGTCTCGTTGCTTAATTTCGCCCGGGGCCACCGCGGGCATTGTGCTCGCGGCTTACGGACGCGGAGCAGATACACGCTCGCGGCGATTCTTTCCAGAGCAACACCCATCCCCCCGTTCTCTTCCTCTTTCCGTCTTTACGGCCATCCCTCGCCTCTTCCTCTTCCTGTCTTTCTCCGACGGCTTCTTCTTCGACGAGCACGCGGGGGTATGAGGAGGGGGAGGGGGCAGACAAACGAGCCTGGCTCGCTCCCGGCCGCGAAAAAGACAAATCTTTTTGTCGGAATGCATGCAGTTCGGCCCCGCATTATTCCTCCCCCCTCTCTCCCGCTTGCCTCCCGGCGCCTACACGCTGACTGCGTTCGGCTTTCTTTCCACGAACCGATCCGTCTCCGCCGCGAAAAAATTCCCCCGCGAAAAACGAGCTTTCTACCGCCCGTGATCGGTTCCTGCCGTTCCACGGATTTATCCACTGTCTCGAGCGATCCTCGCGGTTATTGTTCGAACCCGCTCGCGCATAATTTCGCTGGGTCACACTCGAGGTCTCGAATGATCTGAGACCAGTCAATTTGACCGGTGCCGATGTGTTTAATTCTATTAGCCTCACTGCTGTTACGAGGTAGACCCATTCTTGTCATAAACGCAAACTGCTGGTCGTAAGCAATTGCACCGATTCTATTGCTCCTCTTGAAAAGTTACAGAAGAATTTAATCCAGAACTAATTTGAGGGATTCCTTGACCCGAGTGTCCGTCTACCGCTGGCCACTTCTACTTCCACGGTTTCATGTTCTGTAATGCAAGATGATGATTCGATGAACTTTTTTCGGAAAGACTTAGCCCTGTTCGGAAATAATTTGTTAGAGTACAAAATCATCCCCTAAGTCGGAGCAGAAGATTCGAAGGAAGTTTTCAGCCTGCGACACAATGTGCGAAATTATTTTTTTAGATCGTGAAAAACGGACAATTCCCGCGACCTCTGTGCAAGCGGTAAACATGATCCGACATCCCTCGTAGCGGGTGAACTTTGACTCGACTGAGCAGACGAAGTTATCGGAGCGACCCCTTCCGCTCGATGGCCGACCGTAACCTGTGTTAGCGGGGCGACGATTCCAGACTAAACAAATACCATCTGGTTAGACTTTTTTCCGTGCTGTAATCACCGGGTTGGAGACGGTCGCGTTCTCGGCTCGTTTCTATTATGACTGGCTGCGAGGGATAATAAGCTTCTTGGCCTAGAGCCGGGGACCTCCGCAGACCGCGAAGGGGAAACATCTTAAGAGTGCGTGCACACCGTATGTGGGAATCCCGGCTTCTTGCGTGCGATTGCTGCGACGCATCTCGTGCGAGTGCGGCGGAAATGGAACAACATACTTCTTTCGAATTCTTCAGAAACCGCCGGTGAGCCCTTTCAGGCTTGGCCCTTTTCGCACGTATCGTTTATTTCTCTTTGGATGCGGATAGAGAAACCTCTTGAAAATTAATTACAAACTAAACGCGAACGTTAATTTCTCTCTTAGTGATATTTCAACGCTTTACCCTTCAACCTTAACCCTTTGCACTGCTATTTATTTTGTGATCGTTCAGGACTTCATAGAAAAAAAGATGCCTTTGTTTTCAGCGAAGGATACACCCCAACTATAACAAAGTAGAATTTTATTTCGGTTTAAAGGAAATGAACAACTAGACTGTGGTTCTCTGTGCAAAATAAAAATTTTCTACCTGAATTGCAACAGGCTTGAGAGAAATAGAAATCTACTTTCTTTCTTAATATGTTTAGTAGGTTGAAAATAATGTAACAGTATTTTAAAATTTTTCTAATGGTTTGACTGTTTTGAAATACGCCTACCCATTTTTGTCATAAATGCATAAAATCCGCAGTTTATTAATAACATACATATTCACTAGACTCTGTGCAGAATGTTCGTCACGAGTCTGACACGATATTGTAGGGCAAGGGGTGAAAAATGCCATAAAATCAAAGTAATTTATTCGACGCAATAAAAATTGTACGGTGCTGAATACTCCTTCAACCTTGTATACTATAACAAAAATTCATCTTCTACTAACTAACTTCCTCTCCTGACTTAATACTAGTCAGTGCTACCGTCTCATAGATAACGAGTAGGGTTGAGGGTTGAGGATTGGGACAAGTCTTTTAATCTTGTTACTTTCCAGGAATATCTTTGAAGAATGAAGAATTTGTTGTTGAATTAGATCCGAAAGCATCAATAATTTTGATCAGAGTACAGAATATTTCACAGTAAAAAGAAACGCATGTACAAAGTGCCCACGTTAAGGATTACGACCACTTCCCCGTGAAAGCCTAGATATTTCCCTGAACTCGAAAAGATTTCGTCGAATCAATGCCACCCGTCCCGAGCAACAATATTTATCGTGAATCCACTCGCGATTCCGTGTCGTCCGCGAGGAGAGGGAGCGCATAGACATAGCGAGCGAGCCAGCCCCCCATTTTCGGCGTCGAGCAAACATCGGACTCCCGACGGGCTGAGATTCGCATTAAATCAAAACGTTGTTTTCTCCGTCCATTCGGGAGGCCGCGAGACGCAGTCAGGCTAGCGGGGCCGCGTGCGCCGCATACACAGAAAGCTAAGAATGGGGACGATTTTAGAATCGTGGCTGTCGGTCGGCGAGTAAAATTAATCAGAAAAAGACGAGCTTGATGGCTCCCTCCTTCGCACTCGTTCCTCCTCGTCTCTCGGCCCCACATCCGAACACGTTGGTTCGGTGTGTTGTCCTCATCTCCCCCCCCCCCCCCCCTCCCCCTTCTCGGGACGGTTTCGCGTTTCCCGTAACCGCTCGACGCGGTTAACTCGTCACCCCCTAAAGCGGCGGATTCCTTCGCAATATGTTTACGCGGAATCATCAAAACAACCCCACCATGCCGCGGCGGGCCGGGCCGGGCCGGGTCGGGGCCGAGCAGTATCCCGGCGTGGCGTGTCGACAACTCGAGGAAACTCGTCGAGACGGTTTCTCTTTCCCTCTCTCCGTTTCGCGCACCGTCTGTTTTTCTTTCTGGCCCTCGCCGTCCTCGTTCTCCTTACCCGCTGGAATCTTCCCTGGATTTCTCCGCGTCCTGCATTCTTCTCCTCCGACACCGGCGGACATCATACCGACGACGAACCGGGCACGCAAAAATCCACGCGAAAGCGTCCGACGACGTATCCAAACGAAATTTCTCTCCGACAACCGAATCAATCCGAACTTGCGAGGTGTCGAGGGAGGAGTATCCCCTACACGGGGACCACTTAAGCAAATACCTCCATAAATCGCACGCGTGTTCATATATTTTCGAGCAGAAAAAAAATTAAGAATTTTAACGTTGTGCTTGATCGGAACGTTATGTAACTGATTGAGAGAAACATTTTCGAAACAATGTCAACGGCCCCACTCAGGAAACCGGTTTCCTAGATGCAAAAGTACCCTAACTTGGACCGTCTCTACTTTTTGATAGATCGGTTATGGAATTTTGTTCAAAACTATTCGATACCAGAAAATGCGTACAGTATCATGCATTTCTTGAGCGTGAGGCCAGCCGATTAGTCGATCCGAATGATTTCCAAGACCTTCGGATAACAGGTCAGGCAAAGCTGAATTTATACTGCCGATTCTGTTAAGCCTGATAACGAAATTGTTGTCTTTCACTGTCCAATCAACTGCGGTCTCTAAACAGTCTGAAAGCCATGGCAGCGTTTGTTGCATCCCCCGAGCCTTTAGACTTCCAACTAAATCGCGTTCGTTTCATATGTAACAGTAATGATACATATATTATATTATGTTCAGTCTGATTCGATACAAATCGTGTCGATCCCAATATTTTCCGGACTATAGATCATTTAATAATGGATTGTAAAGAAGCCGACAGCGGTGTTAATATAGAAGTACTGAGTGGAAAGCAGGACGAAAAGGTTATAAATTACCTGGCAAGGCTGCAACAGAAAGGAAAGAGAGGAAAAAGGAAAAAAACCAATGAATAGTAAAATGTGCAATAGGTAGGGTGAATGGGTAAGATAATTAGGAATAGAACAAATGGAGGAAAAGGAAGAATAAATGGAAACGGGTGAATGTGTAGAATGCCTAGGTTAAGTTTAGTTTATTGTGAAACCCAGATTCCTAGCAATGAGGCTGAATAAATAGAGATTATCATACAGATATGAATATAAATAGCTTTTTCTACAGAAAGAAAACGGAGATGTAGAAAAAAAATGCGTTCAAGACATCGTCCTCGAGAAAATCGATTTTGGAAATTTGTAAAGTCCTCATGTACACGTACACTACATGAAGTAGAATCGGCTGCTCATGATCAGACGCACCAGACGCGATTTCTATTTAATGTCACGCCTACTCGAGGAACCTTCAAATTCGTTTGTCTGGTAAAGGAGAGCTTAGACAATAATAATTAGAATGCGGATTTACAGTGACTCCCACTCATATTCGGACGCTTTAAAAAATCACATCACTTTGTTAATAATGGACCGTACGACTTGGGGGTTTTTTAAGAAGTTAGCGCATTTGATTTGCTACATAAAGTGAAAAACATTTTTTACAAAAATTGCTATTGGTCGAAATTGCAGAGAAAATACTAAAAGTTGTATTGTACAACTTTTTTATGCGGACTTACATTGAAAATTTAGAAATTGCGATTTGTTGATCTGTATGAATTATACGTATTCTGAGAACTGCATCAAAATCGGTCAACGTGATGAAGATTCTGAACGGAGTCTAATAAATATGTATGTTATTAGTTTCCTTTGAACTGAAATACAATTCTATTTTGGCATTCTTAATGTACAACTATTGAAGACATATAGGCATACAATAGACATAAATTTTCTCCTTTCCTTAGGAAATTACGAATTTCAAAAAAGTTCTGATCACGGAAAACGTAAAATAGATCGTAGTGCAAGGGGTTAAACGTTTGTAGCTCATTGCAACGTTGACCGATTTAGATGAAATATTCAGAATATGTATAATTGATACAGATGTACAAAATGTACTTTTCAAATTTCTAATATACGCCCGCATAAAATAATTGCACGATACAACTTTCAGTACTTTCTCTACCATTTCTACCAATTTCAATTTTAAGCAAACATTTTTTTCGTAGCGAACCAATTGTTATGACTTCTCAAAAAAGTTCAAGTAGTATCGTCCAATATTGACAAAGTTATGAGATTTTCAAGAGCGACCGAATATTAGTGGGAGTCACTCAATATGCAAAATAGAAATTGCCTGAATCGATAGCAAGATACAGGCACTACGTAGACGTTCGTACGAGAACACGCGAGAATGTTGACGAGGCGGCGCGAGGTCCTTCGTTGACCGGGAATACTGGACAATCGATGGAAGAGGACACCGGGGCCAACCGGATTTCGCGAAAGATGGGAAAAGGAGCAGCATTCTCCAAAAGGGTAGGCGGCGCGAGAGCGGCGTTGATCGCAAAACAGAACTTACGCAAGCGAACTCGCTCGAAATGCGGGCTCCTGCAGCAAGCACGAGGGAAACTATTTAAAGGTCACGCATATATTTCGCGGCGGCGGTGCAGCTGCACGTCGGCCACGTAAAAATATGCGAGCGAATGCTCGCGCGCCCGTTTCGCGGCACCCGAACGTGCCTGCCCCTGCGTATTGTCTCTCCCGATGTTTACACCTACATGCCCAGTCGGATTTATAAAGCTCGATTTCCTCATTCGTATTTTTCCCCGATTTTTAATTCAGCCTCTCCGCGCGCCGAATAACGGAGGACACGAGGTACAGTGATTTTTTAATTAGAGAGAAATAGCGCTGCCACGAAAGTGATCGACAATAGAAATAAATGTCTATTCAATCTCTGCTCCTCGCAGCTCCACAATAGATAATAGGCACATTCGGACTTACGGTGAAATACACTAGAAAAGATTCTCGCCGGTAAAAGATTAATTAGTGAGAGGTATTTCATGTAGAATGCGAAAAGAAAAATGCGAAGCATAGCTATCTCGAGTATAAAAGAATAATTGTACGAAGTATAAACCATGCAGATGAAGTTGCTGTTGCTGAAGACATTGTGTTTCAACTGGAAAGAATGCTGCAGCCCCTATTAACAGTACTGACCCGACTGTTTTTCATTAAGCCCGGAAGTAGAGAAATTTCTGTAGGCAACAGATCCGGCAAGAGCACCGAAGAACCTGCATAATTTAGGGAACGATCCGGCGCGAAATAAGTTGTTCAGTTCCGTCTCAGATTTCTCTATCCTAGGGCTTAGATTTTCCGAGGGAGCCGCGTAACTTCGCGAGATACGAGGGAAATCTCGGAGAAAAGTGCGAAAAAGCCGATGCCGAAGAGCGCGCGAAATGAGATTAAGGGTAGGGAGCAGAGGAGCGAATGCAATCGACCTCGTCTTATTTATTAAAGCAAAGAGTACGAGGCAAGGGTCGGTCGGATGCCTCGGCCTTTTAGAGGCCAGCCACTCTTTACGAGCGCAGACCGAGATCGTCATAAACACGTGCAGCTACCGCTCGCCGCGGATTCAATTGTTATTACCATCGTCGCCGACAGAAGGCGAACGGTGCTCTCTTCATTCGTATACACGTGAGCCGAGGAATGTAGAAACAAAGACCTCGAATCCTCTTGTTTCTGCAACCTGCGACAACCATAACGGTTGTCGTCCGTGTCTATCTGTGGCCAAGCTCAATTATCCTGACAAACTATCAACGATTTATTCACATTTATAGCGATATTCTAGGTGGGAATAAATGTTTCGTTTTGGAGTTAAAATAGCTTCGAGTGCAAAAAGGTTAATATTATGTTTTTAATAATGTGACCCTTCGGAGAGTTCGTACAACTAGTTCCCAAGGTTTGATTTAATTATTATGCCATATGTTTTTAGAAAAAAATTAGCTGTCACCATAATAGTTGTCCACCTTAGTGCAATTATTTTATACTTGCAACATGGGAGTGAAGATAGCTACTACGATTTCAGCTAAAAATACGGCAAGTTATTTTTTAAGATGACACCTTGCCTATAAAGGGTTAAAGTGAGAAACTTTATGTAGAATAAATAATACTATTTTATGTCTAGTACTTATTTAAGGATAAGTACACGAAGATGAATGGGATGAAAATTAGCTCGAAACATATAATGATACGGTGGGCTAATGAAAGTCCGCCGAAAAATGAAAATTGCAGTCATTTAATGCTCACAGCAAGCCAACTAACTGAAAGCAAGTTTTTCGGACGGCCGGCTGATCTCCTAATTCATTAACCCAGTGACGGGGCCTCTATCGCGTTATTTAATAGACCCTAATTACAGTTGAACCGACAACAGAACGTGCAACGTGCGAACAAATTGATATTCACGACTGTAAGCTAACCCTATGACTGTCTCTCCGCTAGGAGCGCGGTAAACTGATTAATTGCCGCTTTAATAAGCTCTTCCAATAGCTCCAATTTACAATCAGTTTCGAAACGCCCTCCGCGGTTGGCAGAGATATTAAATTTCATTTCTCGCGGAGGGAGAGAGAGAGAGTGGAGGGTGGTAGAGGGAAACGGAGAGAAAATTGTTCCCGGTGAACGATATAAAGCGCAACTTTCCTAAAGAAATTTCCCAACGAAGACAAATAACAACGGTCGTCAGCAGAACGCTATTAGCTTTGAGTTACGTCGACAGAGTAGATCGCTTAGTCGCAAAGTAGTTCTATGGTGGCCCCCGGGTCCCGTTCCCGTTGCCAACCCCTTTCTCGCTCCCTCCGCTACCCCTCATCAACCGGGGAAGTTCAGCCTTTAACTTATTAAAAGGTATTTAGAAGTCCGGCCCTCTGTTTGCCGCGTGAAGCGGGGCTAGCCGATCCGTAGAAATTTAATTAGCCGGTGGAAAGGTCGGTTCAACGACTAAAATTATTTTCCACAAAAGAACTGTGCCCCCTATCGCAGCCCGCGGATCTTCAAGGCCACGAAACGTCTGTCTCGCATCGCTCCCCTCAGTCCATAAAAATTCAACGATGCACATCTACTCTCGTGTCTCCCTTTCTGCGTGCGTGCGTGCTCGCTCGCTCGCACGCTCGCTCGCTCGCTCGTTTTCTCGTTCGCCTCTGAGCGTGCACGGTGCACGCATGTATACGCACGAGGCCGATGTTCGCATGTGCGAGCACGGCGTCGCGATTAAACGATAATAAAGTTCACGAATGGCCTTAAATGCCATTTCTAATTTAAACGCATGCGTAAGATCGCGGTACTTAAGGATACCCGCCGGTCTGGGAACCCGCCTAACCTCTGACTCTCTCTCTCTCTCTCTCTCTCTCTCTCTCTCTCTCTCTCTCTCTTACACTCTCGCCATGGGTTCCGCAACGAGAACTGGATCCGTCGTGCCGCATTCCGTCCGGAAGCACGCAGGTGACACCAAGGACGGTCGTCCACGGCGATGGTCCATCCGTAAATAACGAGGGAATCGCGCGCGTGAACGGCTCCTCAATTTTTTCGCGCGGCACAGCGCGGAAAGTGCGCGCTATTCGAAAATCCGCGGCTCAACCGGCCGCGGCCGATGAAACGGCGGCGACATCTAGCGGCGGCCGGGCGAAACGGGCGCGCGCGCAATCCTCGGCACTCGGCAATTTACGTAGACGAGGGGCGGAGAAAGCCGAGAGGTTCCTCGACGCGCTTGTTGTGTGGACGTCGTTTCGGGTTGAGGTGGAGGGGGCGTCTAGACGCAACGTCACGAGTACGTACCCCCCCCCCCCCCCCTGAGCCACTGTCGGTCTGCCGTCCTCCTCTCTCCCCACCCCGACCCGGCCCCTAGTCCAGGTACCGGCTGGTTCTCCCCTCTTCGTTCCCCTCATCGCGATGCCACGCCGATGACGGTCGCAGCCAGACACTCCCGTGCGAGGGGCACGGAGGGCGGGAGGCGAGGGTGACTCCGGCTTTTTGGTTAGGAATTGTTGCCGGTCTACGAACGTGTCTGCGACCCTGTCTCTGTCTGTCTGTGTGTGTGTGTGTGCGCTCGCGCGCGCGTGCGTGCGTGTGTGTATGTGTACGCCGAACGAGCGTTCGTCTCTGCACGTGGTGGACTGGTGTGTTGCTCCACACCGTGCCAGGGAGCAGGATGAACCACCACGACTACGCGGGCAAAACCGGAGCGAAAGAGAGACGAAAGGAGCAGGATGCTCGAGGTTGGAAGGAGGAAGAAGGAATATACCTTGTGGATTTGTATCAGCGCGTATCCGACGTTCCACCCAGATGGAGGGTGCGTCAAAGTGGCCGCGAATTGAGTTTTCCTCGGGGCACGTATAATTCTAGCCCCCTCCCCCACGCTCCGGGTTCCTTCCCCTCCGGTGCCCCACCACCTCGTCACCGTCATCTCCCATCCCACTCACCCCTTTATTCTCTTGTTCTCCGTCTCTCTTTCCTGTCTGCCTTTCAATCTTGCGCTTTCAACTAACCGCCGTGTCGAGACACGTGCCGGTCAGCTCGCGAGGGTTACTCATGTCTCTCTCTCTCTCTCTCTCTCTCTCTCTCCCCTCTCGCTCTGTTTCTCTTCGGCCGTGTATATATTTATATTCAACGTGTATATACACCAGGGAGGTGGGTTAATCCCCGAGTAGCGGGATCAAAACGTGTCCCTGAAAAATTTTCGACCCGTCGCGTCGCGTCGTCGCCGCATCTACAGGGTGTTGAAAGAAGGAGTTCGGGATTCGTATACCGTCGACATGGCCCGGTTGATAATTCAACCCCGCTTAAGCGGAGGCGATTTTCGCTGTTTCGGTAACCGGGTTCCGCCTCGCCGCGCCACTATGGGGGTTTTTCACGCGATCCGGTGAATACCATCCGCCGCGCCGTATAGGGTGGGAAAGCCTCTTCTCTTCCCGACGCCTTGTATATATATATTCGAGACTCGCGCTTTCACACCACATTTAGTAGAAACGACTCTTTTTTTTTTTTCGCTTGTCCGCCGGCAAGCGAGGTGTTACCTACTTGTGGAAACACTTTCGTGTGCAAACGGTTTTGCAATGATGAATAAAGAGCCCCTCCGCTCTTTGCCCCGGCTCAAAAACGATTCCTGGCCGCCGGAACCTGCTAATTACGAGAGCCTCTGTTTCGTTCCGCGAGCACGAAAACATCTTGCGCCTCCGGAAGAGAAAATTTGAATTACAAGCGCTCGCTGCGAACGATAGCTTTTGTTCCGTCGCTTTGCAACCCCCGGGGTCGCCCGTCCCGCGCCGCCCACACCCGCCCTCGCCCCCTCGCGTCGCCGCGAGCTACCTCTTTGTACATATTTATTATGGTTTTCTATAAAATCAAGTAACACTCCAGCCACCGGTTATAGCGTGCGGTCGCGTTTAACGAGCAACCGAAGACGATGAGAAATTAAATCGTCGCGGGGCGCTTAAGAGCACTTACTTGATTTTACACTTTCCACGTGCCGCCCAGGTGTACCTTAATTGTCGATTAACGGATGAATAAAACATTACCGTTAACTCTTTCCGCTCGACAGCCCGCGGCACCCGCTCGTGACCACGATCGATGACACGCAGACGAAACCGAAAAATTCGTGACCTACGAGAGAAAGAGAGAGAGAGAGAGAGAGAGAGAGAGAGAGAGAGAGAGAGAGAGAGCGAGAGAGAACGAGAGTGGACAAGATCGTCAACGAACGAGCCTCGCGTCTTCGAGCAACGGATACCGCGAGCACGATCGAACTCTTTCGACAGCTACGTATTTTCTGGGTTATTTCGCGTGTAGACCGTATATAATCCAGACACGAGCTCTAAATGCGGCGAACCTCCTATTTAGACTCTCCAGTTGACTCATACCCGGTTATTTCGGACGTCGGCGTGTTTTCGTCCGCGGCGTGCATACGCTCGCTTGCTCGCTCCGCTACGTCCGGGAGACGCGGGCGCGTGAACGGCTTTCGAGCGCCCGCGTGCGAGCGCGCGCGTGCACGTCCATTTGATCGCTCGCTCGCTCGCACACTCACTCTCGTTCCGAGTTTCTGTTCGAGGAGGCCGCGTGGTGCACGCGCGGGTTACATCATACGAGCGTGCCAGCCGCGCGCGAGACTACTACATCTAGCTACGAGGATTTTGCGAACACGAAAAATCGAAAACATCGGGTCTCACCGGCCGCGGCCCTGTGATGCGAAACGGGGCTAGGTCACGTGACGGCCGGGGGTTCCTTGTACACAAGCAGCGAGTGACACGATGTTTCGCCTTTCTCCGCTCGCTTTTTCACGCGCGGATGCGTCAACCGTGTTCGTTCCCCCTCCTCTCCCTCCCTTTCTGTCGACCCTGCGTGCCCGCGTTTCCCACGCGTTCCATCTTGCCCCCCCCCGCCTGTCTTTATTTTTTTCCACGCTTTTCAATAACTCGTTCGAGCGCGACCCCTGTCGCCCGTCGCCGACGTCGCGCGCGCCTCCTCGCTCCCTTTTTTCCATTCCGCTCCATTGGTCCTTCGCGGCAGCGAATGCAACAAAACGATTTCCTTGATAACGCTACTCGTGCGAAGCGACGAAATGTACAGCTGCGGGTCACAATAGAACTAGCAACGTCGCGCGACCCCATGTCCCGGCGCGTCGCGCCTCTCCGCGCCGCTTCGCGCACGGGAAAAATAAGTTTTTATCGATCACTAACCTACGACAACCATCTGGCCCGACCCCTAGCCCTCAACTACCCGCAGATGCGGAATACGGAAGCTCGATTCTAGAATCCGACGACGTGTGCTCCACGCAAGAAAGGAAATAAAAGCACTGTGTAGCCTTTTTTTCCCGTGGCCTCGCGGCGCGGTGGTGAACCGCATGCGGAGAGTTTTTCGAGCACCCTTCGTTCCCGCTTCCCGTGGTATACATATTTGTATCGGCTTGAAACGCGCGTTCTCCCGGACCTCGTTGTCGACCGTCTTCGGTGATCTTTCTCTCTCACGGTTTCACGATTGAATAGCTCCGACCGTCAGGCGAAACCCGGCGGACTCCTAAATTCGTATTCATGAGCGTGTCGCGATCGCGGCTCAGCCACGGGATTTTCCGTGGATCTGTGGAGCACGGTTCGTTGTTGCCTCGGAGCTTACAAGGCGCAAACGGAATACAGAACTCTGGCGAATGGTAATTACCGCGGAGTTTTTCCACTTGCGAGCCCGTCCGCGTTTAAATAAATATCGCCGCACACGTCGACGTCCGGTCCGCGTTCCCTTGTCGGATCTACTCCAAAATGACATTCCGACTCCGAGTAAGCATCGTCCGAAATTGCGACGAAGCCAAGGTCGGAACGGTCTCTCGAAAAGCCAGCCAATTAAACGGATGAGTGCGGAATTGGTTGGACAAACGGTGCCTTACCAATATTGGTTTTCATTAAAACGATTGTGTTTAGCAATGATTATATTTGCCGGCGACATGGCGATACCGAACGGCAATACATTTCGCCCGGATCCGGCCTAAAATGTATCGATCATCCCGATGGGATTCCATCGTTGCTCGCCGTTCTCGTTGCTTTATGATGGTCGCCGGGGGTCGGTCTCCGGGAATCTATCGGAACGGTTTAACGGCAAGACGATAATTAACGTAGGTCCCCCAACACTGACCTTGCCACGCCGCGTTGCGCCGCGCCGGTGTGGAAGGTCCTCGTGGCTGGCTTATTACGTCGTCGACTATACGTTTGGGACCTACCCCAATCAAAGCAAGACTAAACTCCTGCGCTCCCGAGCCAGACCTAATCGCCTTGAGTCACGCGACGTACGGTGGCCGTCTGCGAGAGAGTGCTGGGGGGGGGGGGGAGAGCTTTTTGCGCGCGTTCTTCGATCCCCTCGGAATTCCGGTATCCGCGATCCCAACGCACCGGTAAGAAAGAATTATTTACCGCCCGATCGCTTGGAACCCGGACGACGATGTTATCTTCTTGCGGCACCGACTTCGGCCGTCAACGCTGGTAACGTGCGAAGTATCCTCCAGAACCCGTCGAGAAGTATGCTACTTCAGAAAACCCATTGAAACTCGCCAAGCCTCTCCCTGCGAAACGTCGCATATTTTGTCTCGGTTCGTCATAGGAGAAAAACCTTGTGCTCTTTATCTATTATTCAAACAACTTCGCGGTCGTTCGTGCCTCGGCCGCGGCGGTCCCGGTTACAGGTCGGAGCGCGTCGAATTTACTCGAAACAGGCTTCGATATCTCCGTCGGTTCTGGAGAGCCGGTAGATATCGAGGATCGACGATCGATCCTTGTCCCGCCGACGCGACTGTCAATCGGCCCTCGACACCTCCCCCGACGTAAGTCGAGGGCCGCGTGGTAGAGAAGAGACGCGGCGGCGGCGGCGGCGACGGCGGTGGCGGCTGAGAGAAAGGCAAAAATTTTCCTCCTCGATCCCAACAACAACGTCTCGTCGATGGGTTTTCGGCTGGCCGTGTATAGTCCGCCGGGTACTATAGAACGCGATACGCTCGGTCGCCGGTTATACAATATAACGTTCCGTGGTGCGGGGACTATAGTGGTTGGCTAGACTGCACCCCCGCCAGCCGGGGAGAAGGTCGGCGGAGATCGTGGGACGGGGGTAGGAGCAATGGAGACGGGTAAGGGAGAATGGGTGGGGCAGTCGGATACGGTGGCGCGAGGAAGACGGAGAGAACGATGGTGGATGAAGGACGGTATGCGCAGAAGGGAGGAGAACGAGAGAGAGAGAGAGATCGAGCTAGGGCGCAGCGGGGGCGAAGGCTCCGGTAGTTCGAGGTAGGGGGCGCTGGCTAGACACCGCTCAGACGGTCCAGGGGGTCGCAGGGGGTAATTTCTGCATTGGCGTCGAGAGCTGGGAAACGATCGACGCCCGAAACCAGACCGGCGCGACGAGCCGGACTGACTGCACCTGGCGCGATACCGACCAGGGTGGCCTTTCGGAGAGGTCACGGTAGACGTCCGTTCGACGTACACCGTTCAGCCGCACCTGCATTGATGACGGCCAGCCTGGCCTAGCCTGACCGCCCGCCCGCCCCCACCGTGCCGCACGTGTTCTGATTACGTGCGTCCGCTGAAAAAGGATGTCGCAGCCAACCAGCGTGGGCTGGCCTGGCCGTCTGCGTCTTGCGAATTCGATTCCCATCTGGCAGGCTGCGATCGCGTCAACCCGTTTCTGATTAGCTGAACGCACGCACGTCGCGTTGGTAATTGTCCTGCGGTTTCATAAATCATACTTCCCGTTGCGCTCTGCCTCTTTGTCCACCGCGCGCTAATACCCCCGTCGCTCCCTAACGCCGCCGTCCCTTCCCCCTTAACCTTGCTCGCATGTGAACTGTTACGCTTAATAAGACTCGAATTTACATTGTCTGGTCCCTTGTCAGTCGTATTTTACTCCCTGCTCCTTTGACGGTTCCTTCGACGTCGCTGTTTCTCCTTTTACCACGCTTAATGAAGTCCGACGATTGCGTGGGGCGGCCCCGAAGGTCAGCCTCGATAACCCCGAAATTTTTGTTCGCTGAACCTCGACGATCTGATCTATTTGAATTTTATACTCCACTTTGGTTGCCTCGATCGCCGCTTTCAGTCATTCGGCGTTGCAATATTTGGTAGTAAAGGTAGAGGAATTGTTGCCCTCGTACAGTTTTCTTCGTTCTGGTTTTGACGATTAGATGACGGCCATGGTAAGACCATTCGAATCTTCGCTTACCAATTTAAATTGTATTCTTGAACCTGGTTCTTTGAGACCAACGTTGATCTTCTCGTCGAACCTAATAGGAATTGCTAGTAATACTGTCGCGGCGATATGTTTAACACTAGAACTACCGAGCTCTAAACGAGACTTAGACTTATCTCTTTATAATGACAGCAAGATTGAATTTTCTCAGATTTCATACGATTGTTATGGTAACTTGTACTCCAAAGAAGAGATATATTAAAAAAATTTCTCGTGAAAACGTTTTCATAGTTTCAGTAATCGTGAAAGAAGAAATCCACCAGTCATTTTGACTGGTTCGGTAGTTCTAGTGTTAATGTAGAGTCGCCACAATATAAAACTGTCCTATGATGAACAATCCTTAAGAAATAATACTGGAAAGGTACGAATCCAATTTCATTTCGAAAGAAGCGAATAACTTGCACATTTAATAGACTCTGTTTGAAATCTTCGTCAAGAGTCCAACCCCAAATTGCACAAGTACATAATTTTAATTGAACTTGTTCAGCCAAATTGTCAGTAAAAATAAAGCCTTCCGAAAACGACACTGAATATCGCTGAAAGAAGGTATAAAAATACAAAAAAAAAAGGCAACACCGAATCAGTGGCCACGACGAAGCCAGATTTCCGAACGTCGGGACCGCAGCGGAAACGACGAAGAGTTTAAAAAGACGGCCGTGTGAAATGTTAATTCGATTTGTGTCTCGATGGAAGGCGCATGTGGAGAAAAATAGCAACGGCGGTATCGAGCAGTCTTGAAATCACAAAGCAAGTACAGTCAAGGGGGCCGCATTGACGTGGTTCGATCGTTCGGGGTGGAAAATGCCGGGGCAGCGCCGTAGAAAAATCCCCGGCGTGGTACGCCAATGGATCGGACGGCCAGGAAAGCGGCGGGCTGTTTTTTATCGAGTGACTGCAGAGAGTTGAGAGTCGAGTCGAATCGTGTCGAGTCGGGTCGGGTCTGGTCGCGTCGCATCGAGTCGAGTCGAGTCGAGTCGAGCCAAGTCGGGTCGAGTCGGACCGGGTCTAGACGAGCGGAGGGTTTGCCATCCTCTTTGCCTCCTTATAGGCAAGTCCTACTGGCTGCGCGCTCGCTGTTCGCCGTCGCCTTACGTGGCTTCTCGTCTGCCACCCTATAGAAGGAGATGTCTTTTTCCTCGTTAAAGTCGTTCCGATACCTGGTATCCACGCCGGAGCCGACGACCATCCACATCGACTGCCACGCGGAAGCGAGGATCGGGACAAGGAGAGCCGCCTTTGGGTCTGGCGTCGTGGGGGAAGCTGTCACGCTTCTCTTGGCCGCATACCAAGGCAAGAACTAAGCGCGGACAAAAATACAGGAAACCTATTCAAAGTGAAGCGGAGCAACGGTTCGAGCTCGCCGATCGATTGACCTCGTACGAATTTGTCTTTCCTTAAATGGGAACCGACAACCCTTCGAGCAGACTTCGGCAGTCCTGGGGTCTAGGTCGAGCGATATCAATCGCTTCGAGACCCCAATGACGAATTCCTTCTACCACCGATAAACAGCGGTCTCGCCTTGACATTTTCGAAAAATTTCCGCCGCGTTCCGTCAAACCATTGATTTTCTATTCCGCGGCCACAAACCGCGCCGGAAACTATCCCCCTCCCCGAACCTGAAATTGTTTGCTCGTGTTGGGATGACGAGGTTAGGAGATTAAATGTAACCTTATATTTGAAGTGTTTATTTAAACTTCGCAACGGAATAAACGTTGATCAGTTTGGTTAATGCATATAACACAATTTTGTACTTTATTGATACACTGAAAGTATAACTATCGGTAATAGAAATGGAAATATGGGAGCTGTTACTGGCTCGGTAGACTGGCTTGGACTGAGGGTTGCCTTCTTCCCCCTTAGGCCCTTTATACGGAAAAAAGGCGGCGTTCGAGGTGCAATAAACCGCAGGTCAAAAAGGACTTTCCTCTCCGCACGTTTCGTGCATTTCGATGTATACTCCAACAGCTCGGATTCTACGATTTCTGTCGAAATTGAAATGTAATTCGTGCCATATCCAGTTCGAGTTTACCCCAAAATACAGCGAAATTCAGGCAGACGTGGGCGTATTGGAGACGTTCCAACGAAATTTCGCCCAAGTCTGGTAGCAAGTGTCCGCGCCCTGCGCGAGTCGCAACGTTCGGCGGGAAATAAACGTTCGTCCTACATAAAACTGCGACGCCGCGCGCCGCGGCGGGACGCTCGAGGTGTGACCCCGAAAACACGGCGGATCGCATCGGGGACGATCGAGACAACTGTATCGCGAACCCGACGCGGATTCGATGACTCCGTATTTTTAGCTCGGAACACGGAGTTTCGCAATTTCCGACACGCTTCGCCTTTGCCTCAATGATGCTTTCCGGCACGGGAGAAACGACCTAACCCAGGCCAGACACCGGCTATTAGCAAGCGTTCTCCGGGAACAAGCGTCGCCGCTCGACGAGTCTCCCGGAAGCGTGAAGCATCGGGTGTTTGGCGAACGGATGGAGGAACAGACAGACGGGTGGACAGGATACGCAGGGACAGGTGGCCGGTTGACGATCGTAAGTGGGCAGGAAGGAGGACATCGGGGCCCTGACGCGCTCAGGGAGCGACAGACAACCCAGACAGAGAGCCAGCCCGCTTGCAGACAGAAAGAGATGCCGCGACTCCGTGTCCGTCCGATGCGTGCAATGCAATTTCCCGCAGGGCCGTCCGTCCGTCTGTCTGTGCGGTCGTGCATGCCGCTTACGCCATTGTTCCTCCCCCTTCTCGCATACGAAAGTGAACATTCCCGCGATCAGGACGGAATATAACGCGATCTTGTCCGGTCGAAAACCGCCGCGGGACGTAACGCCTCGGCTCCCCATCAGCTTCGATCTTCCGATCGTACTACAGATATTTCTTCTTCTTCTTCTTCTTCTTCTTCCTCTTCTTCGTGTTCGACTGTGCACACCGCCGAAATGCCCGAGCAGCCGCCAGCGTGCATCCGCGAGCCCTCGTAGTGCCTGAATCTTTCATGCGACCGACATCGGGGGCATAAAAGCGCTCACCGCCGCACCTTCCTACCTTCAAATCTGGAAGAGAGATAACCGACGAGCACTCCAGACGCGTTGTCCTCCATCGGTACAACCGTGGACGGTTGGTTTTCATGAATGTTCCCTCCTTTGGTGCTTCCTTCAACTACAACTTAACCCCCTGCGATTTATTTTACGGCTGCAGTGATCAGAATTCCTCTGACGTTCATCATTCCTTAAACGAAGCAGGAGGCTCGCATTTACTGAATAGCTGTGTACCCTCTAATGGCTCCGTGGAATTTTTTTATTTTTGTTTAAAGGAAATTAACGATATTTAGTTGATTCCGTTCGAAATCTTCATGAATCGATATTATAGTATAAGGGATTGCAATGCGGACTTTGGAAAGGGGATAGATATATTTGTAACAAGTTTAGTACCTTTTTCTAGGATACAGGACCATTTTTAATTAAATGTTTTCACCACAGAATATTGTACAATCGATATACTGTTGAAGGAACAGGAACGTGAATGGGTTAAATAAAATCTGAAGCGTACACAGGTTTCAACTAATTGAGGGGTGTTATCCATTGTTAGCGGCTTCATCTACGTTCTTAAAAGAAACCAATTTTAAAAAGTCTGTTTGCACAGAAGAATTTAATAGGTATTATAATACAAACTGTCGACATTAATTCCTCCTTTCAGATATAAAGTATAGTTTACAACCGCAAATTGAAGTCTTACCGCAGTCCCTTACACAAGCGTATGTGCGTTGATTGTCAAAAAAGATAGATTTCAAACATTTTCTCAAATTTTATAGCACATCCAAGCTTCCAATTCTCCTTGTTTTCTAGTAATTATTATGGGACGATTCGATCGTGAATGCTTAATGGTGGTCTATGAATCCGAGCTCCGAATCATCAAAGAAAAAGGATAATCGCATGAGAAGGGACGAAGGACTGTGAAGGCAGATTTCGATCTATTCGTCTGCCTGTCCATCCGTCGGTCGTCGTTGAAGGGGATGCCCGGCGTAACGTTTCAATGTCACGGTCGCAGGTTTAGATGGCCCCCTCCTCCCACCTCCCTTTTACTATACAGGGTAGACCGACCGAACCACATCTGCCGCGTCGGGAGCTGCCGTTTAACACCATCCATAATCATCCTATATCGACGCGCAGCGCCGACTATAAATCACCGGGGATCAATTCTTATTTTTGGCTCCCGGTACAGCATCCCCCATCCCCTTTACCGGCTTCGGGAAATTCCTTTATCTGCTAGGACCTCCCTTATCGGAATTTGACTCGCTTTACTTTTGGAAATCGATATTCCATTGTCAGGATTTGTTTAGGAACACGGGTTCTGCGTTAGGGGCTGCTGAACATTGGAAGGTTTTGGATCCTGATGGACTCCGTATTCATCCCTTTCACGAGCTTCGGAAAATTCTTTCAGCTGTCAAGATCCCTTCTACGGGAATTTGGCACGATTTACTTTCGAAAATCGGTGCTCTGTTATGAAGGTTTGTTTAAGAACACGGGTTGCGCATCGGGCGGTACTAAACCTTGGAAAGTGTATTTTGATCTTTTCCTTTCAGAAATTCCTCTCCGCTAACATATTCAACGTTATAGAAATGTTGGCGCGCTGAACCGGGGACTGAAAAGTTACTGGAAATGACTGTTTCAAATTGTTATATATTGGTCTGACTGAAACAGTTCTGAAGTAATGCTATAACTGTTATGAGGATATCGGCTCGGGTTTATATCGAAAACCGGTATTATTTTCGGAAAATACCCATAGAACCGAAAAATGGGTTAAGAGTATCAATACATTACTCACAGTTTAATAAAACCACTAAATAGAGAAATAAACTCCAATTTAATTCCTATATATCGCAATTAGTGCGAACGATTTTTATTTTGCATAAAGACTCGAAATCTAGTTGTAATGTTACTTCGGTTCCACGTAACTGTTCCGAGAACCGAGGCCGACGTTACAACTGTTTTCAAGGCAGGCTTCGAACAACCGCGTCCTTGGCGGAAGTGTAGCGTCGATCGATTAGAAACAATTCGAGCGTCAATTACCATCCCTCCTTGTGAAGCGGTCGAATCGATAGGTTGTGCATAGGTTAAGGTCGAGCATCGGGCATCGTGTCCAGCTGCAATCTTCTGGTCGGTCTGCAGATCCTGGTGGCTCCGCGAGGCGTACGATCGATTTCGTAAAACCTGGGAGTCCTTCAGCTCGACCTTGCAGATTCGCTCGGAGCGAAGCGAGCATAGGGCGTGCTGGGCGAGACGAGGCGAGGCGAGACGAGACGAGGCAAGACGAAGCAAGGCGAAGCCAGGCGTCGATCGCATCTACGAGAAAACGGTCTCGTAACGGGCTCGTTCGACGTTTCAAGGAGTCTCCGTTACCAGAGCTTCTGTCGTCTGGAGTGGCGAGGAGTTTCGTTCGTGGGGACGACGCGATCGGGGGTGGCGCGGCGCAGCGTCAGGGGTTGGAAGGGCGGCTAGACGGGCGGTCGGTCGAATGGAAGGGTGAGACAGGGCTTGCGGGACGAGGAGGGGATGCTCGGTGAGACGAGGGCAGGGTGAAAGGAGAGATGAAAACGACGGCGGCGACGCCGCGGCGGAGAAAGGGGTGGCCGACACACACACACACACACATATATGCATACGTACACGTATAAACGCGAACGTACGCACGCACGAGCACGCGGATGCGAATACGTATACGGGACAGGGTAAAGGGGTGAGCGCCGGGGGTGGGGGAGGAGAGGCTGCCAGGCAGACGTGATACTTGCACGATGCCGGAGATTCCGGGAGGTTTGAGGTTTCGAGCCTTATTTCAGACGCTTCGTCTTCCTCTCGGCGATTTCTCGTCCCCCCTGTGCACCTCCCCGACTCCCTTTCCTTCCCGGTTCTTTCGCGGCTTTCCTACGTAAATATGAACCGTACGTGAGAAACCGTGTACAGTCGGTGTGGGTGTGACGGGCGAGGAGGGGTAGTCGGGGGCCAGGCGGTGTGTGCCCGCCGCGACAAATTACGCTGCCGGCTGGGAGCATCGTCAATGGGATTTCTAACGAGTGCCGGCTCGTTCGTGCATAAAAGTTTCCCTGAAAATTGCCGAACCAATTGCGATCGCTCGTAGGGCGAAATTGCCGCGTCCTGCGGTCATAAAGCTACGCAACCCCCTTTGATCTAATTTTTCGGAGTTTCGGGACACTGATGCCGCCATCACCGCCGCCATGCCGCGCCGGGTCGAGGCCGCGCCGCGGGAGCACAGGCAAACTGTGAACACGAATTCAATTACAGAAGATACCGCGACGCGTTCGTGCTCAAACAAATTACCATACACGGCGCGCAGAATGTTCCACCTTTTTTACAGCTGAACTCCGCGCGGCCGCGACCGTTACGTGTTCGCCGACCAAAATAAGAAACGTTGGACGTTAATGCGCCCTCTCTCGCGACCGCGGAAGTCGCAAATTATTATTGCCAGTGTCCGAGGGAGAGCGGAGGGATCGTGTCTCCCCGCCGTTGCTCCGGCGGAACAATAACTTTAAAACTTCGAGTCAACCTCGAAATTGGGTACCGGCAATGGAGACCCGCCCCGCGGAAGGAACGATAAAACGCGTTTACAGCCATTTTGCGCGAAACGGAATCTTTTCGTGACTCGTTTCCCTTGATTAAAGGAATAATCCTGCCTTCCACTGTCGCCACCCCTCTCCCCCTCCCTCACCTACCCCATCCCCGCGACCCTCAAGGGGTCTAAGAAGCACACAAAGCTCGATCGTCCCGTGTCGTTCTCCAGGTCCTTTAACATGGCCGCTCGAGGCCCCCGCCGCTGGTACGAAGGGGAAAAGTTTTCACGGAAAAAGAAAGGGAACGAGCAGATAGCGAGCAGACGGGCGCGGTCGTGCCGGACGGCATTTTAATAGGTTCGCGGGGTTCGAGCGAAAAAGTTGCAAAACAAAATAAATCGGCGTCGCGACAGGTCGGCCCGCGTTCTCTCCTCTCCTCCCGACCGCGTCCAGCTTTCTTCCTCGATCACCCTCTCCCCTCTGTCTCTTTTTCTCTCTCTCTCTCTCTCTCTCTCTCTCTCTCTCTCTCTCTCTCTCTCTCTACTTCTTTCTCGTTCCCTCCAACCCCCTCTATCTTTCCATTTCGCTCTGTGTGCCTTTCTTCCTCTCTTTCTGTTCCGCGCCACGGCTACGGGGCGCGGGTCATGCATATTCACGTGTGGCATTCGTACGCACGGAATTAAGCGGCCGGGGAATTAAAGCGCTTTTCGGCGAGAGCAAGTCCAGGATCCTTTCCACCCCATACCACCCCCCCCCGTACCCGTCTCCAGGTGATTACGCGGGGATTTTTCGAGGGACGGCATTTCTATGGCGGCGCGTAAGTGCAGCTGTGAAAGACTTCGCCCCGTCGCGCGTCGATTCGGCTTACATTATTCCCGAGCAAATTGGAGTCTCGCGTGGACAACGCTGATGAACGCTGCGCAACCCTTTCGCTGTTCGGAATGCTGTGAATTCCCAACGACTTCGAACGCTTTTCGGACCGGACGCGCCGCGCCGTGCCGCGCCGCGTCGGTACGCCGCTCGCCAAATGAAATTTTGCACGCCATTTATTTGCATAAATTCCAACCATCAATGTTTCATTATTCCAAAGATTCCAACCTCGTGCGATCGCCACACAGAAACCAATTCATTACATAGTCGATTAATAAACCGGTTCTATTATAATTTTAATTAGACCGCAGATATGTGTGCAAAACATTAGCTTCTGTAGCAAACGAAAGTTACATAAAAATGTAACAACCTTCATCTCATAATTTTAAACAATCGGAAATAATATGACGATACATATTCCCAAACTATTCCGGTAGTCAGCCACCTTGAGCGTTTCTATATTTTTTATATCAGGACATGATGTTATACTTTGGAAGTGGGGAAGAGGCCAAGCATTAGGATCATTCCAATTTGTAAGAGTTTGTTGGTAAATATCTTTTATTTATATACAACTTGTTCGGTCCCACACAGACCGAACGTGAGATTTACAACATAAACACGGCCGGCTGCAATAGCCGGGACACTTGAGGCGACGCGACGGTCCCAGGATTTTGGGTGTCACCGAACACCAACTCGAGACTCCTCATGAGCGAGCCCTTTGACAGGGCAATATACAAATATCTCGTTTTCCAAACTATATCTTCTTTCCCCTTTCCTTCATACCCAATTCATTAGACAATCTAAAAACAGATCCACCAAAGCGTATCCCTACTCCGACGACCAAAATGCACCACCCACTGACCAATCAGAAATCCTTTAATCACCCCATATAGTTAAAAATAATCAATTAGAAGAGAGTCCGAGTTAACATTATACACGACACGACACCGAACGCTAGATCAAGAAAGGTTCTCGAACAAACCATAACGCGCTAGAACACGAAAATCACTCGCACCGGACACATCTCGAAAGGTTCTCGAACCATACTCGTTATACACATTGTATCTTGTCGACTAACTGTGATTGTTAAGATTAAAATACATTGAAGTTGTTGTTATCCTAAAGCGTTGTTACTTCGTAATAACGTCAAAGCCCCGAGTATCGTCTAGAACATATATATAACGCGCTAGAACACGAAAATCACTCGCACCGGACACATCTCGGAAGGTTCTCGAACCATACTCGTTATACACATTGTATCTTGTCGACTAACTGTGATTGTTAAGATTAAAATACATTGAAGTTGTTGTTATCCTAAAGCGTTGTTACTTCGTAATAACGTCAAAGCCCCGAGTATCGTCGCGAGCAAGCGAAACGGGATTTACGACCACGCGAAGTCCGGCATACGGACTTGCGATATTTCGGACGCTTCACAACTCAGTTTCAAGAATGCTGATGACTAGGAGCCGAAATAAGGCCCATCTGCCGCACTCATTTTTGTCACAAATGCACAACAATTCTTCGCATAATGAATTTTAGAAATTGTAGACAACAATTTTACCAGCGGTTAAAAATGCACGTTCCGTTCGCTAATGTCGAACACCCGGAAGCTCGGACGCCAACGATATTTATGAGATACATATATACGCGCACGTCGGACAGATGATGAGAGACACTATCAGTTCGAGTTTGCAACTGCCACCGCCCAAGGGGTAATCGTTTGAAAAGCGTTGTCGATGAACACCCATTGATACCGATCGCGAAAATAATTCTCTCCTTTGAGAGCCACTCTTCCTTCGACCATGTGTCTGCCACGAACATTTCAAAAGAAACTGCCTCGCCGGAGGAAACACAGGGAACAATTACTACCTTCCGGGTGTCGCGTGAGTTACGTTTTACCGTCTCGGGCGCAAGAACTGTTCAGCTGCATTTTATGCACGTACTGTTCCGGTCTACACCTTACGATTCCTTCATCCCGCCGTGCAAAGTTTCGTGCAAAGTCGTCAACGAACCGGGGCCGGTGGTTCCACGCTTTGGAAGCGCGAGACTCACCTTCGATCAGCGGATTCCTTTCCAAATCGCCTTTAAAATCAATAATTACTTCATCGGTTTAATCTTACAAGGTGTTCGTAAGTTTATGGACAATTGTTTAATCACTACATGAAAGAACATCATTGGGAAAGGTACATTTAGCTCTAATAGTGCAGATGAAATGTTCTGAAGAAGAGATCTGTTCTCAGTTTGCATAAAGCTCCATTGTCTAATTATCACCATTGGGGTCTCAGTTCTCTTCTTTCAGAAGATAGTCTTCGCCTGCATTGCTTACAATCAGAAACTGTCAGCGTTTCCACATAATGCTCAGTAGACTGTGGGTATTTATGTAAAATAAAAATTGTCTGTATCAATTGTAAGCGAAAGAGGCCACATCCAAATTTCTTCTCATTTATCCACCATTTTAAATTGCACCAAACTCATTTTTGTCATAAATGCACAAAATCCACAGTCTACTGATCAGATTACTGCTCACTGAAAAGTATTTACCTGTTCGTTGTGACGTCGCTCAATGCAAATGCAATAGTAATAAAAATATTGAATCTACTATTGCGGGTTCGGGGCATCTTCAATAAATGAAGCGTATAAAATAACGATAAACCTTTATTAACCCGTTAGCGTCCATTATACTCGCTTGAGTACAGAATAACAAGATTATATTTGTTTGCTTCTAGCGCCATCTAAGATTAACTAGATGTTTTGTCCATCGTTTGCAAGTACTCACTAAACATGTAGAAAGCTGTATTACTAATGGTTATCCCTTTTTTACCGACCATAAATGGGATATTCGCACATATTTTGATTCTGCAGTCTGGTATACTGCGAGTCCCTGCACGCCGTGTTGATATCCGTACAGTACAGTGTAGAAACGATAGTCATATGAGGGTGAGATGGCTATGCATTAAGGGGGCCGGCAGGCATTTGGCCTTGACTGTCACGCTATGTTACGCTGTGCATTTTTTCTAGACACTTTACGTCTTAAATAAGTAAGTAATCAATTAAAAATGCATACCACCGTGTTTGTACATGCCTTTGCTACGTCTGTATAGAGCCTTTTTTCGATACGAACACTAAATCTCTCGAAATTAAGAGAATCTCTTAGCGGCAGCCATGTTGTGACGTCATACTTGCTTCAGAATTCTAATTTTCTGCCGAATATTACAAATTACTCCACGATGAGGTAGAAATTCGCAATTTGAGCTCTATACAGACGTAGATTGGACTTTTAGGAAACACATTTGACCACTTCTAAAATGCTCATTGCAATATTGAAGCGACAGTTTGTCTAGATTTTGACCCTTGCATACGTATATGGATTTTAAACCATGCCGGCCCCCTTAAGTGTAAGGTTACATTGTGTACTGAAAGAGACTGTTTCATCCAATACCATTCGCGCACGCACACACACATATCCTTATATACATAGTCCTTCTAACTTCTCAATAACATTCTAGTCATTTGATCTAATTTTTAAAAAGTTGTGTTGCTTCAAATAGTGTAGACTCAGGTTTGGTCGTTACAGTACAACTATATATATCGCTTCCTGTTATTTTTTTTTCTATTACTGTCATATATGGATTTACTTCTAATAAATATCTAAGTACAGTTATGTGTGTTTTACTAATTTTATTAAAAGAAAAATTCTTGGGCGTCAATGGGTTAAGCAGAGCAGGACTACTGAACTCTTCATTCGGAGACTCTTCGTTGTATCCGTTGGATCGTCGTCACTAAGACGACGCTGCAACTCGGCGCGACGTATCGATGTCGTAACATATCGACACTCGGAACAATACAGTACTAAGGGACAACGTGAATTCCCCACTAACCCTGAGGAAAAGTTCGGCGGTGAAGGACGAAAAACAAACAGTGCTTGAAGCACCGCGACGAAGTTGAGGAAGCTCGAAACTTCACCTTGGCTTCGCGTGCCGCGGAAGTCTGACGTTGGCAGGTGGTGTGCACCAGGTCGAAGCTGCGCTGATAAGACAAGATCCTGCGATAGGTGTGCGAGCAATAGCATGAACAGGGGCAGACGGTCTGACCCGGTTGTCGCGTTTACTTTGGACCACCCACTACCTGCCTATTACACACGCCACAGCGCCGGTAGACGACGACAATGACGACGACGACGATGACGGCGGCGGTGAACGACGACGACGATCGGTGCAGTCTGCGTAGCGAGTTTTGTGGTAAACGGGCGGCTGGATGTGGTTGGATGATTCCCCGTGTGGACGGGCCACGTTTGTACACAAGCTGGAAGACACGCCGTGGCGTCGTGCACCGGTGGCGTAGTGCAAAGTCTAGGCTTTTCTGCTCGGTAAATAAAACACACCGTGACGACGCCGCCGCCTCCGCCTTCGCCTCCGACGCCCTCTTCTTCTCTCCTCGTTCACCTCATCCTCGTCCTCCTCCTCTTGTTCGCATCTCTCTCTCTCTCTCTCCTCGTTCATCGTTCCTCTTCCTTCGTCCTTCCTCCGAGCTTCTTTCTCGCCTCGTACACGCTGCGGGCGTAAAAAAGTTCCAAGGCGGGCGAGATTGTTTCGCGGTTGCGTAAAATGCGGCTGGAAGCAAATGAAGCCGCCGACGACGAGTAATCTCGCGCGAAGAGACGCCTCCGCTCGCGTCCTCCCGGTTGCTGGCTCGCGGACGACCGTGTACGAGCCAGAGCGGGAGCGAGAGAGCCTGGCGAGACGTTATGAGCCCGGCGACACCCGTTATGGGAGCTGATGGATATTAATAGGGGGTAAGCGGAATTTCATTCATCGCGGTTCCGTCTTTCGCCGCGTTCCTCGTTGATTAACGCACCCGAGTTTCCGCGAGTTTTCGGACTGGACGACGCCGAGCCGAGCCACGCCGAGCCGAGCCGAGTCGATCCCGCGCCACGGAAAAAGGAACGGTAAGCCAGTGTGTAATAGAGGCTCGTGAAAATCAACCCGTCGGGATAATTTACGGCCGTTTCGGTCTTGTACTACCAATTAGATAATCATCGGGATGGCCGCACAATGTTGTAGAATTTATTGTCTCGGCTCGCTCCCTTCTCGCGCTTTTTGATTCCATCGAGATAAAAATGTTGCTTGTAAAATCGCGTTTTAGTGCTGCGCCGGACTTTTTAGTGCTGCGCCGTATCCGGCGATTCAACTGACTCCCGATTGTGGGATAAAATGATCCGAGAGCTTTTTTAAACAACGCCATCTACAACGGGCACTGTGCAACATGCAAAAGACGGATAAGTTGCAGAAATGAAAAACTAAAAAATGTATTAACCCTTAACGGTCCGGATGTATTTCAAGTTTACTTCCCACCGGGTCCAAGCTATTTTTCATACGAAGAGAAATTGTGGACTCACCGTTTGTATAGCAAGTATAGAAAGGAAAATATTTATATTTTATTTCTTTTTATATTTGTAAGTCGATTCAGTAAGTAAAAGTGCCATGCCGCTTATATGGCGTCATTGGTACGTTAAGAGTTAACTTTTGCCTCGGTCTCCTCGACAGGTTGAAAAACGCGTCATATGTTATAACGCGCAAAAGACCGTGACCCAGCCGAATGATAAAAATGTGTGTACTCAACGTCCGCTCACCCCCGCAGGATTTCCATCAATTAGGCTCTCGGCGGGACAAACCTTTCCATCGCGGCGGTCGAGAATAATGGGCGCGTAATTTTCCATTCCGGGGGGTTGTCAACGTTCTTCGGGAAAACACGTAAGAGGCGAGATGAGAAATTCCTGGGAATTACGGCGGGGCGAACAGATCGCGAATGAAACCTAAAAACGGGGGATCGTGTGAGGAGAACAAGGAAGAGAGGGGGGCTAGAGGGGGGGACTAGAGGGGGGGGACTGTGGCACGGAGTGGGTGAAACGGTGCTGGAAATTTACGCAAATGCATCTGTAAATAAGAGAAATGAGGCGCGATGTTAAATTCCTGTTCCACGGGCGCGCGGCGGCGAGGGAAACGGTGATTCATTCTGCGCTGTCGGGCCCGAGAAAAATGTCTGGAAGAAAGGCACCGTTTCCACCGTAATTTGTAGAGAGCACACCCGTCGTCTCGTGACCTCCCCGGGTTTGTCGTAAAAAGTTCCTCGGCCCGGGGTGAGATTGGGTACGCGGGCAACGAGATGAGCGTTTAACGTGTAGACGCCACGTCAGTTGTCACTCAAATTACAAACGGCGTCTCGTTTTAGTGGCGGCCCGGCTAGACGTCCTTGCAAATTATGATTATTAGCGCACAGTGGCGTCTTTACGACGCCTCGTAACGCCGGCCCCGACGCACACCATCGAACGGACCGATTTGTTGCTCAACGTCAAGCCCCGTGTCATCGAAACAGGATCGAGACGCGAGTCAAAATTCAATTTCACGTCGTTCTCGCGGTTCAACGCTACGCAACTCGCAGCTTTATTTATCAATTTATTTTCGAAACATTTTTGAAGGTACGTCTTGCCGACATTTTTCCTGTTGTGCCCGGTGTGACAGCTATTCGCTCATTTTAATAGCCTGAAAACGTCATCGTCCGCGCAGAGTGGGTGATCTGTATGAACATGTAGATACAAAAAATGTTCATGAAACCAGATCGTTAATTAGTATATATATGCATAATTTCTTTTCAGTTTGAATGGAGAGTCTCAGAAGTATGTTCTGCCCTTGAAGGCGATACACCTCCTATCAAAATAATTTTGTAAGGATAGTTTTCTATCCTAGGATTCTGCAAACTAAGAAACTCCTAAAACTACTTCTGTTTGTAACGAGTAACGTGTAACTAACATTGTTATGAATTTTGTCGACATTTTTTAACAAACTTACCACCTTGGAAAGTTGGGTAACATCGAACCGGGCGTGTTAACCCATTAACTGCCAAATTTTAGAATGAAACTGAACTGTCAGGCGTACCAAATATATTTCTGGCGCCGAATGGTGTACGTAAAATTCCAAAATCCCCAAATGGGGATCGTGGCAGCTAATGAGTTAATATCAATTAAGAAAGAATTTTTCAGAAAGAATATGAGGGAACATATTTGTGAAAATGTGTATCGAATGTGAATGTGCTTAAAATGGACACGTGTTTTTTGGACGAACCGTACCTTATAACTTTAGAGGATCCACTTGATCCGATGTCCCAAGCATTATTTTCGTTCCCATCGAACGGAGGTTATATTAGTTGGTACCGCTTGTATTACAAAGCGCATTTCTGCCTGGGAATTGGGTAGATTTTTGTTGCATAAACGGAAATACGAATTTTCGGATAGCGTTGCGACGTGTTTGCACAGCAGGCTATCGGGAACGGCCACGAATTTGCAGCTGCGATTACGAATTCTGGCTGGGGTCTGGCCTCGATGGCGTAGCAATCAAATTATCGTAGCAGAGGGCTCGTTTCAGACAACGATTTTAAATGGGGTTGGAGAGGCCACGAAGGGAGCGATCAAACTACAGGAAACAAGCCCTTCTCCGATGAAACAGGAAGCATGAACACTATCGAGTTTTGTATAAACTCGTTAAGAGCTCGGCGGATAACGGATCGCGTCTGCTTCAATCGAGAGATCAATCAATTATTACTTGGAGCACTTCGCGTTTCGTTCGGCTGACGGTGAATTCGAAAACGTACCCGGTGCGAGACAAAATTCTATCGTTTTATAGCGAACAGATTGCGACCGGTTCGTCACGCGAATAAGAAACGAGGACAGATTTCAATTGAAATGGAGATTCTACCCTGTTTCTAGCCATCTAAATATCCAAAAGGTGTTCCCAGACAGCCTAATTGGGGAGCCCAAGCTGTCATTTTTCTGATTGAATTTGAAATTGAACCGCGACCGTTCCGTGAAACATCGAACAAACGAAAACTTTAATAATCCTCGGCACAGCATAATCATCCGGAACGTCTTAATTATCGCGAAACGCAGCGTCATCGTACCAGACATCGGCCGTGCGACGTTCACTCACCTGTCCCACGTGTTCCGTGACGGTTCGTACATTAAGACCGTTAAAAACTGTAGCGACAGCTTGTTTTCTCCTGAAAGGCTATTGTGCCATGAGGTCTACATTAACGCGGATGCTCGAAGGACACCTGTGCGGCCAGATGAACCGGCATCGAACGTGTTCTGCCCCTGTATTGTCCCGCAGATACTGACGGTATTCATTCCGTCTCGAGTGTGTATTGCGTCGACCATTGAAATTCGAGCCTGGAAATGCCTCGTGAGCTTGCTATGATTAAAATTCCCTCCTCCTCCAAATTACAGTGACACGCGGATAGTTGTCTCACGCGATCGCAATGTCGCAAAAACGGAATGCAAACGTTTAAGAGGATCGAGGACTATCGAAACTTCGGAAAATCGATTTTTTTCAATCCTGAAGCATCATCCTTTGCGAACGGGTGAACAATTTTAGACAATTTTCGACAAAATTAGACTGAAATTGTGAGCTCTGTATGAAGCACAGCATCTCTCGCTCTTCAACGCTTCGTAACTTTAACAATTTTAATACTTGTAAAAAGTATTATTATGGTCATAAAACGGTGTCAAAGCAATTCAATTTAATAAAAAACATTGACTTTAGCTGACCTTTGGCTTGTGCCTCCTTAAGGGGAGAATCCCTATTTTTTCTTTTTTTTTTAGATCCTGTATACCGTCGAAAGACTATGTCAGCCGCTAGTAAAGAAATTACGCGAAATGTCCTAGTCTGTGGTAAACAAAAACTATATTCACAAACAAATCAAGCTGGATAAATTTACAAAACTCAAAAAAAAACACCGGGCAGATATATAGATTTAAATATTGCTAAAACATCACGCACTTACTAACGACAACTTTGTATACTAATACTACCGCAATAAAACCGTTTTCTTAGCCATATTCAAATTAAAATATCTGCTAAATGAAACATTTTTCGTCGTGAATGGGTTAATACTTTCTCATAGAGAATACAAAACCGCATCGATTTGTGCATAAAAAAAAATATACGTTTCCATTTAGAAAACCAAAGTCGACCTTTAAATCTCCTAAACGCCTGCACTTATAAACAAATCATGTACACCATATCGTGTCCTTCTCGATACCACGTAACATCTGCAGAAATAATTATTTTGTACAACGCATAATTCAGACGTTATTCGAGGTGGTCGAAAATGTTCTACAAATTGCAGAACAACATCATCCTTTACTTGAAAAAGGCCGATGTTCGACAAATAGTTTAAAATTGGAATAAAACACGAAACCGGCTGGGAAGTTGATATTCTTGGCCAGTCGAAAATTTGCAAACAAGGGGGCAACGAAGTCTCCCGGCATTGTCTCAGCCGCGGCGCGGCGGTGCGAGTATTGTCAAATGTCTGAGCGACGCGTCCTTGCCCGAGCGTGAAGCCTCGCATAGCGCGCGTCCTCGCGCGAGTGCAGGTGCGCCTGTATGCAAATGTCGGGGCCGCGAGAGCACACGAGCGTTAATTGAAATAACAGTTAGACTATTGAATCATTCAATTAAGCGAATTCCGAACGAGTCGCGCGACTCCGCGGCGCGGCGCTGCGCGGCGTCTGCGTCATTTCGATCTAATTACGACGCCGAGCTAAGTGGCTGAGTGGATTTCCTACGTTCCCGTGAATGCGAACGAATTTCTGCTGCGGGCATCCTTTTCACCGACGCCGACGAACGTTCGAGCCCTCGCAACGGCTCGCAGACATTATTTGTTTGTTCATGGAATATGTAATGCCACCAAGAAACTGAAAATTATAGCGTTGATGATGGAATTTCTACGGGGGACCCGGTCTTTCTTATTCAAAATGGCTGCCGCATTCTTCGCGCGGACTCGACTCTCATTATCCTCGCCTCTATCGTTAACTGCGTCTCGAGTTACTGTGCGAACAAAAAAAAAGAAAATAATAATAATCGGACCGCATAATAGAGACACGTAGACGGTTAAACGGAGCGATTTTCATAATACAGAAATTATACATATCGTTCGTCCAACCGTCAATTCAAAAGCTTCGTACTCGTGTTTAGCCTTTCGTGTGCTGAAATTCGGCTCGGCGCGGTCGAGACCTCCGCCTATACTTCTTCAGATTGCTACCCTACACCTTGCGTCCGGGCTTACCTATGCACAAACCTTCGCCGGCAAACGAACAACCCAATTAACTCGCGACAACCTCGGAACACTTCATCAACGTGTACCGCGAGTGCACACGCGCCACTGAAACCACATGCCGCGGATCCCGGCGCGCGTATAATGATATAATTGGTCGGCGACGGTGCATTAAACATTCCAGTTCGCCAGACAAAACAAAAACTTCGAGAAGGTATAGTGCGCGCGGATGGGGGCTAGACCGTCTCTGAAATGAATAACCTCGTGTCTTTGCTCAACGGCGGCGCCAGAGTTTCGTTAGTGTTTGCAGATTTTCGCACGCGCGAGTATTCATCTCCGTTCCGTTCCTCGCGACTCTTTTTCTACGGAGATTCACATAATTTCTGTAAAACGAGCATCTTCGAAAGAAAAACTAATCTGTCTAAATGTCTATGTACTATCGGGACGAGGTCTCCTAGTGCTGGACATAATTAGGTCTTATCTTCGTCCTAAATTGCTTTTAAACTTCGTTGTAACGACGAGCGGTTTAAAAACGAGTTACATTTATTACAAGTACAGTGGTTTCTCTGTATATGTCGCCAAGGCTTGGATGATATGTTTATCATTCCCCGACGTTCGCGGAATTATCCCCACTACTTCCCTTCGAATCACGCTGAAATCTTTCGCTTTTTACTAAAAATTTCCGTGGAGGGGAACAATTGAAAGTCTATGAAATAAGTTTTTGCACTCCACTACCACGGAGTGTACCTCGTGAGGGGCCGCGAAGCTCGAGAGGCCTCGGATGCCGAGGAGTGTAAACATAACACAGCTCAGGTATGTCCCCTGGACGATACAAGACCCGTGTTGTTGACATACGTACATCGAGAATTCATCGGAATGGTTTTAAATAGCTTTTAACACTAAACCTACCACGCCCGTCAAATTGACCTTTTCAAACTTCTGTTTACAATTCCGTACATACAAAATGATCATATGGCTATTTATCTTCACGACTTTTCTTAAAGTATGTATACAATATGTTTTTCAGTATTTATTTCTCGTTTTATTTTTTTTCCCCAAGAAATATATATATATATCTTGTCGTACCTACCGCGGCCGGTCAATTTGACCGCACGAGATAATATGGTATTTACTCTTCTAAACCTAAACAATCAGTATAAAAGAAAGGCTATTCTCTATGGGGCATGGCCAACTCAAAATAAATGAGCCGCCTTATTGAATAAGTTTCATAGCAAATGCATCCAAATCGTAAAGGTGGACGATACAGTACAATTTTGTAAATCGAGGAATGAGCGTCGCAGTATTTTTTGCATAATCGCAATTGTATAAAAATAAATTTGTATCGTCATTTTAGGGAAGTAGTTCGTCTACTAATTTATTCAGCAACAAACTGACTATTATCTACGTTTAATTATACTAAAAATAACTTTTTTTAACACGATCACGCCGGCACTGCTATTTGTGTTTCTCGCCGTGGGGCGGCGCTCGTATTCATTCTTTACTTTTTTCAATTAATATACGTTAAATTTTCAACTATATGGCAATTTTTTCTAATTACTGAACAAACTACATTTTGATGGAACATTCAGGTGTAAGCCACCGATCGGGAGACTCGAGTGCGAGCCTCCGGTGGTGCGCGCTAGCGTCAACGTGTTCGGACTTGACTCTCATTGGATGCTATTCCCCACGTTTCCACCACGACCCGGTCCCGTGACGCGTTTCGTCTCTGTCGTACATACTCTGGTACTGATAGAGACAGAGAGAGAGAGAGAGAGAGAGAGAGAGAGAGGGAGAAAGTAACTTTTTATCCTCATCACTGTCAAAAAAATCGCTGCTCATACGAGCATTCGCGTGAAACCGTCAAATAAGTCGTGCCAGGAGTTGATCCGAAGAACTCAAGTGCCTGCTTGATAATACTGTTTCATGACAAATACATCCAAAGGTGGACGACACATACAATTGCAATTACATAAAAATAAATTTGTATCGTCATTTTATGGAAGTTGTTCATCTACTAAGTCATTCCGCAGCGAATTAACTATTCTCTACGTTTATTGTATTAACGATACCTGTTTCTAAGGACCGGTCATTTTGACCACGTACGGTAGGAACAGGTATACAAAAAGTGACGGTAGGTTTAGTGTTAAAATCTGTGCTTGTTTCCTCACTTTTTTTATTTACCATACGATTCATATATTACCCCTGGCAAAAAATTGTTGATCAGGCAAATCAAGTATCTGTCATTGTAAATCTTCATGTTTTCAATGTGGAAAATATTTCCATTAACGATGATAGCAAATGCAATGATAAAACATGTCACATATAAAAAGGTATTAACCCTTAGCTCTCGAATGGCGACTGTAAGGAGTCACTAAAAGTTGCTGTATCATTATTCAAAATATTTTGTACATTATTAAATTTGACTGTATTTAATAAATTACTAAACATTTCAGTATTGTACGAGTAAATTGTCATTGACATTTTTATATACAAGGAAAATATTCTAGGTTGGAAGAAATGTTTCGATTTGAAGTTAGAATAGCTTCGAGTGCAAAGGGTTAATATAACAATATTTGTTTTCTTACAGTTTACAAATTGAGTAAATTGGACAATGATTTAAGGGAGAGCTGAATTACCCTCAAGCATTCAGAACATTTTTATGGCAATACAAAAAATATCCTACCACTTTGTTATGCTATTGAAGTGTCCTTATACTTTTCTCTTACAAGTGAACAGCTTATTATTGAATGTATAGTAAAAAGCAAAACAATTCTTCGTTAATATTTTTCTAAAATATTATTACTTCCTACACCATAATTGTTCAATATATGGGCTATAATACATTTACAATTTTAATAAAATATTTTCTGTCAGGAATAGTATTATATTATAATTTATTCTCTACATTGTTTACGAGGTTTATTGTATAAATTTGTGTCGTATAGCATTTATTTCTCGCAGAGAAGGCGACAGGACATCGAGGCAGCGTTTTCAGCTTGTTTCATTGCGCGGTCGGCGAGTGCTCGCAGGCGATCGGCACGCAGACAAGTTAACAACGGTCCGGCGGCGAAAAATCGTTGAAATAATCCGCATGCGATGAGACGGTCTTCCCGTTCTCGCTTCTGGAGTCACCCTTTTCCTGTCGCTCTTTTCTTTTTCATCGGTCAACCCGCGGAGAATGAAAAGGCTCCGGGCGAGTATAAAAGTCGGCCGGGGCACGCGGAGGGGGTTTGGTTTCGTGGCGGCGCGTATTATCGAGCGAACCTGCAATTATTTCGTAACGGTGATCTTATTATAAGGCAGATTTCACGTGCGATGGGAGCGGAACTCTCCGGCCGAAACGCGGAGCCGCCAGACGAGGACCGGAAACGGCTCAATTCTGTTTCCGATCGATTTAGCCGGGGCGCAGCTGCGTCCCATTCGTGCACAGCCGAACGTGATTTAACGCGTTTCGTTGTTGATGGTGGGAAATCTTGATTTTTTATCGTTCGACACCGAGTGGATACATACGGTGCCCCGACGCGTTTTGCCAGCCGTTAGTCGGGCTGTTTGTTTGCCGGCCACGCGGGGAAATAAATCTGTCGATTGAAATGATGAGACGGGGGAGGGGGTTGTAATTCACGGCGCGCTTTGTTTTTCCGTGTCCCGTGTCCTCGCGCGCGCACGCTCACCCTCCTGTATTTGTTAAAAAAAATATTTGACAACGCGTCCCCGCCACTTTTCTACTGCCCGTCTTGTTTCCACGATTTTATTTGCGGGTAAAATCCTTTTATTTCTCGCGCCCGACACTCCGAGCCTTGCAACGACTGTGTTACGTTATCGCGCGGCCGGCATGGCGGAATCCGCGGATCGATATGTTTGACTATATTTTCGAAAATGAAGAATATCGACGAGGACGGCTAGCATTAGTGTCGTAGGCACTGTTTGTCTCGATCATAAAATATATACTATACGAAATAACAGATAATCCGAGAATCGAATTTCACGATGCGCTTATTACACGATCAGTGAATGCTCGGTTGTTTCGTTGGAATGAAATTCGGGGAGGGTGCGATTTCCAGTCGCGGCAAATATGATAAAGAAAATGTTCCCTTTTCACGAAGCAATCTAACGGTCGATCAGCGCGAGTAATCGAACGAAGACAGTGCAGCGGAGAGGAAATAAAATTGTAATCAGAACGTGGCGTGTCACCCTTCGATGTTGCTTACGACCAAAGGGTTGCTAAAAAGGGTCGTGTCCGCGACAGAGGGCGCCCGAAAGTTAATTCTTCCCCCTCGCGGCTGAAAACCGACCAGACGGCCGATCAAATTTTCTACAATGTCTCGCAATTTTCACAGTCGGATTTGTAAGCCGTGACACGTTCTTCCTTGATTGCGTCGATATCGACAGGGGTTGTTCACGTTAACGGAACACCAGATGTAGAAACGCTTCTTTAAACAATTCGATTTCCCACGACAATTCTCACTGAACGATTTGCTGGGCAAAGGGTATTCGTACACATCAGTATTTTCTAGGTGGAGACCTTTAGTCCTTTCTCTGCTATGATCGCGGTTACTAATTGTTCGGGTACTGACCTATTTTCGTATTATTTTTAGTTCGACGACCCGATATTTTCAAAATGAATTTTGTGGACTGTTATTTATCCTGATTTTCGAGTTCTTCGAAGTCTTTAGTCTTTGTCTACTACTTTATACGATTGTTATAAGTATACAGCGGATTTTATGCATTTATGACAAAAATGACTAGGCTTAATTTAGAACAGTAAGAACATTAAACAAATTTAAAAGTACAGTTATATTATTTTCAATCTATTAAACCTACTAGGAAAGAAAATTAACTCCTACTTTGAGTAAAAGAGTTATTCTGAGAATTTGATGAATTTACAATAAAATAAACAGTTGAAACATAACACTATGAAGCCATTAGAAGAATTTAATAATATTGTTACAACGTCGTCGACTTGTTAAAATTATTAAAAGAAAGTGTGCATTTTCATTTCATTTCTGTGCCTGAAAATTCGCTTGGACGATTCTTATGTTGCGTAAAGATCCACAGTCTACTCGCAATGATCTGGGATTGAACATCCCGCCGATGTTCCCGTTGAACAAACCATTGTCGTCGCCGCGGCGGCGATCGGAACTGAAATGAACGTCGCCACGAGAAAAAACGCTCCGCGTAGAAAAACAATTGATTCGGCGCCGTTAATGCGGAGCCGGCAGCTACGGCGAAGAATACGTGGCACGGCCATTTGTCAAACGTGCTCGTATCGGTAGATCGAAATGGACGCCGGCAATATATCTGCCTTGTGCCTTTCTTCGATGTGTTCGCCACGGATAAGGATCGTGATGGTAGCCACCCCCTATTACAAGCATTTCCAGCCGGCCTCGTTGTTGCACGGCCGGAACAACGGACGAGCCCGATCGTCAACCGATTCCTGACGTATAGAGATAGAGAAACGGAGAGAGAGAGAGAGAGAGAGAGAGAGAGAGAGAGAGAGAGGAGCACATAGAAACCGGTACGAACAATGCGCGTCGTGATTCGCAAACGATGACGAATGCTGCTTGTTACCGGTACCTACTATTGCTCGTTACCGTTTCTTTGGCTCGCGCGACTCACTGAAAGGGACGCGCAGGGGTCGTTTGTCAAGTAAAGGGGTCACCGCAATTTCGTCCCGGTGAAATACGCGAGCCCGAGACGTACATATTTGTGTGTCTTTCCCGGTTTCCTTTTCCTCGGTGATATATCTTCTTTATTAACGAGTCTCCGTTGTTTTTGCCCCGGGGCGAACTGTTGCCAAAACATCTCTATCGCAATTAAAGTAATCCGATCCACCCTCCCAGACCTTAGCAGATATCTGGCTACAATTTGTTACCAAAGGAATTAACAATCTATAGATTAAGACCGAGACAGCTAACGGCGGTGAGATCGAAGAACAAGATAATTGGAGTTTCCTGGAATAAAGCAGAAATCCCGTTACAAAGAAACGGAACGCAAGTTATTAAAAATGCGGTAGCGTTGTATTTAATATGGTTCGATGACAAGCGAGCGGTGACCTTTGTAACAGATATCCAGGGGCACCTTTACGAAAGTTTTGAATATCAACATAACAGTTGATTTGTTCACTTTTGTCGCCGCACTGTGCCGCCTATCGCGAATTATCGGAAGAGAATGATTCGAATGGCTCGTGAACTGTCGCCGGTGGCTTCCTTTCAAGCCCGTGCGGCGAGGCGTTAAATAATCTCGACGAAATGTCATATTTATAGCGAGCTGCCGGTCACTAGTTATAATTCGCGACGCGCAAAAACGATTCCGCTCATTACCGCCGAAACAATTAATTACCCGTCGGTCTGGAGGGTTTCAGTCGACGAACGGGCATTTTGTAGCTCTGTTCGGCCGTTTTCCGACTTTTTTTTTTTGTTTGCCGGCGACGCGACGCACGATGGTCTGCGTATTCGCCGGTGACCGAACGGAGGGAAACGAATGCAGAACAATATTTCTCGATGGCGGCGGCGGCGGCGCGTCGGCTGCCGATAAATACGGACTTCGCGCGTACAGCAAGGAGCGCCCTACCGGTTTTGCGGTATCTCGAACGGCTTAATGGCACTGTTAACTGCCGTATTATTTAACGGGGATTTATGCATTGCAGTCTGCCGATTAAAACACTACGGTGGCCGGCGCCGGCGGCCGAGAGGGGAGGACAGGTGCAGGGATAGGTCGTGCGATATAGTGTGGGATTACGGGGATCGACAGGTTGAAAACGAGTTTTCTGCTGCAGCATTACAATAAGCTCGCCGTATTTTATCAAACATTTTAGCCCGCTTATTACCCCTTGCAAATTCATGCGAACTTGACGGTTCGTCGCGACGTCGCGTCGCATACAATTCTTTTCGCCAAACTCTGATATCAATTTTTACTGCAACCTATTAACACTTTACCCATCGGCGATTATTTAACCCTCTGCGCTATAACGTGAGACTTGTGATGAAGACTCTGAACACAGTTTGATAAATATGTAGACTCCCGCTCAAAAGTATCTGGACACTTACGAAATATTAGCATTGCGTAAAAGTTATTTCAGTGCCTAAAATGGTGTGAACAATCGATTTTGATTAGTTTGTTATGAAATATCTAACGTTTTAAATTAAAAATTACGTATGTGGAACTTACTAATACTACAGTAAAATTAAATACGAGATTCATTGACGTATTCACCGCGGAGTGTCCGGATACATTTGAGCGGTAGTGTATGCTTTTAACTCCCTCTAAAGTGAAATAATATTCTATGTTGCTGTTAATGTACAGAGAACATATAGGCATATAATAGATATACATTCTCTCTCTGTTCCAGAAGAAGTTCTAATCACTGCAACCGTAAAATAAATCGTAGTGCGAGAGGTTAATGCTTGTCAGACACAGCGGGAAGAAATCAATACAATGGATGGATAAATAATTGACTTCGCAAATCCCTTATTTAGAAACGAATAAGATAAGATGGGATCATTCAAAGTAAAACAAAACGCGGCGCTCGCAAATAATAAAACAATGTGCGCAACTCATTCAAAATCAGCGAAGAACTCGTCAATTCGAGGGACGTGTAAGGATCATACTGTACAGTCAGGTAAAACCTATTTAAGTTGAATGTTATTCGTCGCAAAGGGACAATGAACAGGAGTTTTTCGACGAACAGAAGATTCAGATCCGGTCGCATCCTCCGTTCAACGGAGACCAGCGTTCCTTATCTCGCCAGAGCAAATTCGTCGCGAGTGAATCACCGATAGTGCATTATCAGCGAGCACCAGCTACCTCGTAATCGCTCGAACATGCCTCTTAATCCGGAACAATATGCCGGTACAACGGTTCCCGGTGTCTTTTGTTCGGGGAACATATTCCATTAAAATTCCCGGAACATTTCCAACGACCGCCGAGTCGCGTCTCCGAGGATCCCAGAATTTTCCGTGAATGCAGAAGAACGCCCTGTGCTCTCTCTCTCTCTCTCTCTCTCTCTCTCTCTCCCAATATTCCGGCGTGGAAGGGAACAATTCTAAGGTCGCGCGATAACACACCTCGTTGGCTGCTAGGCGGGTTCGAATCGCGGGGGTGTTGACGGGGAGGGAGGGGGGACAGGGATAGGAGAAGGAAGACGGGGTAGAGACTCGTGCGTCATCCACGTCACGATCGCTGCCAATGGGATCTCGGATCCAGCGGCGATGCTATTGAGGATTTGCATCTCTTGCCTGCCGCGACGAATGCAAGAGGAAGCTCGGGTTCGTGAGCCGGTGCGACGAAAACGATGGGAAATCCGGTTGGGTATATACCGTATAGGTATGCCCCGTGCGATGGCCGAAGGTGCGACAAGGATACAAACGGTATAGGTGGAACACGATAGCGTCGGCTAGAACGGGGCGGAAAGTCTCGCGGAGCACGTTGGACGGAAGGAGACGGCACGGGAAGAGAGAGAGAAAGCGAGAGACAGATAGGTACCGAGAGAAACGGAGCATGGTCGATGTGTCTAGCCTAGCCCGGTTGGCTGGTTGGCTGGCTGGCTGGCTGGTTGGCTGGCTGGTTCGGGTGGCTGGTTGAACCAGGGACCGTCTAGCTTGCGTCTGCCCCGCACAAACTCGGCATTATCTATACGTCTAGACACCCCTGCGCCACCGAGAGAAGACCATAGCGGTTTGGCGCTCCGCTTGTAATTTACAGCGTGCCCCACCGTGTCTCTACATCTACGATCCCGCAAATTTCTCTCTGCAGCCGTTCCTGTCCCTTTGCTCCCTCTCTATCCTCCCTCTCCCCCTTTGTCCGTCTTTCTCCTCTCCTTTCACCTGGCTCTTTCCACGCCACCCCATTGACCTTCGTCCCCGTGCATATGTACCCGGCAGACGACACGTTCCTCGATCCTCGCGGAACGCATCAAGGACAGAAAGAAAGATACATAGAGAGAGAGAGAGAGAGAGAGAGAGAGAGAGAGAGCGCTAGCTCGGTGTCTCGTAAGCGTCGCGAACACCGCGGGGATGATCGATCGACAAGAAACACTCAGAGGCTGAGGATGCACACAGAAGTGGCGCGGCAATACGCGAATCACTGCGGGAATTCCTCTGAACACGCTCTCTCTCGATGTTGATGAAGCTCGCGTGCGGGACGCGGCCACTTCAGATATCACCGGCGGTGTACGCGCGATCGAGGGGATCGCTGATAGGCCACGTGAAAAGGGAAGCAGGCGTCAATTGGTATACACGGGTGTACACGACTACGCGTGAAGAGAGTGCGAATATTGGTATCGTGATAACGACATGGGGTGGAGTAGGAGGAGGAGGAGGAAGAGGAGCAGGAGGTGAGAGGGAGAGGATGCGCAACCCCTCGCGTGTCCAAAAGTACGCCGGCTCTCTACCCCTGACCGCGTTATCTCCCGAACGGGTAGCGTATATCGACGATCTTTCGGTGATTAATTCCAGCTGTTGGTGCTAGGAGGCTCCAGCCAATTGAATCTCTCTCTCTCTCTCTCTCTCTCTCTCCTATCAGGCTCGCTCCGTTGCCTTTTATCCCTTCGGCCGGCTCGCGTTTCCTCGATGATGGCTTTCCGAGAAAGAGGACGCCGCCGTGTAAATAATAGATCCCGTCTAATCGGCTTATCGTGTCGGGGACAGGTGAAGAGGGAGCCAGGGAGGTGGGGGAGAGGCGAAGGGCGGCGGCGAGCCCGTCGTCCACTTTTCCTTACAAACTTTCCAGGGTACGAGAAAGAACAAAGTTGCGCGTTCCCTTTTCCGAAGCCCGGACGCGGTAACACGCGCAACGTTCGAATTTCCAGAACGTAATTTTCCCAAAGGAATCGGTCCTCGCTAATGCGAGAGTGGTTACGGAAGGAGAAACGGATAAAAGGAGGCGAGATAAAGAGGGGAGGAAACTACGGGAGAAAGAGAGAGAGAGAGAGAGAAGAGAGAGAGAGGTGGGAGAGAAGGAAGAGAGAAAACCGACAGAGCTCGGGTGCTAGTGGCGACGGAGTTTGAGGGTTGAACGAGCTGACGCTTTAAGCGATGTAAGTTACAGAAACTACGCTTCCGACCAGTCTCGGGCGCAGATTAGTCGTAATCTTGGCGCATTGCACTCTACAGCCATTTCCATCCCCCGAGCACCCCCACCCCGGGCCGACCTCACAACTACAAAGGTTTCCAAACCGTTACCTCTCTTCCTCGCCGAACCAAGACGAACGTTCCAGGACGCACCTAAATTCACGTACACGTGCATCGCCGCCGCGCGACAGACTGTACTTGCCGCGGTATCGCCGCTTTGATTATTTCCTGCAGGCTTAAACCGAGACGTCTACGCCTTCGTAGCCACGAGTTACAACTGCGCCGGAGATTAAACGCTTCTTGGTTTATAGCCCGCCCAGGTCTTTAGGCTCCGTTTACGTGGCTCGACGGGATTTTCCGTGGTAACTCGCCTCCCTTTTATGCAGCTCTTACTGGAAATCGATAGCACGCCGATCCTGCCCGTCACTTGCCCCGGAAACTTCCACCTTGTCGGTCCGTGGATGCATGACCACCTGACAGTAGCTTCTTTCGGGTCGCGCCGGCCCGCAAAAACATTTTCCGAATCAAAGTTCTCCGACGTCTTCTTCGCCGAATGCGTTATTCATACACGGGTGCCGAGGACTTGATAGATTACCGTTTTTTCTCGTGTGTACGGGGATTGTATAGGATATTTCATCGACGGGAAGGATTTTTGTCCTTCGCCAGTCGGTGCTGACTCCTTCTATAGCAACGAAGATATCGAACAAACCGCGAAGAACGCCGAGGGTGCAGTCTGCTCTTCGACGTTTCTGACAATTACATTGTTAGACTTTCGCAGCTGCTACAGTATCGAAACTGTTTCCGGTTTCTTGCGAGAAACGAAGAAGAAATGGCGGACAAAGGGCAGGATAAGGCCGAGGACAGGAAGATCGAGAAGAGTCATGCAAGACGGAGAGATCACGCGAAGAATGCGGTGATTTTCGACAAGATCTGGTACACGCGACTCGTTCGTCTGCCGTCGTCGTTCGAGGTCATCCGTTTGATCCGATAATATTTTGTTGAATTTTAGCAAGGAAGTCACTTTGCAGGACAAAATCTTTCGGCGTAGCTGGCCTATGAAATACGAACACCTGACCGGTGAATTCTTTAAAAAGGTACCACGAGGAGATTCGGGGGGGAATGCACGGTACAATGTCCACGATATTCACCACTCGAATCTTAATGTGTCCCGGTGTCGTTGACCGTAGGTGCTGGCCGAAGAATGCAGAAAGAAGGGACTTCCGGCGGACACTTTCGAACGCAAACCACCGGAAGATGCGATTAAACATTCGCCGATTCTCCTAAAACCGTCGCCGGCCATTCCCAGAACGACATCCGGGATGGTGGGTCTGCGATCGCGCGGCCCAGAATACAATCTCGAATTCACCGGCCGCTGGTACATTTCTCCAAGATGGACGATCGAGCCACCGATGAAATCTGGCGAGTTCCGCGTCACGCAACAAAGCTTCATCTTTCTCGGTTAAGACTCGCATCAACTCGATTGCAGAAATTGTAAGTTGTCGAGCACCTACACACTATATTAATCCTTCGGGGACGACGATGGGTTGCCGGTTTTCGACTTTATACGATTTTACAGACGTTGCAATAATCTCTTGATTTTTAACCATTTTTGTTTTTTATGTCGGTGACGACAAAGAAAAGAAAAATTTGTATTTTAGTAATAAAGTAATTTGGTAGAGATTCTTTTGAAAAAAATGTTTCAAAAGAAAGTTACCAGGCATAGAGAAAAATTGTGCCGCTCATAGTTCAACTGAATTTTCGTTTGAAACATTTTCGAGTAATGGAATTGAAATATAAACTGTATTATTGTAAACAATCTAATAGATGATCCTCCCTAGAGGAGATTAGATAGAGCCGGTTCTCCCCAGTTCTCTTGTGCCTATGCTATTTAATGTGTAGAAGCTCGGCAACTTACGATCTCTGTACACTGCAAGGTACGCGATTACTGGGTCGTTAGAATGTATTTTGCATCGTCAACCTACGTATCGCATTAAGATAATCAACATGAAATTACGTCGTTAGATTAAACTTTTATGTAGGCCGTGGCACGAAGGTGTATAATCTGTCGATCAGTTGACTTACAATTAGCGTTAACACTAGATTCATCGATATTGATAAGAATAGGTGTAAAAAGTACTATATGCTAACGTTCGAAGTTAGAAAATAACTTGGGATACGTATTGATTGTGTATAGCTAAAAAATAATATTTATTGTTCCTATGCAGCGTCAAATCAACGGGTTCCATAAATCTTAATGTTAATACTCAATCGAGGAATTGATACAAATTGTTGACTGCATGTTTTTCTGTATACAGTGCATTGTACACTGTAACACGTGTATCAAAAAATAGATTGTGGAAGCGAGTTTGTTTGCAAACAGTGTGGCAATGAAAGTTTTTTTTCGGAGAACATGAAAAATGTCGGAGTAATATTTATATAGAAAATATACTTTGTACATGATATATAGACACTCTAAAATGAGAGGTTCGTTTCGTTCGTAGGGTATTTACACGCCGAACCACTTCTTTTTGAGAGTCGGTGGTAGCTTTTCTGTTAGAGATATCGGGTTCACTTCGACGGCAACCATTTCTTCGTCGTTTAACCAGTCCAGATAAACCAGGTGCTGTGAACAGTGCGAACATTTCCTCTTACTTTTATTCAAGATTCGTTCGATAGAGAATTGAAATTACCTTGTACTTCTTCAGAACTTGGAAGGTTTGCTGGGACTGCGAGCTCAGAATGGAACTACTGTCCTCCGTGATGTCGCCATTTTCGCGTTTCGGAATTTTCGCCTCTTTGTCCGGGAGCTCGTTCGACTTATTGATCACGTAGACCGTCGAGTCGTCGTGCATGATTATAATGTTCTCGTTCCGAGAGTCGAAAATTATGTTCGTTATGGGGAATGATCGCGCGAGCCATTGTTTCGGCAGTCGGCTTTGCAAGTTGTTCGAGAATTTCGTGTACTGCCTCTGCAGAAGGTTGTACTCGACGATCTGAAATAAAACCCGGGGATTGAGTGCTACAGATAATTACCGCTAAAACCGCGGCGTTTTACGGTTTTTAATTTTGCTCGTGGTGAGATATTGGAAGAGAGTTATAGCAGTAATCTAGCGCAAGCTCCGTGGAAGGCAGGAAATCCTGCGGATGGATTAGACGTTTTTTACGAGCTGCTGTAATTACTGTTAACTCATCGTTTTACGACGCCGGGTTGCCTCGCTGTAATGCCTTAATATTTCACAGTTGACCTTATTTTTCTTACCTTGTGGTCAGAATACACCACGACCAAGTTCAGAGTATCTTTCTGTACAGCCATGGCTGTTGGAGGGCAATTGTACTTAGGCAGCAACCACGCCACAGGCGCGTCTGTGTTTACAGTTTCGCTAACGTTGTAGATTGCAATTGCGCCTTGGCGGTCGGCGCAAACGAAATATTTACTGTCAGGAGAAAAACAAACCAGTCCTACGTTTACGATAGACTCCTCGTTCGTGTGGAATGAACCGAGATGCCTCAAACGTTTCTTTTCTACTTTGTAGAGCGTCACTGTGTTCCTCTTTCCGTCATTGTTAATCGTTACGAATAATTTACCGTTTGGACTGAATAACATTTTCTGTATCCTGGTTGCAGAAATGTCGGAGTCGTTCTTCGACAATTGCGTGTCCCCTTCGACAACGTCAAAGTTGAAAACTCTAACGTGACTATCGGTCGAGTACACAATTGTTTTGGAGTCTTTATTGATGGCGCAAGAAATGATACTTTCGTCTCCTTTCGTTTTTAATTGTAGCAATTTTATTGGCTCCTCTTCTAGCTGATGTATCATACCGGGATGAACAGACTCTGAAGAAACTTTAATAGGAGAACCAAGCCTCCACAATTCAAGGAAATTTGTGTATCTTAATAAAATACACCTAGATTTTCTACAAACAGTAGAGCACGGTGGCTGAAGCAACGGAGGATACTTAAGGAGGACCTTGGGTGGATAGCTCGATTGAGCTAGATATCCATCCACGCCAGCAGAGTATAGTTTTCCATCTGCATCTACGAGAGCCCTCACATCGTGAGCATGCAACCGCCTTTCAATTCCTTTTACCCATTGTGGTTTGCCAGTAGATTTTGTAATTATTTTACAAAAACTTCTTACCACAGGGTCAACGCCGGCGCAATATACAACGTTCATATCATGGGATAACGTAACAGCTAATACGTCTGCAGTATGACTTTCGTGGGATTCGATTAAGGTCCCTATGTGAGGATCCCAAAATGATAAACAGCCACGAGAATCTCCAGAAACTATAACATTATCATCTGTAACAGCTAAGCACCAAATAATAGTCTCTTTTTTAGTCTCTTTTCGAGATGTTGTCATCTTGTGAATCGCGTGGCCCGATATAGCACTCCAAACCCTAATTGTGTCTACGGATCCTGTGTAAATCATTTCTCCTGTGTTGTCCCATTTAATGCAAAGAATTCGTCCCTTCTGTTTGTCAAAAATTCTTTCGTATATCAAAGCATCGCTGGTTACAGTAAACGTATTGATGTATCCGTCCTCTGTACCAACAGCTAAACAAGTTTTTTTATGATTGAGGTCCATGCACCAAGCTGCACCTCCTGTGACTGCAACCTCATTTTTAATAGACGATGTCGATAAATTATATTCTGTTATCATTCCATGGAGACCTGTTGAGAATAATCTTGGACCGATCCACAGAATGCTCTCAATAGAGTTTTCTTGACGTCCAGCTATTGTATATTCCACAAAAGGTGCATTCCCAACATTCCAAACTTCAATGGAATTGTCATTTCTGTAAAAAGATTAGTAAAACATCTGTTATAGTTGTACTTAACGTGGCAGCAACATAAATGTACACAGAAACTAACCTCGCAAGTGCTAACTTCCTGGTTTTTGATTCGTAAGACAAACAAGTAACAGAACGAGGTTCTAAATTATAGAACCTAATATTATGTATTTTACAGGTGGACATGATTTATTTATATTCGTAAGATCATTTACAACAGTGTTGTTAATCTAATTGTACAAACTATATTTACACACTAAAAAACATAACCACAACTGTCACGCACGTGGACCGTGGACTCTGCGATCGAGTCTTTTCGTGTTTTCATATTGGTACCAGTTTTGAATAGAACTGTAGGAATTTATGTATACCCGAATCTGACCTGAATTCGATTTTTGTTATGCTTGAAGTTATCAATACAATGTTAATGAAATATTAATAAAATGACGATATTCCAAATACAGTTCAAGCAATTTGAAAAATCCTGCATTTCATTTGTAACTAAGTTGTTCATATCTATTTATGAAACCAAAGAACATAAATTTTCAAATTATGTACAAATTATTTTTTGTAGAATATATAGACGATAACGTTATATAATTATATAATTGTAAATTAACAGGTGACTAATGTTCGGCAATGAAAACGTTGCTGCGTGTTTATTCTAGTTTTACGACAGGAAAGGATTATGTTGCGCGATATCACGTTAATGAACGTAGTGACTCATCTGTATATAGTATTCTTGTGAGTTATGAAATAGACTGTCATTGAATGTTGACATGGCTTGAATACTATGCTAAATGCGATTATAAACACGTGACTCTATATCCTTTTACATGATTGGGGATTCCCTGTAATATAAAGAAAACTGATAGTGATTTTAATAAATCGGTACTTATGATTTATTTTTTAAATGAAGCGGTTTGTGCTATGTGTTCTGAAATTAATATTATCAACATCTCCCATCACTCACTCAGTACAACATTATCAACTCTTCAAAGAAGAGATAAAATCGCATATCCATTTCCTTATCAGTTAAAAATATTCTAATATAAAATTTCATTTCTACGAAATTGGTGTAGTGTTGATATAATGTAAACTTGATATTTCCCAATTAATGGAAAAAGTTTGAGAATAAAGTATGAGTCGATGCAATCGATATATGATATACAATCGTATGATTCATCTGTACCAATCGTACAGGAGACAATAGTGAATCTACAGTGATCTACAGTTCGCAGAAGTGACATAATATAATGCTAACATATTGTACCGTTGAGTGATTACTAGTTGCATTTGAGCGTTTCATTGGAGAATATTTTTAACGTTCCAGAATCATTATCTACGCTCGTATCGCGCAAGCGCACATCATACTAAAATAAGAGTTTCCAACATTCAACCTACTTCATATCAGTTACTCGCATGAAGTTTCAGTCGATGGTTGATAAGTGGGGGAATGTGACATCTTCGTGTGACTCCAATCCTGCAGTTCTTGTAATACAAACCGTATTGCATAGATAAACGTAATCGACAGTGCAAAGTCGTCCACGTAATTATTATTCGAATCGTATTCGATCAATCCGCAGCTTCAGGATCTTGAAACACTCTATTAAAGAGGTAAATAATTGCTTTATTTTTACTCGGCGCACGTATGTACAGTTATCGATGTTAACGATTTCTAGAAATTGCGCATGACGCATCAAATTGACTTGTCCGAACAGCAATATATTTGTTTTTTAAGCATTGTACACGGATGCAAATATGTTCCGCTGTGCCATTGCGGAAAAATTGTTTTATAGGACATGGCACAGTTGTACGGAAAAGTCCACTCTCGAGGACATTTTGTTATCGTTCTATGTAAGAAACGTTGATACATCATTTTGTTAACCCCGTCGCAATGTTATAGGTAAATAGCCGGGACTACTTATTAATTGTTATAATGAAATTTACTTCTAAAAAAGAAGGATAATATTGCGGTTGATCATCGACGTGAAATTAAAATAGCTTAATCTAAAGCTGCGTTCACATTTGTTATCCCAACTGGTTCTGTTATCGCGACATATTGCCTACACTCTAAACAATAACGAATCTAACCGATGGTGGTATGCTACTGGTTGCTGTTATTCGTAACATGCTTTTCTATTCCGATCCTAGGAAAATAAATACTGACTAATTCCAGGTATTTGGTAGCAATAAACAGATTAAGTTAAATTGAAAGTAGGTTCTTCCATCTCGAAGAGATCAATAATTAAAAAACATCGACGTACCTTTATGTAACTTGATGGCTTTAATTGTTTTTTATTTCGCTTTTTTTTCAGTGTCAGTATTAATTAAAAGAAATACATATATATGTATATACTGTGTATTCGTGTGTTTAATAAAAAATAATATTTTTTTCTAACAGCAATGTTAGCTCAAAAGCATATATAGTATATAAACTTAGAGATAATTATTGACTGATGTTCTTTTGATGTATTTTCAGCTCATATTAATCTTCTGAAAAATTGATAGAACTCATACTCGTATTTATACTCCATATTTACATGTTTATAGTTATAAGCACTCAAGTAAATTTATGTCAGATCAATCACATGTTGCTCTCAAAATATCTGTAAGTATGGGTATAAGTTTCTACATATGTTTGAATTAAATAATTTTAGGTGTGTCTGTTTAATATGATATAAGAAAGGACAGATATATTGAGATAAGATAACAGAGTACTTTCATATAACGTTTGTGTGTACATTAAAATTAACTATGTTTGGAAAGCTCTAATGTTTAACTTTTTTCTAATAATTTTTTATAACTACTATAATACTTTTTACAATAATGTTTTGTAACTAGTTGTTATTACGTAGTAATGTTTTTGTTATTACGTATTAATATCTTGATTTATTATAGAAGTTTTATATAAAGTTAATTCATATTTATTATTGAATTAACTTGAGCTATCTATTTTGTCCACATAGTATTTTAAAACTATACTGTGTGTCTTATAATGTATCGTTATGGTGAATTAATATTGCAATTAATTATATGCAAATTAAATGTTATTATATCATAATTTGAAGGTTGCGGATACATTCGTGCGCTGACGCTCTTTTTCGGTTTGTTTTTTACAGTAACTTGTTATAATCTTAAATTATTTTTTAGTTAAAAGAAACATACGATGGCAAATTGGCAAGGTGCACCTGGTGGAGGATATTATCCAGGACAACAAGGTTCTAGTATTTTATTTTCTATGTTCACACTATTTTCAATATCATGTGTGTTTCTAATAGTAAAGCCACAGAAAGTTTAGAAAATTGTAAACATCATGATGCTTATTTCAAGTGGCAATCATCGCTTTTAGCCATTTATGCGTGAGAGTACATGCGTGTGTGTGTGTGTGTGTGTGTGTGTGTATGTGTGTATGCTTTGATCAGAATTTATAATTATTATCAGCTAATAATACTCTTATAATATTCACATATGTATATGAATGGAGTTAATATACCAGTGTGATTATTAATAATTGTCATGCAATATCACCAGAGGTGTGAGAAGACACGAAAATGTCAGGACAAGTCAAGAATTTTCTTCGGGATCTGTCATCGGGTTTTCGCATACCTCTAAATATCACTAATCAGTGGCTGTTATTAGAGCACAAAAGTTTATGGACAATGACGTTTATATTAATTAGAGAGCAATATTCAATTTAGCATAATGTTTTATGCATTAAATGTTGATTGTGCAGGATATCCACAACCATATCCTGGGTACCCACCACCTCAAGACGGGTATAATCCAGGATATCCACCTCCATACGGAACAATCCCACCAGGTATACATACTTTTTATTCTAACAAAATTTATTAGATGACATATATGATACCTATACACAAATCGTATAATAAATATCATTTTATTTTGTTGTAGCACCTGGTTTTATTCCACCAGGAGGACAAGCACAGGGAGGTCCAGCATTTTCAGCACATCCTATCATGTATGACACACATCATGCAGAAGATCCTATGGGGGTCGAAATCAAAGGATTTGGTTTTACTGATAAATCAATCAGGAAGGGTTTCATCAGGTTTGTGTCATGTGATTCCTTTAAAATTCCTGGTAAACATCTCTTAATTGTAACATTATATCCTTCTCTTAGGAAAGTGTACAGTATACTGATGTGTCAACTTTTGATTACGGTGGGAATGATAGCATTATTCCTTTATCACAAACCTACTAAGCTATGGGTTCAACATCATCTGGAGATATTTTGGATTTGTCTTGCAGTCACTTTTATTTTGATCATATGTATGGCTTGCTGTACAAGCGTGAGGCGAAAATCTCCGATGAATTTCATATTTTTGTTCTTATTCACGGTAGCAGAAGGTTTTATGTTAGCTACGGCTGCCTCAACATATGATTCTGAGGAGGTAAGATATAAAAGAGAAAAATACAAAAAATATTATAAAATTGTAGGACTTCTTAAACGTATTATTCATTTTTAAATATTTGTAGGTGTTATTAGCCGTTGGAATTACAGCTGCCGTTTGTTTTGCATTAACACTGTTTGCATTCCAAACGAAAATCGACTTCACTGGTCTGTCAAGTATTCTTTATGTTGCGCTCGTTATTCTTCTACTGTTTGGAATAATCGCAATGTTCTGGAATGGACCAGTTGTGAGATTAGTATACGCATCGCTTGGGGCTTTGCTGTTCTCTATATACTTGATCTATGACACGCAATTAATGATTGGTGGAGATCACAAGTATAGCATTTCTCCGGAAGAGTATATCTTCGCAGCGTTGAATCTTTACTTAGACGTAGTTAACATCTTCCTCTACATATTGAGTATTATTGGACAATCGCACGACTAAATACTGTAATATATAATGTTTCTGTCAGTCGCTGGATTATTCTTTAATGCGTGAAATGCTTTTATTTCATTATTCTGTTTTAACTCTCTTTCCTTTTTTGAGTAAGAGAGAATTACAGATGAATAATCGAAACACGAAAAGAAAAGTTGAACAGCATATTATAAGCGTTAATTTCTGTGAAATAATAGCTTTTACACACGTTTTTCAAATTATTGCTATCACAGAAAAGCATAGAAAAATAAATATTTTGAAGCTCGACTGCTAGCCTTGTAGGTCAAAATAATTCCTATGCTTACCTTGAGTGGCAAGCTAATTGTTATTTGTAGTTAATAGTGTGGCTAAGATTCTGATAAATGTGGAAGCATTATGAACACGTGTATTTATCCTTCCTCGTTTTGTTTGTTTTGTATACAGAGTCAAAGAAAGTATTATTCTTGTACATTAAATTTCCCTGTACCCTACAGTGTATCTTCTCAGGACATGTATTTTTTTTGTACCGTCTTTATATCCAGGACATGATTGGTTTAGCTGATGTTAAATGTTTATATACGCGCTAGATTAGGATACAATGATATTGAAATTTATTGCAATTTTCGAAATCGTCTTATAAGTGTTTATATACATTTACATATTATGTGTATTTAGGAAATAGATGTCATGTTATCGATAATATTTCAATAAAAGTATTCGAAAGTAGAAATTAATATTTAGATTTTCCGTTTTGAATATTTTTTAACAATTATTCAATCTCAATTCTTTCATGTAGCTTCTCCGACAATTAACATTGATGTATTGTGATACATTGTGAAAGCCCGTATGTATTCAATACTACATAGCTGCATATGGTCATGAAAATTCTAGTGACAATTTTATATACGTAATTGCATATTACTATACATTCTATTTATTGTGTGGGACATAAGGAAACGAGTACTTGAAAATTGTGAATATTTTTATATTTGTAGTAAATTAGTCTTACACAAATAGGACAAAAGCTCTTGATTTCAAGCTTTCAGATTTTAACTTGTAAATAAGCATATATAGTGCAATGTCGGTATGAAAAAGCATTCAATGTTCACATAGATTTTTTAAGTTTAAAAGCCCACATTCATTCTCACTCTTCTTAATATGGTAACAAATTGCAGCCTCATAGCAAATAAATTGTTCCTAGTTAACTTTGTTCGTGCAACAATGCATGGAGTTTTATACGGAAAACAAAGCTCCATCAGCAGTACTTATTATCGATTTCTTATATTATTTATAAAAACTCTGATAGAGCTTCAATATTTGTATACATGCAATAAACATATTCATAACTACAATTGTATATATATGTGACAAACAGCATTTATGTTCCACCCTTTGAAACCCAAATATAGTTAAAAAAATTCACCTTACAAATGAGAGATGTTTCTTTTTATACCTCGAGTAAAACGTATTCTCTGAACAGTTATCGAATAAGTTGAATTGAATTTGTTTAGGCAGTGATGTGAAGAGTTTAATTATACTATTATGCTTTAAATTATGCACTAAATCTATCCACAAATCTATTTTGAGTGGCACGAGCTGATATATAAGTTTATTATGCGCCATTAAAATAAATAATATAAAATTAGCAGCACCGATTAGAATTTCTTTCCACCCTTCGATCGACTGTTACTCTATCAGGAGCATCTTGGGGTTCTTTTCCATGTGTTTTTTCCAATATTGCTTCTGATAATTCACTAAATGCACGATCGATGTTGATGTTTGCCTTTGCAGATGTTTCCATAAATCTGATACCATGTTCTCTCGCTATCTGTTAAGTTACATCAATTTATTAATTTCAAACATTCAGTTGCCAGATATAATTCACAATATCATTACAACTAAATTTTCATTATTTTATTACCGCTTCTCCTCTTCCTGTGCTGACTACACGTCTGTCTTCCATGTCACTTTTATTCCCTAATATCAGTTTTTCTACATCTTCGTTTGCATGCTATAATGATAGAAAATAGAATGATACAGAACAGAGCTGTTTTGTCTATTTGAACTAAATATACAAATTTTCGATTATACTTACTTCATCGATATTTCTTAACCATTTGACAATGTTTTCAAATGTTTTCTCATTGGTAATATCGTACACAAGCATGATACCCATTGCACCTCTGTAGTACGATGTCGTAATAGTATGAAATCTTTCTTGACCAGCAGTATCCCTGCAAATATATAGATTAAACAATGTTTAGATACATTTAATGTTTCACAACTTACCATATTTGTAATTTGATTTTCTTTCCTCTTAATTCCACTGTCTTGATTTTAAAATCGATACCTACATAAAGAAGAAGACAGAATTTAATATCTATTTATATGAAACAAACAACAGATTCCTCATTCATGATAACAATAGTTATTACACTTTCAACATTCAGTTTGCATTCAAAAAGAGTGACATTTTAATACAAACTATTTAAAAAATTTTCAAGCAACATTTTTCACATAGTTTCATATAGAGGGTTAGCAATGTTCCATGCAAAGAATGATTCTCGATTGTAACTGAACATCAATTGAAGTCCGATCAAAAACCTAACAATTAACAGTTAACGTATTAATGTTTTTAATCAACGATTGACGATCAACGAGTAATTTACAATCAGTAATTGCCGACTAAATTCGTCAATCGATCAAACCAATCGCGACCAATTTTGACGATTAAATTTTTTTCAGCCGTTAGCATTGGGCCAACTGATTAAATTAAAAATTTGAATCGATTAATGATGAACATTGTTTGGTAGTAGGATATGGCAATTTCATCTTAGTAGCATAACCTACTATGCCGAAAGAAATTTCCACTGTTGGATGGTCCGGTTCGCGAGTTGCGCTTCTTTTACGTACGGACAGTCAATTATCCGTAATTGTTTCTCTTACCTATAGTAGAAATGAATGTTGTGGAAAAGGCATCGTCCGAAAATCTAAACAATATACAAGTCTTGCCGACTCCGGAATCACCGATGAGCAATAATTTGAACAAAAGATCGTACGTCTTTTTCGCCATTTTACTGTTGCTCCGTGTTAACGAGACGCCGAAGAAAACAAAACGAGTCGAACCTGTGGAGCACGATTAACAGTTTTTCCAGACGATGATGTTTCGAACATCGAACGCTCTGAACGATTATAGGTTTCAAGGTCGGACGAGGGCGCGTCTCGACGTCCAACGGGGCCTCTTTAACGACGGAAAAACCGGTCACAGGGGCTGACTATTAAAAGACAATACGACGTCACACAACAGACCAGCACGCAGAAGCATCAGGGTAACTTTGCACTTTGCGTCCTGACGGAGTTTGAACGAGTCAGAAAGTGTATGGGGACTAACCAATGATTTCTTGGTACGAACGTTTCATCGTTCTTACAATTCACGAAACCACACCGGGTCCGACTGCAAATATTCCATCTACCACGGGAGGTCACCACCACTGCAAGAACGATTTTAAATTACCCGGATATTAGACAGAATGTATACATAAATCAGCACCGTGTTATTGCTTATTTTATCGATTTCGCACTGTCCATTTCTACTTGCACATATGTAACTGTACTTTGTTTGCTCTGTATCGATGCGTGTCGAAATGAAAACGTCTGACGCTCCGCGAAGCTACGTGCTTTTCATTTTGCGCTTGACAGAATTATTATGTCAATAATAACGTGTCAATTATATAATAAGAAAACGAATTCTTTGCAACAGTACCTTTAAGAATTTCTGTATGTAATTCAACTCGAAACAGCGATTCATAAGTGCCGATTCAGTGTGGTATTTATCGTTTGCCACATTTAGATATAGCGCGATGATGCACGTCGGATATTACATATGTGGTCGTTGTATCCTATGTCGTGTGTGCAGAAACCTCTGATGCATCTAGCAACAAGTAAATGAGTTTAAGACGCCACGAATCATATACAAGGTGTCTTATTCAAACTGTTATCATTTTTCAGTGCTTCCGAGAAATGTCCTAAAACTCGTTTTTCATTCTATGCTAAAGCTCATTGGAGTATTTCGTATAGTCTGTCTCATGCTCCTCTTGAGAGTTCGAATTAATATACTTTTTTGTTCTTGATAATTTTTGTTTTAAATATGTATATATACATGTACATTTTTTATGTATATATTTAATAGCCACCTCTCGATTGAAGGAATTACTTCAGCGATCACGTCCGCAAAAAAACTTTCTACTTTTTAATACGAAGAATGTGATTATTTTTTCTTATAAATTGCATTTCTTATTACATGAGAAAGTAATACTATATTTACACTCTGAGTAAATCACCTACAAATGTATAAAATTCATCTGTGGTTCAAATTATAAACATTCGTTATAATACTAATAATAATAATAATAATAATAATAATAATAATAATAATAATAATAATATTTATTTATTTCTTGATGGCCACAAAATAGGATTCGCTTTACATACATCTTTATATATGTCCCACAATTAATGCACTATAGAAATATAAGTTATAAAAAATAATTTTACAATTTTCATGTAACAATAAAATCACCTCGTTTGTGACACAATATGCACTTTAGAGGAACACTTTTTTGACCAGTTGAAAAGCATGATTTTTTTCACGTAATCTACGAACGTAACGTTTAGAACAGTAACAAGTACGCCTCATTGCTAGTAGATACCAGAGAGGATATGAGAGTGCTCACCCCCGAGGTTTCGGTGTTCACACATTTTTAACATCGCCTTTTTAGCATGGAACAAAACCTGGACAAATTTTAGCATGGAACAGAACCCGGACACCGACGAGATACCGGTGGTACTGTCAGAGAGATGTCAGCACTATCGGGAACGCCGAAACCCCCGGCGTGAACATTCTCCTATCACAGACGAGGTATAGGAGTAGACCAATCACCCAATGTATTTTTCTGTCTCACGCTCGGGGGGCTCTAGAGCCACCGTACCATTCCGTGTCACATTCTACTGTATCATCCAGAACTAATATTGTGGAACCAATATTCTACGATGGCGCTGTTGCTAATAGAATTTTAAATCTCATGTCGAGGATTCTAGTTGAGACACCGCGCGGATGAATGAAATAAAAGAATGTTGCTTCCTTTTAATTCCATTACGCCTGTTACGCGAGTGCATCGAAGGAGACGTAATGTAATATGAATAATAACGTAACGTTTTCGGTTGAGAATATTTTGGTCCCGGATGGATCCCGCATGGAATGATTTCTTTTTCGTTAAACATTTTTTTCTTGTTCTTTCTACTACATCAGTCTTCTTCCCTGTGCAATTACAATTACGACAGTGTAATAACATAATAATAAGAAATTAAATTAGTTCAATATTAGCCAAATTAAGAACGTAGTTTAAATTTAATTTGAAAAAATACGACGTTGATCTCGCTAATTTCATTTGACTATTTAATTGCTACCTATAAAATCTACTTCTGATATTGCTTTACATTTGCAGCATATATATTCTAATAAATTTAATGATTTGAGATTGAAAAAAGATTAAACAACAATATTTATAATAAGCAGTTTTGAACATTTTTTAAGGATAAAAAGTATTATTTAAAAATACAAAATATATATCAGTATGTACCATTAAACCCGATTCTTTTTAATTTTTTCAGTTAAAACTTCATTTTGGTATCTTTTTTAGTTCTAAAGTAATAGCAAAATGTGCGCCTCGCCGAACCGGGAATTGATTGCGGCTCAGGCGCTCGAAACTTTGGTAATGTGAATTCGGTGGAATGTGTCGAACAGTCGAGCAGGCAGCTCACACGGCATATTTTGTAAGAGTTTTCCGTATATTTTGCGAGTGTTTTGCACATGTTTTCAGCATACTATGGGCATGTTTTGGGCATCTTTTGGAAATGTTTTGGGCATATTTTGTGAGAGTTTTCCGCATATTTTGCGAGTGTTTTGCGCATGTTTTAAGCATGCTACCACTTTACTTCACTTGCTACTAGTTTACCTATACTACTTTTTTTGTATGCCTGACCTATACTACTTATTTTTATGCCTGACCTATACTACTTTTTTGTATGCCTGGCCTATACTACTCATTTTTATGCCTGACCTATACTACTTTTTTGTATGCCCGACCTATACTACTTATTTTTATGCCTGGCCTATATAACTTTTTTTGTATGCCTGACCTATACGACTAATTTTTATGCCTGGCCTTTACTACCTTTTTGCATGCCTGACCTATACGACTAATTTTTATGCCTGACCATAAAAACCTGCGTAAAAATACTGTAGAATATTCCCAACACATGCCCAAAACATGCGCAATATACTCGCAAAATATGCGGAAAACTCTCACAAAATATGCCCAAAACAATTCCAAAAGATGTCCAAAACACGCCCGTAGCATACTGAAAACATGCGCAAAACACTCGCAAAATATGCAGAAAACTCTAACAAAATATGCCCAAAACATTTCCAAAAGATGCCCAAAACATGCCCAGAAGATACTGAAAACAGGCGCAAAACACTCGCAAAATATGCGGAATACACACACAAAATATGCCCAAAACATTTAAAAAAGATGTCCAAAACATTTCCAAAAGATGCCCAAAACATGCCCAGAAGATGCTGAAAACATGCGCAAAATATGCGGAAAACACACACAAAATATGCCCAAAACATTTAGAAAAGATGCCCAAAACATGCTCATAGCATGCTGAAAACATGCACAAAGCACCCGCAAAACATGATCCTCACATGCCCAAAACATACGCAAAACATGCGAGAAATATGGAGTACATGCGCAAATCGTCCCCACTACATGCCCAATACTTGAGTCTATACATATTCCAAGAGAGAGACCGCAGCGGCTATAGGCCAGAGCACGGTAACAGTAGGTAGGTAAGAGAGGGAGCGCGGCGATGATAGGGAAGAGCGCGTCTGCTGTAGGTAAACGTAGAGATTGTGGTTAACCAGGGCCGCGCGGCGACTGTAGGTATGGGAGAAACCGCAGCGGCTATAGGCCAGAGCGCGGTAACAGTAGGTAGGTAAGAGAGTAAGCGCGGGGAGTATAAGGAAGAGCGCGGCGGCTGTAGGTAAGAGAGGGAGCGGGCGATGATAGGGAAGAGCGCGTCTGCTGTAATAAATGATTCGAATAAAAGATGCTTTATATTTATTCGATTTCCGAAGATTCGAAAGAAAAAAGTATCTTTATTCGACGACTATCGAATAAATAATTTTATTCGACAAGAATTTATTAGACGAATAAAGAGAATTTTTTTATTCAAAGCGGATTTATTCGAACTTGGAATCATTTTTCATCTTTTATCTGTATTTTTTATTCGAAGGCTTCGAATAAATCTTCTCTTTTTTCCTCAGATTATCGGAAACCTTTGAAAAATCGTGGCGATTATGGAGTACGTGCACCGAAAAGCTGAAAAAAGTATTTTTACACGTAAATTATTTTAAATTGATGTAAATTATTATTTTAATACAACATCTGTACATCATGAAATGTTTTAATAAGTAGATATGTATTTTAAGAATATTTTTGAATTATTACCATTCATTACGGTGAATAATAATTATAAGAATAATAATAAATGCGAATAATAATTATACGTATAGAGAAATGTATAAAATAAATGTATGAAAATTGTATTTCTATAATTTTAAAACGTGACATCTATATTTATTAATATTGTATTGATAAATATAATTGTAGATATATAACATAATGACATCAAATAAAAAAATATAATTTGACCATATAGTCATAACATTACATACATAATTCGTCAATCATTTGTATTTGACCAGATTTGATTATTCTTGTGGATCTAGTTCCAGCATTTATCGTTCGTCAGCGTAGAG
>CM052146.1:7196494-7271969 GCA_028454255.1 Halictus ligatus
ACACACACACACACACACACACACACACACACACACACACACACCTATACCTATACCTATACCTATACCTATACCTCCCCTTCCCTAACCAATGGACCCCCTATTCCGGTCGCTCACCATTCATCCCAATCCTCCATTTGCACCTTCCCTCCATTCCTTCACCCTCCTCAGCCATTTCTCCCCTCCCCCTCATAATCCAACACTTCCCCCATCTTACCCTGTCAACCTCCTTCTTCATCCAGCCTCATACAAGATGAGATGACTGAACTGGCCTATTCCTACATCTCGTCTGTAATATTAGTTCCACAATATTAGTTCCGACTGATACGGTAGGATGTGACACAAAAATTGTAAGGTGGCTCTCGATCCCCGCGGACGTGAGACTAAAAAATACATTGGGTGATTGGGCTACCCCTGTACCTCGTCTGTGGAAACACTCCAGAATCCTAGGAACGCATTATTACCGACCATCGATAACCGACTTCCGACTATCCGAATTCTGCTGCCACCTTGGGGACTGCTAATTTTAAGTCTTTGAACACGCGGATTACGCAGTCTTCTATTTTATTATCAAGTGCAGAGTATCACATTTTCCTATATTTTATAGAATCTATATACCCTTCTAGTATTTCATGTTTAGTCATTTATAGCACACCATCGATCGTACTACAAACTTTCACCAAACGATTAAAAATTCAGTATATTAACCAACGCCCAAAGTCATTGATTAAATGTTATCTTATGTGTGTTTCACGCACTATTCACAATTCACACTTGTACGTAATATTAGACTAATGAACTGTATTAAATCTACTATGCAAAGTCCCGCATTTATACATTATCAAAGTTCTAAATATTTGCTATATAAACAATTGTTGATGAATATTAGCCACATTATAACAGTCTACAAATTTCAGAAGCAACGTTTGAAATCTTCGCCTTTATCAAACATTCCTCCGTTCGATTCCAAGTGATTTTTTAAAATACTGTATCTCGAAACGAAACGGGGCTTGCGAAAGCAACATAACGCAAAGCTATTTATACGGGACCAAATATAAGTAATCTAAACCGTTTACACGGCTAAATTTAACGTCACGTTCATTCAGCAGCAACCGATACCGTGGCGTTAAATCGAGCGAGATAAGCGCATCGTACCTGAAATAAAAAATACAATTTGCATGTCTGTTGTCTTGAACGACCGGCGGCTTTGAAAAATTTAGCTTAAACCCTTGAACCTTGAAAAATTTAAACACCGATTTAAAGGGAAAATGAAGTCGGGTGCTAGTATTGCAGAAATTTTTCGAGAAATGAAATGATTAAACAATTTTACGATTTATCTGTTATGGACACAAATAACCGTTATGAATCATTAAAATTTTTTCGGGTCATTAGTAACTATTATAGATGGCGGAATTCGGCAGCAAATTCAGGCGTACACTTGGAGAATTACCACGAGCGATTCGCTACACCGAATTTGGCCCGGTAAACAAGCGCGCAAAAATACTACCGTGAAACATAATACGCGAACAGGCATAATGCCTATCATATACACTGGAATCCAGCTGGAAGAAGATCAGGACACGCGTGTGCTGTGCTGTGCTGTGCTCTGTGTGCTCTATGTGTGTGTGTGTGTGTGTGTGTGTGTGTGTGTGTGTGTGTGTGTGTGTGTGGCAGCGATTCCTTTCCGAATCGGTCGTTCATTCTGAAATGCACCGGAAAAGAAACACATAAATTAGCAAGTCATCAAAAATAACAAATAACACACAATAAGGAATCTGAATCTGAAGAGAGAGCTTGCAATCATTGGATCAGCCACGGCGCACTAACTGATGCAACAAAAATCGGTGACAGGAAAGCGCAGGAAACTAAGATGTCGAGCCACACTGAAACAAAAATTGAATTATTATATTTTGTTCTCGTAAGACATTGTCGTGGAGTCTCAGGAAAGGACTTCTTCAGTGGCAAGAAACAAGCCTACAGTCTTGCAGCCATTTTTGGCTGATAAAGGTTCGATCGAGTCTGATGTTTTCCGAGGGATTGCAATGATTGGAAGGTCTATGGGATGTGCTAATTGATGCAATAAGAATGGACGGCAGGAAAACGCGGGAAACTGAGATGTCGGGGAGGGCAATGTCCTAAGCGGTTTCGGACGCGGTTCTTCGAGCTTAATGAACACACGGCGATGGGTGCCGGCTTAACTAAAGTGACGCAAAGGGAAGGAAGTGGAAGAAGAAGAGGGCGGGTGGCGTCGTTTAAATTTGGAGCGGCGCGCGCTCGGAAATAGACGTTCCTTTCCCTCTCTTGCCTTGCGTACGCGATCCTCTGCTCTCGCCCGGTTCCGCGTCGCTCTTCCCGATCTTCCGATCCTCTTCGGCAACGCACAAAACGACCTCTTTAACCGAGATCGCCGGAAGCGACGCCCCTGCCGATCGGAAGCGGCCCCGCTGAAACAGTTCCGCGTCGGAACAAAATGAACAATCTTTTTTACACGGTAGATATATTCGTAGATATATTCCTAACTGTACAAGTTCCGAGACACGTACTACGGATCCAGAAAGTACTCGAACTTAAAATTTCTATGTGTCGAGGAATTGACGATAATTAATCTGTTATAACTTTGTGAAGAACAATCGCGTCGCAACAAACTTGGAATCATATTAAAGCTTGATGGCTCTACTTTCGCACGCCATCATTCATTCTCCTTTGAGATATTTTTACACGATGGGGCAGATGAGAAAACTGAAGACCCATCTTTCCTAAAAAAATGCTACAAATTGAAAGCTTTGTCGAAACACTAAAAAATTGTTTTCGGAAATGAATCTTCCACAGATTTAAAAATTTAAGCCTCCCCGTTACAAAAAGACCAAAGCCTTCATGGGAAAGCTTATGACACTGTAATGATAGCTGTACCTACACCTTTCGTTTAAACATTTGCACCAAACTTTAATATTTAACGCATTATCTATCGGCCATTATTTCATACTTTCTAGAAATCTATTGATCTTGGCTAATTGTAAGGAATTTATAATAGATCTTTCAGCATTAATAGCAGTTTGAAATCTCATAATTTCGTTTGGGATTATCATATAAAAGGTGATTTTTAAGTTTCCTTTTGGTCCAGCATAACTATTGTAATTCATATTGAACAGGCTTCCTGTACACGAAGTATTAATAGTAGAATAAGTTAAAACAACTGCTATGTAAAATCATGATTATAAAACTGCATCTCTCAGCATATTCGCGTGTGTTGTAAAATTGGGAAATTTTTGGATCTAGCCAGGGACATTTGGCTCGAAATTCAGCCGAAGACGTGAAAATGAATAAATTGTAGTTTCTGTTGACAATACACGGGCCAAGTTTCAGATTTGGGACTGAATCGGCGAATCCAATTAATACGTCATTTCCCACTGGAAAAAGTCGAATGTAATTTGTCTTTCTTTCTCGGAATATTCGCTAGAAATTTTCATTTGGAGCACGGAGGATAATTATGCGCGCAATTCGAGCACAGTTAAGAATAGCGTAATTTCTAATTCCGAATGTGGACCAGCAACATTATCGAGGGCGCATATTCTCCTCTCGCAATAATGTTCATTTCAAAGTAGATCTCTGCTGAGAGACTTTAAACGATGATCACATTTTCGACGATCAACGTAAATTAGAGAGTGGCAGCTTCCTTGTTACAATACCAAGCCCGGCAGTTGTTGACAAGCGAAAATCGTGCAATGATGTCTGTCGACGTGTCCGACATTGCTGCTTAGGCCGCGGAGTCCGTTGACAGTCGCCTTTACACGGCGACATAGTGAGTATGTGGTAAGCATCGATATTTTGGTAATTCTTTTCTAAAGATAAAAATGGAAGACGAGATCTACAGACCCGAGCTACGTAATTCGATGATAGCAAAGGAATCTGCGAGTACAGCCATTTAGTCCTTTGGAAGTTCTCGACGACAGACGAACGTGAATCAAAACGGACTTTGATATTAAATTTCTGACTACAGTTTCGAATGTTTGAAGTTCGGTACTTAAAAAAAGGATCCATGGCACGGTGGAAGCTCGTTACCGTATCTGATTTATTTGCAGACGTCCGACGAAGACGAGCCCCTTCAGGCTCGAAGAATGATAAGAAGTAGATCAAACGCGTTTCTGCTTCCAATAGTAAAGGGTGTCCCAAAATGAACTGACATTTTAAATTGCGCGCCTTTTTTGTGGCGAACATAGAGTACTGAACTTTGACAACTGGCATCAGGAAGTATTGAGGTTTACTCATGGAGAATTACACGATCGAGCAACGCAGAGAAATCGTGAAAAATCACTACGAAAATGGTGAAGACTTTCCAGAGACGGTTTGAAAAGTCCGTTTTTAGAAAGAAATCCGCCGTGGCGATGTGAATTGGCCACCAAGATCGTACGATTTTACGCCAATGGACTTTTTTCTTTGGGGTTTTCTGAAAGGAAAAGCGTATGCTAATGATCCGCATGGTCTGTAGAGACCATTTCGGAGCTGAAGGACGCAATTGGACGCAGCATTACTGAAATCAGTCCGCAATTATGACAAAATGTTATCGAAAATTTCGTCAAAAGAGTGAACGGTTGCAAACAGGGACGAGGCGGTCATTTATCAGATATTGTGTTTCACACATAACCTCTATGTTTGTACGTTATTTTAAAATAAAAACATTCGCACTTAAAAAAAAATACGTTTTATTAATAAATTAAAATGGCAGGTCATATTGGGACATCCTGTAGAAGTCTGTCGACAAATTACCCGGCAGATTGTAACATCAGTTTCTGTTCAACGCCCACATAGGAAAATCCATTAGAAAATTCTCGATGATTTATTTTACAAAATTTTTATAGAACGAGGTCAATTAATTAAATGTTCGAGAAATCATCTGGGAAGTTCTATGTCTTCCAGATGATCATGGGAAACGAAGTACATGCTCATTCACATTATACACATATTAACTTAATTACTAGAAAAGTATATACCTGTGAAAATCTCATCGCCTTATAAACTTTAACTTACACCAATTTTATGACAGCATACGTGAAATATAGTAGTATCTTAACTACGGAAGCGGTACCAAAATGGCTTCCGATCTGTGGTCTAATTTAAAGAAATTTTGATATTGGATTACGACATAAATATGTTCGATTGCAAGTACAAATATGTTTTTAATTTCAACGATTTAGTTGTGACTCGCGGGAAATACATATAACCGAGACCAAATAGAAGCCACTTATAGTCAACGATTTTATAAATGTTTGATTAGAACTGATTGTTATAACGTATAGATGTTAGAACTGAATGTCTAAATGAAATAGAAAATTCATTAAAATTACATTTTTGAGTCCATACCTACAATTGAACGTATAGATGTGAGAACTGAATGTCTAAATGAAATAGAAAATTCATTAAAATTACATTTTTCAGTACATACCTAAAACTATAGAAGATCGAATGTTCTATACAGTCCACAATACAGTTATCATTTATGAATGGTTGTATTCTCGCGATGGCAATTTGCCGATAAGATGAATGGCACAAAAATAGTACTCGAATCTAATCGGTCAATGAACGTGGCTGTTTAGTTACGAAGTGTGGTTTCCTGGAGTGTCGAATTTGGTTGTTTGAACAATTCTGGTCGATTTCTGTTCGTGTTCCGTGCTGGAAAATGTCACCAAGCCCGGTGAGAGGGGTTCGATCAATCGGAAGTCGTAAACCGGGACGAAACGTGACTAGTTTGTTTTCCCGGCCGGCATTCGGTACGGATTTATGCATTCGTATAATTGGCCAGATGGCTCCCAGTTTTATTTCGGTGACACTAAAATATTACGGTATCCGCTTCCCCGTGTCATTCTACGTCTATTTTTGACCGGCAGAAGCTTCTAGGGGCGTTCGACTCCTCCATTCCATCCCGGCGGGATGAGAGCGCCTAACTTTCTTCTTCGTTGTCGTCGATGCTCTATGATGTCTCCATTCAGAAACGGCGACCGTCGGATCGCCCTACCATTTGCAATTGTCAGTTAAAAGCGAATTAGTACTCGCAAATGGGAGGATCGCGGCACTAGATCTCGTTGATCCGTGGCTCTGTCATGGCCGAAACTTATCGCTCTTCGAAGTCAAAGGACTCCTCTCCCTCTCTGACTTTCTTTCTCCTACTCCTCCTCTTGGCGTACGCTACTCCTCCGGGGTATGACATCCTAAAGTTAAAGTTAAACTTTAACCGAAAATTTCGAATTCCGCGAAATCATGGATGCGCGTCAACGAGGGCGCGTTTGATTAATTCTTCTACTTCCTCAACGCCTGAAATTCGGCGCGACGAACGAGCAGAGCACAACGCGTCATTAATAAGCCGTCACGGCTGACATTCTTGTACATTCCATCGAAAATATTGAGTATTGTTCTCCTCGACTTGTTCATTAATATTGCCCCCCGCGTCGTGTATCTGCGAATGGATATTAATTATCCGATGAATTGAATTTTCACGCTATTAATATCCGAGCGTGATTGGACGGGAAGAACACGTTGATTGAACATTTCAAAGGGCATGCTGAAAATGGCGAACTATTGGCGTTCGTGTATAACATTGGAGCACAAGATGCAGAGATGCTTTTTAATATTTTACAAAAGTCTTTATTACAGTTATGTACCCTTTTATGGTACTATTATTTTTTCAGCAAATTTTTCACGTGTGTTCTTTTCAGCAGAAAATGCTACAGGGTTTTCAATATTGTGATCTGTTCTGATAAATGTAGGAGAATAATAAATTCTAGATCTTGTAAAGATTTTTGTAGCCCATAAAATAAATTATACATTCATTTTAATCTATACGAAATAATTAAATATAAGTATGTGCAAACACACTCCAGTCACCAATGAATATTTGGAAAAATAAAGACTAGCTTCGACAGATAAGAGAACTTTTCCTATCACGGTCCTCACCGAATAATCCAAACCAGAAATTGCAGATAGATTTGCATCGCTCTAATGAACAAATAACAAAGTGCTTGAAATACGTTGACGCAGGTACCGCAACGGGCGAGCCTAATTGAAACGCACTGATGGCAACGCTTCTTTTTCTCCACGACGTGGCCAAGATTGGTCGCGGTCGTTGCCTATTAATATCGGGGGGTATATTTCAATTAATCCAAATAAATCGGCACGCGACGAGCGCGGCGTCGCGACGCCGTGGCGCGTGCGTCGACAAGAAGAGGAACGGGGGAAAAAAGACGGGCGTCGGGGCGCTTGCGCGAAGGGCGTCGCGACGGCCGCCGACGCCTTCGTGAATGAAACCATCGCAGTCAGTTCGCATCAAGGCGTCCACCCTCGCTTCGACTTTCACGGAGTTTCTAATTATCCGTTCGGGGAGGTCGTCCAGTGACATTCCACGGGGATAAATCGTTCGACCCGAGCGAGTTCAACACCCGTCGTTCGCGGAACCATCGCAGGTACGTCCCGTGAATTTTAAACTCGGCCGAGATGCAACAGTTTGCCCGCTCGCGATTTCGAATTCTCGCTCGCGACGCTCGCGCGCCCTTTCGAGGACCCGTCGTGTGTCTGCAAAGGTAGTCGTTAAGGGTTGAAATATTTAGAGCGTCCGGACAGAGGATCTTTTCAAATAGAAAATAGATACTAATGGTAATCCACGAATTAACTTCGCAAAATATTGTCTTGGAATTTTTTCGATAGTACTTTGCCAAAGAGGTAGTTCTTTCAGTGGGGGATGAAGGGAGTAAATGTTCTTTTTGCACTTTCAATCAGAATCATTATTACTTTTAAAATTCATCTTACCAACCAATTCGTTTTACACACCGTCGTCTTGTAATTTGATTTATTAAATCTTACATGCTCTTAAAAAATGGCTCCTCGTATGCCTCATAAAAGATTCTTGCTTAATAGTCGCCCATTTTCGTTTTTCACTTTGATTTCGCCAATTCTGTTTTGTTCATAACCTCGTACTTTAAACAAGCACATCAAAATAAAGTATGCAGGAACACCAAAACGTAAAATGCGTGAATTTTCACCTGCGTTTATGAGGGTTGAAGAAAGTATGTAACAGACAAAGTTGGATTATGAGTTCACAAATCCGCAAATGCTAGTAACCAGTAAATATTTTTAGCTCTTGAAACAAGAATTTCCAGATAAAACAAATTATTATTCCTTACAGAATGAATAGTACTAGCTAGTATTATCTTAATCTAGTAGTATGATTTATTAATTACCCTTCGGGAATAACAGAAAGTTCCGTTTTAACAATTTACCTATTCACTAACTGACATTGTAATTTATATGGAAAAATCAAGAAGGGGATGAATACTCTCAACCCTCAAAACAACAACATTCTAACAAGCAGAACCTGTTTGTTGTCTGAAAAACGAATTGCATGCGAAAACACTTCTTAACTACGTTTATATGTTAAAATTCTCTGCGCATAAATATTCATTGCATTAATTAATACCCGCGTCAACGTCGCGAACTATCTTAGTTTTAATATTCGAAATGACAAGTCGTTTTTCAACAGATTAGCACGGTTTCGAAAGAAAAGTCTGTTTTGCACATAAAGAAGCCTCAGGGCCAAGAGGGGTATCGCATTTTTATTAATATAACCGCGCATAGCATGAATCGTCCCGAGCCTGCTAATGTCCGATGATCTACGATTCCGCAAACCTACTTTGCTGTCTCGGACGAGGATTCAGTTCGATCGCAGCGGACAATGAGTAATTTAGTGTTGACTGGCCAGTTGTAGGATAATTGACGAGCGATAGAATCGTTTCGCGAAAGAAGATGCGTGCGGACGGAGAACGATGGATGCATTTGCATATGCAATTTATATCCGCGAAGGCTACGCGCGCCGTGATATACGACGATCCTTTCGTGTTTACGACGTCCATACGTCACAAATATCCGCGGATATCGCAACCGGTTCGCTGAAATATCGCAATTCTCCGGGATTCGCTCAAGGAAATAGACCAAGATCGTAAAATAAAATCGTGAATAAAGATGATTGCGTTAACGACCTTCTAAGTAAACCGAGAGATGATTAAATAGATAATAATCTGGATCTTCACGGAAACATTCCAAACCTTTTCTCACCGAAATTGACAAAACTGAGTGAAGCATATTTAAGGGCCAAGAATAGTCACGTGACTTTTGCAGTGTGGGCAGATCGGTAACTGCTGTATAATTTCCGTCCACAGCATTCAGACACTGACTTAAGATCCGTATTGATCTTGATCCGACGGGTCCTAAGTCTGCGACTAAACTTGCCATACTTTTTGCTCTTTATTATCGATATCATGAATTCTGAATCGTGTTTCAAATTTTTGGCTTTATTTCGCAAAGAATCAAGACAAAATATAGCTCAATTTGTAGCTGGAGATATTTTCTAGGGCGCGCTACTCTCGATTTCATCCAGAAAACTCATCCAATGGCATAAAAATGATTGGACTCCACGGCATGCGCATCGTCAATTTTTGGCCTACTTCTAACGCTTATATTACCAAACATTTGCATAATCTCGTCAGCTCATGACCAGCGCATGCTAGATTGAACCTTCCTCTTTCGAATGGGTCCTTTCCCAGCGAAAAATATTCTCGTATACGGACGAAACGTTGAGACATGTAAAACCATTTTTCGCCTATTTTGTCGGTAAGGTAGTAACTCTACCTTATCGCGAATCTACAGATGTTGAATCTGATCTTGATTTCGTATTGTACGTTGGTACAGTTACAATTGATTCCCCACAATTTGTAAGGGTCTAGGTCAATATCCTCGTAGTAAAGTTCCAAGAACCTTCGATTATCCTTACTCACGAACTCTATTTAGGTTCTTGGTTACAAGTTTCCTCGAAAAGTCGCCCGAAAGTGTCAAAAAACAGCTGTTATTTTCGCCAGCGTTACGTCAATCGAAAATCGCCTTGCGTTGAGAAATAACAAACAAACAGTTCCGCCGATCTGTTTCGTGGTTCGTGTCCAATCTCACCGCGTCGATCACGATTATTGTCTTTGGCCTCGCAATGACACTAGGAATAAAGCGAACCGTCTCCGTTCCGGAAACCGTTCGCTTTCACAACGGACGTCTTTTGGCCGGAGCGTTACGCGGGTCAAAGTTCGCTAAACGCGGCGTAATTCGATTTGATAAGTCGAGACCCGGTTAAATCCGTTCGAACGCGATTAAACATCCGCGAATCCGGCCGGATTCGATAATCGAAATTCTGATCGATCCGGCCGTGGACTGGTCCGATACCGTGCAACTGACAGCCGGTCTGGATGTTTTCTTTCCGGACGTATGCGCTGCTGGCTGAACGTATTTGCGATTTCCGCGGGAACGCGCGCCGCGGCGCCAACTCAAACAAACCGAGTGTCGCGGCTGCGAGGAGACGCGCGGCGAGGAACCGTCGGAGAACAAATAATTCAGCCCCCCCCCCCCCAGCCCCAGCACAGCCAGAGTAGAGTCCTTCGGCTCCGACGTTCCATCTCTTCATCATCGATCCCCGCTCGCGGAAAAATAACTCTCAGCTGCCACAACCACCGTCGCTGCGTCGCTTTGTTTTGTCGAATTTTTCGCATCGCTGTTTCGTGCTTTTCTCGGATCCGTTCGCGTCTTTCCTATTTCCTGAAATAGGTCAATTCTTTTCTCAATCCTTTTTTTGGATCAATCCGAATGATCTGGATTGGTCCTCCTTTTTGTTATACCGAGTCGAAAAGATAGAAACAAAAGATAGCCTCCTGACTACAAAGGGATCTTATATTCTCATTTAATCATGCATTAATTCTTTCATTTATCCTTGATTATACGTTATTATGATACTATTTTATTTTACTTTTATTATTTCCCTCCTTCTTTCGCTGTTCCTTTCTCTTTCTTTTTGTTTTGCCTGCAGACTGATTCGCAGTTCTGTATTCGTGAATTTATCAATTGTTTACAAGCAGCTAAAGTATATTGTAGTACATTATATTTGGCTTCTGTTGACTGCAATTAAAAAAGACAATTTTTATTTTGTACAACGATCCGCAGGATAATTATTAGTTTCTTCAAGCAATCCACGACTTTATCCCCTTTTCATTTATTACCTCTTGTACATATGCTAACATTCTTGTCTTTAACTAAATTTAGCATTTAGAAAAATTTAGATGCGCGAAAAACGGTGCATTCTCTTCACCACAATTTTGTAAGGGATAAGATTTCTGGATAGGTTACGCAAGGTTAATAAATTTGCAAGAACGACGATGGAATTAGTCTTCGAAACTGTAAAAAGTCACATAAATTTTTTATGTTTAAAAGCGTACACATAAAGCAGGAGCTTTCGCAAACGTCGGCGAACAATTTATTGAGCGAACCAAAAAATTCGTATCTTTTCCGCTGTGCTCCCTCGAATGCGGCACGGAAATAACTATAGTGACCCCACAAATACTCTGAAACTCGGGAAAGAATTGTCGAACTAAATCTTCTCCAAATACCCTCGAAAAAATGTGGGGGAAACAGCAATAACTAAAACGCAGAAATTCAGGAAACACGGATAAGAAATAACTATCAACATACACAACTAAATACGGTAAACTGTGAGCCTTAACGCTAGGTTTTGAAACATTTGATCTTGTCCAATTCTTTGAGAAGGTTCAGACTGAAAACAATTTATTTCAGAACGCACAGGGAATAGGAAACCAATGACGACGCGTAAGCACATAGACGCATCACGTTCGCCGGTATTAATTATGACGCGAAAAGCGGGCCGCGCTTTCCTCGCGGGTCAACGTCCACCGAATCGACGTGTTAATTAAATTCCAACAGTGCCTCCCGCCCCTCTCGCGGTCTCATAATCATTTTAATGTGCCGCTGTCCCTCCGGAAAACGCACACATCGGCGCAGAAAACAATTCTCACGGGTCCGAGAGCGTAATGGATTTCAAACGCCGACGAAAGAACTCTCCGGGGTTCGCCCCGGCGAATTCCCTTATCGTTCTCAATAGGCACCGCGGCTAAGCTAATTAACTCGACGCTCGACAACGTTGTAGCTTGGCGAGATAGCCATCTCGCTCGCGGAATTACGCTATTCCTCTCTCCCCCGTCGGCGTCTTCAATTACTGATCTCCAGTAGATGGCCGTGTGCCGCGGAGCTTTTTAACAAGGAATCATATATCTCGGCCGAGACATTGGACGATTAGATCAGCGGATCAGAGGACCGGCTTCTCTAACGTATGGTGTCGCGTTGAACGCGCAAATTAGCGAACACGGTTCACTGCTAATTGTTTGAACACTCGCTTGCCACCGGGAGAATTGTCAAGCTGAAATACGACCACCACCGCGGACCTCCTTCCCGTCGCTCATATATTCGACGATTACCGCCGCGACATTCGACCGCCCTCAGCAACCAACTAATTTCCGGTTATCTCCAACGATCTCGCGAAATCGTTTATTCACGGATTGATCGGAGACGTTCGCGATTTCACGGCAGCAACTGAAAAATTCAATTTTCCTGTTTCTTATTATGATCGTAGTTACTACGGATTTCTATGCGAATTAAAAATTGTATTAATTGCAAGATACAAGAGCTACGTATACATTTATTTCTTCCGTAAATGTTTTTAAACAGTTGAAGATAATACGATATTTTTCAATTCTCTGTACGCTTTTACTGTTTTGTATTTCATCTACTCATTTTTGTCATGAATACACAAAATCCGTAGTCTATTAATGCGTTGGAATTATATCGTCGCTGTTTTTCGCTAGATCCTTGTGCAACATCAAAATATAGTAATGATATGAAAAGATTGTTCTCATCTTTTTGCTGTGTTATATTGCTAGGATTTCTAATAATTTCAATTTACGATTATTCCCTCTACGTGGAATTACTCAACTTTGTTTCTTTAGGTATATATTATTTTCAAAAGGGCTAAAAACTTGGACGGACACATTCTTTCTATTTTTATAAAGTAATGTAAAATACTCACTTTTATTGCTCCGTAAACCTAGTGTTAAAAGTCCGTATACGTACAGTGACTCCCACTAATATTCAGACGCTCTTAAAAATCGCATAACTTTGTCAGTAATGGACTATACTACTTGAATTTGTTTTTTTTTTTTTAGAAGGTAGAACAATTGGTTCACTACATACCTTGAAAAAAATGTTAGATTAAAATTAGAAAGTAGTAAAAGTAGTAAAAGTTGTATTTTTAAACTTTTTGGGCTTATATTAAAAATTTAGAAAGTAAGTTTTGCACGTCTGTATCAATTAGACATATTCTGAATATTTCATCTAAATCGGTCAACGTTGCAATGAGCTACACACGTTTAACGATGAAAGCTTAACCCATTTGCACCATCAGCGTATATATCCGCTCAATTTTCCTGGTCACTATCACCGAAGCGTATATATACGCTCAATTTATCTTTTCTTATAATGCTGAAATATGAAGTTCACTTACTTGTAGTCATTTTTGTACTTAAATACAATAAAAAAAAAGTTTGGTGGTAAAGGCCATCTATTCATACTTCCTTATGATGCAAATGGGCTAAAGGTGAAAGTTGCAGAATTTTGGCCTTGTCATGGAATTTCGCCCTTATGTGATCATTTTGAAACATCTGTAGCTCATTACAACGTTGATCGATTTTGACGAAATTCTCTGAATATAATTCACACAGATCTACAAATCGTACCATCTAAATTTTCAATGTAAGTCCACATAAAAATGTAGCAAACCAATTGTGCTAACTTCTTTAAAAAAAATCCAAGTCGTATGTTCCAATATTAACAAAGTAATGCGGTTTTTAAAAGCGTCCGAGTATGAGTGGGAATCACTGTACCTACCTCGTCCGATGGTACCATTCGATCGTCGAAAATGGAGCATCTAAGATCCATTTTGATAGATCCGGTAGATCTACCGGGCCCGGTCTTCGTAGATTCGCGATAAGGTAGAGAACTACATTACCGTCAAAAAATGGTTTTACGTCCCTCAACTTTTCGTCGTTATATAAGAATATTTTGTCGCTGGTAAAGGGCTCATTCGAAAATGGAAGGTTCAATCTAGTGCTCGCTGGTCAGGAGCTGCCGAGATTATGCAGATATTTGGTAATAGAAGCGTTAGAAGTAGACCAAAAAAAGACGACGCGCATGCCGTGGAATCCAAGTATTTTTATGCCATTGGATGAGTTTTCTGGATGAAATCGGGAGCAACGCGCACTGGAAAATATCGCCGGCTACAAATTGAGCTATATTTTGTCTTGATTCTCTGCGGAATAAAGCCAAAAACTTGAAGCACGTTTCTGGCGTCAGAATTCATAATATCGGTAATACAGAGGAAAAAATGTGACAAGTTTAGTCACAGACTTAAAACCCGTCGGATCGAGACCAAGACGGATCTTAAGTCTGTGTCTGAAGGCTGTGAATGGAAATTATTAATTAAAAAGTCACGTAACTGTCCCGGGCCCTTAAGATCACTCGCGGAGTCCTCGGGAGGACAGGTTTGACCATTTAGCTGCCGGTCAGTTATCTGAGAGTCGTATAACGCGACTCGGTAATTCCATCAACCGGAAGCCGCGCGTGGCCCGGGTACCGTTCGGATCCGCTTGACAGGGGTTTTCTCGGAAAATCTAATTAAGCGACCGAAAGCGGATGGCATCGGTGCACGGCCCGACGTCGTTGCTGGGTCCACGCAGGAAGTCGTCCGCGGTCCACGTCCACCGGCCAGCATATTAAAGGTTCATAGAGAGAGCCGCGTGGATATGACTGAATGTTATATAAGGCGGTCTTAATATAGCGGGAACGCTCTCTGGATCCACGCCATGTAGCCGGTAGCCGCGAGTGGCGTGCATAACGTATGGACGATGCTTGTAACCGGCCCCGAGAAAGGGGAAGGACGCGGATCGTGTGCTACCACGACGATGCTGAAGTAGAGTGGAGACGAGCAGGGTAGCTGGCGGGGGATGCCACGGTGAACGCTCGACAGATGCGTGTAATTTACTACCGCATTAGCCCTCGTGTATGCGGGGAAAAAGGAAGCCATGCGTGGCCTTCGCGAGAGGAAGTCTCCGCAACGCTCGGATATTAATCCCCCGCGGTTTGGGATTATTAAAATGTAACACGGGAAGTTGTCGTTTGTATTGTTTTTCAGCCGACCGGAAATTTTCGCGTGGGAAATGACCGGCTATAAATCGTCGGCTTCGACGGAGCGGATTTTGAGGAACGCCTCGGCGAATTTATATTTCGGCGAGCTGGAACGGAAACACTTATTTTCTTGGATAGCAAAGACGTGCTTCGTGTGTAACAAAAATATACGGATGGCCTCGAAGTCTCGTAAAACATAATATTTCTCGAAAATTCTCATATAAAATTCTATAATGTAGCTTTGCCTGAATTTTTCCAGAAACCAACAGAGACAAGCACACATTTAATTATTTTCGTTGCCTCGTTCCACTGTGGAATTGTACTTGTGTTATAACGATTTGTATCTATTTGATTCTTTGATCGATGACCGAATTTCTTTTCAACGATAATACACTTTGCGAGGGATATGTGTAAAATGTATAGTCAAATTGGTGATTGTTAGTATTCCGATGTCGAGAGAAGTCGAATTGGCGAAGTCAAGGCTGCTCGCTAACCAGCTTTTTACATTTAAAAATACGCCCTCTCAGCCGTTAGAGCGCAGTTTTCACTGCGTTATCGAGATTGCAAAATTAGCACGAGCTGAAGTACTTACCGAAATGTAGTTTCTATTTTTAGGACTGCTACACGGTCCGCATTTTTCATTTAACTACACTTTGAAGCGTTGCTATCTCTCCAGTATTAGATTCGCTTTTATGTAAGTGCGCTGCTATCGTTTTGATAGCGATGCTCGCAACTCACGGCATAATTACACCGCAGAGGTTTCAGATGCTGGCATTTGGATCTTTGTGCGTCTAGTAAATACACAAACCAGAATTTTGCGAAAACGAGGGCACGAAAAACAAATATTCTATATTTTCGATTTGTTTTCGCATCGAAATTCTATAAGAAAGTATGCTGCAACGTTTCTGAGTGGTATTTAGACGTCGCTCAATACCGATCAATCGTCAATATTTATTCCCAGTGGAAATGGTGCGCAATGGTCAGACGAGTTATCTTCCATCGTTTAAAAACACCTCGTGCTTCATTCTCAATTTCAATTTTCTTCTCGGAGGAAATTAGTCTTGCCTCATTTTGTTATTATGGTTCAACTGTCTTATCCCAGACTGTAAGAAAATATTGTCTCACATTCTTCGCTTAATTGATACTAGGTCTGTAGAAATATTGTCCTTTTAGACACTCTGCAAATCGGGCAAACTTGCAACCATTTTTACTCTCGGTAGAAACAGCCAGTACTGGACAGACCAGCCGGACAACATTCTCCAACTTTCCCACATATAAATTGTTTCCAGTAAAAAGTCTTTTATACCCAGCAGTTAAAGTTTTACGCCAGCAACTAAAACTTTTTATTGTATTCACAGAATTCAAAGTTTTCGAAGTCAAAACTTTCATAATGCATTTTGGCATTCCAACTGGAAATCTCAAGAGGGATTAGAATTTTTGCTGTTCTTCGGAAACAATTTGACTTCAAGGCTGATTTTAACGCCGAATTGAGAAGCAAATGCGCGACTTTTGAGAGAAACGGATTAGGCTCCCGCCTAACGTCGTACAAAAATTTGCACTCCGGTGTTCACGGCGAGCTGATCAAGCGTCGGAGCACGCGCCTCGCAACTGCAACCGACGCTGCGGTTTTCGCAAACTCGATTTCACTCAGCATTACGCGAAACCCGAAGTTAAGGTTAACCGCGCGTAAACAGAGTTACGAGTAATCCGCACGCACGCTGGTACGTCCTGCAGGACGCGTCAACGCTTCGGTAAATTTATGATTACGAACTGTCGGGAACTTCCCGACGGCATTCCTCTGTCACGAGTCGAGGGCGTTTTACCAACGAGTTTTCGCGGTGCCATGATTAATCCCCTCTGCACGGAACTGCGGGAACTCGCTGATTCCCTTATCTTTTCCTGGTGGAACTTATCAGCCGCCCCGTACCATAAATCTAGCAATAATAGGCATACCGACAGTCGGATGTCCACCTGATTCTGCCTAATTCAATGGAATATGGAACGAAGAATTTCATGTCATAGTTTTATTACTCTCTTCTTTATAATTTAAGCTTAGCCAAACCTATAAGCATGGTATAGCTGTGAATAGTTTGTTCAATTTTTTAGTATATCCTGGATGATATTTTTAAATTATAAACGACGTACAACATGGCGTACATAATATGATGTACTTACAGTGTGTGTATATTTTTAATTTCTGTGGCAATATGTTATAAAAGGGTACGAATAAAAATTAAGTAAGTGAGTGAAGAATAATAGGCAATGCAGTTCGAGCTGTGTCTGACCATAATTGCTGTTTCTCTTGCCAGTAAAAAGTCTCTGCCGCGTTGAACTCTTTATGTTTTAACTATCATATCAATAATTATAGGAGAAAATAAATGATAATATTACTGATAATGTTTGTAGCCATCAGCGCAAGTAGAAATGCCTGGCAATAGAGGGACACGTGAAGCGAACTGTATTCAAGCGCGGATGATTTTCCCTGACGATTTAAACGAAGTAAATTGTTATAAGGAATTGTTTCTTAGATTATATTTAAAATTTAGAGTACTTTCTACATTTGCCACTGGCAGAGCCAACTTGTACATTTCATATTTTTGACATAGCCTTATGAAAAAAGGCTACACGTTACTTTCCAACACTGGTAATCGTGGATATATAAAATTTCAGGAGAGACACGCACTTCCATCTCGCAATAGACACGCCTAATTGCGAGGAAAGCGTCAGATAGATGTGCCCGGCGGGTATATTTCACCTGTCAGGGAAACTTGTAGCTACCTAGTCGCATTTAGTAAGCCGACGGCCGCGTTAATTATATACAAATTATTTTACGTAATTAAGTAGGTGTACGTCGCAAGGGATGCATTTATAATCGAAACGATGATTAAGCGTACCGCACCGCCGGCCCGGTGGTTCTCGTCACCCTCGTTAAGTTCGTAATGACAAACCTAAATTACAGAGAGGAGTAGAAACATTCTTTATTCCTCCGACCGTTCCGCGAACGTGTTTACGGTGCCGGCCACCGGCTGTATATTTTTTCACCCCACTTTAGCCGGAATTTCTGATTTAGGGTCTCTTTATTTGAACTTCGTCTTAGACTTCTCCTCAAAGGAAATTCTTCGGGAACTCGTTTCATTTCAGAACGGATTTCCTATGGGCTGTTCCTTCCCCGATGGCCGAAGCTACTTCTTGCACAACTTTTCTTCGAAATATTACGGGTACTCATAAGTAATCAATTATTTGCAAAGACTTTGTTTTGCCTCTAGTTCGGTACCGATCGTTCAAGAGGACACACGTATTCTTTTACAGTTTTCATATAAGGCATATACGCAAGGAATATATTTGTTTACATTCTATTATCGTTGGAAATGCTTAGTTCTTCAAAGTTCGAATACTTTTGTGAGCCGCTTCTGGTACGTGTTTACAATAAATGTAGTGTAAACACGGTACAAATCATTGAGTTATTGTCTAATCTTACTTATGTAGTCTTAAGACCAATCCCTTGCTATATGTGTCATATTACATCAAATGCTTCAATTTAACATACATATTTCATTAGTTGAATATTAGAATTGTAAGCGTTCGAATACTTTCGTGTATGGGTGTAGGTACCGCAATTATCTGAGACCAACAAGAATATTCGTCGATCAATTTGCCCTTCATTGCCAGATTTCGTAGAGATCCATTTCATTTCTGGAGATGAAAAATGGATTCTTTATGATAACATAAAGCAATAGCAAGCAATGGCTTTCTGCAAATTATTATGTATATAATGAACTAAGCGATATCAATGCCGTCGAATCGTCCGGCAATAAAACAAGTAATATGCGTGCGTTCAATGGGACATTGGGCCTCAAACGTTTACGACGGTCCGCCTATTCACTTCTATTTCGGTCGCCAGGTCGGGGTACTTGATGTACCGATACTCGTCTATTCTTTCGGGGTTTTCCGCATCAGCCAATCAGCCGCTAATCATTCAACTCTGCGTACAAAAAGGGTAGACATCAGTTCGAAACGACTGTTCGTTTGAAACTTGCGCTCTACACGTCGCCTTTCTGTCCGGTCTTTCGACTCTGTCAAGACACGAGTCTAGTCACCTTGTGAATTACTATCTTCCTTAAATTACTTCACTATCAAAATAAACGATTCAGCCCAAAAACAGCTGTTCTTCATTAATTTGACGCAAAGCGGTACCTGAATACCGTAATCGCGTAACCGGCCTTACAACCCGGTTAGATTCTATAGAATCGCGGTATTTCGGTACCTGTGTAGGCTCATCGAGCCAGCCTACACAATACACCCTCTGACTATCACCTTTTCAGATCTCTGGGGAGCATTATTTAAGAAACAAAATATTCACTTCTGTAGAAGATGTAAGGAGACACCTTGAGTCATATTTTTGCTTCACGAACCCTGCATCTCTACGAGAGGGGGATTGAAAATTTGCAGAAAAGATGGCAAACTGTTCTTGATCATGATGCAAATTATTTAATAAATTAAGAAACAAAAACCTGAATTTACTACAAAGTTTGTTTTAGATTTCAAAATAATTGATTACTTATGGGCCCCCCTAATATAAGAATTAAGCCACCGTTATTAAACTTCCCGGCGGGGATCGAGTTTCGCCTCTGTTCTACAGATCGTCAAAACCGAGATATAATTTTGTTTACAGTTTCCGGAGGTTTACGGACAATTTTCCAGTAATTTATCGCCGGGCATCACCGCGCCTCGATTTCTTCCGCTTCGCACCGAAATTGTAAGATGCGGTGAAGTAATTCTATTTCAGAAACCCTTGGGAAAGCGCGGCGTTCATTAACGGCGACAGTAAAACAGGCGACGGTTAAATAAAAATTTTACCGCCTCATAATCCCGCACAATTTGTTGCAACCCGGTGTAATGATCGCGGAAACGTCGCCGCGGTTTAATAAACAAACAGCCTAGAACGAACGGGCCTTCCCCGTATATTTTCGACTGAACGAATGTGCCAAGATTCCGAACACGATGCGAGAGCCTCGGAAACCCGGTGGCCGATGAATTGGTGCTCGATGTGGGAGGCGGTTAAAAGCAACAGGTATTCATTTGCTCGGAGCATCGAGAGACGCCGGTGATTGTTTTACGCGATCCCGTGTCGGGGCGAATTTCAATACCCGACCGCGTCTTGAGGGCCACTCAAACTTTCCCGTCAATCTTCTGACCTTTGTTATTTCTTCTTCGTCTACCACGAATTCTCCGGAAGGCTGCTTCTACCGTTGAAACGTGGCAAATGTTGGAAAACATTCAAAAGTCGTTGATACTTCCCCCCCAACGTTCTCTTATCCGAGACTTCAGTCGATTTTCTGGATCTGCAATGTAGGTCTCAAAGAAACCTCGCAAGTTTAGCTGTTTCCGTACCAAAATTGCAAACTCGTAAAGCGCCGTATAGAATTCTAGTTTCCACCAAAATGGTGTACGAGGCAAATACTCCGATACTAAAGATAAACGTCGAAGAATTCAGTTGGACGAAAATTGAAAGCTTAGACTGTGAAACTTTATACAAATATCCATTTTCGTACGTTAACACAAGGTTTACGGAGCACTATGCCTATTCTACATTACTTTATAAAAATAACAAAAATGTATCTACCCAAATTTTTAGCCATTTCTTTTACATCATATACCAAAAAAAAAAACAAATACGTTGAATAATTTCTGATTCGTGCATCTTTAAAATTTCGATAATTATGAATTAAGAATACTAGAACTCGTCATTTTGACGGGTCCCCTAAACCTAGCGTTAATCAACATCGGAATTAAGAAAAACATTGTCTACAACCGTCAAAAAATTGAGAAAAGAAAATGAAAATGTTATTAGGTCTTGTTAATGCACACGTCTCCTTGTATTTTACAAGCCTGTACATGCCATAAATGTTTAACGATCCGGCAGTCTACTTGTAGAGCATCGTAGAAAATCGTGGTTTCCACAAAAATGGTGAACGAGGCAAGTACTCTGAAATCGACAAGCATGCGGATAAAATTCGTTTGTCGTGGTTTCGATTTCAAATTGTCAGGTTTCCGCGAAGGGGCCCGCGCGCACGTGTTCATCGTCACAAATTGGACCACCCACGACGGTGCCGTGTACATGCGTCATTTCGATAATTGGATCGCGCCGCGTTTTCCTTCGACGACGTTTTAGTGGGCCGCGAAGCAGCGTGGACGCGTTTGCGCGGCCCGCACCCTCGTTAACGTGCGTTCGTTGACACGCGTCGACGAGCTTGCATGCACCAAACGCAGAAATTCGCTTGGACGAGCCTGACCGACGTGACGCGTCGCGACGCGGGCTCAATTGTTGTGGCGAAATTGTTGGAACACGTCTACACCTATCACGACTCGTCGCACTCTGCTTTGTTTGCCCTGACACCTGCCCGGAACGGGATTATGTAACTATTGTAATAATAAAACGTCGGCACCGGTGCACGAAGGACGTGCGGTTTAATCGAATACTGATTTGTACTGGGACTGTGAAACTTTGCTTACCTTGTTTCTTTTATTTGACTATCTTGTGGTAATCCTTTCGAGCCCACGAAATGTACACCATGTTATTATATTTATAGACATTGTACGAAGCAGAGTTGTGCTAATTCAGTTACGTTGTAATTCAATTGCACAATTAACCCTTTACACTCAAAGTTATTTTAACTCCAAAACGAACCATTTCTTCCGACCTAGAATATTTCCCTTGTATACATTTTTTTTCATGTTATACATACGAAAATGGTGCAATTTACTCGTACAATACTGAAGTGTTTAGTAATTCATTGTATACACTCGCCGAAATTTCTATAAAATCATCATTTTCATAGATATTTTTAAAATATTACAATTTCCGTTGCTTTATCGTATCTGGCCTTGTGCTTTGTTGACACTCGGATAGAAGGACCGCGCACTCAACACTGCATTGTTTACTATTTACGTTTTTTTTGTAATTATTATTATTTCTGCGTGGTGCAGAACACAAGTGCGAAGTTTCTGTAAAGTCACTTATTGTTAATGTTTCTCTGGATTCTGAGCAGAGAACTACGGGAAATTGCAAATATTCTAAAAGTATTAGTTTTAGAACTCATAGGAATCCTTTTTTTTATAATTTGATTCGCGTGTAGTACAATGCCGAGAGGAAAAGTACTAACAATTAAAGAAAAAGCATCGATCGATGCTTATAAAAATATGGGCTGCTCTAATCGCGCAATTACTAAGAAAATTAATCGGTCATATACTGTGATTAATAATTATATCAATTTACGTGAAAATTGCGGAAAAAATCATTTTAAAGGTGGTAATAAAAAATTGTCAAAGTGACAACATTCATTATTAATGAGGTCTACTGCTAAGGAAACGAAAAATTGAATCGGAGCTCCCAGTAACAACAAGACGTGTGCAATAACTTTTAAATTATTCTGGGCAATTTGTGTGGACAAAAATGCAACGTAAACCAGGCCTTAAAGAAACACATAAACAGGCCCGTCTTGATTTCGCACGGGCACACATGTCCTGGACGAAAGAGTGGGAGTCTGTCATTTTTTCAGATGAGAAAAAATTTAATTTGGATGGGCCTGATGGCTGTAAATATTATTGGCATGATCTGAGAAATGAGAAAAGTTGACAATGAGTCCTAACTTTGGCGGTGGTTCCCTAATGATATGGGCTGCGTTCAAAGTTGACAAAAGAACTCCAATGTGTTTCGTAAAACACAAAACGAATTTGGAAAATTATACGGATTTGTTAGACATGGTTCTAATACCCTTTACAGAAAATATTGAAGATGACAATTTTATTTATCAGCATTGCTGCAATGCATGCGTCGAAGCACACAAAGCAGTGGCTTCTTGAAAGAAATATCAATGTTTTGCCATGGCCTGCTTGTTCCCCGTACATAAATCCTATTGAAAATGTTTGAGGTATCATTGCGCGACAAGTTTTTCAATGCCCAATCGCATTTGTAATGTAATTAAAAAAAATGGAGGTTACACTAAATATTAAAATAGATATAATAAAAAAACAATTGTTAATTTCAACTTTATCCGTATAAAACGAAACTGACATTATAGAAATTTCGCAGTCTGTTCTGTGTAAAATTATATTTTCGTTTTCTTTTATCAATAAATGTTATACTTATGTTTTGAAATCGGTGTGTATGCTTTCTTTATGTAATCCCGAAATGCTACCAAATACAAATTTTTCATTGGTAATGGTATAATTATAAGAATTCATTACAAAACAGAGTGACTTATAGAAATTTCAGCGAGTGTACATATAAATTTAATAACGTAAAAAATATTTTGAGTAATGATACAGCAATTTTTAGTAGCGCCTAACAGTCGCCAATCGAGTGCTAAGTATTAACTTTGATTAATACAAATTTGTTCAGTGATTAGCGCCGAACACAATATTAATCTCGTTGAAGCTTTTAACCAGTTAGCTGTTTTTGACGAGTATACTCGTCATGAAAAAAATTGCAATATTTTCTGTTATGACGAGTATACTCGTCGAAACAGCTATACGGTTCATTTTTACGACTCAATCTAGGTACACATTTTTCAAAGAGGTCGAAACAGTTAACTGGTTAATAGTTCCCCATTCCTCAAACCTCAATTCCCCTCGCAAGAACGCGTCCTCCGCAAGCCGTACCTCCGAAGCTTGCGAATAACGTCTGGATACGAATCAGGGCGCGTTGCATCGGTAGGATACAAATACCCGGGGTAATAGTACACCATCGGAAACACCGGGCAAGATCGACTAACCGTTTGCAAATATTTCTGTTTCCATCGGCGTCTCGCCGCGATGTCGGCGCGAATATATCACGTGTCGGTGACGACAGCCGGAATCCGCGAGGAAGAAGATAAGGAGGAGGAGGAGGAGGAGGAGGAGGAAGAGGAAGAAGAAGAGAAGGTTTCCAGAATCCCGATTGTACATTTTCAACGGGAGGAGGTTGTCCGTGTGGCAGGAGTGTTGGCCGAGGGTGTGTCTTTTTCCGCTTTGCTGCCGCTGCGATGGAGTCCGCCAGCAAAGGGGAACAGGCCGACCCTCCCGCACCAGCGAAATAATATTCGACGACAGTGATTTATAAGGAACACCGCCGCTCTCTGGACCGAGGCAACTTTCTCTCCGATAAATCTCGTCAAGCCGGTAAGTCAGTTTTAAGGTAGCCGACTAGGCGAACGTTTCCTTCGCGCTGGCCACCGTTTCAGCCGTTTGTCTCGATCCCTTTGCTTTTGCTTTTGCTTTCGCGCTGCTGTCGCTTCACACGGATGATTTAGCGCCTGACGACGGTGCCTGGACCTGGATATTGTTCGATCGGAAGAGTTTACACGCGTTCCTCGCTATCCTAATCGTTCTTTTGGCTCCAAGAACGTTGGAAAGCTCTCAGTCATGTAGCGCTTCGTTCGGGACCCGTTGCGCGACCTTAGAGAGGAACGGACACGATTCTCGTGCGGTTACAACTGTAAGATTGTTTTCCGAAAAAATTGTTAATAAAATGTATAAACAGGGAGGGAAACCTAGGGTCGCCTAGATCCTTGATAAGATTGAGCAAAATTGTGGACAGCTAATACTGTATTTAAGTTCTTATTCTGATTTCTAAATGTTTAGTCCCTATTGATATAAAAGTTTGAATATTTACATAAATTCTTACTACCTTGGTATGATTTGTAAAAGCAAAATTGATCTTCATTTACCAATTCGGCGAAAATGTATATTGAGTGTATCACTCGATCTGTTGCATTGTTTAAGTCCATTATGAACATTTATTTGCGGATTAAGAACAAAAGAAAATTTTGGGAATCGCTTAGTCTCCGATTGGAAAGTATGTTCTTCTCACGATTTTCTAGATGGTTACAGTATTGTAAGGCTACCGACGGACGCCATATTGAAACGTCCGCGGAGGCCGCTGGCGGCCATCTTGAATAGCCACCGGACTTCCTACAACATCGCTGAATAATTCATATAACTGATTTTAAAAAGCGATTTACAGCACAAATTCCAGTGAAAGGTTTGCCAAAATTCTTGCAAAATGATCTGTTATAGAAAATGTATGTATCGATGCATGTCAAACGCTATAATTCATGTTACACGCGATACACCGCGACGTAAGTCCGCTGAATATGCAACGTCCTCGTGTTCAGAGTACTTTGCCCATAATAAATGCATCCATTGTGAGTTTCATGTGCGATCCGAGCCGGCCAGCGTTATTTCGCGCGCTAGGCCGATAGTAAATTCATAAATCGGCGACAGCCGCTGATTTATTCAACCCCGGACCTAATTATACCGTGGTGCATCGCGCGGCGATATATAAAGGCTGCACGGGTAACTACGATTTTTTCATATTTATTGTCGCGTCTCGCGCCTCACGCGATTCGATCTATTTATCACGGCAACGCGTGCCCGACATTGCGACGTATTTGTGCCGCGAACAAATCATATTCACGGTTAATTTGAAACGAAAGAGAATGCAGCGAGACGACCGCGAGGCGTCTGGGTTCGTATTACCGAGAGACGTAGAAAACGTAAGCCAGTCGTTCGCGATAATTGCACGGATTCGTGATTATTGCACGCCATTGCGGCGTTAGATCGTGCGGAGAAACTTGTTCGATTATTAAAATAATTGCCACGCCTAATAGTCCCGCGTTCGGTCTAAATCTTGCCATCAAATCTACAGGCATTCCGTTGAATTCTCCGAGGAGTTTATATTGTACGAGTAGATTGCGGGTATCTTTGTGCAAAATAAATCTGTATCAGTTACAAGAAAGGGTAGTTAAAAAAAAATTGATTTCTTCTTTTAAGAATAGGTTGCAAATAATGTGCCAATATTGTTAAATTCATTTGATACTCCTTCTATTTTATTTCTCCAAAATCCACAGTCTACGAGACAGTACAAGCGTCAGGGATTTTATATTTGCAAGATGTTAATGTTTCTGCCGAATATTTTTACCGTTCGCGAAATTCCAGCTTCGCGGCCTACTTTTTCTGTTCCGATGACTTCCTCCTGGTAACCCAAATCTAATTCGAGCTGCCGCGTTCGGCTTGTTTATCATTCTATTAATATCCCCGGGTTTCCTATATCGGCACTTCGTCACGTTCGCTAAACCAATGAGAAATTGCGCGTAACGGTATCACCAGATCTGAAAACGTGCGCTGCAGGTGTGCAAAGACGCACACGTGGCTAATGGTGTCTTATTATAACTTAACTAGAGCAGATCCTAAAAAAAGACAGCAACAATATTACTTAAAACAGAAAAGAATGCAGGAATTCTCGGCCGAGAGACTACAGTTCCAAAATTTTTAACTTGCTGCCTGAATTTGTTCGATTTTTTAACACACTGTCAACATGTAGGCATAGAAATCTATTTGTTTCTTTAATGTCTCATACGTTCTTAATAAAATTATAATCGATTGTTGTTCTTAATACACCTCCAAACACACCGCCGTCTACGATGAACAATCGATTAAAAGACGAAATCTTAATGTTCCAGACATAAATTCCAGTCGCGCACAAAGTAACCTTTTCCCCAAGCGTTAGCCTAAAATCTGGAAGTTATGCAGCGTGCTCTGACGTTCGTTTATTATCACGAACAGACTCGGTTTACTTTCTTTAACTCTGCTGCATTTCTCAAGCGAAACTTCTGCGCCTCGAAGTCCTCCGAAACCGAGATCTTTCACCGCGACGCGGGGGTGTCAATGATGCTTAAAATACGAGGTTATGGATAAAATTTCGATCAAATTAAAGCGAAAAATGAAAACAAGTGAGAGCGACGAAAGGATTTTGCGTGCAATTATGTTGAGGATCTTATGGGGGTTTACGAGAACGTTAAGTAACAGCGTGCAACAAAATCGTGCACGAGAACTCGCAGCGCCGATAGCGTAAAGGGCCAAGGATAGTCACGTGACTTTTGCAGAGTCAGCAGGTCGGTAACTGCTATATAATTTCCGTCCACAGCCTTCAGACACTGACACTGATCCGTCTTGGTCTTGATCCGACGGGTCCTAAGTCTGTGACTAAACTTGTCACATTTTTTGCTCTGTATTATCGATATTATGAATTCTGACGCCAGAAACGTGTTTCAAGTTTTTGGCTTTATTTCGCAGAGAATAGCTCTCGACTTCATCCAGAAAACTCATCCAATGGCATAAAAATGATTGGATTCCGCGGCAAGCGCATCGCCAATTATTGGCCTTCTTCTAACGCTTACATTACCAAATATCTGCATAATCTCGTCCGCTCATAACCAGCACACGCTAGATTGAACCTTCCTCTTTCGAACAAGCCTTTGCCGAGCGAAAAATATTCTCATATAAGGACGAAAAGTTGAGGCACGTAAAACCATTTTCGGCATATTTTTATCGGTAACCCGGTCACTCTACCTTATCGTCAATTTCGTTTTCGGTTCGGAGGGAGGACACAGCGGTCTGTAAATATGATATTTAACGCGTTTCGGCATTCCAGCGATGAGTAACGCTGTCGACGAGCATCGATATAAAGATATTAGTGGGCCGGCATCGGGAAAACGAGGACTGGATTTACTCTCCGCGGATTACACGCGTTTCGCTGTTGAATTTGGCACAGATCGCAGTTTGCACAGCAGTCCCCCCTCCACCGTCCCCCCGCCAAGACAATGGCAATCGGATCCCCAGTCGATATCGCCGGATCGATTCGCGAATCGAGTCTCTATTGCTGGAGGATGATGTCAGCCGCGGGAGGTAGTCTTAAGAAAATATTATCGGGTTACCCTGATCGGTTTAATATCGTAATGGAGAAGCAGCTGGCTGCTGTCGCGAATTTAATGTAATTGAATCGAGATAAGGATGTTTGACCTTCCGCCCGGCGTCTCAGGACGGTTAGGGTAAGCGTGTCGAGGGAGTGGGCGAGACAAGTATGCTATTATGATGACGGAAAATAAGTGGACGATCGCCATTCGTGTCCGAGGGGTGTTACGATATTATTTGCTGGTTCGGGTGATAAATAACTTCCTCCATGCTTGTCTGAATTTATGTCGGCTTGTGATACCTCGGACTGAACATTGATTTATCACGTGCTCTAAAGTAGGCACATACTATCTAGCGCAGCCGTTGCATCTCGATTTGAATGTTTTTCCCGAGACCGATATTCAATTGTTGTTTAATATTTTATTCGAGCACGGTTCAGGAATTTGTAACTCGACTGATTTGTACAGATGCTAATTCAGTCTAATATCAATCTTTGTAATAGCGACAATCTTGCAGCAGACGATTCAAGAAGACAATTTTTAGAAGATAATTTCTAGTATCCAGATTATTAATTTTTTAGTTCCATATAATAGTCAAATATGAATTCGGCGCAATGATGAATGGTTACAGTTATCAATAGTGATTATCTAACATCGATCAGGAAACCGCACAAATTACGCTGAAAACAACAGCCGAAATAAACGATCGGACCTAGTCAGATTCGACCAAATAAATCATTACTAAAATAATCGCGGCGATAATCGTAAAAGCAGTTACGAAAGCAGCAGAGCAGTGAATCGTTTGTGCCATGAGGCAGTTATGAGCGGGCACAATGGTAAAGATAAAGATGAACGTAACGCAAGAGTGAAATACAATAATGAGGGAAGCTGCAAAGCATAAAGTAGACGTCGTCGAAAATAGAATTTCGGACGAAGCTGCATAATGAAGTTCTCAAAACAGTCTGCGTCGCGACGCGTCGCGGGCAATTCCCACGACGATCCCGCGTGATCGTACAATGACTTGCGACGACGTGCTGGGCGTGTCGAGAAGTTAAACGCTCGGCGGAATCGCCAACATTTCACTGGCAAGGCAAAACACTCGGACCGTGTCCGCGGAAACGTTGGAATTTCTAGCATGCGAAGCTGAAAACTCGCTTCGACGATCCGCTCCGAAATGTTTTCTTCAATTTTCGTTGATCCTGGAATTCACACAGACAGATGATCACAGCTTATGTTAGTAAATAAAGGTTAGCAAGAAAGAAAATCTTCTTACCCAATTTTTGTTTTCGTCAGTTTGTCTTCCGAAATGATCTCCTTTTTGTACTCTATTCTGTGCCCTTTTTGTTTTTTCCAGACACTGTACCCTGGCTGTCTTACAATCAGCCAAGCAGGATTTGTTTAAATTGTCAGTTCATAAATGAATCGCAACTGCTTCTTTCAAGGTATCCATCCGACATGAATAGACTGCGGATCTTTATGCATTTGTGGCTTCTGAAAATTTTCAAAAATTGCTGTAATATAAAACTTCACAGAATTTAGTACGATTTTTATTTATTTTAGATCTACAAAGGTCGTTAGTGCGTCGTTAGTACATTTAGTACGATTTTTATTTAAGATCTGCAAAGGTCGTTACCCCTGAAAATTCGATTTTATTTGTTTCCGTTTTCCTACAATTTGCCTAGAAAAATTGAAAATTGCATAAACATCCGCAGTCTAGACATGAATGAACCGCTATTCTAGGACCTCCTGGGCAACTATTAGGGCATTGAACGATTAACCCATTTGCATTATAAGCAAATATGAAAAGAAGGCCTTTATCGCCACACCTTTTTTTTAGTAAGTACAAAAATGGCTATAAGTAAAAGAACTTCATATTTCAGCATTATAATAAAAAAATAAATTGAGCGTATATATATACGCTCCGGTGATAGTGACCAGGAGAATTGAGCGTATATATACGTTAATGATGCAAATGGATTAAAACACGGCGCGCTGCGACGCTGTGGCTCGCAGACTTTCATCCACGATTTGCGATAGATTGTTGTTGCTTCTCGGCTATGTTTTCTAGTATTCGACAGTCTTCGCTGAACTGCACCAGGAAACACATTCTTTGCATAACGTCGAGTATTTTCATATTTTGCCATAAGCTCGAAATCTGGTTAAAATAAAATTGAAAATGAACATCGGCAGTTTATCGATAGTTGGACGTACGATTACTTTTTTACTTATATCAATGAAAGTGCTGTTTGTTTGATATGCAGTGATAAAATATCTGTCTTGAAAAAATATAATGTTAACAGACACTATGATAGTAAACATTCTTTAAAATTTAATAATTTGCCAGAACAGTTACGCAAAGACATGGTGGGTCAATTACAAGCAAGTTTAAATTTAAAGCTGCGAAATTCACTTGAGAGTACTGCACATCCACCGCAAATAGGGCAGTTCGTGCGAGTTACCTTGTTAGTCAAATTTTGGCAAAAAAGTTGAAACCCTTTTATGACGGAGAAATCGTGAAAGAATGTTTATTGACGATAGAAGATGCCGCCTTCCCCAATCAAAAGGATATAATTTCCAAAATTAGCTTGTCGCGATTTACAGTTGCAAGGAGAATTGACAAACTATGAGAGATTATTGAGGAAAATTTGCGGACAGATATTTCCAAGTTAGAATGGATTTCTCTAGCTGTGGATGAAAGTTGTGACATAAATGATATCGCACAACTTGCTGTATTTTTAAGAGGAACTGATTCCAATTTCAATGTGACGGAAGAATTTGCATCTTTATTTCCTATTGTAGGAACTGCTACCGGAGACGGTATATACAGAGAAATAAAAACTGTTCTGAATGTATTAAATATTCCAATGGAAAAGATTTGTTGCAATAAGTACAGATGGAGCTCGAGCCGTGTCGAGTATGCATGTTGGGTTTGTCGGGATTATTATCGAAAGATATTAAAAATTTAATAGACCGTGAAATATTTATTTCGCATTGTATGTTACACCAAGAAAATTGGGGCACTGAAGCTCTAAAAATGTCTAATTTAGTTCTCCACCTATTATTAAAATTGTAAATTTTATTAGATCTCGAGGACTAATCAATCTCGTGAGTTTAAAGAATTTTCGAAAGATATGGAAAGCAAATATGGCGATACACTGTTTAACACTAAAGTTCGGTGGTTAAGTCGTGGTACAATGCGTGTACCAGGGTCTTAAAATAATAAATTCATTAGACATTAAGAGACCGTAGCGAATACACCGACCGAAATTGGAACTGGCGACGCAACGAAGTATTTAATGTTGTCTTCGTTGCGGCCCGCGCATAGTATTTGATTTCCACTTTTGGCCCACCGCAGTCCGCGAGTTGCTCATCGCTGGGTTAAAGGAAGAAGTGAAAATATTCGCATTGACAGTTTTTGTTTTCCACGAAGATGTGATGATTAGCCAGAGTTGAAGAAATTTGTTGGGTTCTTGCATGAACCGTTAGGTTACATTTTGAATTTACTGAAGACGCTCTTTACTTCATTCTCTGCTTCGATCCAGGAAAAACCCTGTTTACCGTTACGTGCGTCCGATGAGGTTCCGGCAGTTATGAGGGTCAAGTAATGGCTGGTTTTTCTTAAAAGCTGGCAGGTAAAATTTCTCCTTGCTGACTTCTGCCGAACAGAAGTGCGTAGCTCAGGTTTGTACGAGCACTGCGAGCGAAAAGGTTGCTGAGTTGACAGCACCGGCTACAAACACTTATACTCCGTTTTCCTGTTAAATAAATATTCTTTCTCGCTTTGGAAGCAAACTCTGTCAATTATTCAAGAAAATTAATAGAGTCCTGTGATTCGAGGAAAGGGAGCCGATTCCCTTGGTATTTCCGAGCGAGCCGGCCAATGTCGATTCAGACACGAGCTCATCCTCTCGAGGACAGACCGTGCTCGTTATCCGGCCGGAAGGGGACACACACGGGCACCCTCGCCTGACAGAGACCGATGTCGGCGTAAAGCGCTTTGCTTCAGGCCGCGTTCGCCGTCGCTCACTTTCACTCTCGCACACCGTGTTTCCTTTCGCGAATACTCGTAAAATATGAGGCGGCTTCCGAGTCCCATGCCTGCCCGTTAAAGGCTGATCCACCGCAGACTTCTGCGAAACCCGTCGCTAGCCACTTCATCATGCCAGTCCGAGTCGCCGGCGCGGATAAGGTCATTAGAATTCTACGTTTCCGGCATCTCGACTTCCCTACGGAATTCCCCTCGTTACAATTTCGTGCGCCTGTTGCGAAAGAAATGCTCAACTCTAATTGATCGAGTCGATAAACATTTTCTGATTTCCGAACAATCGCCCCCAAAAGTAATTTAGTGTTCGTATTAAATCGTCCTACAAGTTCGTGCCGTGGATATGTTTACATTATTCACCGATGAAAAGTATTTTAATGAAACACCGTAGAAATTTTATAGTGACGATATGATGTCTTTCCCGAAAAGGTCAGAAGAGGTTGTGGAATGAAAGGGTGATCACATATTTTATTTTTAGAATTTAACACTACAACTACCGAGTCCAAAACGTGACTTAAACTAATCCCTTTATAATAACAGCAAGATTGAATTTGCTCAGGTCTCATACGATTTTTATTGTAACATGTACTCCAAAGAAGTGATATGTTAAAAAATTTCTCGTGAAAACGTTTTCATAGTTTCAGTAATCGTGAAAGAAGTTCGGTAGTTCTAGTGTTAAATGGTACAAGAGTAAACGGCACGAACTTATGGGACGACCTAATAATAACAACTGCAAAGTAAAGCTTATCAGAAGAATTACTTCTTGAACTCTTTTGGACGGTATAAATCACAGTGAAAAGTCTTGGTTCGAGCAACTGTGTTGGGTTCTTGCATGAACCGCTAGGTTACATTTTGAATTTACTGAAGAGACTCCCTACTTCATTGTCTGCTTCGATCCAGTAAAAACCCTGTTTATCGTTACGTGTGTCCGATGAAGTTCCGGCAGTTATGAGGGTCAGTGCAATAAAAAAATGATTTTATCCTCCACCGTCGGTTACCCAAGTACCAAGTTACCCGAGCACTGCGAGCAAAAAGGTTGCTGAGTTGACAGCACCGGCTACAAACACTTATACCCAGTTTTCCTATTAAATAAATATTCTTTCTCGCTTTGGAAGCAAACTCTGTCAATTATTCAACAAACTGTATTAGGAACAAAATTAATTTTTAAACATAGACGCAGTCCATTTGTTAACTCGATCCCGTCGTTCCATTGCGGCTTTCGGTCGGCGGAGTTCTTCGAGTGATCACTTTCGACGCAGATCGTTGGCGAGTTCAGTCGCGGGTGAAATAGAGCGACAAGGCGACAAACTAATTGCATTTCACTCGGGCCATTGTGAGACCGGCCTGAACGTTGAATGTCGACGACCGAACGGATCTCGTTTATCCCGTCCCCTTGCTCGTCAACACGAAACCGTCCCTTCCGCGAAATGCGTAAACGCATACACGGCATACCGTATTCGACAAGTTTACGATCCACTTTATGGACACCGGGGCTCCGCGAGCGATGGAAACGGCGAAAGGGGTGGAAACGACTGCGATCTCGGTCACCGGAAGGTACGAATGCCCCATTAATGTTAACGACATCGGTCGAGCATCACGAGGAATCGTAAAGGTGACAAAGCACACGCGTCACACGTTTCACTCCATCTTTTCCCACCGGTCCAATGAAGATCCCCTGTAGACAGCCTGAAATCCAATTCTATTGTCTTACCGAGCCAACCCTATCCATCGTTCCCTTAAATTACAACGTTGTCGTGAAATCAGAAGTTAGCTGACCGCTTACTCAACAATTTCTTAAAAAATCTACAGATTGAGAAAGTTAACTAATTTAGACTTACCGCACGCCACAGGATACATTAAAAAATATTTAGTTTTATATTATCCATTTAGCTGGACGTCGAACAGAAGGTATAAATAATACTATAAAAGTAGGTTCCAACGATTTTCAAGCGTCCCTAACCCTTTTGTTATGGCAAAAAGTGTGCACATAATCGGCACTCGATACAGTGAATTCTCATTACGAGTCAGTGACAACCTTACAATTTGGAGTCAGTGGAACTACCCACACCACCACGGTGAGGGGCCGAAGCTCGAGAGCCGTCTCTCGAGCTACGTGCAACATTGTATCGGAGAAAGACATTTTCTCAGTCTTCTTGTCACTATCGCTTAGTAGTCATAGGCTTTTACGACTTGTAGACGGATATGACTCTTAGATGTCCAGCGTGCTCTGTGTACAGTAGCTCACGAAAGTATTCGAACGCTTCCAATCTACATCGTTAACAAATAAAATACACCCGTTGGGTTTAAGTTTTCAAAATAAGATTGTAAATAAAGACACATAAGAGTCTTGAGAATGTATAAGTAAAATTACAAAAAAATCTGACAGCACATGCGGGATTCACAAGGCATTGAGTATAAACATACCGTTTTCAGATGTCACAAAAGTATTCGAACGTACGAATAAATCTTGAATTGTTTGATGTTAATATCTGGTTGGTCCTCCTTTGGCATCAATAACGCGTCTTAGCCGGCTTTCCATACTATATACAAGTTTTTCCGTTGTCTTTTTTTCAATGGAATTCCATATTTCTATTATTTTGGTTTTTAACACTTCCTTCGACGTTATGTCAAAATTCATAAGTTTTCTTGCAATTTCGGCCCATAAATGTTCTATAGGATTTATGTCAGGGCTTTGCGGAGGAGTTTGTAGTGTATGCGGGGTATTATATATGATCCATTCCTTTGCAATCCCAGCTGTATGTTGAGGATCGTTGGCCTGTTGGAAGTAGAAATCATCCAATAGGTTCAATTTAATTGCACTTTGTTTCAAATTTTGTTTCAAAATATTCAGATATTTGTACTTCATCCGAGAAAATAACTTTATTCCAAAATGAAATATCCTTATCAATATACATTTTTGCAAACGTTAGTCTTTTCTTTTTATTAATTTTACTGATATATGGCTTTTTTCGTGGTATTCTTCCATGGTAATCATTACTCCGCAGAACCCTACGATACAGTTCGGGATATACATCTTTCCCAAAATTATTTGCAACAATCCCCACAAGTTTTGGTGCAGATGTGCTTGGATTTTTCTTAATTTCACGTATAATCATTTTCTCCTCTCTGGGTGTTAACTTCTTTGGACATCCTGTACGCTTCTTGTTTGTAATATTACCTTCAGTTTTCGACTTTTTTACTATATAATGTATCGTAGATTTACTTCGATTTAATAATTTGGCAATTTCAAGACAAGATTTATTTTCATTATGCAACTACAATATTAATTCACGTTCACATTTACTGGTTTCTGATTTTTTCGTGCTCATGATTAGAATAACTATGAAAGATTATACTCTACGAAATCTGTATGAACCACACGATGTCTCGGAATCGACTAAAGTGTAATGTTTACATTTCAATCACTAGAAATACGCTTCTTGTCTACGCGTTCGAATACTTTTGTGACGTCCGAAAACGGTATGTTTATACTCAATGTCCTGTGAATCCTGTATGTGTTGTCAGATTTTTTTGTAATTTTACTTATACATTCTCAAGACTCCTATGTGTCTTTACTTACAATCTTATTTTGAAAACTTAAACCTAACGAGTGTATTTTATTTGTTAACGATGTAGATTGGAAGCGTTCGAATACTTTCGTGAGCTACTGTATTTCAAATGCGACGCTCGACGACAACGTCGGATTTCGTTTAAGAGTCGGTCACTAGAACGGCGCAACTGACTCATAACGAGAATTCACTGTACACGGGTCGTCGCGTGGATGCCGACTATAATCAGCACCCGTACACACAGGTTTCTCTAACGAAAGGGTTAGTTATATGTATAACAAAAATTTCATAAGATTCTGACTGAACTAGTTTAGGGTTGAAGTGGATTAAAGCTGGACTCATTTCGAAAGATATGATATAAGACATTTCATTTCGAAAGATCAAACACGATTTCGAACACGAGACGATGCCTCTATTATCAAACAATATGAATTATAAGTTACCTAGGGAACACGATATCAACGACACGGTATAGAAGGAATACCGTGGAACCGGTGCAGTTTACAGAAAGTAGTATCAGCAACTGACGCACAAACACGCCAGCCGATCCGTGTTCACTGGTACAGTTACCCGGTGAAAGTATTTCAGAGCGTAATAATAAATAGTGTTCGTCACATGCAATGAGATCGCGAGATTAATGACGTGCATGCGAGATTGCGTTCTGCGGATGCAATGCCAGTGGAATGCGAACGCCAGTGATCAGACATCTGTTTCCCCGATTCGAAGCCAAATCTCTCGCGAGCTGAAAAACCATTGCTAAACGAACCTACTGAAGTTACGCTTTACCGAAACCGGCTTCTTCTTATCGTGATGTCAACTCGAGCAGCAGGAGCAAGCGATCATTTTGCGGAGGCATTGGCTCGTTCGCGGATCTGCTACCGTGAGAAATTAGGGGAGCAGAAGCATTCGTGTTCCACAGGCGAAGTGGCCATACAAAGTGTAGACAATGTCGGCGGAGGCACCCAATCACTGTCCGAGCGGCGAGACCGCCTTCGAATTCCGCCGATCTCGGAACCGTCGTCGAATTCCACGGGGCACCGTGGCATAGATCACGCGCGGCACGGACGGCGCGGCGAGTCTAATCGAATCTTTAAACGGCAACCGGACTCCATATTTACCGACGCTGTTAGCAGACGACCGGGCTATCAATCATTCCGAGTGCGTAATTAGAGGCACGCGGGCCTCGCCGAGAGGTCTTTTTTCAACGCCCTCGGTCACGGGGCTGCAATTTACTTTGTCGCGACACTGAAAGCCGCATGCAAACGTTATACATTGTTCGAAAACGCGAGTACCACACCACATCACGGTTTTTTACGCCTCGTTGTTTCGACGACGGCGGAGTAAACGAGCCGTGCATGCTTTAGGACACTGGGAGATGTTCCCAGTACGTCTGCGGTTAAATCGGCTTAAGTTGCGTCCATACGTATTATTATCGTCGTATTAACACGTCCACAGTGGGGTACTTGACCCGAAAAGCCAAACAAAACTATTCTAAAATTCGCTTCACAGCCCTACGGGGAGCCAGACTCGTCTTTTGCAATAATACCTCCTTATTTTATTGGTTCCATTTAAGAGCTACAGTAAATTCTCATTACGAGTCCGTACCAATCTTACAATTTGTAGTCCGTCGTCGCCACAACATTATCGGCTACATCGGTGTGAGATCAGAAGACCACTGCTAATCCAATTACAAAACTTCTTTATTTTTCGCTATTTTTTTTTATAAAATTTGCACCAACATATTTGTGGCATTTTTCTGATTAAAATGAAACCAAAGATGATATAATTCCGATGATATTATCTTGTGCAATGAACGATGAAAGTTACTTCCCATTAATCAGAATAATGCCACAAATATGTCGGTAAAAGTTTCATAAATATATAACGAAAAATAAAGAAGTTTTGTAATATAGCCGACAATGTTGTGGCACACTCCTCGAGCTTCGCTGTCCGATTATCCGTGCAACATTGTATCGGAAAAAGACATTTTCTCAGTCTTCTTGTCACTATCACTTAGTGGTCATAGGTTCTTTATGACTTGTAGACGGATATGACTCTTAGGTTTCCAGCCTGCCCTGTCTATTTCAAATGCGATTCACGACGAGAACCTCCGATATCGTATAAGAGTCAGTACAAAGAACGGCGAGACTGACTAGTAACGAGAATTTACTGTACCTATGCGAAAAAATTGAACTACATTATTTTGCAGGAAATTCTGATGTAAAAGAGAGGGCACAGGTTGGACCGCAGAGAGCTAATCTTCAAGTTCCCATAATTTTAATGAATATTTCCGAAAAATTGATCAAACGAACGTCATTTTAAAGGTTTAAATTAGATTTTGTCTATACAATGAATGTCCAGCGGGTAAATTTCTTCCTTAAAATGAACATATCAAACTGTAAACATTTCTTCAAAGTTTCTGGGTGCTATGATAATCGAACAATATTTTCTATAACTTTTGGATCGGAAAGTTTAATGATTTCCCGTTACGATAAGTCAAATTTTAATTTGGAAAACATTTTCCAGCAAAGATGTCGTCATTTGAAAAAGAATCTATGTATACAAAAATATATCGGGAAAAGCAATAACATTTATTCGTTCGACGCTTCGTTTTCGGATAAATCGAGTGACTCGAGGAGTCGATTTAACTCTTATGCGAAGAAACATCGCCTAAATCCTGGTCCCCACACTTACGAATCACCTCGCGGCATTCGAGAGTCAAGCTGGCGAACATTTTGGTCGTATCACTCAAGTGGGATCACAGCGGCAGCCAGTTTGGCTCGAGTCTAAATACATCTCTACATTGTCGCGAAATAGTCCGTGGAGCAGTGTCCTGCTAGAAATTATTCGCCACAGCGCATACTTGTTTGAAACTTCAAGAAGTCACTTAGAGTTTATCTACAAGATGCAACGGCGGCGTTGGTGACAAACAACACCGCGAAATGTTCCCGTATGATCGTTAGCAGTTTCAGAGGCTCTCAGCTGTTCCATCCAGTTCGCGGCCGGCTTGGAATTTTCCTCGATTTTCAAAGGGAATCTTCAGGGAACTTCATCCGCGACCGTGTCTTTTGATCGAAGCGCCGATAAGCTTTCGGACTTAAATTGAACGTTATACGGCGCGAGGGTTAACGTGTTGCGAGCAAGGTGTTCGCGTATCGCGCGCCGCTTTTCTTATGAGTTATGTCCGATTTGTGCTTCTGGTCCATTTATGGCACAGTTATGGCCCGCTCAAGTACTATTCGCTGCTTTTCAAGTGGAGTAAACGCTGATTTACATTTGCCTTTTAGTTAAGGCTCGATCGCGCGTCCCTCTAATGTGTTCGTGAAATACGACTAGCTGAATTTTTCCTCGCTTAAGTGGGTCGACTCTTGATCCACCTGTTTCTATTAGGTCGACCAACTAATTGGAAACTTTAAACGAACATGACTCTCCGCTAAATGAAACTTATTGTTTAAAGTAAGCATCGTTGTAGTCGTCATACCCTGCCAACAAATTACGAGTTTTTCGATTATGCTACGGGAAAAAATTTAATTTTTCGATCGTTCACGTTCCTAGTTTACTATATCTATGTATTTTTTAGCTTTCTCTATCGTTCATTAACCAGTTAACTGCGGAATGTAATTTTAAAAATCCCTCACGGCGCGGAATTAAAGTCAAGCAATGACGAATATACACGTCGAACGCAGGCCAAATGCGGCTATTATAAAAGCCAAAGCCCTTAGAAAGCTAACTAAGAAAGAATTACTTTTTTTATTCGATAAGAATTTAACAATTCATTAACATTAACTGCACCGCAATAGAGTTTCGGATTGACGAGTATACTCGTCAATCACAGTTAACTGGTTAGCAGTACGTTGATTTACTACAATGTTGTCGTCAATCACGTTATTACACACTAATACGAACGATAATTGTTCTCATATGAACTGTAGTAGCCACTCATCAATTATGTTTCCCAGACGTATATATGTATGTCCTTCCTGCTGCTTGTGTATAAATTAATCGTATTTTTCATTCACGCAGATGCCGTTGACTTCTTCCACGCTCGCGATCATTTTTCACATTTGGCAATAGGAAGGTAAATATAGAATATCAGAGGAGCAGAAATCATAACAATCAGGTAATGCGACCACTAGAGTGCGGATTCCGTGCATTTCTAGCAAAAATGAGTAGGTGAATGTTAAAACAATAGGAAGGTAAAAGTTTTTCGAAAACACCAATTTTGAACCAGTTCAAGTGACTAAGGTAAGAATTAAATATTTATCTGGCCACTGTCCCTTGCAGTAGCAACAGACAATTTTTGCATAAAAATCCGCAGTCTAGTGATCAGTTTAAATAACACTATTGAAACTACACTTATTCGCGATAAACACGTACTAGTTTAAATCGACACTGACCTTACGCAAGATTTTTACCTGAAGGGTCTAGGGAGGGGTCAGACGAAAAACAGGACGTGAGAAGGACCGATGTAAACAAAGCTTATGGCAATCACATGTTCGGTTATCCTGCGGATTGGCATGCAGGTAGATGTGCAAGAACACCGCCTGACCTTTTTTTGTAGGACAATTGGGTACGGGACCATTTACTGAGAAGGTACCAATTATTATGCGTATATTTTTACTCTCTTTTAACATTAATTATGCTTAATATAGGCACAGTGGGTACCCCCACTGTAATTGGGTCCCTTACCCTACTCGCACCTAACTCTTCTACCTCCCATCGCTGGGCGGAAATTAAAAAAAAAACGAAAATTACAAGACCTAATAATTTACTTCACAGATACCCTTAATCTCGAATTATTACTGTTCAAGAAAAGCACGAGAATTTATTTGAAAAGAAAGCCAAAATATTTCTCACGCTTTTCAAGCTTTCAGGTTGAATTACTCCTCCTAATTACTTAAAACCATAACAAGCCAAGCTATATATGAACATGGTCTTTCCAACGAACCCAAACTACCTCCACATCTTCGTCATGCTCCGTAACCAGATCCCCGACGTAAATCATGCGCACGTTCCCTAAATCCTCAAGTGATTTCGTTGATTGCTGGGACAACATCATGTGAATGTTCGTTTTTAATTGTCGACGGGTAACTCGAGACTCGCAGCCCGATGATTTACAAACCATAAACGCTATTTACCCCGCACTGTTAGACCAATAATAGACTATCGCACGGCGACAGGATCATCGCGTTGTGACGTTCTTTTCTTTCCTCATAACAATGATTTACGTGACCTAAATCCGGTTTTCTTGTTGCTCGTTCCGTTGTCCCGCGATTGCTCCTTAATATTATATTGCGCAAGGGCTCCGCAAAGTCGTTGACGCTCCCCAGAATTCTAGGTTCCATTAAACGTGACAGTTGTGGCCGTTGTCGTTGATTAAATCACTCGATGGCTATTGCTGATACGATAAATCGAATTACGCAGGTGCTTGTTTATATCGCATCGATAGCAATGAATCGTTATAGGACCACCTCCGGCGCGCTGTTCTCGGAATGCTATTATTATATCAGAGCGGCCCGTGGGTCCATTTTGACCCGAATTCGATTCCACTCTTAAAGACAATACTATTCACCGAAGGTATAATCGACGCAGCGAGGTTTACTTTAGCGTTCTAGTTATTGCTATAATAGCTGCAAAGGTCAGTTTGAGAATTAAATATCTTTTAATGTGGAGACTCAACTCAAAGAAGCTGCTGAATTCTAATGATCGAATATTTCGTTATTGTCTATCCTCAGAAGTAAATGATTCTGTTTTTAACATAAATAGCTATATTATTATTAATGTTGCTAATACAGTAGAGTGTACGAACGTCTTCAAAGCGACGCTCTCACACACTAATTCAGTGGCCAGTGAGAAATAGTCTTTCCAGACCAGTTGCTCGACACCCAATAAAACCGTATATATAGTAATGGTGATGGAAATGGGACGTGTCTTCGCAATATTTAGTCGAAAATAGTGCGACAACAACATGTTTACGATCAACGTAAAACGGGCGCAATATTTTAGATGGTCACAATTATTGCATCGACGTCGCCAGATATCAAGATTCTTGGCCAGCCAAGTCCAAAAGAATTCCTGATCGCCGGATTAATTTATTTTCACTTCGATCTCTCGGCATCGTCCTGATCCGAGGGTATTCCGACGGTGGGATCTAATTTTATCCCGAATTCTCATGGTAACGTCGCTTGTCGAGGGGATGGTATTGTTTCCTTCCTCGATTCTTTTAATAGTAAATATATTTTCTCTGTTCGCGTCGCTTCCAACGCAAATGTAGCCAGCATTTAACTCGTTTGTCATTTCGCTCGTTCTTAAACTCGAAACCAATAGCAACTTCGACTGACAAATTAGTCGCTTTGTCTCGGGAACGTCTATTTCGCGTCGGTAACCAGGGACGTTTGTTCCACGAAAATAGAACCGAAGAATTTTTACGGTTGTCAAAAATGCTGCGGAACGTGTTTCGAATGATGTACCAGCGAACAAATTTTTATCCTTCTACGAAATTATTGTTCCCGTAAAAACGAAATAAGGTGGCAAGGACGGTGAAGAAGGATCCCGGCAAAGAACAAAATGACGGCCAGCTGAGAGCGTTCGAGCACGGTACGCCACAAAGGCGATTCTCCGAAAATCGTGATGCGATCACGTGATCCGCAATGAACACAGTGCAGGATGGCATGAAATTGACTTTCGCGTCGATGTTACGGCGCCGTGCCGTAACCGTGCTCGTAAAATAACGAAATCAAAGACGGGGATTTACGAGTTCTAAAATTGTTGGAAACTTTGCACCCCTATGGTCGTTATAAATGTACGCTTGTATCGCGGCCGGTTCGAACTAAATATGGTCTCGTGCGGGAGGCGGAGAAGGTTCTCTGCGGCTTTGGAAAAAACCCACAATTCCCTGAATCGGATTTTTCCTGGAATCTTGTTACTAATGAAGCAGGAAATCGGTGCAGATTTTCCTTCGATCCTACAACTTGGATCTTCGAGGCACAGTCCGCTTCTTTTCTCAAGATTCGTATGGAACAATTCTTTTGACCTCATTGGGTATAGAATTGCAATCTTCTAACACTGCAACAGAAATATAAGTTTACAAGAGGATGTACCATCTCTTCTTTTATAAACTCTTTTCTACATCCAAGAAAAGATCATATTTGTGTGTATGCAAGAATTGCAAACGGATATTTTTCTGTACAATCAGTCAACATTATTGACTAAATATTCTATTCCCCTGGAACCATCTCGAACTAATCGGAGCAGAGGCAGAACAAAAGGCGCTTCCTACCCACGCTGTAGATTCTATCGTGATCTATGCTGTTCGGTGGCTGATCTAAAAGCAACTCGACTCACCTACCGCACGGAACCGAAAATACCAGAGGCGTGCGAAGCAACGGGAGCGTTCCGGATACTTTTCCAGAGCGCCCTAATCGCGTTCCACGGCGGGGAGAGAAGAAAGCCGGGGCGAGGGGATCCGAGGGACCCCGCGGGAGCAAATGGGGTACATGGAAGTGGCCGGAGAATGTGTCAAAAGTGAATGTCGTTTCACCGAGAAATCTTGCACGCGGTTATTTCCGTCGTGGCCGGGGCGGCCACCACCCCCGACCAAACACCCCCACCGTGATGTCTCCGGCGACACACTGCGGCGTAAGGGCCCTCATAAATATCATACGATGCCTTTGGCCGCGGTTGTCGACGCCGCAGTGGTTTCCTTGGTCTTTCGAGGTGGGACCGCGACCGCGCCATTAGCATGATCGGGGGTGGGCGACGCGGAGAACAGAACCAGATAAGTCGCCGAGATATGCATAATTCGCGCACGGCCGGCCCAATGAGAATTATGACTGGTCGACGGACGGAACGCTGGCGGGGTTTGGCTCCCGACGCTTTGGCACGACCTCCAAGCGTCTTTCGCATTTTTCTTCTCTCCCTGGTCAACGAATTATCCGATTGGTCGAGGGTGAACCGCGTGTCGAAACTGCTGAAATCGAATTGAAATCTTTTTCCGGATACGTGTCAACCCTTTGCACTCGGAGCTATCATCGCCACGGATCTCAGGGGTTTTATCGAAGCCGGACGTTTCGGTGCCGGAACATTTTATGAACAAAGAGAGAGAGAGAGAGAGAGAGAGAGAGAGAGAGAGAGAGAGAGAGAGAGAGAGAAATTGTTAACAATTCATTCACAGTTTGCTTTCGTAGATGTGGTAACAGTGCAACTCGGAAACTTTTCACATTTTATTTGGACTTCGTGTCGGAAGCTTCATCGATTGGCGCATAAAGAAAGGTTCACAAGTCCTTGACGCGTCCACCTATAAAAAAAAACTACCATTTAATCTGCATCCGAACAAGTTTGTTTCGTTCTCCCTCCTGTTTCCGACTAATCGCTAGATAACATCACCAATCAAAAATGTAATACATCCTAGCAGATTAATCTACATTATGGCGAACGCTTGATTCGTATGTGAGCGACGTTTCGACGAATCCGCGGTTAGCTCAAATAGTTAACACGAGTCTTTCGAAGACGCGAACGATAACGCCCCTTCTGTCCACGTTTCCGTCCGGGAACCGCTGAACGATTAACGTAGACACCTCCTCCTTGGCGGGCCTCCGCGTCTTCGAAACGCGTACCGGAAGAGAAAAAAGTCCTCTTTGAACGCAGTGGCCAAATGACGCCAGCGAAGGGGGAGGAGTCCGCAGAGTGTTCCGCAGACGATTACGCCTCTCGTGTAATTTATTGCGCGGGAAAGCGGCGTGCGGTCGCGTCGTAACACGAGAACGAAGGAAAATCCGCGCCAGCTTCGCCGATGGGATTAATATGCAAACTGTCGAGCAGCAGCGCGTCGATTCGCGCGATATTTGACACGTCTGTCGATTTATGCTCTCAACACACCAGACTGCCTTCCTGTTGGGCCGCCCATCCCCTCGCCTGTTACAACATTTAGTATAGGCAGCCGCGCAACAATATTGCATCGCGCATTTACCTGTCGAAAATATTCTGTTGATGCTTCTGCAGCTATGTGTCTATGATGTGTACGCATTTGTATTGCTCTTTTTCAATCGTTCGTGTACAACAACTCGACTGTGGATTTTATGTATTTATAATAAAAAAGAATGGATCAAGACTATAAAATTATTTAAAGAGTTTACAAATTCAATTATGTTCAGCAGTATAAGATTGTTGAGGAAAGAAGTAGAAGTCTGTGCACCTCCTCTGTCTTGCAATTAGTACTTTTACATTGCATAAAAATCCGCAGTATAGTAGTGAAGTGATATTTAGCAGAACTAAAAACCTGTAGCCTCGGACAGAAGCAATTGGAATGATGCATTTTAATCATATTGAAATAATATTTAGCAGTTTCGAAAAGGATTTCGAAGCCAGTTATGAATCTATAGAACAGGATTATATTGTCGTGCCCCAAGGATAGAAAATTAACAATTTCAAGAAAGAACTACAACAAAAGCATGAATTACCGATTACAGAGGAGGACTTCCCCAATCACATGCCGTCAAATTCAGGTAACCGGAACTCAGCAGGATCGGTGTCGCGCGCGTGTTTGTGAGCGTGTAAAAGAAAAAACGCGAGCGCATTTAACCGCGTGTGCGGTCGTTTCGCGCTAATTCTCCGGATTTGTCGGAGATCAGCGGAAGAGGATCTGTCAGTTATTGTCGCGAACAACTACCGGTTATTGCCGGGGGAAATATATCGGATATCATGAAGAGGAGTTGGCCGATTCACCGGCGATCTTGAAATATAAATTTACCGCGATGGTGGACGAGTTTCCCGCGTGCCGTACCACGGCCATTTCCAAACCGTGTGCAAATCCGCAGGAAGTTGACGCGTGGGTGTACGCACGACGCGCGACGTCCGCTTTTGGCAATGTTCCAGCACGCGTTTCTACCAACGCAACGGAAAGCTTCGAACGTGGAAACGGCGGGCTCGTTTCGATCCTATGGTCACGAGGATCACACTAATCGATCGATAAATCGATTGGCAGATTCGTTCTCGGGCGAAAGTGCTTCCAGAGTTCGAAGCGGATCGACAGTTTACGGCTCAGACGTCCTCGTAGAGTGGTCTATTAAAACATATTTTGTACGGACATTTGTTGTTTCTATTTCATAACGAATGTAAATATAAATCTGTTCTACATTCTTGTTTTAAATGTCAATTTCCACGGACTGTTTTATAAAATCCACTATGACGAACAAATTCAATTTACCAACTACAAAATTCTTCTGACGTTAATGTTTGTAACCATGTATGCATGTTTTCTTTTTAATTATATGTATGTATGAATACTATAAACGCTAGAGATTCGCAGTCCAGTTATGAATGTTCATAACTGTGATTGGAAAGAAGCCACTTGCAACCAGAAATCGAACAGTTGATTGAACATACTTCTGCACTTGTCACTATACTATATGTTCATGTAAACGAAATGGATACTTCGCGCAATTAAAAGATTGTATTTAGAATCTCCGTTAGGAGTTTAATTCGATATTTTGCAGCAATGATCTGACGAGTAATTGTGTGCAAAAATAAACTGCGAGTCTGGACCATTTAAAAATATGAAAGTTTTATTCGAAGAGGTATATAATGTATAAATCATGTAGGTCCTATGAAGCGTGTATCCGACGGAACTTGAGAGTTACTTAATGTTTCGAAGGAGGAGAACAATGCTCCAGGTTACCGAGAATAGACGAGGAAACACGAGATATGGTTGAATGGAATCAACACCGGGCACCGTTGTATCAACCGCGCGCATACCGAGTTCTTGAGTGCTTTTCGGCACACGGAATTCGTAAATATTTCGCTCAGAAGCTAAAATAAAGCCTCTCGCGGAATGCATCAGGCCTTGTTCGCCCCGTTGGCTGATTCATCGATTGTTATACGCGAAAACGAGCACTCTTTCCCTGGTAAATTTCCTTCGTTTACTTCGAAATTTTCGCGTACACTCGAACACGATAATAAATCGACCTATAAATACCCCGGAGAAAACTAAAAATTCGCTTTTCAATTAGAAATGTAAGTTGAGAAAACTGAAGAAATCATTCAGCTTTATATATCCAGCTGCTTCAAGATCTCTTATGTTCCTTAAAAACCGTGTTATGTAATAAGAACGATTTTTTCTTCGAAGAAAAAATATTGAGTGTCTAAGAAATCTAATTATTTCTAAGAAATGAAAATATATTATAAGCATAATTTTTGTATTCTTTCCAATTTATAGGTCTCCGCGATCGAATAATTGGTATTCAGTTTAATGTAGAGAATTGGAGACACGTTGAAAAAATGACACCGCGAAAAATGTCTCAGGCGTCCATTTTTTCTAAACCGTTACAGCGTCCCGTTTTGCTAAATAGATTCCATTCAAATGTACTTCCGGTTCTCGGCGCTCGTTAATTCAGTAAAGGATGCAATTAAAACGCGGCATTTAAGAACGCGAGAAAACACGTCATTAACGAGGCCGTTTCAAGGCCGAAAGAAAACAAAATGCCACGCGCCGTACTACACGATAACGAATATTTCCATAAATTATGGGAGGAAATTTGTTTTCGGCCGCGAATTTTCTCATGGGCGCAAAGCGAAACACGCACGGAACGCGACCTGCCACGTGAGCAAGAAAATGGATCCAGTTCTATCTCGATTCGCTCTGTTGTACACTTAATCGCAAATGAAATCGATCCCCGGAGACTCTATTCCCGAGGCTTTCCGGAAATTACGGCACCCTTAATAACGGAAGGATACGTTTGATCGATACTTGGTTCGAATTGCTGTTCTACTTAATTCTTAGTAACTTATACGCTTCCGTAAATGCAATGCGGCAGATCTAGCTGGCGAGAATGGCACGCGATTCCGCCATTTTGGCACAGTCACGTTAATAGGACATCTGAATCGCAGGTACGAATTTTCGGAAACTGGATTTTTCGCTAGTAACACACCTGTGATCATAAAATTACTAGATATTAAAGTAAGTAAGTAATTAAGTCGGATATAATTTTTGGAAAAACTTGTAATAATGTATTTAGACACAATTGATTAAGATGTAATTGATTAAGCTGTTAAGATCAATAAAATTGATCTACTAAAACAAAAATTATTTATGAATTTACTCCAGGAGAAAGACTTATGATAAGAGTAATTATTACAATAACGGAAATAAAAAGAAGATTTAGTACACATTAAGAAGAGAATTAAGTGGCAATTATATGTGAAAAAGATAAATAAAAGATTGATAGTTCAATTACCTCATACCTCATTCTTCATTTTCGTTTCTAGTACCCACACACAAGCAAAGTAGAATATTGATAGAAACAAACAAAATACAGAAAAATATTTGCTTGTAAATTTTCATTCAGAATCCAGAAAATGTGTGACAGGTTAAATAAAAAATTTACTTAGTCGTTTAAAAAAAAGTAAGTAAACATCTATCTCACCCACGTTTGTCTACAATGTTCAGTTATAGTAAGGGAGTATATCAATAACAAAGAATACAGGTTAATTCTAGATTATAGATATATTAATTATGAAACTAGTTGTCAATTACTGTTTATCAATACCTGTTTAAATACATTAACCATTAATCATTAATTGATGGTTTCTAAATAACTTACTTAAAGTGTGTCGCCGTGAACATCTTTTGCAACATGAAAGATCTGCAATCTCGCAACAGTAAACCGTTAGTTACATTAATCATAAGTTAACACCGCGCATCATAAGCGTCCGAAGCCTGATATTTGAATCATTTTGTAAATGGCTGCGAGTATAATCGCGTTCGCGGTGCCGCCATCTGGGATAGTAGATTCCATTATTGAGCAAGAGTAGAATGGCAGTTACGCGCAGAAATCTGTTTATTTTACGTTCCGTCAATGATTAATTGATGACGAGCTGCTGTCCACAAACGATGACTGCTGAGCAAGCCTTGTAAAACCGGGTTCGAACACGGAACAGCACGTGTCACGTGACTAACCCAGTACTGACCATACGTTACCGCTACCGCCGTGTATTCTCCTCGTGCAGAGTCGCTAAGAGGAAAATCTGTGCCCGGTGCCATTTTCTCTCCGGTACAAGTTACTAGAGCGCATATGATTAGAGAAACTTAGAAACTAAACTCACTAGCTAGGGTCCTAAAGCTAATTGCGCCTAGGTAATGTAGGTGTCGCGGCCAGATCGCCAATGGCGCATGTAATCTCCAAGCGCGTTCGCGGTGGCGCCATCTGGGATCGTAGCTTCCGGTATCGAGCAGCCGTAGAATGCCAGTTGCGCGCAAAACTCTGTTTATTTACGTACTGTCGATGATTAATTGATCGCGAACTGTTGTCCACGAGCGATATCTGCTAAGCGAGCGCTACAACAGCGCGTTCGGGATGGTGCACGCGTGACAGATCGTAGAAACGGTGAACCGGACACGGTGGAAATGTGGTGATCGTCGACGGACACACGGCTTTCGTCTGGCTGTCGTCATTGTCGTTCTAACCTAATTTTCCCAAAACGTTCTGCCCATCGTTCTGGAATTTTCCGACGGAGTGTCAACGTTTGTTTGCCAACAGTGGTTCGGCACGATGCCATGTTCCCGCGAGCATTGAGCACAGAAACGTGTAAAACTGTGAGCATGGCTGACGAGGTGCTGCCGGCGAGTTTAGAGAAGCTCGAAATTGACCGACTCTCGACGAGCTGTCCCCAGTAAGCAATCCACCGCCAAAACTGAATGGCTTGGCTATAGCTCTCACTCTTCGACGCCAGTGATTGTTTAAAGCGTCTGCTCCCTCGCAAACGGGTTCCGAACGCGTTCGATGTGTCGGATCGCAGAGGCGATTTTGCGACTCAACCCCCTTTCCGCGCGCGGTCAAGGTCTCCGATTAACGTTACCTCGTTTTGCTCAAGTACGTGACCATCCGTCTCTCTTTCGCTCCCTCTCTTTCTCGCGCTCTCCGTCGCCGTCCCGTGTCTTTGTTTACATCGCGCGTGACTTCGATTTATCAAATGTAGCAACCGTTCGCCAGCATACATTTCAACAACCGACGGTCTCATGCTCGTGGTGTCGACGCAACGACCCGACTACAGGGTTAACCGTGATCCGTAAGGGAATCGATATGTTTACATGCCAACAGCGAGTTCGATAAAAACCGTTACGATACGCCGCGAGTCGTTCCTCTCGAACGATCGCGAAACGCAGCAACGTCGAGAGTCGATAGTGTTCACGTCGTGACAGTGTTATTTACGTTTTGACGGACATTTAATCGATTCAACGTGGGCGACATCGGAACACGGTTCGAATTGCGCGAGTTACCTTGGTTTCGCGTCATTGCATAAGCGACAAACTCGGCCTTTATTTACCAATATCCGATCCAAGGCTGTGCGCCAGGAGTGATGAATCATCATTGAATAATACAGAACGATGCTCTTATCACGGTTCCATTGACTCTTAATATATACATTGTCCGATTCATACTAGCTATGACATCTGAACAGTGATATTATTTTGTTTGTGTTTACTAAGATCATTGCTGCTGCTGCTGCTCGCTGATGATAATAATCGTGATCGTTGCTTTTTGTTGTTTCAGTTTAACGACCGCTGACAAAGCAAAGTCGCCGAACCCGTTTAGAAGTACAAGTAAAAGCGTTGGATCCGATTGTAGTTACTTATTTCAAAGGAGATCGATGCCTGGTAGGCCAAGTTTATCCGAAATCAGCCCCAGAGGGGTGAAAAGCACAACGAACTTCAAACCTTCAAAGAATGAAAGAGCACTGGATAAGAATAAGAACTCGATAATCAAAGAGGCTGTCTTAAAATTAAACGACACTGGCACTACTTGTCTTAGTGATGGTCTAACGAGTACGCTGTTCAAGAAGACTTGTAAATGTAGCGTCGCATGGAAGAACAGGAAGGTTTTCGGCCATTGGTCCGTGGCGAAAGACTTTAAAACTCTGAACATTGATCAGGAGAATAGGCAGGCTAAGGACGACACTAGCATCCAAGACAATTACCAAACGTGTAGTTTCCTACGTGCGCGAAGCAATACAATGCCCAGTTTGAAAAGAGGGCCTGGTCCTGGCAGAGGTAGCGGTAACAGCCAGTCAGAGTCTAGCAGTTCGACCGGTCAACCTTCGAGTTCAAACACATGTTCTGTACAAGCGAGAATGTCTCCGCCTTCGTGCGATGTCACCATCGATGAACTTGCCAGTTACTTCGAGGAGTTTGTTCATATCCCAAAGAAGATGTCGCACATGGCAGAAATGATGTATATTTAATTGTAATGTACCGAGTTACTGGCAGATTTCTTAAACAGTCTTCGAGGACTAGCGTGCAGCGTTCATGCATAAGAGACATGTCTAAATACTATATGTTTGCTACATGAAACCAATTCAATTTGGTACCTAAATTATACATAATATAAAAGCTCCAAAAAAAAAAAAATAACAAAAAATATAGAAAGAAAAAACGAGAAAATGCATCTGCCTATTTGTAAAAAGTATTGAAAAAAAGAAAGAAATAACATTTAAATGATTCGATCTGGATATCGTTTCAAAGAACGTGATAAGAAAGACAAAAAACACGAAGATAATAAAACACGTTGTACGGGTTTGTTTTGTTTTCCTATAAATCGTTTGTGTCCGACTAATTCAATTAGTTTTTAACGAACAGAAAAAAAATTAAATTTAATATCTTTATTTACAAATTTTTGTATTACGAGATGAGAGATTGGTACTAGAATAAATTTCTTGAAATTAATTAATTTGTATCATTCAAATTCCCAATCTTCTGTTGCTGTTCTCGCGCGAAGGTCGTTTGTTCAAGGTCATCAACATCTTACGTGTTCGTATGATACATAATATATTTATCTGCATAGGCTTATGATACTTAATACAATGATACAAAGTAACCGTTAAATTACTTAATGATAATAAGCTTTGGTACGTAAACAATGACGATATATTGATCCGTATTCTTCTTCTTTTTCTTTTTTCTCTTTACTTTAGGTACGAGTGTGAACCATGTTGACGCGCTGTGTACTGTGAGAAACCTTCGACGAAAGCCTAAAACTGCGTTAAAAAATATCCATCTATTTGGTGTGCGCATCACGTGACGACTGTTCGGTCTTTCTTTTCTTTGTCATATTCTTTTTTTTTCTTTCTCTCTCCGTTTATTTTCAACATCTACTACGAACGGTATTTTTTAGCAGCTTCTCCGGTACGACGAATGATTTCGTGGTAGCCCCGCGCAACACTCAAACTCTGTATCAAAACATGAGGTCTGTCGCTATATCACAGATTTAGTAAAATTTCATTTGAACGGAGACACGACGAAACGGATTTGTTAATTAAAAGGAAACGAACAAAAAAAGTGGAGAGGGAAATGATTGAAGAGCGTGAACGCGCGTTCGCCGCGAAGAGAAACCGAAAAGAATGTTCGTGTTTGTCATCGCGCTCGAAACTTGTCCTCCGAGCCGAGAGACGCGGTGTTTTCTGGACAATAAACAAAAAAAAACGAAGGGATCGATCTCTGGCGATCCAGACGCTCAATCAAAACGGATTGTTATTACTCGATGTACCTAACAATGGAAACGAAGCTGTGCCTAAATATACAAGTCATAATGCAATGATTGGTGTTGTTAATAATAACCGTACAACGTATGCCAATAGAATCGAAAGTGTCGTTCGCGAAAGATTAGAAACGATACGGCTGATCGGACCGGTAAAAATAGATTTTACACGATAAAAGTAGTAAAAATACAGTCGAAGTTATCGCAAAGTGCTACTAGATCGATAATTGAGACGGCAAACATTCATAGACTACGAAACTTCCAGCCTGGATCATTATAATTCTATCAACTTGGCATTGAGAGAGGTGTGCAAACTATTGAACAGGCTTTTCGCTACTCTCCCGTTAGAAATTTCACTCAAGAAACTGTTATTCTCTGTTACAATCGCACGAACTGTGGCAAATAGCGCCGAAACGTTTGTCTCGCGTAAAAACAATAGATACGATAGTAATTGAATATTGTACTACCTGCGAGTTTTGAATAGAAGGAAACAAGTTTTTGTTCCACGCCGGTTTTATACATAGTCTGAGACCAATAATTTGCATACCTCTGTGTGTCTGTGATAACGAATGGTAGACAAGCATCGAAGAAAAAGTAATAGCGTTACATACTTGCGCAAAACCAGCGTATTAAATATACTTTGGACTACCGGACGCATTACGATGATATCATTAGCAACAGGTTCTCTCGTCACCGAAACGCACGTGTATCGCGGCACCGTTCGGAACGCGGCGTCTCCCGACGAAGAATTCAATCTCGATATTGAAAAAACCGCTGGAAACCTGGAGATTTGCTTCTTCTTCCTCTACCGCGAAAGAACTGTTCCCGTTCGAATATGATAAGAGATTGTGCCCGCCTAGGTTTGTATTCAAATATCGACGAACAGATAATGATTCAACAGGCACGTGCAATAGAAATTTCACAACAGCTTTTTGTCTTGTACTGACACCGTACTATCGACGGAAGAGACATGTGGTCGTAAAACCGGTCGGGAGCCGAAGCTCTCGTGTTCCAGACGTCTGAACGAAGAAATTAACAGCTAACGATTTAAATCCTTTTCTTTTATTTTTCTTTTGTGTATACACAGGAAAGAAAGAACAGATTTTAACTTTTTAACTGTTAAAAACGTCGCTGTTCTTTACCAAGATTGTCATTTGGAATTAAAGTATTTAGGGTAAGGGACCCAATTACGGTGGGGGTACCAATCACTGTGCCTATATCAATTATACTTTGTTTAAAAGTATAATGAATATTAAAAAAGAGATATATAACATATATATTAACTGTTATTAATGAAAAAAATTAACATCTCTTTTTTAATATTCAATATCCTTTAAGAAGTAAGTATAAATAATGTAGTCACTGTAATTGGTACCGCCACTGTAATTGGATCCTTTACCCTACATTTTACGACCACATAGCATCGTTTCCAGCGACTACAGTTACCGATTCGAACAGATTGTGGAAAATTCGTGTCAGGTATAGTCGTTGAATACATTCGAATACAGCTGTTTCTGTTTTCTCTAAACGATATCAGTCTCTAGGTCCAGTGGAAAAGGCCACATGATGCCCTAACCAGTTATAACATTTAAATATACCACTCTCTTACGTTTTGCTCGGGTAAAATGATCTATGGGGACAGTGACACTCGATACAGAGAAATCAAACGATACTTTCCGCCCACCTTGATGGGGGTGGAGAAACACGCTTGGTCGTGTGTTCGAACGGACTTGGACGAGTCCGCTGAAAGCGAATCTTTGCTTACGGTCTACCGAACCTATGGCGACAACATGATCAGTTTAGCGAGACACCTCGAAGAGTGACCGTTCTCCGTGCGAGAGAAACACAACAACATTTTGATCGGTATAAAACGCTCATTAGAAAAAGTTTTTACTGGACGTAATACAGCTACTCTCTAAACACTACGTAAACATGATGCTTTTCCACGTGCACTCACCGCGTCGTATTATATAGAATAAATTAGTCAACTCACACAACGAAGGTATGGCGTTCGCCCTGCTAATCAAAGTAGAAAACATTATATTATATATATATATATATGTATTGGTATACTATATATATATATCTATGTATATATATGTATATGTATATATGTATAAAGTCTGCAATATAATGTCGAGTTCGCGACGAGTCCCGGTTAACGTAAGCCGTTTAAATGCATTACACTGACACGGTATCCAGGATATATCGATGTATCTTGGGACGTTTGCGGTCAGAACTACGATAAACAAGAGAACCTGGTTCCTCGAGGTGACTTCTCATCAATAACACAATGCGTTGGCCACAGGAAATATTATTAATACTAAAAACATACAAGCTCAATCTCAAACGTGTTCCGATTCTGATTTAATAACAACTTATTACTTATTATTTCATTACTATTTTCTTGGAATGTTGCGAACTCTGATATTCTATTTCTCCAACATGTAAAGAAAATTTTAATTCTCCAGCAATAACGCCCACGGTTTTAATAACAAGGATAATATCATCTCTATACAGTTTCAGGAATTGTTGTTTGAAAAAATCCGTGGCTTCGAGCAACCAAGATCTCCCATCTCATAGATACTCACGCTAGTCAGGCTTGCCGGGTGCGCTCTGCTTCCTAAACGTGATCAGGTGAGAACGATGGATCCTTCTATTGAGCAATGTTTTACGGGGCGTCCGAAGAGCGCGACATTTTATTGCTGGTCTCTTACTGTCACGGCAAGATGCGCGTGAAAAATGAAAATAATACCGCACAGACACTGTATAACAATTCACTACACACGCGTAATCTCTCTTTCTCTCGTTTCGCACGCTATCTCCCTGTCACGCATACATTCTCTCAGTCTCTCGCGCTCGCTTCCTCGCATTAATCAATTATTTTTCATTTTTTCTTATTCGTTTAAACGTTAATATCTAAACCTGTCATAATGGCTCATCGTGTAATTTTTCTTCATCTTTAAATCGTGACAATAGTTCAATGTACGCCTAGGGACTTACGTCTAACGATACGTTCCACGCGGGGAACGACCATGACGACAACAATGATGTCCTCGGAATCGAAACTGGGATCGAGATGTCGACGTCGAAAAAAGAAAGGTTCGCACGATTGCGTGTTTCACACCCCGAGGAGACTTATCTTTCTCTCTTTTTTGCACGTTTCCTTTTTTCTCTCGCTTTACATTTACCATGCGGCCTACCGCCTAGACACTACCCTAAAACCTGTCGTTCTTTGCATGTTTAGTAGAAAATTTACAATCTCTGCGCTTTGTACGAGAAACATCGATGACTGAGATTCGACTTTTCCTCCGAAACACAGACGAGAATCGACAGTTCGACTTTGTTTTTGCGTTCTTTTTGCGGGCTTCGATCACAGTAGAAAATAATAATACGTATATTACAGAAACGTATCGTCGTGTGGTGCATTCGAATCGTGCACTTGCAAATACACCGTTCACAGAACAAAAGTACACACCGAAAAAACAGTTTCCTTACTGTTGTTCTTCCCTACTCTTCGTCCCTTTATCTTTCCGTTTGCTTGTTCATCTACGTAGAAAACGTATCAATCTCTCGTATAAAATATTGTTCTACGCGACGGCGCGTCGTTTGAAAACTAAACGATAAGTTCGCTGCTACTGTCTACACATTACCGTAGAACGTGATTGTGTTCTATCGCCGATTTGTGCGTCCGATGGACCGTTCGCATCGAAACACTTCGATCCCCGAGGATCGGACTTTTATCGCGTTACGATAAAAAGAGGAAAGAAAACACGGTTTTTGTGGATTTTTTTTTCTTCTCTTTTTTGTTCGGATCCTAGGAAAGGTCGGTTCGCGACCGATTCGAGATCAACGAGAACGCTCCTCCTTTCTGCTCGCGCTGCGATCGTACATCGACGGACTAATTATTACATCGGTTTGCATCTTCTACCGTTTAAGGACTCTACTCTTAGCTCTCGACACGTCTCCGGTCTCGTCTACCCTTTAAAACACGCATCTCCTCTCCCCTCGTACGATGATCGGTGCGGCAGTCGCCGACTATACTTTCTCAGCTCCTCGAAAATTGTGAAAATTCTTAGTTTTTTTTTTAAGTATCTCGAACGACGAACGATTTTTCGTTTAAACCTTAAATAGATACTGGATACGGGTAAAGATTCTATTAATCTTATTATCAGTCGGCAGTTATTTACGATTGGTCACAATAATTTTCATTTTTTCCTTCTTTTTTTTTTGTTCTTTGTTTCGACTCGATATTCATATAGTCCCATGGCACATCAAGATCTCAATCGTCTTGAGATGCTCGCGCAATTTGAAAAAGTCCCGGGATAGAAAGAAAAAAAGAACGGTCGAAGAACACTTAGTATACTTCGCGAACACCGTGGAGATATTTTGGCAGCGTTTGTGACAACGATTGCTTCGAGAAATCTGTGGTAACGTTTAGAAAAATTCCTTGCCGTCAGTCTGCGTTTTCGCAGTATGTTCCATTTCTTCCTCTCTCGTTTTTCGCACGATCGTACGCACACTCTGTCATTCCGTTTCGTTTTTTCTCTCCTTTTGTTTCTGTTACGTTTGTTTTTTTTTTGTTTGTTTTTTCTTTTTGTTTTCGGAACCTGGAGAGCATCTCTCCTCGGTCGGAGACTTTTTAACAGTAAATACCATAAAACTCCATGGCACAATTAATGTGCGCTGGGTGGAAATGACCGTGCGGCATCATATGACTCGGCATGTGAGCTGTGTATCAGTCCATTGGCGGCTCGAGATATGGTATTTCGCTAGTGACGTTAAATGACTCGAAATAGTGATTCAGGAACTCGAACGTGGGCCGCTTCTCGGGGCTGGCGTCCCAGCATTGCAACATCAATCGATAAATGCTGTCCGGCAGCGGGTGATTCAGTGGTTTCGGCATTCGGTAGCCCTTGTTTATCTGCTCTATTACCTCGCGACCTTGCATACCTGCAAAACAAACCAAAGCCAACCGTTCACTTTATGCAATTAACAATTTTTTTCAACCAGCGGTGTCTTCTAAAAATTGAGGATTAACGAAATGAATGAGTTTCCTCAAATAACGTAATTTAACTTTTAAATAACTGAAAAGTCATGAGACTTTTGGGTCTGTTATTTAAAAGAAAATTATTATGCTAGTTTTAGGTACAGTATAGTCATTAATCTCTTCGATGCTTATTAGAATAAGATAGTTAATGGTTACGTTGCGACCAAATGTGAATATACTGATCTTTTGTTCTTGAAACAATTAATGAGTTAACTTGCAGCAGCTTATAGAACCCCCTATGACCTTACTATATTGAAAAGGAGCTTAAAAATCTTCTAAATAACAATCCCTTTTCGGTTCAGCCAAAGAGGACCAACAGAATTGTGAATTGTGAACGATACCCACCAGGATAAGGAACTTGGCCGTAGGTGAAGAGCTCCATCAGCAGTATGCCGTAGGACCAGACGTCGCTCTTGATGCTGAATCTGCCATAAACGATGGCCTCCGGAGCCGTCCACCTGACAGGGAATCTGCTACCCTGCTTGGGGCAGTACTCGTCGTCCTCGATCGCCCTGGCAAGGCCAAAGTCGCAGATCTTCGCCTTGTTCTTCTCTCCTATTAGCACGTTCCTCGCCGCCAGGTCTCTGTGTATCAACTGCTTGCTCTCCAGGTGTTCCATCCCGGATGCCACCTGTGCCGCAATGTAGATCAGGTCCTCGAACTGCATGTACTTCCCGTCTCCCGTCCTGAGGAAGTCCAGCAAGCTACCGTTGCACATGTACTCCTGCACGATGTAGATCGGCTCCTCCTTCGAGCAGATCGCGTACAACGCCACCAGGTGTCTATGCCGGAACTGTTTCATGATCGCCGCCTCCTGGAGGAATGCTTCTGTAGACATGGTCCCGGGTCGCAACGTTTTCACAGCCACTTCGATCTTGTTCCTCCACTTGCCGTAGTACACCTCGCCGAAGTTGCCGTGGCCAAGTTTGCGGATCAGCTGGATCTCGTTCCTGTTGATCTCCCATTTGTCACGCAGCTCCGGACCGAGGTCCCACATGTCTGGCTGGGGCTTCGGGCAGGGTTTCGATAGCACGTGGCAGAGACCCAACGCGTTCTCTGGAAGATCATCATTTTATTTAGCACAATGTCGCCAGGGGTCTGCTGTGATCCTCTTATCAGGATTTGCTTCTTTGTAGTAATCAAATCCGAGCCGGTATTAACCCGATGCAAGAGGTATGCAGTAATCTTCTGATCGTACGATGGACTAGTTCGTGTTAGTTCATCATTTTTGTATAGTATTTTGTCAAAGATAGACGTAGGACAAATTTTGTTTAACTGAAAGACTCCTTAAGGCGAGATTCAGATTAAATACACTCTCGAATGCTGCCAATGTAGATGTTTTCTTGTATTCTACATTTTTAACGATTTATTAACACTAACTGTACCGAGCAAACAGGTGAGTGGCATATGTTGTTTCATAAAAATTACAAGACTGGAGTCATTTAGATTTAATAGAAGCATCTTATAATTTCAATAATTGTAAAATAAGAAATGTGACACCGGTCATGGCGTGGTTAGTGTTAAAAATAAACGAATTTCATAAAGCAAAAATTGTTTGGAAAAAGGCTAGAAGTTCCTGTAATCTTGCAGTGGAAGTAATTAACTTTCAGGTGACAGGAACAGGGGGTCTACTTTGACGCAAGGTGTCAAAAGTTGGTGGTTGTTTGTACCGGCTCTAAAAGGTAATCGATATGTCTGTCTCACTGAAAGCATCGTCGCCGTGTCTGGAGGTTAATAGCGTGACAGAAATGGGCTTGGCGTTAGGATCAATGCTTATGGCAGCCAAGGTACATGATAAATATTATTGGGCTCCGAAGAGAATGCTCCTAAGAGACACAATGGGGCGACGGAAACGCTTTATTGATTCGCAACTGTGCCGCCGTGCAAACATGTGTTAAGGCAGTAAATAGTCTACGAAATGTAAGGGGTGTTGAGGGATGGATGATAAGGACATTTGGCACTCTTGCGGACTCTGTGCTCATTTTCTCAATAGAATGCGATCCTGAAATTGATCTACTTCAAGAAGATTCAGCCATTTGCGAATGAACGTCGCCTCTGTGACAGCAAAAATTACTCTCAAATGAGATCAGACAAATTTTCAGTGAACTTGATTAACACTTCAGTTCGTAGTCTTGCTTCATAGAGAAAATGGATACATTAAATCCATAGAAAAATTTGATAGGAACAGTTCTTGTTTGCAAAGATTGCAGGAGTCACTGAATATCTTACTAATACTGAAACGAAGTAGATTATAGTATAAGGTGAAAACATCATTATCAAGTAGCTAGCCGGTGTTGTTAACAACGGTGATCATTTCTATGAATGAAACCGGTGTTAACGCAACAGTCATATGAGTGGATTGCTTACTGCTGTACGCCATAACGAGGGCCGGCAGAGTGGGGAATGTCTGGTTGGTGGCGATAAAGAAGCCTCCATTGTCCAGTGGTTTAATTTTATAGTGTTTGACGTGGTGGCCCCTTCCCTCCTCCCAGTCCTTCACGGAAAGGCTGTATCCTCTAGGATTGTGCTCGCTGGGTCTGACCAGGAACGTGCCCCGCGGGTTCTCGTCGACCAGCAGCAGCTTGCCAGCCTCCTTACGCGAGACATTTTCGAAAAACCAGCTGCGAACAGATAATATCATGTTTGTTTTAGCCAAAGGTAGTCTCCGGGATCAGCTGGTGCTGGTAAACCAATTGTAAACGAGGGCTCACTCTTCGCTCTCCACCGAACGCTCGACGGCCACGAAGTTCCAAGGAATCAGGCCCTCTTGTAAAGTTGTCAAGTGCAAAACTTTCCACCAGTCGGGCTCCGAGTCGTCCAATACTTCCATTCGGTCGCCCTTCACGAAGCTGACGTCGGTGCTCTCGCGCGCGGTGTAATTGTACAGGGCCACCACGATCTTGTTCGACCTCTGTGAATGCGCTGTTTCAAGAACGAACCAATTTACACACGGGTCCGAGGCGCCCTGAGGGGGCGGCGACGCCGGTCTTAGGCGACCGACCGAATCCTAATTTCGCTGCGTTGCTACTGGTTACTGTCGAGCCCGTTTCGCGGCCGCAGAATCTGACGCCGTGCAAATCCTTCTTCGCGCGGCCGCGAAACTCGCGGAGCCGACTCTCTGATGGGGCAACTCGTGCAACACGATGTAACAAGGCAATATCCGACATTTTTCTTTGGAGCACTTGGGTGTTCTCAAACTTTTAGGGGATGTTGCTACGCGTCTCTGGCAATACAGAACATTTTTCCATGACAAAACTCTTGTAGAGAAGTCTGCTGAATTATTTTACACGCCATTGGTGCACGAGTTGTGCGTTTGAACTGTGTTGTAATACTAATAAAATGGAATTCATGGACCTAATTCCATGAACATCGCGGCAAAATTGACGAAATGGTGATTCCAAAAATAAAATTGATGTTTCAGCAAACTCGTATGACACGTAGTGCTAAAAATAATTGTACTTCTGTTAACATTTCGAATTTGACGTTTAAATTTTAGGAGAACATTTGTAAGATTTAGTATTATTGATTTGGGTAAGAAGAAAGTTGATGTTTTTAATCAGTTGCACGAGCTGCCCCGCTTAAGTTCAATGAAACTGACAAAACTGAAATCTCCCGTGTCTGGTCGAGGACCAGACACTTGTTAAGCTTGTAAAGCTACATATAATTAAATTGTATAAGTTGAACTAAAAGGTACGTTCTATGCTACGAAATAAAAGAAAATAACATAAAATACACACATGCAGGCATAACGACAGGCGAGCTTGTTTTACGGGGTTGATGCGGAATCTGTAGCTTACAAGGTGTCGGCCTCTGCCGGATGATGTCCGCCCTGGCTTGTACACCCCTCTGATTAGGGTCGGCAGTGTACCGGTCCAAAGAGCCTCCATTGCTGTGTTTCGAGCTTAGCCCTGTGTCTGCCTTCTTGTAACCTGGATGAAGATAATTAAATCATTTCACTCGGTTCCTCTCGATTTTGAACAACATGAATCATCATATACCCTTCGTCATTCGGCACTGAAAACTTGGAAGTCTGGGCCAACCGAGTTTGCTACCGCAAATTAGTTTAAATCCTTCTTTTATCTCCAGATTCACAATAGTCAAAAAATACTCAAAAAGCTAATAAATGAAACTTTTGAAAAAAACTTTAAGAGAACTACCAGCTGGTTTATGACGAAAAAATGAGGTCGACTCTGCCTTTCTGCATAACGGGTCCATTCTTCAACCCTTTCCCGCTGCAGGTAAGTCCACAATAGTCAACCGGTACTTTCCCAAGATTGTTCAAGGCAATATGAAGAAGTTCCAAAAAGAAATCAAGGGACAGAGAAAAAAATTAGGTCGACTTTGCTAGCCTGCATAACGCGACCATTATTCTTTTTTAGTACACGATTACGTTCCCCAGAAAATTCATTCGGTGGGGCAGAAAATTCATTCGGCTGCTTTTTTCCTGACGCTGTCAGACTTCTTTTTCTTTTGTGTACGACATATTTCTTTAAACTGTGACGCAATAAATGGAACGTAAGATGTCAAGTTAAAGTATACAGCATAAAGTGCAAAAATTGGTGAAATATTGATCACGGGATCTTCTATACAACTATTTCTGAGGAGCATACGAAGTGGAACTTGAGTGAGCTGATTTTTTTAAACAAGATTAAGGTTCATGCGTTTAAAATAAAAATAATAAATTAGTTAAAATCCTCTAAAAGGGAATCTGTTGGTGCTAAATTCGATGATTTATATGATTCATTTGTACTCGATTAATTTGAATCATTTGCAACATATGTGTGTCACTTTTTTCAGCCTATGACAAAATTAAATACACGTTCTCCCGAGTTCTTGAAATCCATCGTGATTAAAAATACAAGACACCGTTCCGATACAAGAGCGATCACTCCACTAAACAAAGAGCATAGCTGATACGATTTGGTGGGTTCATTCTTTACACAATCCCCCCCTCTAAACCCCAGATCCTAAGGAAGATCGCCGATCTAGTTTCCCACGGCAATGTCCTTAAACTTTCCGAACGCATCTTGCAAAACACGACCGAGCGTGGTCGTAACGCTCGTAAAGGAGATCAAGATGCTCGCAGTCCACCCAAAAAAAAAACGGGGTTATCTGTGGCACCCTGAACAAAACGTCTGCCAGGCAGCCGATCCGCAGCCCCGTGTCTCGCTGCAACCAGATCCTCGACGGCTACTCGAAACTTTCCCAAAAGGATACTTAAAGCCCGACCGTAAGTTGGAAAAGAAAACTTTATCGCGGGGAACAGCCGCGAGATTAAAGTTCCACGGATAGGCGGGGTCTGGCGGGGTGGGCGCGGAGGGGTTGAAGTTTCGGGGGCACTTACCGAGGGGTTGTGACTCTTGCCGCTTGCTGCAACACTTGCCCATCTTGGATCCCGAGCCACGAAGTGACGGCGATGGTTCCCCTTGCGATCCTGATTCTACGCGGCTTCTATACTGATGGGAGCGCTGAGGAAAGTCTCCATCTCGTGAACCCGAGGTCGAACGGCGGCGGCGGCTTCCGTTGCGATTTTTAGGATCACTTTCTTCTCTCCATTGCGTGTTTATCGATCCGCGCGCACCTGCAAGGTGAACCAGAATCATCAGACGCCGCACGGTTCCCAGGCGAAACACGCCGTATCCAGGACGGTTGCAGGATGCGTCGTCATAATTCACGGTTGCGGATAGACGATCGTTCAACCGTGGAAAATAACCCGGCTCGATAACGTTCCGACCGTGACGCCATTATTATTACGATCCACGGCGTCCCTTTTTATCGATAATTGACCACCGATCGCGACTTTTGCTAACTTTCGGCTGGGAAACTCACTGCAATCTCTCTTCGCTCGAGGAAACGGTGTTCGAGGTCAAACGGAGAACACGGCGCGTTTGGGAATTTTTTTTTAACAAAAGATACTGGGTATTGTAATCTCAAACTTTGCACACTTGTTAAGTATCATTCGAAGGATATACTTGTAATTTGTCAAGCAACAATAATCATTTTTTCAGTTTTAGTAAAAAGTTTGCTCCTGGAGAACGTAGTCCTCTCAGTTACAGTCAGCTGATCCGAAAAATACAGAACATTTGTTGACCCTTGAACAGTAGACCTTTTCAACTCATTGCTAGATCTACTCAAAATCTTTATCAATTTTCTGTTACGCATTTTTCAACCCCCTTTTTCGAGATCGACGCTAGTGCTCTTACGCAACCTATTATAAACGGGTAACAATTTTACGTAAAATAGAATACTGAATGAAAACTATCAAAAAATGAGGAAGTGTTATCATTTTTAGTGAAAATTCTCAGTTTTTGCCTGAAGATTCTGTAGTTGAATATTGCTTTCCGTGTTGAAAAGAACTTCGATAATTGTGAAAAGTTAATTTAGAGCCACTTTACATCAAGAATTTAAACAAAAAGAACATCTCACAGGTCGTTCCGAATTTCAAGTTTCGTAACAGCCACATTTTTATAGGGAGAATACATTTTCTACGCGTAAATCCTAACGATCTGAAGGCCGCATAATGAACCAGAGTAACGGATGCTGCGTGAGTGACTAAGATTAAGTTGGACGCGTTCTCGGACACGAAAAACGAGCGAACTTTCCCAGACGGATTTAATATCTCGAACGATTTCATGAAACTACGAGCCGCCCCCGCTGGATCATCGATCACACCGTATTTAAAGAAGACTTAAGGCGTCCGCGTCGCTTTCGCTCTAGTCTTTTTCTCTGTCATGCATCTTCTTTACCGGGGGTCGCGTGTTCCGTTTCGGCGCGAGACAAATCAGGCATGTGGCCGATGTTTCCGAGTACCACGCTAAATTAGAGCGAACGTTCCGACGACTAACGACGACGATTCTTAGAACGCTTTCATTCAGAAAATTTTTTGCAACTGCAACTGCAACTGCCCCCCCCCCCTTCACTTTTTCGTTTCTAAAGCAGATTATTGTTACTTTGATCTCAGACGAATAATTGTAATTTTTGTAAAAGTTCTTCAAGAAAAAAATATATTTGCTCCATTCTAAGCACGAAGTAATCCGATATAACGAATAAACTTTTTCAGTCTGAAACATCAGTGTCTCAAAAGTATTTATGCATTTATGATAAAAATGAGTAAGTGCAATTTGGAAAAATATAAATTTTAAAAGAGTTTAAAAGTATCGTATTATTTCTAGCTTGCCGGCGTCATTGAAGAATGGAAGTTCTACTTGGTTCCTGATTCGTGCAATAATTATGAACAATCTATGCGTAAAGATCCGCAGTATAATTATAAGAATTAATTTTCCGAAGCAGAAGCGATAAAATAAAGTTGAAGGAGAGTGTAAGGGATTGGAAAAATCGGGGAACGCGATAAAAATTGAACAATTTTTAATTTGCATACAGATCTGATGGCGAATTATAAGAATTAATTTTCCGAAGCAGAAGCGCTAAAATAAAGTGAAGGAGAGTGTAAGAGATCGGAGAATCCGACGAATGCGATACAAATTTTTAATTTCAATACAGATCCGCGGTCTAATTATAGTTAATTTCCTGAAGCAGAAGCGTCAAAATACAGTCGAAGGAGAGTGTAGGGTATCGGAAAATCCGACGAATATGGAGATTGGAGAATTAATAAAAAGTGCAGGTTGCCGGGGATAAAGGGGCGTCGGTACACAGTTTTATGAAAATGCAAATGGATCGCGTGTGTATAGATCGCGTGCGACAATGCGGGCCCGCGGGCAGGCACGATTTTCCGCGTTGCTCTCGATCCCCGTTGGCCTCTCCAAACACAAGAAACGCTGAGACGCTTGTTCCCTATTCACGTTCGTTCTTCGACAGATGCAATCGTCCCCGGTAGCGTACACGAAACCATGGAACAGCCAGAATAAATAAACTTAGACGCGATGTGTCTAGAGCCTCGGAGGGTTCATTTGGTAGCGCACGGCGACGCTTCCTGTCGTCTATGACACACCATTACATCTTGCATAATTATGAGACTCTACGCGTCCTCGTGTCCGAGCCCGTATATCAATCCTCCTTTATTTCGGCGACTGAAAGCGACACGGCAGGAAATGCGTTACGATTTTTAACCAACCGCCGCCATCCGGCTCACTCGACCGGCGATTTCGTCGCTCTGAACTTTCGGAAGTTCCACTTAAACATTGCGAACGTTTATTATTAAATCCTGACACACTCCCGTGTCCCTTGATTATTTATTAAAGGCTAGACTGAAGGAAAAATTTATTTAATCTAAATGCGTGAAGATCTGCAGTAATTATAAGTAACAAATGCGCGAACTTATAGCGCAAACATCGATCTGTATTTTTGTGTTAAAAGAAATTTCGAATTCCCTCAGCGAACCAAGGATAGAATATTTCTTCAGCAACAATGCACGCGAACATCGGTGATGACCCAACTATAGATCTTTATGCAAAAAATGCACTGCACTAAAAACTTGAATAAATCCTGCACAAAATTCGCAGTTTAGCAGTCATAAGTCAGTAGACGGCACTGATGAATATTTCAAAATTTCTCTATATATGTCGCCATGGCGTGGATGATATTCGTCGCGGAATTGTCCCCGCGAGGGACCTCAAACGTCAAGGACTGTAAACATAACACGGCTCGGGTATGTCTCCTGAACGATACACAACGCAGGCAAGACCCGTGTTGTTGACATATGTATATCGAGAATTCACTGTACACAAAGTTCATACATTATTGGCTGCTGTTCAGAACTTGATGGCTATGAAAAATATCAAAACGTCTAACTGACCAACAGATCATGGCAGCATCGTACAACGTCGACGTTCCTGTTAACGAAATGCCTGTTTCAACGGCGAATTTACTGTGACTTGTCAGTGATAGAACTCCACGAATCCCCGTAAGCATAGTGACGCAAGAAAATTACCGGCGAAGCAATCCGACGTAGTAGGGAAACGATGTAAATGCAAGTTGATAAAAGCTCGTCAGGTAATTCCCAGGAATCGATCGGAACGGTCCCGGCGTTCATTCTGATCACCGAGGAACTTTCGCAATTAGAGAAAGACGCGAGAGCAGCGGAGCACTCGCCCCGATAACAGCGTCAACTTTTGAAAAACAGTGCGCCGGGCTCGGATCCAATTCGCCGGGGGGGAGTCTAAATATTTACGAGGTGATTGGACGACTCTGCGAGTTCGCGACACGGCTGAACGATGTTCCGGAAACTGGCCCGTCTGCGTTTAACCCTTTTATTACTGTCGGCGTCCAAAGGCGCTTCGAAATTTTGCTTCTGATCTACCGTTGACGCCCACTGACCTATGGTCCACTTTACATTCTACCGAAATAATCGACGGCGTATTGTAACTTTATAAAGCTCAATTTCACTGTTTTTCGTCACCCACCCAGTATACTTATTCAGCCATTCTAGTGATGCGTATCTTTACTGTTAACGCTAGAACGACCGAGCAATAAATGCGACTGACGAATATTGCTTTCTAACAGTGAGGAGACTGTGTCCATTCAGACTTCATACAACTTTTATTGTAATATGAGCTTCAATGAAGAGGTTCATTAAAAAATTTCCAATGAAAACATTTTTACAATTTCAGTGATTGTGAAAGAAAAAATTAGGAATTTTTACTGCTCCGGTCGTTCTAGTGTTAAACTAGTCTACATGCTATTCAGTCCAGAATACGAATAAATGATATTTCAACACAAGATGCAGTGTTTTAACCATTTCAATATACCTTCTGAACAATTTTCCAGCGGACGTCACAGTTGAATGTCTACAGCATACCGAGCACAGTATGCGTGAGGTTCATACAAAAATAATTACGGTTTTCTTCAATTTATACTTCCGCGATGAAGAGGGTCGTCCTCCTGCCATTGATAATAACGAACCAAGGGCTATTATCGATGCAGATACTCGAGAAACGCCTCGAGAGGATGCAAAACTACACGGACGGACTGAACATTGACAACATTAGATATCAATAATTTGTGAAGTGGGACGAGGGGGGAACTAATTATTGTGTGATTATATAAAAGAAGATGTACTGTAAATACTGTAATTGGTTTTAAAGCGGAATTCTGTGGAATTAAAAAAATATGCTCTATTAGTGTAGAAAATTTTGCAAATTTTTCCTACTATATTCAACATTATTTCTTTAATAGAATACGTGTATAAATTGCTATTAAAAAAACAAGACTTTTCATCGCAAAAGTCTGCTCTTCAATTCGACTGTCACAATATATTCGACGTGTTTTTAGCATTCAGTTGAAAGAGAATCGTCTAAGCGTGCACAGTGAGATATTAGGAGCAACTTTTTGTATCACAGTTATTTTTATGTTATAATACAAAGGGCACTATTACCAATTGCACAGCTTTCTGAGGAAGCTCAAGAAGTCCGACATAAAGATTTTAAAGCAACTAGATATAAAAATACCAGAAAATGTTCACGAACTTTAGCAAATGAAGGTACACTGCTTAGACTACTCCTATCGTCCGATCATTATATATCTAATATGCGGATAAAATCACGTACAAAGAAAATTAGAAATTTAGATCAAGAAGCTAAAAGATTAATAATTATGTAACATAAAGTATGTAATAATAAATACAAAGTAAATATTACTAAAATAAATTCTAATTTTTTTTCACCCATTTGTAATATAATGATAATATATTATTGAGCCCAAATTTTGTGTCGATATCTCTTACGGTTCAAAAGTTATATTCAAATGTCAATAAATTTTCTGATCCGGACCACTGTGCGCCGGTCTCTATGGCCGAAGTCGAAGGATCCGTAGGATCGCGATTTTCTTCGTGCGCGTGACGTGCTTTCGTGCCGGTAATGCTGGTAAACAAATTACGGACAAGCCGTGGGCCGAGGGAAAGCCCGGCGCGGCGTTGCCGCTCGAAACGAATATCGGGGAACAATGACGCGACATTTCAATTTTCACGGCGAACAGAATTAACCTGGGCTGAGGGACGGGTGGGTCTCTGTTCGCAGTCATAAATTTAACGTTTGCCTGCTCGAAACCCTCGGAAATTACTCCGTCGGCCGAGCTGTCTTCGATGTTAAAAAGAATCGGACGAAGTTGTTCGCGCCAATTGTGGAAATTTCGAGGCCAAGCAGAAATTAATTAAGATGTAACGTGGATAATTTTATTTTACGGTTTCTGGCGGGTTCGGGGGTGTTGGATGGGTTACTGCTGGCCTGCGAGGGCACCGTTGTTCCCGCAAATGGAGTTCGAAAACCGCGTCAATGAATTTCAAATGAAGTATTCCGCGAACAGAGGACACTTAATATCGGGCCGGCACTTAATCTTCCCACACGCTCGACCGCGCAATTTCTCGCGCTATAATTCAGAATGTGGTTCGCGCCGATATTTCTCGTTAATAAGGGAAGCCCGTCGCAATTACTTCCCGCCGCGAAAGACGGACTTCCGTTTCTGCGTTTCGCAGCTCCCGATGGAAGCCGTGTTTTTCGCGGCGGTCCGCAATCCAATCGCCGCAGAAAATTGCGCGATTTTAATATCGCAACTTATATTACCCACTGTGAACATCGAATACCGTATTTTATTCTGAAACTGAAGTCAGAATCTGTAATTGAAACTGGAATTGAAACTGTATTTTTCACTGGCGATTCAATTCTCAGTCATCGTATTCTTGATTCACCTCTGTTTCAGACGCGGCAAAAGTGCTTATTTCTCCACAGTATGTTTTAATTCAATCAATGTCATGCCGAAGTTGTTCCTCATTCTTTTTGCATGAAACAGTGGGAAAAAAGTCAGACTTCAGTTTTTAAAGAGTCGTTGTAAAGAGCAACGCTGCTCCTATCTTCGTGGCAGTTTCATTTACATGACAAATTTTTGGAATGTTTTTGGAGACGTTCGACGTTTGCAAAAGTTTTTAGGAAAAACGGGTCTCCGTCGTGGGAAAATATCTTAGGAAAATGAACACTGCTTTGTGAACGTAGAGGGTAGAAGCTTTATAATGAGTCAAGATTTATGGTTGTACTATTTGTTTTTACGAAATTGTCACTATTTAAATATCGACAGCTTTTCGAGAATCGGAAATGCAGTGTTCAAATACTTTTTGCATCCGCTCTGTAGAAGCGTACTATGGCTCTCATATTTTCTCTCGTACACGAAAATAAGATACAATAAGATACACGGATGGGCATCCCCAATACCATTTCGCGCAATAGCCGGGCAAACTGCCGCTCCCGACGAGAATCACTGTCAAACAGCGTGCCAGCGCATTCCAGGGCCCTTATATAAGTAACATAAATCCCACGGAGCTCGTTGAAACCTATCAAACATCTCCATTGCCATCGAAATTTCCAGCAACCCTCGGCAACAGCAGTCACCCACATGCTCTGCCCCTCGTCGCTGGACATTCATCGGACAAAACAGGGGACACCATAAAAGGGTCCCTTTCGGGAAAACTCCGAGAAAGAGAAGGTTTCCCTAAATCAGAAGACGCCCGCATCCGCGTCGTCATAGGGGGAAAGTTTTTAATTAAACAGCCCGCGGGCTTGTCTCGAATATTCGAACGACATAACAACGTCGACAGAGCGAAACGTGGTCGATTTAGATATGGCCCGGCCTGCCCCGAACGGCCAACCCTATGGAATCGTGTAGCGATGGCAGTAAAAACTCGTAGAACGTCGGAAACGAGCAGAGATTCAGACAAATTCGATCGAACATTTTTTATGGCGCTTTTATCGTACGATTTCGCGAAACGGCAATTTCGTGTCGGTTATCGTTAGATTGCAGATTTTTATGTAAAGCTAGAATGATCTTCGTGAATCGCGAGGAACGAGATTTGGTGAGAAATGTATGTGTTTTATAGCCCTAACAAATGTAACCGATTGAAAATGATGTGACGGTGCTTTTACATTATTTCAATCTCTGAGAAAAATCTTGATCTTTCTTCTATTTTACGACTTTGTTTTACCACTTCTACGGATTTGTATGTAAAGGGAAAATGATCTTCATCAATAGGTTGCAAAACGTATGGAGATAGAGATAGTATAAGATTGGAGGGTAATGGAACTTGATTGCGACTTGGTCCCATCACTACCATTCGGCCAGGACGACCATCGCCGTCAGGATTCGCGCGTCTCTGTGTCGGTGCCGTGCCGGGCCGGGGCGGCGGTGGCACACGCACGAAATCACACGCACAGCCGTCGCGGCGCGTAGACGGTCGATATCCCACGGTGGTCCGTATATACCCGGTATCTGATGGTGCTTTTATGCGACGAACAATGGCGACGGTTTCGTGGCACGGTGGACAAAGAAGAATTAAAATTTTCGTCCCGACGCACTTTCCCGCCACTTTAGCCGGAGAGCGGCTCGGCTCGGCGCGGGTACAGTCGGCGACACGCCTGGTGTACAATGCAGCAGCAGGATTAACAGAGAAAGGGATATCCCGAAGAAGAGGTGCGTGATCTCTGTCCGGGGCCTCGGGGAAGGAGCATTTAACGGGACCATCGAGAGTTTTTCCGGTTGAAAGAGGCGGCGAACAATGCGCGCATTAAGCGACCCGCTTATCGGTTCACCGATTGAAACCTTTTGCTCCCAGCGATCCTGGGCTGGATGGCTAGGTTATGGTGTCACCGGGAGCGAGCGTGGCTTTCGATGTTAATGCGTCCGCTTTTTGTGCGACGATGAGTTATGAGAAACCTGGGTGGTTCGCCTCCTAGATCGATCGACCGCCCTCCGGATACACACGAGGGTCGCCCGAATGTAAACAGGAATTTTTTGTCGGATTCAAACGAAATTTTCTAGGAATACGAATGAGCTACCTCCCCATGTCCTGCAACAATCTACACGCTCTTGCCACCGGATTGATAATTGTTCAACTCCGCAGAAAGTGGAACGTCCTAAGCCAATTGCACACGAACTGCTCCGCAACTTCGTTACTACTGAAACCCTCAAATCTATCTGCTCGAGTGATTCAAACAAATGGTAATCGCAATACGCAGCAGACAGGATCTTCAAGAGTTGCCTAACGCAGTGTCGTCAGATGAGGGGAGGGAACACGAATCGAGGGGAAACAATCCCCCCTCTCTGCCGGTACCGGAGTATGCGCGACAGAGGCGGAACGCGCGTCACGTGACCGGACCGCGTGGGGAATAGCGCGGTGGAAAGGGAAGTTAGAGTGGGGGAACAAGTCTTGATCTGGCGATACTGGCCTATTATAGCGTTTCAATTTTGTATTCTGCTCAAATAGCTTTCCATTTAGTTTCAGTTTTTAGCGCCGACGTTTGCTTTGAAGCGTTGCGTTTCGAACGTGATGAGTTTCGTTAAAGAAAACATACTTGTCCTCTTTACAACGTTTCATCCTAAATCTTCTGACATAATGGATTTTCTCCAAAATGTATCATGATTATATATACGTCGGTGAGAACAGCAGAAAGTACAATTCAAAATTAGATTAATATTTGACTGACGCTCGTATTTATATATAACGCCGAATGTTCACCGACAAGAATGCGCACACCTTTCTCTCTTCACCTCCGACTCGGCGGGGAAAGGCTCTGCATTATGCAACTATTAATTATCGTTCAGCTTCTACCGTGTCGCTCGTGATTCATCGCGAACAATGACAGAATGGGGACTTTCTGATAGAACGCATGTATCAATACAGCAATAAAACAACCGGGGCTTAGCACGCGGACGCTGCGAGGTGGACGTGCGCGCGCGCAACGCGCAAACACAAAGGGAATGTAATCGGTAATGGTGAAAAATTAGCAAAGGACACCCAGAGCACAGTATAGTACTCGCTGTCTAAAGACTAAGATTGTAACGCTTAAATTTGCACAAGCCATCCCCCACTCGTCCCCTGCCACTTACTCGAGTCAGCGCAGAGTTATTCCAGTAGACAAAAATAAATTAGAGGAAGAGATGCAAAATTTTAAATGAAAAAATTTCAAATTCAGTCGTTTTTGCTTTACCCTTTCAAACGTAGTACTTACTGGATTGGTGAAATTTTTCTGGTTGAAATGAGTCTCAACACGGCGTATATCGGACTAGTTTTACAGACTTAATTTAGGGACATTAATTAGGATGATTGTTATACGCAGAGTTTGTAAAAGTGGACCGATTTACGTCATGTTTGAACTCATTTCGACCGGGAGAACCCCAACAATCCATTTTTCAAGCTGTGTACCACATTGGAAATGTCAAACTTACAGAATTTCAAGTTTCCGCGACATTCTGTACCGCAAGAATTCGCATTCGAAACGTTTGCAAATTCACGCGAGCACAACCGTATTTTCCTTCGAATTCGACCGGGTCTCGGCGCGGGGCGATCGGTCAATCGAGGTTAAAAGTTACACAGTTGAAGACCCATCGGGCATCGCGTCCGTTCCGGCTATTTTTATTTGTCACACACCGGCCGGACCGTAACTAGGTTTCCGTTAGCGACCGACATTCTAATGGACACGCGACTACATTATTTGCCAGGGCACGATTCATCATCGTGTAATCGTGTTTCGTGCGCGGACCCGGCCACGGGGAATTCGCTTGTGTACCGTATCGTATCGGCGCCGAGGGAAAATTCACCGTGTACACACGGAGAGGGCCGTGCGCGTACGCCCCTGCGACGCAATAATGTCCGATCGACGCACCTCTTGCCCCTCGGAGCCCTCGGGAGCCGCACGGAGCCGCCGCGGGAGGGCGAGAGCAAGCCAGAAGGGTGGAACGACATAGTCCCCGAAATCACGGGGTTCGCTATATATACCCATATCCGGCAAAGACGATGGCCGAGGGCTCGAATAAGCCCGACAAATCTGCCGGGTTGCCGCCCCTGCATCGGCAACGCGGCGATAAAACCTCCCGGATTATCCCCGCAGATATTTTGTCCTCTGTTCGGGTGCCCGTTGATAAATGATCAGCCGCTTAAACTATCGGGAGCTCGAATTGCTCCGTTTCATTGTTTGCCGGGGCAAACGTGAGCTCGCAAGAGCTCTCGCTAGCTGCGTTATTATTTTGGGTAATTCAGCGGGGAACGAGCAGCATGATTTGTGCGAGGTTACTGCTATGGAATCTATGACTTCGCGGGGCTAGAAGCTCTCTTGCTCGAGTGCTTAAACCCCTTGCTCTGTAACATGGAACCGTGCTCGTGGGGCTCAAGGGTTCCAAACAACGTCTATTCATTTTTACTAAAATTCGATATATACTAAAAACTTCTACGTTGACATTAGTTAAGATACGGGAGTACGAACAATAAATTTGGTTTCTCTTGCAGGAAATTATGGACTGCGGTTTTTGTGCATTTATGACAAAAACTAGTTGGAGCAATTTAAAAGAGGTTAAAGAATTTGAGGGTATCAATATGTCATTTGCAACCTATGAACATTGTTAAGGCAAGAAGGAGATTTCGGTTTTTGTGATTGATACAGGTATTTCTTATTTTGCATAAAGATCCACAGAGATCCAGTTTACTAATTATTCACGACGGAAAGAAAATTCTAGTGCAAGGGGTTCGAGAAAAATAAAATGAGATGGTACGTATTGTGTTATCTTGAGGTATTATTTTACCGTTTTAAAATAAGACAATAGAAAATCAAAAGATAGAAAAAGACAAAAATTGAATGGTTTCCTTGTACCAATACAAATTCAAACTGTTTTCAGGGAAAACGTTACACTCGAACGAACAATTCAACTATTGATTGGACGAATTTCGAACTGTAGATTTGAAAAATACAAGAGTTGCTTTCAAAGAAAACTTTCTGTTAAAAAATCATTGACTTTTTCGGAAAGGAAGAAATTCATTTCCTGTTCAACGAATGAAATATGTATTCATTTTTAATAAAAATTCAGTCGTTAAAAACGTTATTTCAGATTCATATATTTTATATGAATAAACCTAACATAAACTAAAACTCTAGTGGTTGTTGATAAGAAACGGTAATTCCCGATTTGCGATAAAGTTCATTATCTAGGTGTCAGGGGCTAATCGGCCATATTTTATCGCGACACTTGGAGCTTTATTTTTCAATTATATTTTATCATATCTACGAGTGTCTGTAGCGTCTGTGTCTGTAACGTGAATATTTTTGCCTTTACTTCTTGCAGTGGTTGTTGTTTGAATTTTGATTCATAATTAGTTTGTGCTTCATTAACTTATATTTTTACAAGTCGTTTCATAAAAAATAGAATACATGAAATATTATTCTCTTGGATTTCTTCAAGTCAAAGTTAAGTAAAATAGAAACGTCAGTAATTTTAGTTGATACAAATATTTCCATGTATTTTATAAAATTTGTCCATGGCGCATAACGACCAAAGTCTACTCATAATAAAGCTACAGACAGTAACGTACAGCAATCTCTAAAAAAGAATTACTAAAATATACTATCCCAAAATGTAACTAAATTATCATTATTGCTGACGTTGTCAATAACATAAATTTCACTCTTCTATATAAAATTACCGTACGAATGTCCCTCGAATAAATCACGAGTGCACAATTGAACGAAGACAATCATTCTTTCGCATTCTGAAAAGCAGAAGTAGCCCTGTCGACACAGAAAATCAATACGGCCGAATATAACCGAACCAACCCAATCGCGCCATCGCATAAAATTCGATTCTTTTTCAAAGCTTCTGAGCAAATCACAAAATTCCAATTTAACACACTGAACGAGCATTTCGCGTTTACTTACCCTTCGGTTTTAGAATCGAAACGACCGAGTGTACTACTCGGCCCCACCGAATCAGAAAAACTGAGCACGCATAAGCGTCCTCCGCACAGTCAGTGAGTCATCCAACGACCGGCATAGGGAAGCACTCGGATTTCCATGCACTATCGATCGCGTCTAGAGAACGCGAACCGGCAGATATTATACGCAAAGACATATGATCCAGTGTACAGTAGCCGTTTCGTTAACCAAGACGAGCCCGTTTTCGTCGACGAAAAGCGGAAGGGACGAAGGAGCCATCGTCGGAGGCGTCGCAAATTACGTTTCGGTCCCTTCCATCGAATGTTTCACCGAGTCAAGGGGGAGAAGACTGTCTCTCTCTTTCTCTCTCCCTCTCTCTCTCTCTCTCTCTCTCTCTCTCTCTCTCTCTCACTACATTTCGCAACCCCTAATTTTCGACCGGGCTGGGGAATCTCCGGATTCGAGGCAGCGGAAGCGACCCCAGTGCCGTTCACGATGGGGCTTTTTTTACGGTCCGCCATAGCAGGATTAAAAATATTAAGTTTGCTTCGCTGGGAGATCAATTCGCTTGATTAAACGAGGTGGCAGTTCGGACGAAGTTAATGCTATTCGCCGCCAAAGGATTCTACTTTATCTCGTCGTTACTTTTCTATTATATATACGGCCGCATGGGTAACAGTGTACCAGAGTGATGCACCGTTCTTTTTAGCGGTGAAAATTTCTCTTTGGAACACTATTTGTTGTTAAACATATCTCTGCCGTTTTTATTACTTCGTCAAGAAATATTAGGGAGAACCATAAGTAATCAATTATTTT
>CM052146.1:7272069-7285821 GCA_028454255.1 Halictus ligatus
ATTTTACAATTGATTTTATATTTGAATTCACTTTTCGAGAGAATTCGGGCACCGTGCGCCGCATGGCAACTGCGCTCCTGGGCGCGTGGTCTATTAATCCCCGAAAGAGAGGAAAAGCTCAAAGCGGAACCGCGGAAAGCTCTTGACCCCGTTATGCGGCTAAATGGCCCCGACGGTTTTTCTCCGTTTGCGGGACGAATAAAAGGAATCGCGTCGGCACAACGGCCCGCCTGCCCTGTTCCGCCCAGAATCGATCGTTCTTCAGCACCAACACACAGGCCAGGATCTATTCGGCGAAGGAGCTGACCGGAAGGTCACGAACGATCCTCCCGAGGACTTTAATCGGCTGGCTCGCGGCCATCGTTTCAATTTTCCGCTACTCGAGCAGGCCTAACGTGTCGTTGAACGATCTCGAGCTCGTTAGACCGGCCAGCCTCTCTGGTTTGCTGCGAGATTTGCTCCGAAATTAGATTTACATATCGGCTAATATTAGGCTTCGATGAGAATTCGATCGGTCGGATCCTGAATAACGTTTTCGTTGCATTCGATAAAATTCTTGAAAAATGGTAGATCAGAATATGAGAATGAATATGAATATGAGATCGGTGGACAAGAAATTAATTGGACAGCAACAAAGAAAGTATTATTCGTTAAGAGTGGCTGAATTGACAATAAGTTTTCCAGTTACTTTGTGGGCCACAAGAATGTACGCCACTTTGATATTTCACCGCTTTCTCGACTTTGAGATTGAATAATAATTCATGTTTAACGGAACGTTACTTTTACCACTGCATACTTCCATTTGATATTTATAGGCAATCTAGCTATATTGCACCATTACTCTCGCCACTGTAAACATTTCCCGTATTTAATGTTGCATTAGGTCGTAAACCGGGTCTTTGATGTTGTCCGCCAACGATTTCTGTTATGGAAAGAGCACGCGTAATAAAGCAATTTTATGCTCAATATTTTCATCGCTTTCGATCATTTATACACAATGGTGAGAAGTTGTTTAAAATTTATGCCATCGATTACGAGATTGACTGTATAAATGAAGCCAAGAAAATAGTGCATACAGTGATATGACGAAGGTTCGTTTTGAATCGTGATTACGGACTTTTTTCCCTTTATGTTATTCGTAGACTGTGCGGCTCCAATATTTCTTGCCGGTGCATAAAGCCCCATGGAAAACACTCATTCACCGCTATTGACCCGTCGCCTAGCTCTGCTATCGACTTCTGCGAAGGATCGTCACCCTATTCTAGTTGGCGCCATTCTCGTCGCGGCTCGTACACCCCCCATCCCCCTTAGGACAGACAGGAAATCGACCAGTCCGCGATTACTTTTAATTTACCGTCTGTTCCAGCATCGAGCTCCGCCGATTGCCGATCTCTCTTTCCCTCCGGTTTCCCTCGGATCAGGGAAACCGAGGGAAACCGAGGGAAAAGGCAGAGAGTTTCGTTGGATTCGGGCGTTAAGGGCGTCCGGCCCACGGAAGCCGCCTCCAACTGTTTCAGGAGTTATATCCTGCAAGAATTATCACCGATGGGAAGCACGGCCTCCCGTAGGATATTAGCAACCAAGGTCCGCGCCGGTGTACACACGGCGAGGTGTCAAAGGTCGTCTGAACCTCTCCAGAGGCATTCGACTTGGCCGAGGGTCGGCCCTCCGAGACTTGTTCGACTGCTCCTCGAGGGATGGTTGATACCTCTGACGCCATTTGCTTCGCTTTCGTCCCTTTGTTTTTTTTTCACAGGACAAATACTCCTCCGATAACACCTCCCTTCTGCGAAGAAGCGATAAACCTGACAAGATCGGAGAAAAAAAAATGGTATATCATCGTTTTCGTGTTTCTGAACTATGGTGAAGGCAGCGCTGTTCAAGGCACTTTTATGGGTTCCTCGATCATGGGGACCTTTGGTGTAATCATTTTTTATTGGCGAAAAGAAAACTGATGCCAAGCAGAAACTTTAGACTCGACAAGATTGTTGTGATTGCAGGAAAATTTTGTAAAATTTTATTGAAGGTATTTAAGATTATATATTGTACACTGGAACATGCTATAGACTATTTGTTATTTGCATGTATTTAATAACGGCGTTATGATTGTTAACCCTGAGTCTAATAGTACTGGAAACTCTATATTGGTGGTTAAAGGCAACTATCTTCCTCAGTCATGAAGACATAAAATATATTTTCTATGCAATTTGCACGCAATCAATGGATAAATATTCTGCAACAGATTTTTGAGCATATAGTGGCCAAATAAATTGTAAAACTAGACAATTTTTAAACGAATGTGTAGCTAGAGCTATACTTTTTATTTTTTTTATATTTTTTTTACAAAAGTTTCATATTTGCAATTTGCAAATTCACGTCAGCTAACAGTGTGTGGGACGATAAAATGGTACTCTTATCCCATTTTCCGTGAAACGGAAATGTTCATTGCAGAAAATTTACTTTCATTCATCCTATGAAGTCGCTGGCTTGCCAGTTACGATGTTAATCTGTAACAGAAAGATGGGTGAAGGATCCTAGGATCCTTTGTGCAGAGGATCTAAATATTTCTGAGTAGCGTATAAGAATGAAATCCTGTCCAAAAGGATCTAACTATTTCAACCTTGACAAAATGTCCCTTTTTTCTCATTTCCCATGGAACTCTCCATTTTCCCTTTTTTCACATTCCCAGTACAGAATCAAAGAAAAAAAAATCGACGCGACTGCCCAACGCGATTATAAGCGGCGCAGCACACGCGTTTCCCCTGTAACGCGACAAAGCAGCCTCGTCGAGAACTTCGGGATACGTGTCGCACACAATCCCGCGGGCAGTGTGAATAGAAGCGAAACGAGGGAGCCGTTCCGAGAGGAACCGGGGTGGTGGGGAGAGAGGAGAAGCACTGTTGGCCGTGTAGACCGCTTAACTTTTCCAACATTACGATTCAGTAGACAACGAGCGACGGCTTTTAGAAAACAAAAAAAAAACAGAGAAGACGAAGAAAAAGTAGAAAGAAACGAGAAGCTTTGCTGGCTCAGGCCTGTCCTCGTCTGTTCTACGCTCGCTCGGCGATCTTGTATGCAAACCGCGCGCGACGGCCACTTCCTTCGTGCTTCGACGACCGTCGTCTGCTGCGTTTGAAGACGTCCAGAAGACGTGACAATTCATCTGGACACTGGAAGCTTGAATCGAACGTGAGATCGAATTCAGGAAAAGCGAAGGACGACGCTGACCCTAAACATCGGCTGGCGCGCTATTGTTTGGCAATTGCGCCGTTCCGCGTACGTCTGCGGTCGGAGATTTTAGGGGATAGCCCCCCTGGTTGGGTCAGATGATCTATGAAAGGTAATAAAATGCCCTCGAGTGGGACTTCTTGAAGCCTAAGCTGTCAGGGCTTCAGTAACTCGTTTCCTTTGTCCTGAAAATGCTATAAGACATAATTGAATGCTTTCCCACTATATCCTGAGTGTGTTGGGAAATGTTTCTAGTAGATTTCTGTTACTACACATAAATTCTTTCCACTATAGCGCTGTTTTATATTGTTTCAGTAGACTGCAAAAAGTGCAATGAAATAAAAACCTATTTTTAATGGGAACAGCCTTTGCAGATCCACGACAAATAAAAATCATATTAAATTCTCTTGAATTTTATATTATAGCATTTTTTGAAAATTTCCGTAGGGCATAAATGCATAAAGATCGGCAGTCTATTCATCGGTAATAATTCTTTTAAGACTGATGATGCCGAAGAGTTAATGACGTAATCTACAGAAATTAAAATTTAATTCCTCAACTCCGAACCATCTATCACTAGAACGCTGTTCGAAATTTTCGTGACTATCTCCTCAAGAATTAACGACACCATCGTTCTCGATACATTTGTTTTGATTGGATTCGTGCGCTTCGTTTTTCGTCGATGGATCCCAATTAGCACGCGAAGCTCGTAAATTACAGAAGATAATATTCTTCGAATTTCGAACCAGCGATTGTTTCGCGACTGAGATTAAGCGATCTCGAGCAACCGTGCTCCCGTCAAGATAAAATGGATTAACCCCGCGAGCTTCTTTCTTGTTAGATTTCGCGAGGATTAACGAGCGATAAATCATTTACGTGGAGGAAGGCTCGCGAGTGGCAAACTCGTGTAGCAAGTTTCTAGAGAAATACGATAAATTTAACAAGTTAGGTGGACCGTGTCGTCGTACTACGGACATACTGCTCGTCCTAGAAGGATCTCAAGGCTCCTCGGCCCCGATAAGAACTCATTAAAGTTTCAGATCGATCGGCTACGGTTTTCTTTCGCCGTGGATTTCCCGCAATCCTAAAAAAAAAGATTCCAATGCGCGACAGAAACGCCATGGTAATGAATCTAGCTTGCTTCAATGGGGTTTCCAGCTTGAGATGCAAGGGACTGCCTCACGGCGAATGCGATTGTCAATATCCTTGGTTTCAAGTGGACGCGACACTACGCGAGACTGGAAACAAAATAGACGAAACGAATAAACAGGTTTGCCCGGAGCGTTTGCTCGATCATTATTTCATATCGCTGCCACGGTCTGCTGCGAGTTACAAAATGCTGCGTCGGAGAATGTGGAATGGAACTCTGCTTTTATGAAAATTGCAATTTCAATTAAGAAGGAACCATTCTGCGAATTCGGCGGACGAAAATGGCCACTGACAGCCAAGATTCGCAATCACGGAGTAATAAAATTGTTTCAATGTACAATACAACTTTACTCGATTTGTTAACCAGGAGACCTGGTTACAAACCTTTACGGTCCATGATTGTTCATTCTCCTCCGCTTCTTTTGACTATTTTCTTCCGGTTTCTGTGATTTAATTTAACCCCTTGTCCTAGAATATTGAGTCTAATAAATATATATGTTATTGATTTCCTTTAAACCGAAATAAAATTCTATTTTGCCGTTAATGTACAACTACTGAAGAACATATAGATATACAATGAATATAAATATTCTCCTTTTTGTAGGAAATTACGAATTCTAAAAAAGTTTTAATCATTGAAACCGTAAAATAAATCGTAATGCAAGGGGTTAATTTTAGGTTGATCAGCTTGTTTGTAATACTTTCTTAAACGTATGAAATAAATATTGTAAAAGATATGAATACTTTAATATTTGTAATTTATATATTTATAGAAATATTTAGGTACATTGTGAGATATTTCCATTAGAATATAAATATCCAGTAGGTATAAATCTTGTTTTTATTCTAGGGAACGACAAATAAATTCGAATCACTGTGACCAAGGAATAAATCGTAGCAAATAATACAGTGTTTCGGATATGGTGGGCAGAAAAAAAAGAGAAAAAAAGTTGTGACAACATAGGTCCGGGAGAGATTAGTTTCTGAGTTATTAAAGTTTTTGTGCCACAATTCTCGTCACATCGTCTCGATGGCCAGTTTAAAGGCATCAACAATGTTTTTGGGGTAATCGCCGGTCTATGTTTACGTTATCGAGCTCAATAAGACCACGAGCTGAGGCTTGTATTGAGACATGAGGTGGACATATTGTACATTTCATCTGAGACGATGTGACGAGAATTGTGACACGAAAACCTTAATAACTCAGAAGCTAATCATTTCCGAACCTATCTTAATACTATGCCGTCCGGCTACACCACAGTGGTGTCGTGCGCAAAATGGCGGCCAACGGCCGGCGACACCACAGTGGTGTCGTTCACAAAATAGCGGCCAACGGCCGGCGACACCACATTAGTGTCGCGCACAAAATAGTATAAATAGTATCGTATAAAAATACTAAAAGCGACAACGTTGAGAAACACGTTGTAACATACATCTTCGAAATTTCATGAAAGTAAGGGAACAGGGTTGAGAACTCATGAGAACTAGAGATGAGTTTATTAAAACTTTACAATTTATAATTTCCCGATAATGGAAAGAACGGCCGGCGACAAGCCAAGTAATCCGAATTAGAGCTGCCGGCGCCAAGCGAATAAATTTTTACGAAACGTGCAGACGGCAAAGTGTTAATATAACTTTTTTGTCTTCTTGCTTACTTTTTTGGTGATCACCTGAAACATCAAATAATCATGACTTCCGCGCGATTCATTCTTGAAAATTCCGAAAGTTGATATTTAAACTTAAATTGCGGCGAAAGCATTTCGCAGTATCTCATGAAATTTTGCACAAAGCTAGGTCAATATTATAACTTGCCAAAACGATTAGTTCCAGATCGAAGCTATTCAAAGGATTTTTTGTATTCCTCCATACATAAAAAATGGGCGTAACTCAAAGGGGCTTCAAGTTAGTCCATATTACTTAATGTTAAACAACTTTTCTTGGAAAATCTTTTTGACAGTGAATAGTTGAAGCCATTTGTAATAACCCACATGACTTTTGGACCCCTAAGTATTCAATTATAGGCGGAGTAATTACATAACCATCGCACTGAAAACTGATGAATTCTTTATAACCCCCTATAGGGAAAAACTGATGAATTCCCAGGAGCGAGGAGATGATTATGTACCATGCGTATATCTCTGCAAAAAATTTTTTTTTAATCTGACTTTGGCACATCACGCACGCACTATTAGGCTATACAAAAATTATTTTTCTTTTTATAAAATGGATTTTTTGCCGCCTTGGCACCACTGTGCGCCGTTAGAGAGAGAACAGCGTACGCGTCTTCGACGAAACCAGAAGACCAACGGATCGCGCACCTCCGAAGCGTCAACGACACCGATATATATTTTTATAGAGTCACTGAACTGCGTTCGTTTCCCGTCTCGGCTGTTGCAGGATCGCGTCGGTATCGGCCAAAGGGGTTGGCAAAGGTTGTATCTGCGGCGGCGATCGAACAATGCCTGTCGCTGATAGCGATTTACCGGTTGGAGAAAAACAAAGGGCATGCACGTCTGAGAGCGAGAGAGAGTAATTTTTCTTCCGCCTACCGTAAGAAATCTATCGCGGCCGACCCTCGGCCGGCTGTGGCTCGCAAAGGGAGGTTTTCTCGGGTCGCGTAGCTCTCCGCGACGGTGTTCTCCAGAGAAACGGAGAGATCGATAGGCTCTCCCCCGATAAGGGGAGGCCGTTTAACGCGGTAATGACGTATAGCCGAGGAGCGAGTGCAAAGGCCCTCGAGGAAGCCTCGACGCCGCTGCGTCGCGCCGCGTCGCGTCGCCTGGAAAAGGGAAAGGCGCACTTTCACAGCGGTTTCGACCGACTGCTCCTCAACGAGCAGATTCAAAATTAGCACGGCCCGATGGAAGAGAGAGAGACAGACGGGGCACTCGGTACAACCCAAGGGAGGGGGCTGTGTTCTCTGGCCGTTTTCCCCCCTTCGAGTGGCCAGAGGACAGCCCCCTGGTTGTACGGGGTGCCCCGTGCCTCCCTCTTCCATCGGGCCGTGCTAATTTCGAATCTGCTCGTTGTTCCGGCCAACGCGCCGACAAAGCTTTGATGCCTCCGGCACAGTACAAAAAATGACGCGGTGGAAAAAGGTGCAAAAGAAAGACGGAGGTGGCTGGCCAACGGCGACGGGGGCTGGGCTCAGGGGTGAACGAGGACCCAAGGGATGAACCGATCGAACCCACCCGATTGGAGAAAAAGAAGAGCACCGAGGCCCGATCGATTTTCATAAAATTTTTCGGTTAATTCGCCGCGCTTTGATTCGCGTTTCGGAACCACCCACCTTTCTCCTCCACTGTGTTGGCGGAAAGGGGTGGTACGCGCGGTTCCTGTGCTACGCGAACCTACTCGGTACACGCTTCGCCGCCATTTCCCCGGGATTTTCGAAACCAATTCGCCGTCCCATTTTTCTTGCTCGCTCGGCCACGAAATATCGAGCCGTGAGATTGCCGCAGATGGCGGAAGAATACGGGGACTGTTTCGATCAACGGCTACCGCCCGCTCGTTTTCACCGATATCGCCCGCCAGTTTGTTGTTGACACACGACCCTCCGCGTGCTACGGCCACTCCGATAGAGAAATTGATGCTGCCGGTCGGTATTTCTGCGATTCGGACCGTGCGAGCGCACCCGGTAAACTACTTTAACCCTCTGACTGGTCCCTGCGTGCTAATTCTATTCTTATAATTTCCGGCGAATTTTTGTTCGTATTTAGTTTCTCATTTTCTGTTTAACACGTTGACTGCCATACACCCATATGTGGGTGACGGAATTATTTGTCCAGGTTTTAAAATGAATTTTCATGTTAATATACTCATTGTACCAAATTTGATGAAGATCAGTAAAATGTAAGAAAGTTGGAGGACTACTCAATATAGTACTTTTAAATTTTTTCAATTTTTCTTTCATTAAATAACTTACTTTGATTATATGGAATTTTTGAGGTTTCTAGTTTGGCAGTAAAAGTGTTAAACTTTAATTCAACGGATCAAAAGCACACACCAAATGCACTACCTCAGCCTCTTGCATTTTGCAGATACTAACCAAATTCGCTACACTAGACACTTCCGCCTTCCATTTCTGGAAGACGTGGCTCTCGAAGTGCTAAACAAGATTATGAACTGAAGAGCTAAGTACACAGACCAAGAGAAACATGTTGCGTTTAACGAAAATTTGTTTGATATTACTTGAAAATAATAACTTCTCGCAGCCCCGGCAACGTCAGACGTCCCCGTAAAATATTAACCCTTAGCACTCGAATGGCGACTGTAAGGCGACTGTAATTGCTGTATTATTATTCAAAATATTTTTTAAATTATTAAATTTGTTTGTGTTTAATAAATTACTAAACACTTCAGTGCTGTACGAGTAAATTGCACCACTTTCGTTATTTGTGTAATGAAAAAAAAATATATAGAAGGGAAATATTCTGGGTCGGAAGAAATGTTTCGTTTTGGAGTTAAATTAACTTCGAGTGTGTTTATTGAAATAAACTCAACTTCGCAAATAAATTAATCAACTTAACCAATATATAACAAACTGTAAGAGACACGTGTTAAACAGCATTGCACCGTTATTAACAATTACCGAACTTCTCTATCATGTTTCTACTTTATATTTCTACTTCTCAAACAAGCGCGGAAAACTACCCTTAAGTTTTCTGTGACGATAGAATAAAAGATACATTCTCGCCTAGATCAATAGCACCATTGTCGAGATACTGTCGCCTTTGTATACGTCAGCCCGGATTAGAATAATCTGCGGGCGGAATATCGCGTCGGCGATTAGCGTAGGAAAATTCAATTTTTATAGCGTCGCGAAGCTTTTAAGCAGCCCCACTTAATCTGCGAATATTCAATTCAATCTCGACCCAGATACAACCGAGTTTCCGTGCGGCTACACCATAAGGAAAATTCGCGGCGGACCAAGAAAATTGCCAATAAATTTTCGCGTGCGCCGCTTCCTCGCGCTCACCTGCCGGCACTATCGTTATTAATTCGGTCGTTGTACCTGCGCGCGAGGAATCGCCGATCGATTCGTTTCGGGAAGAACCGAGCTAGCAACTGCATATACTTGTCCGCATTCATTTTCCCCCCGCTTCTATCGCGAATCTGAATGCTCGTGATACCCTCGCTTCGCAAACTGGTTGCTCCGATTTTGAAAGCCATGCTAAAAGCCTCGTGATCTATTATTCGAGGGAAAAAAATTAAACGTCTTTAAGTGAAATTGTGAATTAACGAATCCTGATTCGGGAAAGCTCATTACAAGTGAAAATCGATCGTCCGAAAATTTACGAGAAATTCAAGATAAATTTTGAACGTAGGATTTAGGATACTGGGTCAAATTCTGGCAATCTCAAATATTTTTGTTCAATTAATCGCAGGTAATACGGTCGTTTGTGAATTTAGGAGTGATGAGAAGTAAATAGTGAACGTAGAATTTTCAGAGAGGAAGAAATTAAGTCGAGTTTTTCCAGAAAGTATTATGGATAAGTATTGATTTTGAAGAATATTGTTTAATAGACTGAAATCTCGTACAGATTTTCAACGGCGGAGATTATTCACTGTCGAAGCGTGGGAGACGCAAAAAAAATTTTTTTCAAGCAAAATTCCAAAGATTTATCCGGCAACTTCGCCACGTGAAAATTGCCGCGTTGAAATTACTGCACAGCAAGTGAAGCATTTAACTTCGCTCCTTTGTGTTCAGCCCGGTGATCCTTTCATCCAAGTTTTTTAATCTTCCACCCGGCCCTTTTATCTGTTATCGGCAGTTTGTCGTGCGACGCCTTTGTAATCGGTTCCTCCTCGCCTTATTATCGTTCGCGATTTAGTTTAAACAGGTATGAAATTACTGTTAACGGCCGCCTCCTTCGCCGAGAATACCTAGCGAAAGCAACGAACGAAACTTCGGTTGGTTACTCGGTATCTCCGGGCGAATTTCAGCTTCCCACATGAAAATTTTTATCATTATCATTTGCATAATCCGACGAGAGAGTTCGTTAATAAACTCTCGGGTTAACAAGCTGTGGTAACTTAAGCAAAAACTGCTGAACGCTGTTATCGTCTGGCGAAGATTGCGTCCTCCGTGCTTCTAACGGAATAGTTTTCGTAGACACCATCACTTATGCTTGCAATCGCCAAGAGAATTCTCACTATTGAATCATAAAGTTGAACAAAAATTGGTTCTATACAAAAACTTAATCACAATACTGTTTTCTGGTGGATTTTATCAGGTAGGCAGAATTGGTGACCGTCTACTGTAATCAGGTACATTGTCAGCTCAAAAAATTGTGATTCTTTTTACAATTCTGAATATTTATGCATTCGATGAATGACATCTAGATCTTCGTACAAAATAAAAATGATCAGTCAATTCGAAGAAATAAGAACCACATAAAAATTTCTTTCTCTCTTTACTAATTTTTACAAATTGAAAATAATGTACAAATATTCTTCATTTTTTTTAATTTTTCTGTTTTAAATTTACTCTATTCAATTTTATTATGAATGCATAAAGCCACAGTTCAGTGATAACTCTCTAATGCTCCTAGTCGATGAATTTCATTTGTTTAATAGTTTCAGTAATTTGAAAATAATACAAAGATATCCTTCACTGTTTTTTAATCTGTCTGCTGTTTCTTTAATCTACGTACTTTTATCATGAACGCTTAAAATCCGCAGTCCAACGATAACATTTTAATGCTCTTAGTTGACGAGTTTCATTAAATAGACAGCACCAGTTTTTTCCGTCTGTTACAATCAGAAATTTTGTGGACTTATGAATTTGTTTAGAGAAGACGCGTATGTATTCTTTCAGATTTTTCAAATCCCAGTTTTCGCTTTACGATAATATTTTCTGCGGATAATATCTCTTTGTCAACGTTCTCGTCGGTAAAGGGTCAACGTTCAAGCGCCTCGCGAGCCGCCATTGTAGACGGTCGACATTCAAAAAGGATGCATTCGACTATGAGCGCACGGTTCGGGAAAAAGAGATAACGCAAAAGTTGGGAAGGTTGTTTGTTTAAAATCGTACCGTCCGCGGGGTAAAAAAGGGGTAAAGAAATTCGCTTTGTAGCCGATAATACGCGGAACGTATCCGAGTTCGAGCAAAAACCGAGCACGGACGTCTGAAGATGCGGTGAATTTACGGTGGAACGGGTCGGTCCCGCGGGATTTTCGAGCGGAACGGCGGAATCCGTGCGGAAAACGTATCGGTCGCGAGATTTCGTTAGCGGACTCGAGGTTTCCGGACCAGCCGACCGCCATTAAAAGGCTTGCCGTGGTCTCCCGTTCGTTCCGTTGCTACGTGATCGACGCTCGTTGAAATAACGAAAGTTCGCGGTCCCGTGTGTTGAAACACCTGCCGATTCGCAAGCCCTTTCGCGGAAAGGTGGTGCTCGCCCGTTGGGACGCAATCCTTCCGGGCGAATCCCGACCAAATTTCATTTCCACCACCCGTTCTTTACGAATTTAACAGCGGCCTGGCCACGACTGATAACAATGTTATTGCGAGCCGCGCACAATACGGTGGAAAAGTACGCAATTGTTCGACCACCTGGAAGGTTGACGGACGTTCCCCACTTTTCGAAACGTTGCTCTTTTTCTCGATAAAAAAATCCTCCGGGCACTCCGACGCGATTTTTCCAGAATTATACGATACTCGCATTGGGTTTTAACCCATTTGCATCATAAGGAAATATGAATGGAAGGATTTTATCACCAAACTTTTTTTAAAATTATATTTATGTACAAAAATGACAAAATGAGTGCAATGAGTGTAAAAGAACTTCATATTTCAGAATTAGAAGAAAAAATAACCAGGCAAATTGAGTGTATTAAATACGCTAATGATGCAAATGGGTTAATAGTTATACCCTCGCATAGGGTAAATTAGTTTGCATCAGGAAAAATTGCAAATGTTCTAACTCAATTTCCTAGAAAGCGATTAAAATCATTAACTATTTCTATGTAGTCCAATAAAAAGATCGGCACTCATTTAAAAAACATAGTTTAACATAAATCTAGTTTGACATAAAGGTAGTTTGACATAAAGTTTGTTGCATAGGAATGTGGTTGGATTTAGACATGGCTGCCGTGAAACCGTCAAAAGCATCCGCCTTGCGGAGTTTAATTAAATAATTTCATAAACAAGCAGGGCGCTAGCAGGTTGCAAATAACGATTTCATTTTACAGTTTCATAGTAATGCAGAAGTTTTAATTGCAAAGAGACTACTGAGAAGCGTTTGTCCTCATTGGCTGGCAAGGGCTGCTGTTCCGTGATTGGATGAGCTACGAGGTGGTCGAGATAGGAACACGACGCTACGGAGGAAATATTTAAAGAAGAGTTCTCCAAAACGATCGATCGATGCGCGTTGTCTCGAGCATGGATTATTGATTCCATCATGTGTATATCATTTGCAGAGTTAGCTGATTAATACAATAAATAAAAATACAGTACAATATAATTACCTCGTGTGAAAATGAAAATGTGGAAAGAAATATTACAGCGAGACGTTCGAGAGTAGAGGAGGATATTTCGTGTGTATTCAGCCTCATTGGCTGCTGAGTCACTGTTACTGCGTGATTGGTTGAGCCATGAAATGGTGAGGGCAGTATTGTGACGCTACCAAGGCAATATATTTCCCTCTACACCGAGCCGTGTCGAAAATAATTGATAGGATAATGTCCATTATCCCGAGCACACATTATTGACTACATAATTTGTCCGTCACTAGGGGATTTGGCAGAATAACTGACAAATGGAAGTAAGAGGTCACATAAACACGGTACGTGTCAGCAGATAAATAACGTTTAAGAATTGTAGAAATAAAATTTTACAGTGAGACGTTCGAGAGCAGAGGAGGTTATTTTATGTTCGTCCTGGTTGGAGAGCAGAGTCGTTGTTGGTGGGAGCCGAAACGCGACGCTACAGAGGAAATATAATATTTGCTTCCGGCCAAGCGTGTCGAAAACAATCGATAGGACAATATGCATTGTCCCGAGCATACATTATTGACTACATCGCCCGTCCGTCACTAGGGGAGTTGGCAGAATAACCCGACAAATGGAAGTACAAGAAGAGGTACCATAAATACCGGCCGGGTATACGTTCGCATTCGCAATTAAAGGAGTTTCAAGAATGTCAAGCTGCCAATCGTCCGGCGGGAGTTTTGTTTCCTGCCTCCGGCGTCGAACGGTCTAAATCGGTGCTCTCGACGACAAAAGCAAGGTAAGCCCACCCTCTGAAAATAGACGCGACCCCCGATCGCGCGACGGCACCGGGGGGAAACGCGCGACAAGTCCGATCGTCGAAGCGTTCCCCAGACACACACACACACACACACACACACACGCGCGCGCGCGCGCGCGCAC
>CM052146.1:7285921-7716147 GCA_028454255.1 Halictus ligatus
CCCCCCCCCCCCCCGCCCGCCCGAGCGGCGTTTGTTTCCATCTGCCTGGTCGAGACGCCCGGGAAAATTTATGGGAGTTCGTAACAACGAGCTTGAAGGACATCTCGCTCCCTCTACGGATCGGCACCGTCTGCCAAGCAAGACGAAAAACAAAATGGACGTCCGGAGCTCCGTTTGGTCTCTCTGGTCCCGTTACTTTCTACTGGGGTGAACCACCTTCTTTCAACCCCTAAAGAAAATCTTGGAGACTAAAGTTTCGACGGTAGATTCCTTGCGAAACTCCGTTTTATCGACTGTCCGATTCGCGTGATTCGATAAGGAACGGTACATATGATTCTTCGGGAAATTGAGGGTCCTTTTTGATTGTGGCAAGTATGGCAAGTATTATTCCTTTCCTTTTTGAGGGAAATTAAATTTAGTTTATCTATTATTATTTAAGCCTTGAATGTACGATCTATAGCAATTTTCTTTTTCTACTAGGAAACTGCTAAGACCTGTCGCCAAGGCCTGGATGATAAACGTCCCGGAAGTATCCCCACTACCGCGGGGCATAACCCGTGAGGGGTTACGAAGCTAGAGAGGCCTTGCACGCCGGGGAGTGTAAACATAACACGGCTCGGGTGTTGTTGACAAATATCGAGAATTCACTGTAGTTGTGAAGAAAATAATACGACAAGGTATTGAAACTTTTGTGCACCAGGATTTGATAACAGTGAGATAATGTTTTAGTGTTTTACAAGATCTGTTGACGTCTCAATGAAGCAACGATTAACCCATTTGCATTATAAGGAAATATGAAAAGAAGGCCTTTGTCATCAAACTTTTTTCAGCACTCCACAGAACTTCAGAACTCCATATTTCAGCATTATAAGAATAAATCAGAATTACTATTTTCATCTCCAACAACACCCTCCATTTCTATTTTTTAGCTAACGAATAATGACAGTGACCAGGAAAATTGAGCGTATATATATTTCCCACTTGCGACGGTTTTTGTTTTTCTAAAAATAGAATCGACGTTCAATTTTGATCAGTGAAATTGTTCATGACATTTACCGGCCTCGGTGAACAATCTGGACTCGTGTAGCGGTCAAAGGACGACAAACGAAAATATCATTACACTCGGAAAGGTCCTCCGATCTTTCTTTTAAAAAAGGAACATCTGAAAATTGTTCTGTCATCATTGTGCGATTGGTCGTCAAAGTGGTGCGAGTAAAAATTTCAAACGTACAGTCAAACCTGCTTTTGTGCGGTAGATAGGGACCGCATAAAAGAAACTGCACAAAAAAAAATATTCAGAAACTTCATAAATAGCTATAACAAATAATTTTTTACAACATATTAAAAAAAAAGTCTCACTTAGAAAATATATCAAAGATTCACGAAATAGCGAGAAAGTGCTTTCCAAACAAAGTAAATAATTAAATTACATATGGAAACATTTTTCAAAAATTTAATTTCTCATTTTAAACATGAAGAAATTTTCCAAATGCACATAATTCAATACTACTCGTCATAGTCCAAAACGCGCATCTTCTTGTGTTGAGCACATTACAAGGGTGTGCCAACACCGTTGGCATTCATATACCGCATAAAAAAATCGCACAAAACAAATCGCATAGAAAAGGACCGCACAAAAACAGGTTTGACTCTGTTAATCTTTCTGCTTATTATTTACATGATCCTACTGGGTCGACTCAGCTTGAAATATGATTACAAAAAAAAAAGGAAAGAACCGAAACATGGGTAAGCGTCCGCGAGCAATAGCAAAGGACGCGCTCGCAAATCCGAGGAGCGCGATCTTATAAATAGTTGCGTGCACGAATTCCGCAGACTCTGTTTGACCTTTCGGCCGAGCACCATCCAATAATATCGTGACATTATTTTTCACGATCCTCGGTAGGCGTATCTATGTATACAGCAAAGGGAGAGAGAGAGAGAGAGAGGAAGGCTTCCGGCATAGTCGTTCGATCTTTTTCCGCTCGTGTCTCCGGGCCAGGCAGTGACAAAGAAACGCTCCTTGGAAGTACGTCCCTTTTGTCTGTACGTTGACATTATGCCTGACCCTGGCTCTCCCTACGCCGCTGTGTGAAAGGTTCGAGGGTGAAGTGGCCACTCGAAGCGAACTATTGATAGCACTACCAACGTGGCCTTTCAGAGATTCGCCTCGGCCCCGCATTCCCATTCGAACAGTTTCGGTACCTCGCACGCACACGCGGCGACGCGACGCGACACGACGCAACCCCAAGCGTCGACGCGACGGGGGCTCCTCGTCGACTATGTAACGGCCGTGTTATTTTCATTGCCGCTAACTAGACAATATGCCTGGCTTTTATTTCAATCGTATAATGCTTCCACGACTGCCTGGCACCGCGTGCACGCTCGATATCGCGCGGGAGCGATCGTCGACGACGTGCCCCGCGTTCCAACTACACTACCAAGTGGCGAGCCAAAGAAATCTCTGAATCGTGTGAGCATTATGCTTTCTCTCTCTCTCTAACTCCATCTTTCTCTCTGGAAATCGAGGGCTCGCGGACCGAGTATTTTTCGCTGCCATCGAATCAACGAAACTGTTTTCCTGTTTTTTTAGTCCCGAGCCTCAGAGTCTCAGAGCCCTGCTCGCTCGCGCGAGTGCTCTCGCCGACGCCGAATTGGGAACACCATTGTAGATCGGTGTCGCCTTGATATAGCAGAAAAAGGGGAACATTTCTTGATGATAATTGGGATGTCTTTACGCGAAAAGGGGATTTTAAGGTTCGGTTGCGAGAAACCGGAGACACTTGCAAATTCGTTTCTTCCTGTAGTAATTTTAATACCGGTCACCGCCGGTCAAACTGCTGGGTTTTAACCCTTAACGCTCCAAGTGTCGACCGATTAATATAAATATTGTAATCAAAATTATATTACTTCTGAGATGAAGATTGTTTTGAATGACTTTAACCCTAAGCACTCGAATGGTGACTGTAGGGCACCACTAAAAATTGCTGCATCATTATTGAAAATATTTTTTACGTTAATAAATTTTTTGTGTTTAATAAATTACTGAACATCTCAGTATTGTACGAGTAAATTCCACGATTTTCGTATGTGTAACGTGAAGTAATATATAGAAAGTAAATATTCTAGGACAAAGGGTTAATATTATTATTTACATGTCATTGTAGCATTTAAAATCCGACACTTAAAAACTTGCAAGTCGAAGTACGATGAGAATAAGTTGGAGTTGCCGGTACATTCACAATTAAAAGTCAGAGCGTTAAGGGTTAATATTTTATGCAATTGTTGAAATTACAAAGGTCATTCCAAGGGGTATCATTAAGTACAGTTTTTTTTTAGTGTTAGTAAGTTGGAAGTCGCAACAGAGTTAGAAAGTCAGTAATTGCAACAAGTAATAATATAAATGTATTTGAGAATTAATGCGACTACTTGAAGAGGGAGTCAAGAAACCAGTGAACAGTAAATTTCCATAGATGAAAAAAGTATCAAGATGTAAAGAATCACTACCCTTCGACTTTTGGGGACTCGGTCTACTTTCCACGCTTATCGGATAATGTTTTCCCACAGAGGTTATCAGTCGAGACGGTACGCAGACCCCGTGGCCAGTCTCACACTTTGTATGTATCGCCATTCAAGAGATCTATCAATTACTATTAACCCAAATTCAAAGACTGGCGAATCTAGGGTGAAAGACAAAACACCAAATGAATGAAATACTCGATGAATTAAATCACGAAAATATGATGAAAAAACACCGAGTACGAAATTAATAAAAAATACACAGAAATAATAATTGTAAAACGAAAAGATTTCCTCGTCTAGACGAACACAAATCAGAGAAAAAGGCAGTTGAACGAAGATCGATTCACAGACGAAACTTTCAGAGCGATAAATCGCGGCGAAAAATAAAAAAAATTGTTTGTCTGTTGTTTGCGCCGGCGAATCACGTATCGGCGCGAAGTTTATACGTACCGAAGGTAAAATAAATTTGCAACGAACGTTTGCCAAGCATCGTTGGACCGATCGCACGCTCGCGATCGTACGCGCGACACGGACACAGGTTGCAGACCGCAAGCTCGATAACGAATAAGCTGCCGTATGCAGAATGCTCGGAACGGGCATGCACGTGTTTCACCGTAATTACGATTCTCGATATTGTTTTCGGTCGCATTATTAGTCGGAATTCCGGCGAAAACCGCCGTCTGTGCGAGGACGCTGAATCGATGCGACACGTTGCATTGTTAGTGTGCAAGACGCTTCGTAATAGCACACACGATCCCGGTTATTGCACTTTGACCCATATTTTTTATACCCTAACACTAGAACTACCGAGCAATAAATGCGACTGACGTATATTGCTTTGGAACAGTGACAAGACTGTGCCCATTCAGACTTCATACAACTTTTATTGTAATATGTGCTTCAATGAAGAGGTTCATCAAAATATTTCCGATGAAAACATTTTTAAAATTACAGTAATTGTAAAAGAAAAAATTAGGAACCAGTTAGGACCAAATTAGGACCACTTTCACTGGTCCGGTAGTTTTAAGCCGTGTCCACACCGGAGCAACATCGAGCAACTTTTTGTTGCCCTCGTCATTTTTCACCGAATGGAAGAACAAAAAGGCGACAAAAAGTTGCTTGGTGTTGTTTATTCGGCAGCTTTATGTTTACATTCTAATGATATTTTTACGAAATCGTATCAATTGCAAGAAAATGTGTCATTAAAAATAGATCGCGCGTTCTCAACAGTTTGAATATTGTTCCGTGTAATTATTTTGATTCTGTTGATTAACACTAAACCTACCGATACTTCTTGTATGCATATTCTCTACCGTGCGCGGTCAAAATGACAGGACCTTAAAAAAGTTATTGTTAATATAATTAAACGTAGATAATAGTCAATTTGTTGCCGAATGAGTTAGTAGACGAACAAGTTCTATAAAATGACGATTAAAATATTTTTATATAATTGCAATTATACAAAAAAATACTGCGATGCTCCCTCCTTGATTTACAAAATTGTACTGTGTCATCCATCTTTGCGGTTTAAATGTATTTAATAAATATTGAAAAATACATTGTATACATACTTTAAGAAAAGTCGTAAAGATAAATAGCAATATGATCATTTTGCATGTACGAAATTAGAAAAGGAGAAGTTAGAAAAGGTCAATTTGGCCGGTCGTGGTAGGTTTAGTGTTGAAAACTTTTCCGGAACTTGTGTGAGGGTTAATTTCACACATTTCTCGTCTGAGTAGCGAACAGTTGAAAATCTGTTGAAAAACAGTCGAAGCTTTTAACAAAAATTTGATGAACTAGATCAGAGGTTTGTTTCATTTAAGACTTTAACGGATTATACAACCCACATACTCATCATATTACTAGATCTCTTCGCGTAATTTTCGAGAATAGACGTCCAATTAGTAAATTCTGTAGAATTTCACATTATTCCAAAGGCGCGGCGAGTTTTCCACATTCAGCAGCTTTGTTTTACTGAAATCTCGTTAAAATATCGTAATAGCAGAGGCGGTATTTTATCCAGAATATCATTTTGCCAAGTTCAAAGCTAGAAATTACGATCCTGAAATACAGCGCGGACCGTCGACCGCAGCAAAAATCCTCGAAAGCGTTCAAAGTATTCCAAAACCTTGAAGTGGCTTCAACGAAACTACCTCTCTCGTTTAAAATCGGAAACCCGGATAGCAACTCCCATTTACAAGCAATCTCTCCGGAACGAGGTACCAAAAACGTTACTAAATCACGTGTGAATCAATTCGCAGCCCGTCGCCCAGCAAAATAAGAAATAGAGCCGTTATTCAAGCCGCGAAACTTTCGCGAAACAGAATAGGAATAAAACAGTCGTAAATCAGGCATCCCGGAACGGGGCGACCATAATTTCCGAGAGTTCGAAGGTGCTCGAAAAGTTCACGAGTTTCCGCCGGGCGACGAACGGGAGCACGGAGTCGTTCCGCTATTTTTCGTAAACAAACGCGGGGCGGGTTGTTGCGCGCCGGAAGATCCAGTTTCGAACAAACTCACCCCCCGCGGCGTCCCCTATTCCCGGGGCCATTCTGCCGCGGCGGCGTTCGTCTGCGAAAACGCGAAAAAGTTCGCGACGCGTGCATGTGCAACCCGATGGAAGAACTAGGAAAAATGGCGACGGTGAATAGCCGAACGGCCGAGTTTTCGCGTTCGCCTATTATCTGATTTCCGGTACCCCCTCCTCCTCACGGGCAGCCATTATCATGTCCCATGTTCGGTATCGCGTTTAACATTTTTACGTGTATTCAACTGGTTGCCGTTCGTCCGGGGCTCATGCTCGAAAATTTTAATAAACCAGCGCCGCCATCCCCGGCAACGTTCGTTTCCACCCCCGCGACCAGCCCCGGCGTTTTCTCCCTCTGTTAGTAGGTGAAAGCGACAAGGATCCCCACTCTGTCTCCAACGTTCTCTCTCTCTCTCTCTCTCTCTCTCTCTCTCTCTCTCTCTCTCTCTCTCTCTCTCTCTCTCTTTCTTGCTCTCTCTCTATCAGAGCAGCACACTGCGACGATTTTCCGAGAGCTTCGATGGGTCCTAGTTTCACATGTTCGTCAATGAACCGCACGCTGCTGGTCGAAATGGTCGATCCAGGTGCATAGAAACGGAACGGCGACCACCTGGTAAAAAGGAAGTTGCCTGCCCCCTGTACAGGGTCTGTAATGAGCGATGGTTTTGGTGGCGGTTACCTGTTACAGGTAGTTTGCTTCGGAACCAGTTGGGGGAACGTAAACAAGCTTTGTTTCCGCCCCCTAGAGTTGACTCCCAAGCTGTTTGCCGGGGGCCGTGAATAAGTCATTTCAAGGACCATTTCCTACTATTCTTAGTCTTAATCCTTCAGAGACTATGCTCAATTCTCGGTTTTCTTCTATTGCAAATTTTACCGCGATTTAACAATTATTAATCCTTAACGGTCGTAAGTCACCACTTACGTGACAACAGTACTTTGTCGCTGTGGGCGTAGCGTCCGATAAGGATTAATAGACTGCGGATCTTTAGGTAAAATAAAAATTGTCTGCTACATCGACATCGTACCCTTAATGATCACGGCAACTGATCAGAACATATTTTTCATATTTAATCTCAACTTCTGGGCAGTAAGCAGTTCTGGTTGAAAGTGTGTCGCGCCTAATAATCTCACCTCGTGTAATAAATTTAGGTATACTCGTCAGAAGCAATACGCTGCACAGACGTCGCCCCTGAAGGGTGTGGTTTTTGTTAGAGATTTCTGTCTTGATATACACTAATCCCTGACAGATTGGACCTACTCTGTAAATTAACCCCCGCACGTTCCTCAGTGGGGGAATTTCCATTTTCGTCCTTTAGGAACTGTGAAACGGCTCCATTCTGTTTGCGTTGTAAGATGTACTTCTTAGAAACGGGACAGTAGAAATGCAAGATCATTTGTCAGTCAGTCTTTTCGGTATTAATAAAATCAACACTTAACCCCTTGCACTACTATTTATTTTGTGATTACAACGATTAGAAATTCTTCATCGTTCAGAAATTCATAGAAAAAGAGAGATAGTTTATATCTATTGCATGTCAATGCTTTCTCCAAAGGGTATACACCCACTACAAGAAAATAGAATTTTATATCGGTTTAAAGGAAATTAATAACATACATATTTATTAGATTCTGTTCAGAATCTCCATCACGAGTCTGACTCGACATTGTAGGGCAAAGGGTTAACAATAGTTCGTTTTATTTTCAATAAATGCACACAACTCAGAATTTTAATATATGAAACGTGTAACTGCGAAATAATTTAAAACTAAAACATGAAGACACATTATTAAAGATCGAAGAACCTCAGATACACTTTCCAGAAAATGGTGGGCGTTCCATTAACTCCAGCGATATTATCGATGAAATTCAAGCTGCACCGACTATTATGTCTTCACGCTAGTATAACTGCAATGAGGTATTGTAATAGAACCACACTCTATGAGTTCATTAAAATTAGAATTCGGACTATTTCGTGATTTAACGGACTATTTTCGTGCCAGGAGGATTTTTATCCGTCTCGATCGGCAATTTCGAGCACGGTGCACCGTGGGAAACCATTACGGACCGTCATCGATCCCCGTCGACAACGAATTAACCGTTTCGGATGACCGCGGTCCGGCGGGGGGGGGGGGGGGGGGGAAATTACGCTGGCAGCTGTTTTTAATCGGCCGCTTTTGCCGGCCGAAAATAAAAGCTCGCGCGCGTTGGGTCGTGCGGGTGTTTATGCAGATCCACACTTTTATAGACTATTTGATGGAACGCGAAATCGGCCGAGCACACGGTCGCCGGTCGCCCGCGGAACCCGGAATAAAAAGCTTTGACGCTTTCATCCTGGTCTCCGCGCTTGCACAGAGTCGCGGCGGTTTGAAGTCTCGCTCGGCTTCGTAATAAAATCACAGACTGAAATGATTATTGAAAGGTTTAAATAAAGGGGCATTCTGGACTGCTCGGTTGCACGGAAGTTGCTTGCGACGCATGCTTTTTACGCTCCGATACTGGCATTGTGCCTGTCACGAGTAAACACTATATTAACACAACTGTCTCTATTTCTCAATCTACTCTGAATGGTACTGCATCTATGTTGTGTTGATTGTTATCCTTTTCTAGAAATAAATTCTTTTTGCTCGGCGCCACTTTACAAGCAGACACACAGCTGTATTTATTTTATTATTTTACATTCAGCGAAATAACTGAACGAATTCCACTTTGAAGAATTCATAAAAATTCAATCTGATCCCTTTTACAAGACCACCCGCACCAGTCGCTTTAGCGCTCGCTAGGTTTACTGTTGGTCAAAGTATACAGAAAGAATTAATGGATGGAAACCGTTCTAATGGAAGCTCTCTGCACCGGAGATCTAAAAGGGAAGCTGATAGCAAACTTTCAGAAAAATAATCTCCACTTCCCGCCTATCTGTGGGTTCTTCAAAAATTGTTTAATAAAAGCTGCGCTAACTGAGAGTTGGATACGTTATCGAACATGCAATTAATTAAAGTTTGCGCTTCGGTGCATCGTTCAAGGAAAAATCCGCTCGGTGAAGTTGAAGTTCGAATCGGCTGATAACGTGGCGTTTATCAGTCGGGGATCGGCCTTTATCGGAGCATCTGTCGCGAAATTGCGTTTTAATTTCCGCGCCACTCTGCCGGGAGTCCTTCAATCTGGTGTTTCCTTGGACGAACGGCAGGGGAGGGGAAAGGAGCGATCCCCGAGTGTGTATTTTTAAGTGGTCACAGCTGGAGCGTGCTCCAAGATTAGATAACAAGCCCTTCGTTTCGACCGAGTCCGAGGCTGGGATTCTCTTTTTCGCGGAGCCAGTGGAAACGGCCGAGGAAAACAGTCGAGGAAAATGGACGGGAAACACGGAAATGAAATGCCCCGGGGGCCTCGGATTACTTCTACGACACGCGGAACATAAAATAGTAAATGAACGGGGAAGTTTGGCAACGAGAACCAATCAAATTTTCATGCGCGAGTAACTCCCGCCCGACTTTCTAGATAAATATCGAACTTTCCAAAATCCTATCGTTATTTCGCAACCTCGCTTCCCTGACGTTGCTCCGTTAAATAATACGATATTATGCAAGCAGGCGGAGCAGCTCCTCCGAATGCTCGCTGACTTTTCCTAGAACATTTTTATTTCTGCTTATTCTGGTCCCTTTCGCAGGAGACGAATTTTCTTGGGTAACAGTGAAAGTACGGTATTTTTGTACGTTCTTTTTTGTTTGTTAGACTGGATCTTTACACTCTCCATTTCTTTATGTAATGCATACCACTATTTTTAAATTACAAGTTTCTATTTTTTAAAGGTAATTCTTAGAAAGCGTCTATGTGATCGATTATCCTATAAATAGTGCGAATTTCCTTTCCTATTTTTAGAAGGTGAAATAAATAATAATCGTCATTATCGCTAGAACTTTTTTGTGCACATAGTTCCATTCATTTTCTGTAATCTATCAAACGACATACAAACTTCTAATATTTGTGATTTATCATTTTGTATTTCACCTTTCAAAAGTATTAGTTACCATGAGAAAGTTTTAGAATTTGATTATTTAGACACATCTATAGCAAACAAACAATTGCACAAAAAGGTGGAAGATTTAAAAAACTGAATCTTTCGCATACATCTGGCGTCCTACACATAAATAAAACGATTTGGTAAAATTGCTTTAAAGTTCTTATCGCGTTTGCTCGTTCAATAAACTGTAAGATCAATGTTTTAAAAAGATTTGCATATCGCGCGGGTCGAAACGGCATCCCTCTGGAACCGTTTATTATTTATCAATTGTTGGTCCCCCGGTCTCCATAAATCCTTCCAGAATGGCTCGCAGTTTGGCTAGGCAATGTATAATTTTGAAGATGAACGCATAAATTATCCGAAAGTCTCATCTTGATCGACGCGACACCTTCTTTATCTGGCGATCGATCGGCAGATAAGTCATGAATAGCTCTCGCCGTGGGATGATCGTATCATTACGTCATTTACAGTTACGACTCTGTCGACGTAAAAATTGTAGCTCACCCGCGCGGATTTAACGACGCCCCGATAAAATCTGCTCGTAACAATGACTCGTGAAACGTCTTCTTGAATGCTGGAATGTGTACATTATTCTACATTGTGTAGGTATTCACGTTTCTATGTGCTTGTACTGGAACCTGTTCAAAAAATACGGGAATCAATACCGAATGACTGATTAAATATGAAAATTTTGTGAAATATTCTACGTAATATATCGCGGCTAATAACCGAAGAACTTTTGCCGTTAATATTCATTCATTATCCTGGGATCTGGCTTTATTATTCGTCTAATGGTGGCGGAGATCGATTAATATTTATGCTGTCCGGAATAAACACCGAACTTTCTCTCTCTCTCTCTCTCTCTCTCTTTCTCTTTCTCTCACCCTTCCTGCCGATACCATAGCGATCTCTCATGTAACTTTAATGAGGATAAATTATTCATTAACGCCTATTCCGCCGTCAAGAATTCCCGAATGTACGCGCACGATTCCGCCTGGACAAATCAAATTCGTTAGAGTGTTTCCGGCGATCTTAATTGCAACCAGGAGAAAACTCGTCCGCAATCCTTGTTAGAGGAACGTCTCGGAGGGATTAGAAAGCTAAATAAAAATTATTACGCGAAGAACACGATTATAATTTTATTAAATTTCTCCAACTATTGCGCACGCGGATCCCAGAACCGTTTCAAGACGTCACACGCGTTACCCTTCCGTGACATCGAACGGACCGGATGAAGGTTGAGGCAACCAATAAACAACTTCATCGTTTATCGGAAATTATTTTACATTGATTTTACAGTGCACAGTCGCGTGAAAGGTCAGCCTAACATTAACACGAGCACAGTTATTCCGGTTAGCAAAGCCAAGCAAACATTCAATCAACTTCATTCTGGTTTGTCCCCGAGAGATTGTATTAATTTAAGAATTTGCATGCGAATGATTAACAGGAAGAAGATTAGGAGAGCTCGGGATGTCCATCGAGAAACCGCAATTCGTGAGTCGCGTGAGTTGTCGCGGTTTCCTTCGAAATGTCTTCGAAGCTCTTGTTAAGATAAACTTTTGGAGACGAGGCTTTGTCACAAGTTTCAGATTTTAAATAAAGGACATTTTAAATTGCGCGCCATTTTTTTGCGAACATTGAGTACTGATCTTTGGCAACTGGCATCAGGAAGGATTGAGGTTTAGTCATGGAGAATTACACAATCCAGCAACGTATAGAAATTGTGAAAATTCACTACAAAAATGGTGAAGACTTTGCAGAGACAGCGCGAAAAGACCGCACGGCTTTTGAACATCGTAACGCACCATGTCGCAAAATCATTTTCAGCGATGAGTAATGAATTTAGGGGACCGAAAATCCACAAATGATTCAACAGCTTTCCATGCATTCACCACGAGTCACTGTTTCGTACGGATTTTGGGTTGGAGGAGTGATTGGGCCGTACTTTTTTGAGAATGCTGCTGGAAATGCGGTTACCGTCACTGATGTTCGTTATCGTGGCATGATAACCAACTTTTTATGAAATCAATTGAATTGCATGGACTTGGAAGACATACTCTTCCAACAAGATGCCACACCGCGGGTGAAACAATGCTGTTACTGCAGACGAAGTTTCCTGGTCGTGTTATCTCACGCCGCGGCGATGTGAATTGGCCACCAAGATCGTGCGATTTCAAGCCGTTGGACATTTTTCTTTGAGGTTTTCAGAAAGGAAAAGTGTATGCCAATAATCCACAGACCAATCCGAAGGCGAAGGAAGCAATTGGACGCAGCATTGCAGAAATTAGTTCGCAATTATGCCAACATGTAATCGAAAATTTCGTCAAAAAAGTTAATGTTTGCAAACAGGGACGAGGCGGCCATTTGTCAGATATTGTGTTCCGCACATAACCTCCAGGTTTGTACGTTATTGTAAATACGTTTTATTAATAAATTCGGTCAGTCCTATTTGGGACACCCTTTATTGTTGTAAGGATAATACTTTTTGCGGGGCGTCACGGAGAGCCGCATGTTCGCGAGGAAGATCGTTTCCAGGATGTCTCAGCAGGATACGCGCCGGCGAAATTTCGCAGCGGGCGTAATTCCAACAAACGGCCGGATCAATCGCGACAATCTCGTTCCGCAGACTGCTCTCCGCGTGCAAATAGTTGCCATTTAGGCTTCTTCTTGCCAGGAGGCGAAGGCAATATATTAGGCGGATCAGCGAATTCGAGACACGTTCCGTGCAACGTTGCCGATAAACACGTGCGGACCGTGAACCGGAGGAGGACGCGAATCCTTAGACTTGTCTGTGTCCTGGCATTTAACGAACCGCGCGGCCAAGGGGCAAGGTTCGAGCACGTGGCGTCCAGATATGCCCCCGTTGGTCCCCGTTGATCCCAGGAATCGTAGGGCCCCCGTTTTCTTCGCTCCATTGGCAGCGTGTGCCCCTTGCGCGCCTGTGTTTCCTCCGCGCATGAATAATCCATCGGGCCACCCGGTGCACACTCTGGGCCCCTTCACCTTTCAATGGGTTCAACATGACACCGAGGCGCGGGTAAGTGTTGCCAAATGTTGAAAATTCCCCCGAATAAATTATTTTAACCAGTTATATTAACCAGTTATTTTAACAGTATCAATCCAAATCTGTATTGCGGTGCAGTTAACGTTAACGAATCGTTAAATTCTTATCGCATCAAAATGTAATTCTTTCTCATTTTGTTTTACTTTTTTCGTGAAATTTATAATACCGGCATTTCGACTGCGTTCAACGTGTATATTCATCATTACTTGATTTTAATTCTGCGCCGAGAGGGATGTTTAAAATTAACCCTTTGTACTCGAAGCTATTTTAAGTCCAAAAGGAAACATTTCTTCCGACCTAGAATATTTCCATTCTACATATATTTTTCATGTTATACATACGAAAATGATGCAATTTACTCGTACAATACTGAAGTGTTTAGTAAGTTATTAAATACAAACAAATTTAATGATGTAAAAAATCTTTTTAATAATGGTGCAGCAATTTGTAGTGGCGCCTTACAGTTGCCATTCGAGTGCTCAGGATTAAACTCCGCAGTTAACTGGTTAAAGTCAATACAAAAACATTTCCAAACGATCGTACGATAATGAATTCTACAAGTTAAAACAAAAAATGAGTCTTTATTTTTTTCATTTTTTGCGAAATTATTTCATGAAAATCGGGTTTTCGGTGTTCTAATACTCCTCCTATCCGCTGTGTCTAAATAATTTTAAATTAAATAAGAAATAGTGTATGAAATATTTATTATTCATATAACGATATATAAATATATTGTCTCTACTATATCTCTACTATATCGACTCTACTATACTTTTGCAGATACCCTTTTAAAGAAATATACTTTAAGACAATGTAATAGAAAATCGACTTTTTCAAATTCTAGACTGGAATACCCCCTCCAGCTGGCACCGTATCAACAACGTTCCCCTAACAAATTTTTTTCCATCGTCCCGTCGACCCGGGGAGTTACAGTTTCAAGCTTCAGTGTCGTGAGAACCGAGATTTGACGCGAAGGATGATTCGAGTCCATTCATGTTCAGCTAAATTGTTGGCTGCGCCTTTGTTAGACGCTGAACTGCAAGCTCGAAGGAAAGAGACGCGCTTATCAATTACTCGCCTCCATTGTTGCGGCTCCGAAGCTTATCGACTCTAGCGCGATTCGGTTGTTTACAACTGATTTTACCGTACCGCCTAATCCTCCTGTTCATTCCTCTGTCTCTCATCCCCTCTCCCTCTCTCTTTCGCTCGGCTTTTACGCGCGACTGATCATCGACAGAATGTGTGTAAACATTCGTTCCGCTTCACCGAGGTCAGTGGTGTGTATATAATCAAGCAAAAATTTAATTCTCGTATTTACGTGTCCGTTTATTGGCAATAACACGACATAATTTGTCACGTTTCGCTGCAATATGATTTGTGCACACCCTGCCTACTCCCGGGAAAATATTTCGATCAAATTACATTTTTCACCCCTCGCACTATAACATCGAGTCAGGCTCACGATGAAGATATTCAACGGTTTCTGCTAAATATGTATGTTATTAATTTCCTTACCGAAATAAAATTCTATTTTGTTGACGATGTACACACAGTCATTGCAGAAAACGTAGATAAAGAGTAAATATAAACTACATTCTTCTTCTAGAAAATTATAAACGACAAAGAAGATCCGATTACTATAATCGTAAAATAACTTGCAGTGGAAGGTTAAGTCACATCTCGGAGCCAGCGAAGAAACAACGGATACTTCATTATCCGATACATCATCAACCCAGTATAGTATGCAAATATGGAGCTTACAAATAACTAGACTTTCTAAAAATCTTTCTACCTGAATTGCAACAAACTAAGGTGAAGTAAATATTTAATTTCCTGCTTAATATGTTTAATAAGTCGAAAATAATATAATAGTATATTTAAATTCTTCAAATGTTTTTACTGCGAGCAATGCTCAAATCAAGTAAGATAATTTTACAGGGAAGTATATATGCGTTTATAAAATGGCGGACGAATGTCACGAAAGTCAGGAAGGTTTCAAGAGAAAGTCAAGGTTTTTTTTAGTAGACCTGGTGCTTCCATTCGAATTGCTCAGGATTCGCGGCCAACGGTTCAAAGTTTACGAATCGGCGAGCTAGAACGAAGGAACAATTTGAACCACGTAATCAGCAGGAGGCATAAACGATTAATGGCGTTCGGTTAACTCCCCCGAGCTGTTTGCGAGTAGTCGTTCGCGCAACACGTGTCGCCGACACGCTTTCGAGTTGCCCCCGTGCATTTACCTTCGCTAAAGATCATTATTACCGGGCCGTCTGCGCGCGATATACTTCGCCCCGATCGATCCCCGATGAACGATACCTGAGGTCATCAATTTTTCGGTCGCTTAAACCCGGTGTCGCGTCGTTTGCATATCGAGGCAGTTTCCCCGCACAGAGGCCCATTAACGTCCCCGAGCCCGCCACATAAACCTTGAAAACCGAGACTACAAAAATTCTGATAATCTGCTCGATATCGTGAAACGACCGCCGACAACGCCTGGGAACTCGGAACTTTTTGGAACAAGGACTCTCGGAAACTGGTTGTTGCGAGATTCCAGTACTGCGGAGCTGCGAAGTGATTACTCTCCCGGCTCCTTTTGTTTTCTTTCCTGCGCGTAACAGCCGCGTTTAACGCGTAACCGGTTTAAGAGCACTTGTAACGCGCTAAAAATGAGATTACAAGTTTGATGCGCGTTAACGCCACCTAATGGGTGTGCCGGCCACAGTTGCTCGCAAAAATGCCCGACCAACAAATCATGCTTCATCGCGTTTCTGCGGAGCCTTGCTTGATTCTCGTTCGATACTCCAAGTTATGCATTCATTCTGAAGGATTTGTGCAATGACAAAGCCGTCGGAGGACTTGAAGAAACGTGGAAACTATTGACAATATTAAATATACATACTTAAAAAAATAACGGCAGAGTAATGTGATAGTTTAGGGGGACGGACGAGGGCTGAAAAGCTGGACGGTATTAAAAACTGATCCCATAGTCGCTGCAGACTAACGAAAGATTTTCGAGTCCGGAGCGATCCAGGGGATCGAGAGAGGCCGTAGGATCCCGGCCGTTAACCGGATCTCGGACAAAACGGTTTTTAATACAATCTCGCGAGCGCCCGGCCTGAATTTCCATATTCCGTGGAACGCGATCATTATCCCTCCATCCAGGTCTGACCTAGTTGCAATTAAACGCGGGAAAGAGGTTTAGTAGTCGCGTGCCGACAAAAGGGAGGAAGAGACCGGGGGCCAACGTTGAAGAGCGAAGGCGGGAGTGTGCAGCGCTCACTATTTATAGGCGCGATAGAATGGAATCGTGACGGATAAAGAGGAGCGAGCCGCGGCGAACGGAGGAGTGCTCGTCCTGGTAACGCGTGAGTTAATTAACCCCTGGCCTAATTACCATCGAGACGCGTTGTATCGGTGAAACCGGTTTCCACCCGGCGGGGAGATCGTTCGGGGGATGTTTCTTCTGGTTCGGCATTGATATTCATGACCGCGTCAAGACGACGGACAATCAAACAAGCCCGGGGACGAGTGTCGAATGGACGAAAAGAAGGATGAACGCCGGAAAAGGGAAGGGGAATAAATGAAACATGAAATATTCCTCGTAGGGACGAACGTTACAACATTCCCCATGCGGAAATGGCACTGTTTTAGGGGCCCGGTTACGTGTGGAGGATGTGAATGATAAAGGGAAGGCTTCAACGTTGTCTTCGGCTTCCATATTACAATTTTGTTCTCTCGTTTCTGTCGATGAAACGCGTCGTTAATAAATTAAACAACTGTTCGACCCTCGTACCGTACTCAAAAAGAGATGCATAAGGAAATACTAGGATTAGGATCGTAACATAAATTCATACGGTTGTCTTCAACATCTTCTTTTCGCTATAAGTAGTCTTTATCTAATCACAGTTACCAGCGTTTAGTTATATTTATCATATGTATTTGCAATCGAACGAATTTCTGTGACTTCCATCCAATTTCACTTTAGAGAAACACCGCAACACATGCAGGAAAATGTAAAACGTTTCTCAGTATGTACGAAAAATGGATGAATATTCACGTTGAAAAAATGAGATAATTTACTAAGGACGCGTTAAGCCGACAGAAAATGAATGGTAGAAGTAACACGGAAGCAGAAAACACCACCGAGTCCGCTCTTTTATAAATCTCATCCTCCGGACGTAATCTGTTTGCGTGGTAAGCTGTACTTTTATAAAATAAAGCAAACGTTACTAAAGTATTATTTCAGAATCCTTTGTGCAATCGTTTCTGGGTAGCCTATACCGGTTGAAGATTTAATCTCTTTGCGCGAAGTTTATATTTCATCAGTGGTCGACTAAAAAGTCACGGAACGAAAGATCGAGGTGAAAAATTGATTGCGCGCGAACGCATTTCTGTCGGCGTGCGTTCGCGAATCAAGGATTTCAAAAATTGAAAACGCGAACGAGTGGATGTTGTTTGCCGTTGGTGGTCGTTGGTCCCCCATAGCGCACGGGTTTACGTTGCACGGGATATTGTTAAAAATGAACAATTTTTTCGCGGACGGTCGTCGGCGTCGGCGAAACGATCGTATCGAACAATAAAAGCCGGGAGAATGGGACCGACAGGCGAAATAAAAATGTTAACGATCCCCAAATTCAGCGTGCATTGCCATATTTTTTCCGACGAAATTCCCGCTTTTATGCCGGAGCCAATCGGTGTTTCCCTATTACTTCCGGGTGGTTAAGTGGAATTATTAAAAGTTTCAAATTGCCCCTGTCTCCCCGGGGCCGAGGCAACTGCCGAGAAGTCTTGTTCTTGAGGGAGTGTGTTTAATGGTCGGGGAAAGTTTTCTCCTGCGAATTAAGCGCGAAGAACAGAAGTTAACTTCCAAATAGAACTATCAAACTGAAAAACTCTCCTCGGCTCCGATAAAACATCTAATCTATCCAAGAGCCTCTAGGCCATTTCCAGCCTCCTCCCCCTCCTTTCCATCCGCTTGGTTGTACAATTTACCTACAACATTAAGAGGCAGTCTACTCTCCGCGATATTTGATCTTGTTACCGGGAGGCGTTCGTTTCTGTTAATACTATCCAATTAACATAATACGGAACGGAACTTGTAACGATCCTCTACTGTGCGCCGCGTCGCATTAATTCCAAAGTAAGCTTTACACAAACACTGCGCGGCAATTTACATACTAGCATTATTCACCGTGATGCTATCTTTTCTACAATTTCGCCCGAAACAATACAAGACCCGCCGAGGCATACATTTCACCGGCATCGGCCTCTCTCATGGTGCTTCTCGCCCGCCAACACGCCATATAATTAAAACACTCAGCCGTCTAGACCCTGGTGATCGTTCCGTCCGACGATCCTCCAATTATTCTACCGGTAAATATTCACGAGGCCATTATAGAAAGCGGATGACAGTAATTTGCGTGCGAGCTGCGTCGATCGAAGCCGGACGGGCCGCCCAACACGTGCCATCAGGATGCAGGATCATCCGTCGATCCAAGATCCCCGAGCTTACGCTTCTTCTTCGCGACTAATCCTTCAGGGACGCCACCCTTTCTATGCGCGACCGACGTTGCAAGATGTCACACGGACAGCCAATTGTGCGAGTCAAAACAGCAGAAGGATTATGAAGAGTTAAGTCGAATTTCTATAAAACACGATAATATAACACATCTTGGAATTTTGGAGGACAAAATATAATGCACGCAATTTTGCGTCACTCCTAATGATCCGACCACGTGTAGTAAGTGTTGAAACATCTGTCAGTACAGTGCACAGACGACGTCCATGAAGGGTTAACGATCGCTGCTCTTTCTACAAATCTCTATTTTCATTGTCCCTAATTACATTGTCTCCTTCATTTCTCATTGCCACGCCACGATACAGCAATCGCACGCTGCACCGTGCAACCAACTTTCAGGTCAACATTTCAAACCCAATCCCGAATAACTTGATAGTCTGAAACTCTAGCGATAGCCGTACTCCCGACGCAGGTAACTCGAGTCACACCTGGCCATGTGGTTCGTCGAGCCCGCACGCGTACTCTCGGGGAAACCCTAAAATCTGCACATTTTCACGCTCAATTGGAACTGCTTAGCTCACAGTTAGGATCGCCAAATAATGTAGAAGGCGTCACAGAATTTCCCTCGTTATTCTCGACTATGCACATGATTAGTAGACTGCGGATTTCATGCGTTTATGATGAAATTTTGTAGGTGGAATGGGAAGCAGTATATAGATTTCAAAATTTAACACTATACCTACCACGCGCGGTCAAATGATCGTTTTTGACATTTCGTTTAGAATTTCTTGTATACAACGTTATTGTATCGCCATGTAACTTATTAACTTTTCCTATAATATACATACATCCCATTTTTCCATATTCACAACTTTCTTTATTGTTTACTTTCCGAAAAAATTTCATAGCATGTCTTTCTATATTAAGATATATTTTTTTTAACGGTCATTTGATCGCTCATCGTAGGATTAGATATACATGAAATGTCGGTAGGTTCTGTGTTAAGGACATCTATGTATCAATTGTAGCTGATGAACATTATTAAAGGATGGAAAAAATGTTTATTTGGCTCTTGTTTGTTGTAGTTCGCTAACAACAATTCTCGCATATGATCTACACTTGAGTTGTTATACTCAGTTTTTTATTTCGTAAAAATATGTATCAGTTACAACAATATAAATTCATTTTAACCACCCTTCGACCATAAAATCTAAGTACACAGGTGTTGACATTGAAGGAAGAGCTTCGTGTAGCATAAGCCTTTGAAAAGAAAAAACTGATGTGTCTTTTGCCACATTGGCTATCGACGTTTCCCGTTTGTTTCCAAATCGCCACGCAATGTGAAACTCGAAATTGATTGGTTCGGCCCACCGGTTGCAGTAAATTCCAAGAGATTCGTTCATTTTCAATGGTTCACGTCAGGCGCTGCCCTTAAGTAGTATCAGATTTACAATCCCAGTCGTAAATCATCCTGCACGGTTCTCTACGCACAAAACACCCGGTATGCAGAACGCAGCGACCGCACCGCAGGAGCACGAGACAATAGGACACACTCGGTGCAACATGTGTTGCCAGCCGTGTAAAGAGAGGGAACACGCTATGTAACCGTGTGCGGCGGCTCGGGGTCCGGTTCGGTCGCCAGTGTGCACACAGTGGTCCCAAACCGGGACTTGGCAGTTCGATACACGTAACTTTCTCGAAACTTTAAAGAGGAAAAAATACCATCAAAAAATCTCTCAACGTTCGTTGACGATATTCGGCTCGGTAGAACTACACTTTGGATTTTATGACAAAAATTGTGCAATTTAAAGCAGTGGACAAAATTTTTATCATTGACATTGAAATTAGCTCCGTTTCGTTTCTACGCTGAAACGTTGTGAACCACTGTGACGCTCTTCTCGGGGGCAAGGGTGGTCCGGAACAGTGTTCGAGAGTTCGTTTAGGTTCACGTGCGTGCCCGGGTCGCACGAAACCGAGTGAACAACCGGCAAAAACCGAGAGGAGCCAGCTGGTCCAGTCGCCGCGCTCGTATAGGACCCATTGTCAACCCGGTGATTATGATGGCCCGCGATGAAATTACTACCCCTTCGACGCAGGCTGCCGCGCGTACCGCGTCTGTCGGAGGACCGATCCGATCGTTTCGCCGGATTAAAGAACAGCGTGTGCATGATTTCGGAGCATATGTCTGGCCCGGGGATCGGTTAACGCCGAGGCACGTGCGTGATCGAACGAACAACAGATCGCGTGATGTCGATTAATGATCATCGATCTGTCGCCTTTGGGGCTGCGGGGCTTCCAGATGATTTTCGGGCGGTTGTGAGTCTCTTAGCTCGTAGCAGCCACCTTGCTGCCTAATCTAGGGCATCTCGATCGCGCTAACATGATGCTCTAAAAGTCGCCTCTTAACCGCTGAAGAATCGCCTTGGGGCTGATGATGCTGATGTTAGGAGGTGTGGACGTGATCTTGTATTCCTTAGAAAGTTTCCGTAGGAAACTCTGAATGTTTTACGGGCCGCTTTTTAAAGGAAAATGTTCTTATCATCGTATTAGGTCGTCCCATAAATTCGTGCCGTGGATATGTTTATATTATTCACCATTGAAAAGTATTTTAATGAAAAACCGCAGAAATTTTATAATGACGGTATGACGTCTTTGCCAAAAAAGGTCAGAAGAGGTTGTGCAACGAAAGGGTGATTACATATTTTATTTTTAGGATTTAACTCTTTGGGGCACCGTGGGATAAAAGTGCCCCATCTTTTTGATGTTTATTACGGCATGGTGGGACATTTCTAGTCCCACCTCGAAATCTTGCAATAGCTACATGTGCATAGGTTTATATTTCGTCTTTTCTATGTAGCACTAATTTTCTATGTGACAATAACAACAAATTTAATTGACCATTACTATTTTGCTATGTTTTTACATGATGTTGTACCTTAATAAAAATATACCGATTTTGTTTCATTTAAAACCCGACAAAAATTCCTGTGCAACATGGGTCTATTTTTCGTCTGAAATCCTGTGCCGCAAAGAGTTAAATGGTACAAAAGTAAACGGCACGAACTTATGGGACGACCCAATACATTTCGGTGTAGAATATTTCGAAGGAGAATATTTGATAATGAGAATCGTCGAGCTTTTGATTTATAATGGAAGCCGTTTCGTGGCCTCGGCCATCTCGAGATTCGACGCGTTCTCTCGCAATAATCAGGTGCTCAATAATAAACGACCATTCCGCGGACGAGAGCGAGTCACTCGACCGACCCGTTTAACGCGAATCAGTATTCCAGCGTCTATTTCAATGTGAGATAAACAAAACCTCGCTAATTGACGAAACAGTGCGGCGAGCGCATGGTGAAACCGGACACACGGGAATTCGAAGCGAGAAGGAGAGCTGCAGCGGCAAGCAGCGCGGAGCGATGGCTCGGAACGAGGCAACGTTTTCGCTTATGGCCTTAAATAGACGCCGGACGGTTGGGTTTAAAATTATAATGAGTTATTGTCCCCGGCGCGGTGCGGTTTAATCGCGCGCCATTAAGCCCGTCCCCGTCGACGAAAATCTGTTAAGCTCGGGTTAGGAGATCCCGTCGTGGTCGTCGACGATCTTTCCCGGGTCGAAACACGCTAACAGGAAAAAGCGGACAAGGAAGACGAAGAACGCGGGAAGAAGAGGACGGGAAGCCGTTATCCATAATGTGCATGGCAATTTTTTCAAAGGCAAAAGATCGCTGAAGAGTGCGGTATGCTGGATGACCAACCATCAAGAGTTGCCTCGCAATGAGTTAATTGTTTCTGGGATTTTGGACATCAGGACTTGAGCATCCACGCTGCTCACCCTGGACGAGACATCTCCAGGATAGACATCTGTGCTCCTTCGTTTTGCACGGTTGGTGGCAAATATCTACAGGGTGTCCCAGGTTCGAAGTGCCAAACTTCGTCGGTATATTCTACGGGTCGACGAAAATCTGTGGAACCATCGAACCTCCGTCAGAACGTGGAGCAACGTACAAAACTCTGACCGTCGGATCAGGAATAAAACGCAGACGTAACCGAGATTCAGATCACAAACGTTCAAGGAGGTCTGTCGTGGTCGTCGACGACCTTTCCCGAATCGAAACGCGTTGACATGAAGAAAAAGGAAGATGACAAACAAGATGATGGACAAGGAGGACGAAGAACTCGGGAAGAGGAGGACGGGGGGAAACGTTATCCGCAATCTGCATGGAAATTTTTTGCCGGGGACGAGTGATCGCTGAAGAGAGGAGAACCGTTCGCGAACGGACGATAGATGGGGGGAGGGGGTGGAACGGGCGGACTCGAGACGAGACGAGACGAGACGAGAACAGATCGAAGATGCCAGCTGACTCGTTCCTGACGGCGGAGCGGCCGCATTGTCGACGAGATTATTGCCCGAGCCGTCGATGAAATTGTACCGTTCACTCGAGTCTGTCGAGCAGCACTCGTGGAGCACAGGATCGCGGCTCGACCCTCGCCTCTTTGAAGGCCTCCACACTCCCTCTCCACCTCCGCCTGATCCTCATCCTCCTCCTCGTCTTCCTCTTCCTCTTCTATTTTCTCCTCTTCATTCTCCTTCGCCCTTCGCGAACAATATTCCCAAGTTGTTGCGAGGAGGCTGATCGCCGGCTCGCGAGCGCGGGCGACTCGCGCTGCTGCCTCTCGGCGCGGCGGCGTGCGCTTCGTGAAAATGCATTTAGAATATCGAGCGTTCCTTGCCGGCGCACGAAGGAGCGGCGACGCTTAATGCAAAATACCGGAGAGCCAGACGGCTCCGGACAGACGAACAGTTCGAAGTAGACTGCGGACAAGGTTATGCAGATGTACACGGTTTTGCGGGTAACTGGCCCGACGCTCTAACGACTGGCTACTTTCGACCGTGATACATACACACACGCCCGGAGGGGATTTCCGACGGGTATTCACCAAATATGACTCTCTTCCTCGCGGCGCGGAGAAGCGATTCATCATCGCTTTCACCTTGAAATGCAAGGCCGAGTCCTTCCCCGGGTCTTCTCAGACCCAGAAATCGCTGTTCCAAGGAAAACAACAAATGTACGATGTAGAAATTGTGGCAAGGATAAGTGAAAAACTCTACATTCTATATGTAATAATGTACTCTGATATATATTACTACGTAAATAAATTGAACAACCATTTTTACGTAAATACTGTGTCTGGGTCTAAAAGGACCTACCGAAGGCTTTCCGCGTAAAATAAAGCTGATTCAATATTTTAGAAAAGCCATATGCCTTGAATCAATCGTCTTCTAAAAGATTGGATTACTTATTTGTATCTTGGATTTACAATTTAAGGATGGATACTTCGTAATGCAGTATGTACGGTTCTTCAAACGTTGTACGATAATCATAAAAAGCCAAGATCTGAATGGAAACACAGAAATTTTCAAATCTTAACAAGAGTATTTTTTATAGAATTCCTTAAAAGAGCTGTATAGATTCTCGGTAACAGCGATATCAAAGATCGTTTCACTGGAAAAGAGATAAACGCAATCCTGTCGTAATGGGACCAAGATAAAGTACCATAAAGTTGGTGTGCTCGGTGTCCCGATATAGTGTTTACTCGGTGCATGTCTAAAACACGGGTCTAGCCACGGACATATATTATCCAGGAGATACGATCCAGGAGATTCTATGATCCACGCGACCTTACACTCGACGACCGAGGTCTCTCGATCTTCTTGGTCCCTCACAGGGTATACCCCGCGGTAGTGGGGATAATTCCACGACGTTTATCTTCCAGGCCTTGGCGACATGTACAGGGTGTTCAAAAAAGCCATTCAATATTTATATGGTATATAGGATACACTGTACTGAGTAAAATAGCTTTAGTAAACATAGGTCGAAATAGGTTCTGAGATATAAAAATTTTTGTTTGCTAGTATCATGATTGACTCACTTGCTTCCATCGCATGCGATGTTTATTTTAGTGTTTACAAACCGCGTTCTGAATGTTCTTATTCACAGTAGATTTCATCCGGAATCAGTCAGTTATTTATCGAAGGGAGGAAGACACGAGGAAAATCTTCTGTAAATATCAAAAGGCCAGCAATAAATGAATCATGACATTAGCAAGCAAAAATGTTTATGTCTCAGAAACGGTTGACCTTTCGACCTATGTTTATTAAAGTTTTTTCACTCAGTACAATGTATTCTATATACCATATAAATATTGAATGGTTTTTTATAACACCCTATAGAGAAATCACTGTATTGCCTAGAGGAACTTTCCGCAAAGAAGCTCAAACAGCTATAAATTGTTAAGAAGTGACGAGATGAAAGGTATGCGTAAACCCGCATGACGTCACATTGGAGTCGACGGTCGATTGTATACCACAACCTAGCACAGTAATTATCCGCAAACGGTATATAACCATTCGTAAATTCGCCGGTCGATTCCAGCACGGTGATCTAGCGATCGCCGAAGGATCTAAAAAAAGAAACTCGTCATCGCAGGATCCGTTGGCCAACAAGGCCCAAAAAAAGGAATGTTTTTCAAGCGTGGACGTCTCGCAGCCGAAAGCACCGTCGGCAACGGAGAAACGGAGGTTCTATCGGGTTTCGAAGAAAATAAAAACTCGACTGTCGAATAGTTAAGCCGAAAGGATTTCTCAATCGACACGGGACGATGGACGAATCGGCGAGGTAAACGCGAGGCTAACGAGCCTCCACAAGAGACGACGTTCACTTCTTACCAACCGACCGACTCCCTCCTCCCGTCCCCCCCTCTTACTCGCCGTCTTTCTCTCTATACGTACATCTGTCTCCTTCTCTCCCTGCTCACCGTTTCTCGTCACACGTGCCCGCTCACGAGCAGAAAGAAAACAAAAAGAAAAAGGGGCAGGTGAGAAATGTTCTACGTGCCATACGCTGTACGTAGGCGACTCGCTCGATTAATCTAACGCTGTGCAGCACACTCCTCCGGCCGTTATTACGGTTAAACTGCACCCTGGCTCTCCGGATGTAATGCCGTACAGTGGTGCAAGAGACTGGAAAAGCGAGGGGTGCCGAGGGTGGTGGAAGCCGCGTCGCGTTGATATCCTCCTTCAGCCATCCCAGACACGCTCTCGCCCGCCGACAATTACAGAATCCTCTCGTTTCGTCCGTTTATTTATCGAGTAACATGTAACGAGGACCGGCCGCGTTTCTGATTCTCGAGCGGGATTGGCAGCGTCTCTTCCCCCTTCCGGGGAAAACGAGAGACGGAACCCGACCAGGGGGAAAATTCATTTTACATTGACCTGCTTGCGCAGCCGAAATTACGGTACTCCCCCCTCTCCCCCTCCCCTTTATATATTATTCGTTCGGCTCCGTTGAATAAAACCTTAACGAGACCGAACCGCATTTCCGGTCCTCCATTCAATGTTTAATGCTAATCGACCCCTCGTGCGAGCGATTCGTGCGAAATACAATAGAACGGCGATAAACTTGTATCGAGGTAGCTGGCGTGCAACGAAACACTACTGTGCTTTTAGTTAATCGGAGGAATTAATAGGCTTGCCTCTTCTCGACAATGTTTGCCGGTGGTAATTATTGTGCCGCGCTTTCGGTTGTTCTTTTCGAGTGGGGAGGCGCGTTTGAACTTCTATCGAGGCGCCACTGTACTTGCATTATGAAGCTTTTCTTGCTGCTCGAATTGACATTTTGATTACTTCTAATGGAGTCTGAAACGGGGAAGGTGGAGAAGATGGACTTCTATCGAGAGATCGTGTACTGTACGAATAAATCAAAATAAAGTATCCATTTCTTTTTGACGTTAAAATAATTGCAAGCATTTCGACTTGCCGCAGGAACGATTCTTTTTAATCAATCAAATTTTCCATAAAGCATATAATTACAATATATCATTTTGAATTCGTTGAATGCAACGATCTGATAATTATTGAAATGATTAGCTGCTTCGATCGCTGGCCGGATCTACGGCGTAAAATCTCGATATACCGAATATTTCGCAGAAATGATTATTCTATCTTTAGTTCAATGGACGTCGCTTTGTAGGATGATTTTACGGTCAACGACAGCTCTCGATCAATAATCGTAATTGGTATCGACGGCGCGGAAAATACCGGGGAATATTCGATAATTTTCCGCGTGCAGTTGGCACTCGATCGGCCCTCGAGAGCCTAATTGGAAGTATCGCGTTCGAACTGTCCTCGTAGTCGGCTGTCCCCGCGCGCCGCGTCGTCGGTTTCGCAAAAGCGGAGCCGCGTGCGAATGAAAGCTCTCGATTATTTCTCGCTCGATCTTCGAGGTTTTGTCCCGTATCAACCGGATACCGGTGTGCAGCTCCGACGTTTTATCGCTCGCAGATGTTATCGCCGGTCCTTTATCACTTCCTCCTTACCTAGTGTTCTCTCCCGGGAACGGCGACTTCGTCATCGGACAGCACAATGTGCCGGCAGGATCGCCCACATGAGAGAGACAGGCTTTCTCTCTCCCTCTCTCTCTCGATAATTCAACGGGACAGGGCGAAAAAAATCAATAGTACAACCACCCCGATGGGGGGTCCCCTAACCTGCATATAGACGTAGACGCCGTCGTGTCCACCGTCGCTTTCTACCTCGTATACTTAATGAGCCAACCTAGTGGCGCGCCACGTATGCTTCACGCTCGACAATGCGAAATCGATGGTTAAGCTGCTTTTTTTCAGAGTTTTTCTACCGTCTGGATTTTGCTAATCCGAAGAAACAATAGTTTCCTCGCGATGGGTGATCGCCCCAAGCCTTAAAACTGCAGGCAATAATTTTCATCCATATTTGCACGTTGTGCACGAACTTGGTCGATAGAGGTTGCTAGGAAGTGTATGACTCATAATGTTAGTAAGAATCTCCCGGAACGTTCACTCGATCAAGTCTACCTATAAGTCAGTTAGCTGAGAGGCTTCTCTCTTTGGAGATAAATTTGATTTCTGAGGTTGCAAACATTAATTATGCACGTAGCAAGAGAACAGTAAATATTGTTCACTGTCTCCGTTATTTAAGACCTTATCACAGAATCTAGTTCTCTAAGCCCAATATTCTTAATATTTTTTAAATCCTCGACTGCAAAGGATCAATACAGTAGTGGCTCGGTAATGGACATGGAGACATCCTCATTTTCTGGAATTTTTGGGGTCTGAGGGAATCTCTACGCTTTCTTAAGTTGCTAGTAAAGAGGGCAAATAATATTTTGGCACATCTGCTTTATAAGATAGAAACAAGAAGGGAAAGAATTTCTCTTCCCCCGCGATCTCAGTCGCCAGGAGAAGTTGAAGCTCCGCAGAACAGCAATATCGAATCCACCTGGACGTCTCTGGTGGATTTTCGAAGCAGCACGCTCGAAGGACCCAAGGAGATGAATATCGGGGATCGAAGTTGTCGAAGAAAGCTCGGTTTCTCTGGCGAAACGTCCAAAGGAGTCGCAAAAGCGAGTCGCGTCAGAGGACATTGTTTCCTGGTGGATATAAGGTCTTTTCGTATCAGTTCTAGTAGACAGACCGACGCCGAATGGGGATCGGCGGAGCACGGAGGGGACGGGGGTTGGGAACTGGCAATTGCGTAGGAGGACTGCGTATCGATTTCTGAAAGCGAGAGTGAACACGCACGCGAGGCTCGGAGGAAGCTTCATATATTGTAAAAGAAGCTTTTTCGTTGGTCGACGACCGCCGATGAATCTCGTTAACTATTTCGAGGGTGAGCGAACTCGAGGCAAGGATGCTCGCAAGGGTTCTCCTCGCAGCCCCTGGGGACAGGGGTTAGGGAGGCGAGCACGTGGAATGGCGGACACGATCGATTTTCCCCGGAGATTTTTCATCGGCAATCGGCGTCGACGCTTTGTTCGACGATACCGACCCCTCCCGCGGGTCGCATCGGCAAAACGGTTTAATCTTCGAGCAACCTACATCTGTTGTGCGCCGCGCCTCGAATTACGTCTCGCCATGGTAATAATCGGGAATTCATCGGAACCACGGGAGTGGATATTATTTTAGTTCGACCGGCAATAAATCGATCCACGCGCGACCCGCTCCACCGCCATCGGAGTCGCGAATAATTAAAAAGATGATCGTACTGCGGCAACACGCGCAGAAACGCGTTCACCGCGCCCTATCGAATTTGCGGTTGCAAGGCAAAACATTCCGAATCAATGTTTACACTTTCGGATACGCATTCTGATAGCAATCGGGGGAGGTCATTTTCAATCGCTTACAAAATTGTGGGGTAAACTGACCGAAATCCGTTCAGATATACAGCGATTTCTCTGTATATATCGCCAAGACCTGGATGACAGATGCGGAGTTATCCATACTACCGCGGTGTATACCCCGTAAAAGGTCTCGGACGCCGAGGAGTGTAAACATAACGGGTATGTCTCCTGGAGGATACACGACGCTGGCAAGACCCGTGTTGTTGACATATATCGAGCATTCACTGTACTGTTTAAGTCTGTGAAGTTCAAACGTCCGGAAACTGTCTTAGGACTTTGAATAATTCATTTCTGTGTGTCATTGCTAGATTGAAAGTCGAGATATCAAGCAAGAATCGTATATTCTGAAAAGGGACGTGTCCCTTTGACGTTCGCTCGCGTTTTGAGAATCAAAGGACGTAGATACGAAAATTGCACCGTTCGAGTACATCTTGCTCGCCTCCACTCAAGTCATAAACGACATCCGAGTCTCCAATATTAATTATTAATGGCAGGCTCGTATGAAATATCGATGAGCAAGAAAATAAACACCAAACCGAGTTGTCGAGCCGGTGCGACGGGCCAGTACACTGCTCCTCGCTGGCAAAGGGGTTAATATTTAATTTCCGTGCTCATGAATTATATGGCCAGCCATTAGAGTGCTAGCCGGATCGTATCAAAGTAAATCAACAAAAATCCATATAGACCACCGAGCGAGTGGTGGAGATCCGAATCAAAAGGTCCGTGTCCTTATCTGGGAGCGCAACCGACAACGCAAACACGTCGAATTGCTTGCTTCCGGTACGCGGGAGAGACACACGCCCGTGGTAACCGAGTCGACGGAGTCGCCAAGGACACAAAGGACCCTTCCTTCCCCTGGCAGAAAAGAAAACTCGGGACGGGGGAGGGGAGGGCCTTTAAATCGTGACTTTTGACGGACACGACTGGCGCGGATCCAACGGAAGCGTTTCCACGGCCGAAACCGGAGGTCCTGCTTAGATTTAGACACGGAGTTCCGTCCGACGGACCCAACTGCCGTAAATAACCGCGGGAGGAACAAAAATCCTACTCGCGGCCTGCGAATATACGACGCCGCGACGCGCCAGAACGCATAAAATTTTTGCATTACTTTTATCGCGCCCGCTTTGTTTCATCGCGCTTGCTAAATCAACCGTCTTCACTCTCCGCCCGTTTTTAGCGGAACTTTGATTACGCGAAAATGTCCATGTCCATTGTACTTGCAAACTTTTTACCAACTCGAGCATTTTATGTTCCTCTGATCTCCTTACCCGAATAATACCGATTATTAGATTGTGGACCTTTATGCAAAACACAAATTGTTTGTGAGTTCTTTTAATCCGTCTCCTGCTTTAAATTGCACTTAAATAAAACTTAAATTATAAATTTTTACAACAACCCCTTTAGTCCTCATCTTTCTAAACACGTTGATCGTTTTAGAAGAAACAGAGACTTCAGAAACGTGAACAACAGTAACAGGATGATTCCACAGAGTATAAATTCGAAAACTGTGCTGGGAAAAGTATGTTCAAGATGATGGATCATGTTTTCCACTGAGAGAATTCGGCGTTTTGCTTACGTTTACAAGACCCAGCAAGGGTCGGAGAATAAAGATAGAGTGCGCAAATTGGCGTTACAATTTCCATCAAGAGTCATTGTGCTGGCAAGCATTATGTTGCAAATAAGAGAAATGTAAATGGCGCCGGGGACCATGCGGGCCCTATTCCTAGACTTTTTCTACATTTCGAGGGATTAACATAATTTCCACGGAACAATAGGAGAACCAGAAGGTCCCTTAATGGCCGCCTTCCAACGCTAAATGGCGTTGCCCGAGAAATGCGACGGTTTGCATTTCAAGCAACCCGCAGAGCACGCCGGGCCGGCCGTTTCGAGAAATCGTAATAAGGAATTCTGTTCGCGGGCTTCTTTTTATCAAGGCGAAGTTTTTTCGTGCCGGTGTATTACAACAACGGAAGAAGAAGGGACGAGGGACACGAGTGGGCGGAAGAGCCTTAAGTGCCACGGGACAATCTCAAAGAACCGCCTTCAAATCCACGGCCGAACTGCATCGTCGAGTCTAATTAATGTAATCACTGACCTCGTCAAGTGTACCGCCGCCGATCCAGGCTATTTACTTGTTGAAAGGGTACGATTAAAAATTCAATTCTCTCCGGAGATAATGGGTTACGAACCTCGAGCCTCATTACTCGCTTCGCGGAGAGAATTTACTCGGAGTCGTCCGCGAAAAGCCTCGGATTAGCGCGACCGCTTTGGGATCCGCGAGAAGAATTAATCCGGGGTACAAGCTACTTCGTCTTGACGTACGCTGAACAAAAAACGAAATAATCGGTAATCAAGGCGTTTGCGAAGTTTAACGCGAAACGACATCTTCCAAAATTTTCAATAAAAATCGATTGATGCAAAAGAGAACAGGGAGATTCTACATAAAACCGCGGAAGAAATAGCGTTAAAAGATAAATATACTTTTGGGAACTCTTGCTCAACGGAGCGCAAGCTCTCTGGATAATGTTCGCAATCCGTCTAACTCGGTGATCATCACCGGCGAAACTTTCTGAATCACTTTGTCCAACTACGCCCGCATTGTATGAAACACCGTGCACGATTTGAAGTAACACGCTGCTCGACGAAGTGTCTCTCCGAAGTCTATTTCCGAAAATACAGCCATTTAGAACGCCAACGGAGACGCAGCAAACTACTTTCATCCGTAACCACGGAGCCGTGATTCAACGTCTCGTGAGATGTTACTCGAAAATTGTGGGCAACGTCGCCCAACGCACGGCGCGCGCTCGTGTTACAGCATCGTTTCCAGCCTCGAATTTCTCCTAATAGCCGTTTTGACGTAAGCCCGTCTAAAGGCACCCGGCATACAACACAGGCACACCTAGTCGTATTTAAAGATACTTTGACGCACGTGGTTCCGTATCTTTTAAATGTCGCCGGTGGGCGGAGAACGCTAAGTGTTCGTCAGACGGAAATGATTTCGGGCGTCCACGTACCGTGGCTTAACAGCTCTTCCTTTCTCCACACACACGCACACACACATACATACACACGAATATCTCCTCCGACACACCGACAGTGTACTGTCGTCGCACAATGCACAGACTGTTCGCCGGATCCTCGAAAAGATAAACGAACCTCTTCAGCGAGCGTTCGCTGCCCAGGTGATTCGTGCCGCTCGCGGCGCGACGTTTCGCGGTTAGACCGGCTAGAATTATGTGCGCTTTGAACGAAACAGACTCGGGACGGAAATCAAATCCCGAGCTTTTTTTAATTCGCTTATACGTACACGTTAACGCAAACTATGCTTGCTTCTGGAATAGCCGGTACGATTTTTGTGTCCAAGAACATTATTACATTTACACAGCAGATATTTGTGCAAAATAAAAATTTACTACATCAATTGCAAGAAACAGGAGTTTTCATTCTTTCTTTAACGGCTTTGATAAGATGGAAATAATGCAGCGGTATTCTTCAAGTCTTTTAATCTTTTCAGTGTTTTAAAATTCGTCTAATTTCTATCATAAATATATGAAATTCGTAGTGCAATCACATTATTCGATCATATTATAGGAATAAAATTGTCTTCATTAAATGTTTCATCACCGAGATTTGAGAAAATGAAGTAAAATAATTGTTTGATCTATATTTTTAAAATCCCCTAAAGTAGACCTCATTAAGGACTTTCATCAGACCTTATTATCAATAAGAAGATCTTCTAAGTCTAGGAAAATTTTCAGCGAGGATTGCAGGGTCTCATTGCGGAAAAGGTTGAAGGCAGAGTCGCTTTTAAATTACTATTGTAATCCTAAGAAAATGGAAATAGAGACTGGGATCAGAATGAACAGCATTAGCTTCCTGTGCTCCGCTGAAAGTAGGAATCATCGTCGTCTTTTTCTCAATATAAAAATTTCATTGTGTTGCGTAAACGTGTGGCTGGCACCATCGCCATACTCAACCGCATTTTCTCCTTTGTCCGATAAAGAGGGATGAGTAGAACACTCATAAATTTCTGACGGTCACGAAACCACTATGAACTCTCCGGAGATACGAGTTTCGACAACGTTAATAGCTGCCAGTGATTATGCCACTAAAACAGTGATTACACGCTCTTTTCTGCGGCTGTACAGGTCATCGGTCTTGTCGAAAAACATTTTGTCGTGGGTATTCTTTAAATCTTGCTTTACAATCACAGCTGACCCGAAGTAGGTTGATCAGCATTTGCAATTGGTGATAGTAGGGCGCGCGTGAAGATGATACTCATTAGACTGGCATCAGGAATGAATTGTCGGGCGGTGCAGAGGGGAAGATAAATAAATTGCTCTTCAACACACGGGAAAACGAACTCGACTGGGAGGAACGAAGATATAGCATCTCTCGAGATGTTTTTTTAAACGCTCGAAGTAGCTCCCTTTATTCTGGTTGAGCAACAGAAGATAATACTAGGCGCACTTGAGTCCGGATTGCAAACATTCGAACAGAAAGAAGTGCGGCAATTTTCCTGGGTTCGATGATACGCGGTACCGGTTTCCTTTGTGCGGAAAACTATTCATAGAATCAGTTGCAAGCCCCGATATAACAAAAGCTCGTTATTTAAAGGATTCGAGTTGACGAAGAAAAACAGGGTCGTCTTCCTGGTGCAAGAACGGATCTGCATTCAACATTCAGCACACTTATCTATTTAGGACAGGGATGAACAATTTAACCAGTCAATAGCAGAAGTTTAAAGCCCATTAAGCGTGAATACACGGAACGTTCTGAAATATGCGATCTAAACGCATGCGAGCATATGCCAACGGATAAATTGAAACTGAAAATTTCTCCTGCGAGAAACTCCGTTATCGAAAAATTCTAACATATGGAAGATAAATGAAGCAACGTTACGCGGAAACTCCATTTACGTTATTCCCTTAAAATATAAATACAAAAATATTGCACAGGAAACTAATGATTCGCCCGAGGAAACTTGATTTACTTCTGAATTTTTTGTCGCATAAATTACCCTACATACATATACTACTTTTAGTTTAAACTAATTTGATTATTGCCAACTAAAAATTAAATAAATTTAAGTAACAAGCATATCCAGAAATTAAGAGTTTAATATACGTAGTAGTTCAATATTAACCCGTTACCTACTGGAAACCTATGAATCAGTTTTTCAATAACTGTACTATTAATGAAGATCAATTATTCCTGTCTAAAGATACCAAAAGAAATTAGCAAATTATATTTTTTTTGCATATTATTAATTTACGAACAAAATTTCTACTGCTATTAATAAATCGACTAACAAAACCCCTGCGAATAATAAACTCTTAAAACTCAAAAACATCCGGTAGGTAACGTATCAACCGCAAAGAGAATTTCCTGAAAAGTCTTCCTTAAATGGAGGAGGTAATTTATTTGACAAAAACGCTCGAAAGAATTTAGAAACTTACATTTTTTAAAATGTATTCTTGGTTTACGAATAAAAGTGCTATTGGAAAATTCGCTAAGGAAACCCTAGCTGTGGATAATAAATTCCTAAAAATCAAAAACCTCCGGTAGGTAACGTATCATCCGCGAAGAGAATTTCCGGAAAAGTCTTCCATAAATTAACAAGGTAATTTATTTGTTTAAAAAACGCTCCAATGAGCATAGAACTTTTAATTAATAGTCGTCGCCCTAAGCACCCTCGAAGTGTGGCCCCAACCCGAAGCTTGCGAAAGCGCGCGCAACCCACGCACTTTTAAATTCAACTTTACCGAAAATGTCGCTCGTGGTTCATGTTCGCTGCGAGAAGAATCAGCTTTGGATCATGCTGGATATGCGATCGCGAATCCCTCCTTGCAATTATTGTATGCCCGCGTTATTGGCTTTCGCGACACAATGTTATCGAACGCGAACGATAACGTTCATTGCAAAGTGGGCGCGTGCGGATCACGGTGAAAGCTCGCGAAATGCAATGCCTCCGCGCGCGCGTGCCGACGACGTCACGCAACGACGGGCACACCATTGAAAAAAAAAGTCCGGGACTTTGTGCCCCCCCCCCCTCCCCCAACCGACAAGTCCGCACAGAATTGAATATGTCCGAAGTTAATCCCGCTCTTAACGGTATACACCTGAACCCGAACGCCCAACGGCTCACCCGTTGAAGCCTCAAGGTGCCGTTTATTACTCTTTTACTTTCCTCGTCATTCCCTGCTCTCATTTTCACGGTCCGCTGCCGCACTATTCATTGACAACTGTTCGATCAGACGGACATTAACAATGGCTCGCACTGCAAAAATCGCATCGATATCGACCGTGAATTTCGAGAACCCCTGGCGCACTGTTTACCGTTCATGATATTTATGAATTTCACGTTCGGATAGCAAAATTGCGCTTTCATTCCGAGACATCGTACTCTGGAAATACGAGACTATCGAAACTTGATCACGACTATATCTATAACGACTATCGTTTCGCTCACTTTCTCTACAAATATTCACGGATAACCATTGCGCGTTTTAACGTGATAATACACGTTTACCAGGCGTTATAAACTTGGTAGATCGACGAGTTTAAATATTTGGGATGCAGCATGGAAAATGTTTCTTGTAGTCCGACTGAGATTATTTTTTTTAATGATGGTTGAAAAGGGGTGCTTTTATGCTGTCGATTTCATAATGCAGAAACGGGAATATCTATATTTTCAATCACGCATTCGCTTGCTCCAAAAAATAAATAATAAATTGCCATTATCGAATAAAATACGAGAAACCATCAATATTAATTTGTTTGCACGAATGAAAATGAAAAAAAAAATGACTAGAGAGACAGGGATTAAGTAGAAAACACCTTCCCACGAAAGTTAAGTTTATCGATGCTTTCTGTTTACAGTCCTTTTCGCTGGAAAATCTTGAACCGTGACAGAAACACGAATTAATCCGAAAAGTTTTGAAAACTCCGATTCGAATCGACACGAGAAAACGAGCTATCATCTCTGCGAAGAATGATGCTTTTCAAATTGTTTAGAAACGGACGACAATGAGTAGCTAAAGGTCAATGGCGTTCGTTTGTTTATTATGGTGGACAGTTGGGTAGGTGTATCTGCTCGAATGTCAAACATCGCGCAGCATTCTCGGTGCAGTTCTCTGTTGCGGGGAAAAATTCAGATTAATACGATTTTGAAATTCACGTACCTATTTTAGAGCAGGATCCTCGTTGTTCTTCGAGTAATCCGCGTTCGGTGGTGTATTTAATATATCGTACAGCACATTTTAACACACGCCGGGACACACTGTGCGCAGCAAGAGTCAACGAAATGCACCACGAGCAGACTGACAGTTACCACGGGTTGTTCATTATTGGAAAATCTACCTTACAGGCTGCTCTTGCGCAGCCGGCGCGATACTACCGACTTCCTCCCCTCTATCGGCCGACGCCATTTGTACCAACCATCCTTCCCTTTAGCAAAGAGTACGTATAACGAGAAGCGACACTCCGGGTAGTACTTTTGAAGTCGATCGGTGGCCTGTCCCTTTAAATTGGTTGTATAGGAAAGCGGGAAATTTGATTTAACTGGATTTAATATTTTTATTTCGTGTTAATGTCTAACAATTAGAAATCTATTTGTGTTAATTTATGATAGAATATTTATTAATATTGGTTTTTGAAGTATCTACATCAATTTTACAAAAATGAAAAGTTGAAAAAGAAGAAGTACAATAAAATGATAACTATAAAAAATATATTTTAAGAATATCCATTACGGATACATTATAAAAATGTTTATCAGATTAGTTATGAATAAATAAGTTACAAATACATTATCGTAGCTTACATTGAAAACATATTGCAATATAAATATATACATATATGTACATATGTTTGCAATTCTAGTCTCTTAGATCATAGAATCCGACTTGGTAACAACTTTCTTATCCATTCATACTATTATTCTATCATTCTTGCATACCGTTAGTTTCTCCTACAAATATCTCTAACTATTATTTCTTACAATTAAATCTACTTATAACTAATAATATAAATATATATTATGTAATTTTGCTTATAATAATTTAAAAATAATAATTAAAAAAGGGGACTCAGTTTACAATAATTTTTTCCTAACGTCACACTTTCACACCATGTCCTTCCACACACATCCATCCCCTCCTTTATTCATATATAATTCCTCTAGGTTCAATTTCATAAGTCAAAATAAATAAACATAAATAAACTGCTCCAATAAAATAATGAATAGTAAATTAAATATATCACATATATAAATTTAAATATATTACAATATATATTATAAAATATCGAAGTTTATCGATCCTTACCGAATGGACCTTTAAATTGGTTGTATTACCTCATCTCTCTCTAAAAGTAGTTTCTTTGTCAGAGTATTGTCTCTTATTATACCTCATATCCGTATCGAAAAAATACGGTGCCTTGTCCATGCACAAACAGTTCAATACCCACGGCCCCTGACAAATGTCAACTATAAAATCAATCATGTCCGAATATAGCTTTAAAAACATTTATTTCGAAAATGTACTAATAAATATTCTATTACGAATTTTATACGTAGAATTATTAAACTCGGGGTTGTTACATGCCACTCGCTGTCGAGAACTATCCATATTTTATCCTTTTATTTTTACCATTGAGGAAAAAGTCAAGAATCTCGAATGAGAAAATAATATAGAGATAAAAAATGACGCGTTTACACCCGTAACAATGTGTTTGTTTCTGTTAAGCTGATAAAGGTGCGAATGCTTGTCGGCGTCTAGAGATTGCGAAATTTATCTGGAACTTTGTAAAAACGACGCCGGCAACTATCGAGATATGAACCTTGGCGATGCAGTAAACCCGTCTAGAAAGCGAGTAGTCTGTGGAAACAGACAACCTCACGGAGGTTGGCTGAATTTTCGCAAAGTGAATTTCACTTGAATATTAGATATTATTTTCCTTGCCTTACCTTCGGGTGATGAGAGATTCGCGTTATTGTTGAATCGCGTGCCCGATTGTGCAACGGATTATAGCACATTATTTGGTGTAATTCGCTATTCTTTAGAAAAATATACAGCGTTTCACAAAAATAAGATATCATGGCGGTACCTACTACCGGTGTAGGTAAGTATTTTATATCTGTTTTACAGGCTAAAGATGCAAACGACAAACAGATGTATTGTTCCTTAAGAACTGATGACTACACCGTGTAATACGTTAAATGAATCACACATGAAATTTTAAGACTGTAACCAAATCTGTGCAATCCTCGTGAAATATAAGATATTGTTGTACTTCTTTCACAAGTTATCACGCACAGTAAACGTGTCTAAATGTAATTAGAGATTTGTCAGGTTCTAGAAGATATTTGAATTTTTTTACATGCTCTTGTGTTGTAATTGATATAGAATTAAGAGGGGATCTTGAAAATATTAATGAGTAGTAGGTTACACCATGCTTAAAGTCACAGATTCATAACCTGTACTTGTACCAGGTTTTATATTAGCAGTAGCCTAGAGACAGTAAACTTGCTTATAGCCTATTAAGAGATAACTATAATTACTGATTTTTAGTTGTGCCACGAAACTTTCGTTTACTAGAGGAATTAGAACAAGGTCAGAAGGGTGTAGGTGATGGTACAATCAGTTGGGGCTTGGAAAATGATGATGACATGACTCTTACACATTGGACTGGAATGATAATTGGACCACCTAGAGTAATTTATCTCAAACATTTAAATTCAATTGGACTTGCGCATAATTATTATTTTTTTACATGAGCTATTATTGCATATAAATGAAATTAATATTTCTGAAACCTATATAGTTTTCTTTCGCTATAAGTCGATAGCTCGGTATGGTTTTCAACCTATTACGAATGAGGGTGCCTATGTGACTTTAATGTGTTCCCAAGTGGGCCAGGAATGAATAGGGGAAATGTGTCAGATGCTTGAATGTAGCAACAAACTATAAAGTGGTTGGCCTAGCAGCGATTATATACATCGTTATATGTCAATTTAATTCTGATACATGATGGTGGCTCAGGGAAATAACATCTTTGATATTCTGTGAATGAAGGTACCAATGCGGCTTTAGTCTGTTGTTGAGTAAGCCGGAAGTGAATAGGAAGAATGTGCAAAAGGCAATGTAGCAATACCAATAAAGTTGTCAGCCGAGCAGCAATTGTACAAACATGATATGCCGTCTCATTCTGCTACATATGTACATATTGTATGCGGATTAACTTTATTCGTATATCAGCTGTGAGAGAATATAGAGAGTGAGCAAATGGCAAGGGTAGCAATAGACCATAAAGTATTTGGCCAAGTAACAATATTTTTTGTTGGGAAAGGATAGAATATATCATATTCTCTCGTTCTGGCACTAAGCAGTATTGAGCCGACAACTTCAGAAAAAGGAGAGGGGATAAAGATTTTCTTTTTGTGAAAAAAACATTGTCGTCTTATTTCGAAAGAAAACTGTAGTTTCAGTTTCAATGAATTTGTTACAGTTACTTAAGTATTATGTATCACTGTTTTAGACACCGTATGAAAATAGGATGTATAGTTTGAAAATTGATTGTGGTCAAAGATATCCAGATGATGCTCCTAATGTAAGATTTTTAAGCAGGATTAATATGAATTGTATCAACAGTACCACTGGCGCGGTAAGTACTTGAATTTGTTTTGAGTCTTTGATAATAGAAGCATGTGTTAAATGCGTCAGATTTTATAGGTTGATAACCGCAGTGTACCAGTACTTGCAAAGTGGCAGCGGGAATACACAATTAAGACAGTTCTGCAAGAGCTCCGTCGTTTGATGACATTGAAAGAAAATATGAAACTGTCTCAGCCTCCAGAAGGTAGCACCTTTTAGCCTAACCACATGTAAACTCAACACCTCTTCCTTTCTGTGGTAGCATGGGGCGAGATTTAATCAAGGTACCGAATAATATTAAATGGGTACCCAATAAAGACGTATGCTAAGAGGTAACATCTGTATAAAAAAAAAGAGGGTGATGATGACTAAAAAAAAGTTGAATCAGTGTTTTCAATTTACAGGAATATTTTTACTTATAAAATTTTAGGAAAAATTTATTTACCTATTATTTTGTAATTCTAAAGCCCATTTCATGTACATGTACAATTATTATTTTGCTTTTAATATTATATTGTAAAGATATGCCCTCGCATTTGATTCAAGAAAATACTGTTTCAGCTTTTCAAGTTGATACAATCTAAAACAAGAGTCATATTTTGAATCTTAAAAACTGGAAACACAGACTGTGTAATAAAAGTAATAATCAGTAAGAACAACTTATGCCTTCAAAGTTTTTTAAAATAAAAAAAAAAGAATTGCCTGAATACGAATTAGAAAACATTTCAGTTTGTGCATAAGTGCCATTTCATGATCTGTGGAGGTGTCTCAGTAATTACTACTATAGACCATTCGAAAGTTTGATAAGTTATATTTTCGTGTGCTCATTTTGCCAAGCTTTATTTTACTTCATTCTCTGTTAGTTGTTATTAAGATTTTAGCACAGAACAGGTTGTTGAGATCAATAATTGATATAATGATGTGCCTTTTTGTGCAAGTAGCATAAAATTGTGCATGTATTCGAGCGTGTTTGGTTGAGACATCATCCAAGAACGGCCTCTTATTCCGCATAAAAAAAAACAAATATGTTTTCTTAATTGATTATACATTATGTTGCAATTGAAACATACCAAACAGTAATTTGGTTCACAGTAGTATATATGGTAAATGGTATAGTGTTGCATCAATGAGTACATCAATATATGAAGCATTATATTGAAAATCTTCTGTTTTCCATTCCACTATTTATATATTAGAAGTATATTTTAAGCTCATTTGGTCTTTATATCACAGATCCCATAAAACTGTGTTGTTTACTTTTCGAGCTTAGCTTCATAATTGATGTATTAGTAAAATCATATTTAATTCTTAATAAACATCCAAAGTATCATAAATAGCTTTTCAATCATTAGGGAATCAGGTGTATAATGCTAGCGCAATTCTATTATGAATTGCTACAAACTATACCGTTCCATACAGGTATATGCAGAACGGAAAATAGGTTCTCCATAATTATGTTACATTCTAGAAAAGAAAAATATAACCATAAATTATTTGAAACATAATATAATTTTTTGGAGTTTTGTTATCCAAGCTGTGTAGCAATGTCCTTCATTTTTAAAGTAAATCCAAACCAAAGTACGAGATTTTTAACAGAATTCCACACCTATCATGTAATATTATGAAATTCTCAACTACCTGAAACATTATACATACCTCTTTATCAGCTTCGCATTTCAATGTTACACTATAAATAATGTAATAGTGTAATCTAATTCATACTACTAAAAATATGAAATAATTATTACTCTATGTCGATGAAGTCAAGCTTAAAAAAAAAGAAAATAAAAGGATTTCTTTAGAAACGATTTTCATATTATTACTTTCTTTTACTCCTAATGTCGATACTTTGGGAATTTTTGTTTACGAATAAAAAATGCATAATTAATTATGTTTAACAATTTATTTAAACCAGACGATGGCATGATTGACTGTAGTTATATGTACAAGGCGTAAGTAGATTGACTGTCAACTGACAATATAATGTGATAGTATGTCAGTTTGGCGCACTATTAGATTTTCCAGAGATGTCGTAATTTTCAAATAAGTTATAAAACTACAATACAGAAATCTAACATCGTCAAAGCATTTTCTTTGAGCTAGTCTCTGAAATTATTTAGATTCAGAGGATATTACTTTTTTGTCGTGGGAGTAAAAAGAATTTTAGTAGTCTTTAATGTCGTCCACTTGTGTTTCTTCCAGTAGTATGTTAACCCTGTTAACGCTGTCATTATAATTACCATCTGCAAATAATACATAACAATTATATCATTGTTAGATTAAAAGACCATTATATAAAAAATATATTTGGAATTTCTTACTTTTATGGCAAGTCGATGTCTATCATCATGCTCGGGATTCGATGTCCACATAAGGAATGTGGTAACATCCTTTGCTATTTGAGATGCAGTCGCTGGTGTACCATCACTAAACTCTACGACTTCGTCGAAGATAACCTATCATATTGAATATAAATAATTTTAAAGTAGTTCTAACAAGAGTGATTGCAGTTCAATATAACGTTTTACTTGCCTGTGCCATACCAAGTGCTCCTCCTGGGAAATATGGGTTGAAATACTGTCCTTCTCTCATAGGCATGCCAGCTGGTGGTTCACAATAACCAGTCAACAAAGAGAATACATAATTCTGAAATTTTAATTATGTTTTAAGTAACGTAATTATTATTGGAACTTAAGTAAACAATATAAATGTTAAATTATATGTTTACCTCTCCATTGGGCCTTGCATTAATAATATAAGACAAATCTGGTGGATAGGCACCATTATTAGCTGCTCTAGCAGCTTCTTCATTTGGATATGGTGATGGGACATGATCAGCTAGTTTACCAGGACGCATGAACATATTACCATTACTATCTGGACCATCTTCTACCTATGCAAATCAATCAGTGATTCTATTATGGAATTTTTATTTATCGACACAGTTAAATTATTTTCGTTACTGTCTAAATTCTTTACTTGGATTTCTTCTGCAATAGCTTTAGCTTCTTCTTCGGTGTGTGTAACACCGATAAGTTCACGGTAAGTTATATATTGTAAGCTGTGACATGCTGAACATACATTTTTGTACACCTCCCATCCTCGCCGCATACTAATAATCATGAAATTTTTATTTATACACTCAACATGTTTGCATTTGTAATACTTTATTATATTTGTAGTTACCTTGCATGATCTAACGAGTTGAACATCCCATAAAAGCTCCAATTATAATCAGGAACATGGGCACCCGAGGATGCTTGCACAGATTTCTCTAGTGCATAAATTAATGCAGTAATTCCTCCCGCTGTTACTCCTAAACATGATAGTAACTGAAACATTTTCAATCATATTAGCTTCCTATTACTCACATTCTATTTGTGTCTAATGGTTTGTTAATAAATGTTAAACTTACTATTACTATGTAAATACGTATTAAACGAGAGTTAATGTTTTGGATATGCATTAGGGTTAGGGGTGGATAGGACATCTTCAAATGATTATAAAAATACACATACCGCTTTTCTACCCTTAGACCACCGATTTGCTGTTGAAAAGTTATGTGTTTGCTGAAACACAAATTTCCATATTAGATAAAACTAATCAAAACTTTAGGCAAACGTTTTTCTCTAGGGTTTACATACTGATGCTAATCAAATCCTTAAAATTGATAGTAATAATAGGACATCCTATACATTACCATTAAAATAATGGTTACTTAATAGCTGCTAATATTTGTAGTGGTTTTACATTACTTTCATGAGTACTTCCCTCAAATTTATCATATACATGAAGCGTGGTACTGTTCATATTAAAAATTATACATGTTTTTAGTTAGAAATTAGATTTTTTAATACAGTTCATGCTATGCTGAAGCATGTATGATCATGGCAGCATCACAATTTTCAGTACTGATCACTATTACATAACATCAGATAAAATGTCTTCGATATCTTTTTCAATCTATCATCCTGTTATAAAACGTCAGTAATTAGCAATTATAAAAATTGGCGAGTGCTTGTAAATTAATGTATCTTTAGAAAAAATGTCATAGCAGCCGACAAGTTGTACAGTTCCATGGGGTTCATTCAGATTACAGTTCGGACGGCAATATCGTAGCAGCAACGCTTCGTCAAAGAATGATATTTTTGTAATAAATAAGTATATATTTTAAACATTAAATGATGTTTTTAGTTGACATACCTGACTGAATAAGCTTCCATAATTCGTTCTTAAAAGACCAGATTTACAAACTCGACCCAACGAAGCCGCCATGTTGGCCAAAGGTACAATGTACGAAGACGGCTAATCAATGTAACATCTATGAGAAAAATTTTGATGATAGAACAAATTAGATTTTCATTGAATTGTATTTGAAATTTTTTACTATGACGTCTACAGACTTGTTAAGGGAATGCATATACCTCTTACTAGATGGGCTCAGAAGAAAACGTACTTACACAACTTTCAAGACTTAAGATGACTTTAATCAAGGATACCAATAGTAAAGGACCGAATTTTAAACGTTTGAATTCGTCCACATGTGTTCATACTGTATATAACACTTTTCATTTATATACATACTATTTACCGTGATCAATTCTTCTATAGTTTTAAATTACAGAAATGTTAATTCCTGTAGATACATAATATTTAAAATACTGTGCGCGCCAGATGATGGCTAGCAAAGTATATTCGTTCTAACTCCAAGATGATGCATTGACCAATAGCGATCACCTACCACCGGACGCGTTGTCGTTATTGGCTGAAAAATCGTCTTGGAGTTAAAACGAATACACTTTATCCAGCCATCATCTGACGCGCACACGGTAATCTAAATCTGCTAAAGATTGTAATCGTGAACAATGCATAATATTTTATTGAATAATGCGGTTAATCAAGCGATGCTTAATTACGTTACACTTTATAATTGCTTTATTTTAAAGTTTCATTTTATAGAATTTAATACAACTTATGCGTTCTGGATTTCTGGGGGCGTGGCGCATGCGCAATTTCTGTTGGTAGACTTGGCAGTTCGCTGTTGACCATTGGTGTCAGCTGGTGGTTTCGTCAGATGGTATCGTGAATCCTATAATATCACATCGATCACTGTTCCGAAGAAAACGATTCAAGATGAGCGGAGGAATGCCAGAATTGGGTTCGAAGATTAGTTTAATATCGAAGGCGGACATTCGTTACGAGGGCCGACTTTTTACCGTGGATCCTCAAGAATGCACGATTGCCCTAGCTAATGGTGAGTCTCGAATCAAGATGGACACCGAAATCGGTTTTGCCGCTGTTCCTTTTCCCGGTTATTTCGTTGTAATTCCCATCACTACTAATTCTCGATTATTCTCCCCTTATCGCTTCAAATTCTTTGTTAGCGGAGCGTCATTTTATATTTTATTTGTATATATTTTATTTAATAATGTTTTCGAAACTGTCGGTATTCGATTCGTCCGGTAAAGCTTCGATACAAAACAACCGGGGTCACCCGTCACTTATAACGGGTATTTTGCCAAATATTTTCGGTTTAAATACAGGTTAATGCACACGTTTATCTCTAGTTAATGTATTTCAGACTTCCGCAAGTAGAATAAACTTTTGTTTAACAGTCGCAGAATTACAGGAACTCGTAGAGAAACGCAAAGTAACCGAGTTGGTGTTGCAATATGTGTCACATATAATTTATCTAACTAAATCCTCTCATATTTTTCTGTTATTAAGCTTTCAATAAAATTAATTAAATGAAATTGACGGATTATCTAAACTAAATAATCTGTAGGCCTACCATAACATTTCATTGTCTTAAAGTTTTTCGATTTATCTAAATGTGAGTAAAACAAATTAAATGTAGTACATGAAAAACATATTTAACTAAAATTTCGATATTTCCTGTGATAATAAAGGATGACTATGATTATACAAAGTTAGGTTGCTTCAAAGCCATACCTTACATCCACCATTGTGTGGAATGTTTGTGTTCCATGCTTGTCCTGTTTATGTTCCCTGTCCTTTATTTTTTCATCCATATTACTAAACTGTTATAATGAATCGTTAGATTTGAATTTAATAGCGTTACACATAAGGTTTGAACTTGAACTTCTAGTTTAATACTTATTTTATATTATTATGCTAGATATTATAAATTTCTTTTTTATTTAATATTCTTACATTTTACGGAAATTAATATTGAAATATGAAAACCATTTTTTACAATACCTGTATAATTTTTTTGTGTTACAGTGCGTTCCTTTGGAACTGAGGATAGGGAGACACAACTTCCTGTGGCACCACAGAATCAAGTCTATGAATATATCTTATTCCGTGGTTCGGATATTAAAGATATTCGGGTGGTGAACAATGTTAGTTCTATCCCAAACGATCCAGCCATTGTGCAGGTAATATGTACATACTTTATCAAACATTGAAGTATAGTTTGAAGTCGATATAATTACTACTGTTAAGTGATTGTGGTTATTTATAGATGACGGTACAACCGTCTATGAGCCAGCAGTCGTATCAACCTCAGCCGAGCTATGCTCATCCAATGATGGGCCAGATGGGCCCAATGGGTGGGCAATATGGAGCACCCTATAGCATGACCATGGGCACTATGGGACCGGTATTGGGAATGCCCACTGCTGCTAGAGATCCTCGTGGACCAATAAATAAACAGCCAAGTGAGTTGAGCTTGGGCTCTTCTGAACCCAATGCCATCTCTATCCCAAACTCACTACCAACGGCCAATGTCGACCCATTACCAAAAGACCAATCTCTGGAAGATGGTAAACTGTTTTTGCTATGAACTATCCTTTGCCCAATGGCATGCTTGCTGCTTCTGCTTTGGTAATGCTTGCAAATTTCATTCTATTTAATCGAGTCTTTTTTTTTATTATTTACACATTATTCACGCGTTGTTTCTGATATGCATCAAAAGTTTGCTTATGCTTTCTTTTTCTTAATCTACTAATTTTGTGGTTTACGTTGTGAATTCCAATTTCTTTTTCTAATTGTTTATTGCAATTACTGCTTGTGCTTGAATTCAGCATTGCTTATTTTATCAGACAAGTTCTGAATGCTTTGAGCACTTCTAACTTAGTGTTTATTAATACATTTATGTACATATTTAGAAATATTTGTTTCTTTGTTTTTATACAATTGTTTCGTAAAAACAAGTCTGCTTTCTAACATTAATAAACTATTTATTGTGAATAAATGAGCAGTTTGTAAATATTATATTATGTAATACAATATTAGTCACTTAACATGAAAATAGAATATTTTCTGCTGTTTATTTTTACATTTTTGATCATGCATCGATTTATATTATTTTCTCGTTGAATGTGTAATATAATGATGTTGATTATTTTCAATAACTTTCGTTTTGCTGGAAATTTCTGCATGAAAGTTTGCTTTACTTCTTTCTTTCATTTTCATTGACTTTGTTTTATATTTGCTTTTCAAATTTGAATAGCAATACAAATATTATGCACACACACCAGCAAGTAACATAATAGCAAGAACAGTTGAAATTTCTCGTAGGATAATCTCATATGTTCTATTCTAAAACTTTTTCTTTTCGACATAGTTCTTTTTGAATCTAGTTCACGTAGAGCTACAAATGCAAATGAAATGTTGGACATCTCTATTCATATACCATACATTAGTTTGCATATTTAGAATAAGCGTTTCAATAATTACGATTGTTACACAAAACATGAATATGATCTGTTCATATTATTATCATAGGTGTATTAGATCTTATCAGTGGAGGTTCAAGATCAACGACTCCAACTTCATCCTTGCTGACAAGGAAAAGTCCTACATTGGATCAGGGTGTTCGGGTAAGCAATCAGCAACAGCAACAGCAGCAACAAAGTGGCACTATTGGGAAGCTTGGTGATAAGACGAATATGAGAACCCTTCAACCTGCCCGACGTGATCATGATAGGTAATTCTATTTTGTGTGAAAAATAAGTTGTTAGCAGAGGTGTGCAAGAACTTCGGGGTCGAGTTCTTGAATATTTCGGAATTTCCGGGGATTTTCGGGATTGTCCAGAATTTTCGAGATTATTCTCAGGAATTTCGATATATTCGAGAATCCGATTCGTCTCGACCCCATGCATTTCCGATCCGTCTCGACCATCAGGTACTCAACATTTTTGAGTTCTTGCACACCGCTGGTTATTAGTGTTTACATAGAATTTGTTTGTCTCTATCATCTGTAGTACTTCTATAGGGTTTTATGAATTGTGTTTCGACTTACAGCCATGCTGGTAACAAGGCGGGAGGCGCTGTGTCGCAGTATAACGACGGCAAGCGTGACCCAATGAAGCAGGATGGGCAGATGCAAGGTCAAGGTGGCTACGCGCAAGGTGGACGAGGGAACCGCGGTGTTTGGATGAACCGTGGAAACATGAGGGGCCGAGGAAGAGGTCGCGGAGGCTTTAGGAATCAACCTGGTAATGCTGGTGCCAAACCGAAGAATACCCTGAAATTTGACAACGACTACGACTTCGAACAAGCCAATACCGAGTTCGAGGAGTTGAGGTAAACGTGTTTTCCACGCTTAATCTGTGTTATGTAGCATGGTTTAGTGCCGGATTCATTTCAAGTACAATTTGAAATGTGCAAAGTGGATACCATGCAAGATTAAAGTTTATGCGTTTTTTAAAGTAGTGTATAAATGTAATTTATACATTGCTTACGCGACGCAGCAACAAATTATTTTCCTATCTCAGTGTGATAAACGTTGATATATTTCCAGGAAATATTCAGAGTTGATGTGTGATTGATTTCAGATCTCAGTTGGCGAAAACAAAGATCGATTCTGGGGCTGATAATGAGAAAAAAGATGATAGCGGCAATGAAACCGGAGCTGGCGAAGGAGAACCTGAGGAGGAGCCGGAGATTGTCCATTATGATAAGTCAAAATCTTTCTTCGATAATATCAGCTGCGAGGCTGTCGAGAGGAGTAAGGGGTGAGTGTATAATAATGCTTTGAAAAGCATAATCATAATGTTTTTAACACGTTACCTACCGGCGATTATTCAACGCCTTTTAAATTCTGTGATTCATAGCTGAGGATTTATTTTAGTACTCACAGTAACATGGTTATTCAGGAATCTATTAATAGGTTTCTGGTAGGTAAAGTGTTAATACTGAAGTAATTCGTTAATTCGTGTAGATGTGTGTGAATTAGTAAATTGGAAATATTAGGCGTACCTAGGATAATTAAAAAGTTCGAAGCAACCGAAAGAGTCGTTGATATAAATTTCATTTTGTATGTTCGAAGAAAAAACAATTTCGCGTAACGTGAACATATCTTGTTCTTGTTCGATCGTTTACACAACAGGTATACAATTTGTGAATTTTGTTAAATTATAAGAGAAAATTAGCACAGGAGTTTGCTAATCGAAGACTTGTTATTGTGGAGGTAAAGGGAACTGAAAAGTAGCACGACACGGTACTCGCAGAATTGAAAGAAAGAAAGGAAGAATGCTTGTGAATCGTGTGCATATGCAGCTTGTAAATCACGTTATGTATACTTTTGAAATGTTACAGTGGGTTCCAACGTACAGACTGGAGGACAGAGCGGAAATTGAACTCTGAAACGTTCGGTGTGGCGTCAACGAGACGCGGTAGTTTCCGTGGACGCGGTTTTTATAATCGTGGGATGGGAGGCATGTATCGAGGTGCTGGTGGTGCTGGTGGGGGTGGTTACCGTGGCGGTTACAGAGGCCCCAGAGGTGGTAACCGTAAACCAGCGAACCAACAGCAACAGAACAATCCCGGCAGTCAAAACCAACGCACGACCAACGAACAATCCGCTCCTCAGTCGCAGCAGAACAGTCGCGTTGTGTCCTTTTGAATGAGCAAACACGCCACACTATGTATAAGTATTCACTCTAGATTAAGATTTTTACAATACGCTCTGCCCTTACGGACTGATTTGAATTCGACTTCACGGAGGATTCAATGATTCACAGATACAATAGAAGAAAAAAAGGAAAAAAACAAACGACGGTTGAGTGTGGGCGGGGAATGGTAGGGGTAAGAAAATAAGAAGGGTGAATAAGAAAGTTCTCTGAGAGAACTTTATCGAGTATCATTTTTTTTTGTATCGCCGCGCTGGAGTTACACTGATAGGGAATTAAACGGATGCTCGGGGCGGAGTCCTGCGTTTGAAATTTCTCGACAAATAAATAATGAACTTTATTGTTATATAGGTAGTTAATTTCGAAAACTCGATATTCAGAGCCATTATGTCCTACGAGTTAAGAAATCGTCGAACGCTTGATAAATGTGTAACAAGTACAGTAACACACGTCGGGCGGTAGAAATGTTCGCGAAACAATAACCCATAAGAAGCGATTGTTTTTTGCGGCATCCTCAGTTAAGGCTCGTCTCGAGCCCACACACACACACTATTATTCGGGACACGAGAAGTATGCAAACTACGATCACGAGAGAGAAAAACGCTATGAATCTCAACGGGAATTTCCATTTTTTCTTTCTTGAATGCGACACTGCAACGCGACAGATGCATGTAGTGAACTGTGAGAAAAGAGAGTGCTCGAAACGGTTTCCAAGGGAGTATGGTGGCTGAACGAATGAAAAACTTGACTAAGTTACTATTACACCACCGTGGATTGCAGCTCTTCGCGATTGAACGGAATAGACATTAGCGTGGGTTTTCAGAAAAGAAAAGGAAGAAAGTGGAACATGCGTTCAATCGCAGAGTAGAAAGTAGGACAATACATTATAGTTATTTCGATCAGTCAGAACTTTATTTATTTAAGATGATGACCGACGTATGCGAGTTAAGGTGAGATCATTATCTTGCCCGTACATTTTACACAGCGGGTTTTGATTTTCGAACAAGCGAACCTACGGTTTCGATTGTGCCGCGTCGAGGAACCGTGAGCGAAACAAAAGGGAGAAAGAAAAATATGATTGATTTTGTATGGTTGATACGTAGGGGGTAGGCACGCGCGCGAGGCTTAATCCGTACGTCGATTAATTGACTATTAGGTTTTTTTTTGAAACATTGAACAAGTGGTACGTTAGTGTTTAAGTGAAAATGTGAGCTAGAGCGCGCGCGGATGCCTTCTTGTAGAATTCGACTGCGTTAGGTAGCTTCGAGAATCCTTCGAAGATATCGTTTTGATGTACGAGGACGCTGCGTGTAGCTCGCAGACTGCGTTTTGTGAGAGTAAGACTCTAAAAAGAAACAAAAACAAAACAAGAATGAAGCATGATAATGTCCTTAAACGTATAAGACGCGAGAAACAAAAAAAGAAAGGCAGAATAGGTATATTATTTGCGACTGTTATTTTCTTATGGCTCGCAAGGAGTCCCAAGCGTATACAGATATATACATACATAACAATGAGATTTAGTTACATGTAAGTCGAAGAGGAACCTCCATAAGCTATCAGTAAAAGTTGCAAGGTAAAGTTACAAAAACAAAAAAAAAAAATAAAAGAATACACGCGTAATAATGAGTAATGATAAGTAAAAATAGGAACAAGGAATATATGGGGGATAAGAAACAAAAAAAGAAGAAAATATAACTTTTAAGTTTTATGCATTGCGTGTGTAAAGAATGCACGGTGTATGCGGTTTTCCGATGATAAGTTTTTGTTTTGTACAGCGGATATTGTGATTCCCAATGCTGAAATAATACTGAGATAATAAAAAGGAAAGGAACGTTTAATGTACTCTTTAAGCTCACTGATTCACCTCGAGAGAAAGCGGCAGAGAGATTCGGTTCGAAAGTATTTGTCAATTTATCGTAGCTCATTTTTTTTTGTTTGGCCATGTGGAAAAAATTGTTCGGCATAAACAATTGTAAATTGGCAGTACGCATTAACAAACAAAACGAGAAACAGATGTTTCAAATAAAAGAGATACGATCATATGCAGTGAACGTACACCATTGTTCTTAATCTTACATTAAATACGAATGATTTATGTACAAAGTGCGATGCGTATAAATACTTGATACTGTATCAATCGCTCCGGATATCTCGAGCGATTCACCTTAACACTTTGCCTTACGCTAGCTCCCTGATTGTTGCTACCAGGTTCATGCGGCAGGACTCGATGCGGTTGTTGCTTCCCAGTTTCGTCGTTGCGAAAAGGGGATCGCATCGAGTCTTGGTCGTCCGCGATGCCTCCGGGTAGCCGAATGCAGGATCGTTTCCGGTTCGTGTCGGCGACAATTTCTCAAAAAAATTGCCAGCTGTCTCGCGAGAGACTGTTGCAGAGAGATTCGAGGATCTTCGACGAGACACTCTTGTTCCCGTGGTCGTCTCGTCAAGCGCAACTCATCAGACCTGTTCGCGTGTTGTCGCAGACCTCTCTTATCGGACGACCTCTGGTCAACGGTTTCGTTTCGACGAGCGTGAAGTTATTCTTGTACATGCGACGCAAAGTGCGAGGATTCGGTACGTAGACCTCGTACGGGCTGCGACCGTTATCCACCACCCAAATGCTACCGGACTCTCCGACCCTGAGTATCGACATCAGTCCTTGGGCCACCACGTACGGCCTGCAACGGATAGTAAACAGTTAGGCGAAAGAGAACGGGGACAACTCTCTCGGTTCGACAAGAAGAGGCGCCTCACGTTTGTATCGACAACTGCTCCAGGTTCTTCACGAAGTCCGCCTTCATCACTCTAGAGAGCAATTTGTTAGGACTGTCCACCGTCAACGCTGTCTCTGTCAATCCGGGGCACAGTGTTATCACTCGGATACCGGTCGTTTCGTATTGATAAGTGTTCTGAAACGGATCCATTTTTGTTTGCGAATCGAGGCAGACTTGGATAGGTTTATGTAATTTTTATGCCAGAAAATATTCGAGCGAAGAAGAAAGCGAACGTTATCATTACAGCTAGATTATGGATTTTTAAAATCCATAAAAGACACGTTTCTAAATTCTTTTAACGTTTTTACAACTTTGTATTCTTCCTAGTCATTTTCTGTCGTGAGCGTATAATATCCACAGTCTAATTATAAGTTTTCTTATATTTGACATGTGTTCATTAACGATAATGTCAATATAGTGATATACAATCGTTATATATATCATCGAGGATATTAAATTGTATAACATTATAATTAAATAATTGTCTTACCGCAAGAGACTGCGAGAGACCGATAATGGCGTGCTTCGTGGCGGTATAAACCGGAAGTTGTGCTGTGCTCTTGATGTCTATGTGCTGACTGACGTTCACCAAAGTTCCGCCATGACCGACTTTGTCTCTGTTCATGTATTTCACAGACAGCATCGCGGTGGAGATCATTCCTCCCTGAAACATGGATGGTAAACACGCGTCAGGCGCAATAAATAATAAAAAGCGAAGAAAAACTCTTTTCTCTTACTCACAATATTCACTGCTATCTCCCGCTCCCATCTTCTCTCGTCCAAGATACCGGCATTGTTCACGACGATATCGATGTCGTTCATTAGTCTTACTGTTTCTTCAAAAGCCTCTGTAATTGTCAAATTTATTTGTTCACAGATTTGGCAAAAATAGACGCACGCAAATAATTAAAAGAAAATTAAACTTAACATTGTAAGTATCTAAAGGATTCAACTATCCGAGCTCATTAAACAATTGAAAATACTGAATATAAATGAATAACGATACAAGATCAGAAGAAAATAATTTGGAAAACCTGAGGCTCTGAGCATCCGAAGGATTTTATTATCAAAAGTCTTAACAAATTGTAAGAACAATGAAATAAAAGTTAATGGGAAACAAAAAAGGTTCAGATTCAGAAATAGAGCAGATCGTAAAAGTTTCGTCGTCACAAATTGTTCGAGTCATCAAAATATTTATGTTTTCATTTCACCAAGGCTCAGACGGCCGCGGTATCATTATCATTATCTGTTACGTGACTGCGTTGGTGTTTCAGGAATTCGTTAACGCGTAATCAAGTGTTATTAGTCTTATTACTCCTTGCGATAGATATCGCGGTCTAAACGCGCTCATTATGTTCGTTACTTACCAGCCATTCGCGCGTAATTGGAGACATCGACGTGAATAAACTGAACTTTCTTCTCGCCGCAGGACTTTTCAACGCTCGTTTCAATCCTTTTCCCAGCTTCCGCGTCGATGTCGAATATCGTTATCCTCTGAAAACATTAAAAAATGAATTATTTCTTGGGATAAAAATTACCTTGACGATAAAATGCTTCTTGTCGCTTACATTTGCACCGTGTTTCAAAAAATGATTGAGAAACGCGAGTCCCAAGCCGGCAGCTCCGCCAGTGATTAGGACATTTTTACCGGAAACGATTCCGTTGATCGCCTCGATTTCTTTCGCCTTCTCGGACGCGGATGACCGCCTGCGTCTATGACTAACGTTGACTACGGTCTCTGAAAAATCCATGGGAGTTTAGTATATTCTTATGTATGTTCTCGCAGCAGATTGCAAATAATCAGTAAGCTTAAACGAGATTAACGAAAGTGTTTGCTCTCGAAATCAATGAACACGTTCTCAAGTGTCATTGACAAAACGTGAATGCGATAATGGAGCTAAATGTACGAGTGTCATTCGCGATTGGAAAAAGAAAAAAAGCTGCGAAACGATAAGATAGCTACAAATAAGGTAAAAACGGCAATCTAGAAGACGAATCGAGTCGTTACTGACCCGGCTCTCGAAGACTGAACGTTCTCGAGAGTTTCAGAGTAGCAAAGTATCAATTTTTCAATTTCATATTTCAGACTTCCGTAAAATGTCCTCGGAGCAAGACAGAAGTAGGAGAGTGTTTCTCAAGAAGCACATTCATTTCATTCTTTCGCATCAAGTCTTCCCGCACCGTTTGATTCAAAGGCACGATGAAACGTACCCATTTCTACGAAGCGTTTCGCACAAAGCCAGAAACGGAAGCAAGGAGGAGAGCTTCTGTCGAGGAACGAGAACTCGCAGGAGGGCGGCCGTTTCCTGGTAAACTGAAGTGTGGCCAGTCTTCGTCGGTGGTATTTATACGCGAACGAAGCTGTCGCATCGCGATTAGCGCGGGAAAGATGATACGGATGCGGCGCGTCTTGGATTTTTATCAAACGGGAGCTTCGTGGACGCTGAGGGAGGGCGATCGAGCACTGTGTTGTTCTTTTCCCCTCGATCGGCCTCGGCTAGACCCGTCTCGAACTCGATAACGTCTTAATTAACCCTTTCCGCTCGGACTAATTAATTCAGTAGCGTTTGCTGCGCGATTTCTGCGCTCGATACCGGCCGAGGATTTTGCGCGCGTTGCCGCGTTGCTCGAGTCTCAGTCGAAAGGGTGAAATTCGAGAGACTGTGTCTTATTCACTAATTTATTCAAACATTGTAATTTATTCAAACTCTGATAGTTACTTGTCGACTTTCAGGAACTGATGCCGTTCTTTACCATTATACTGCGGATCTTCATGCCAAATAAAAAGTAAGCAACAGAAGCCAAGTAACAAGATCTTTATTTCTTTACTAATTTTAGCAAGTTGAATTCATTCCTGTCACAAATGCATGAAATCCGCAGTCTATTTATTATACAACAGGCTTCCGTATGGTGCGATCATAAAACTGTTTACAACCGCGGTTAACATTCTCAATTACTGTTCTACATCGAAATGAAGCTTGAGAATCGATTAAAAAATAATCCCGAAAGTAATAATTTGATTACGGTGCTGAGTGTTTTGTTAGTCTCAAAATTGCCATTGGTTCAGCTCTTTAAGAAATACTCATTGTCAGCTGCGAATGACAAACGTTCGGACTATGTCAAGTGGCCGCCGATAATATAAGCAATGCGTTAATAGAAGATGTAATACCATTGTTTTTACTGAATACTGTGACTAGACCGCGGGTCTTTATATAAAACAAAAATGACCTCTATCTGTTGCCAATAGACTACCGACCTTTACGTAAAACAACAATACTCTGCACCAAAGAATAAATAGAAATTCACTTCCACAGTTAACGGTCTTGATAAGAATAACAGCGATCTTTAATTTCCGTGTACCGTTTCAATTTATATAACTGCATAAAATCCGGAGTTTCGTTGCAAGAAACAATAATGATTCGGGTGAATAGAATTCAGATAACGAAGGCTTATTATCTTTGCGAAGATCTAAAAGATAGTTTTCCGTTTTAAATGATCGAGGCTGTGACCGAGGAATTGATCGATGGCGAAAACGGTGGAGGCAGGTCAGAAAGATCTTTCCGCGAAATGATACGATCCCAACATTCGATTAAATCATCGCGTTGATTGACGTCCGCCGGAAACGGTGGCACTGTTGCGTTTGACAGTGCACGGCCGTCCGATAAAAATGCAGTCGGTCGAATTCTCACTCACGATTGCACTGCGTACATACGTGTGTGCTTCGGCGATTCGCGCACGTAAACGCGTTAACGGGAAACGTGGATCAAGGGGATGTCCACTTTCCTTGACTCAACCGCTTTGAACTCTGTCGACGCGGAACTGCGCAAAGAAACTGTAACGCGTCATTGATCGAAGATAACGGGACTCAACTCTTTCCTAGCAATTTCTAACGATTTCGTTCTCTGGCCGATGATGCCGAGACAATTCCCGGAGAGCGTTCGTTGCAATACTGAAACGATAACTTGTCCGGCTAAAAATTCTGGTTATAAATCAGTTTCCTCGCCGAGGCTGAAGAAAAATTGCTTTGCACGATCTGGTTCTTCGAGATTAGGATTTTCACGTTACTGATTGCGTAAGGACTATGTCGTTCCTATACAAATGGGAAAGTTACATCGTTTAACCCCTTGCACTCGGAGCTATTTCAACATTTCCATTGCATAAGATCTTTTTGATTTCATGCATGTGTAAATGCGCATTCGTAATGTACCAATTTTTCGGTGAAATTTTAAAGTCACCAGAGACACCTTACAGTATTTCACTTCAGTGTGCACGGTGTCTTAAGTTTTTGTACGTAAAGGGGTTGAATGTAAGCAAGAGATTGTTTTAAATTATCATATGATTTTTAGTGGCGCAAAAATTCAATATATTTATTTCATTTTGCACAATCGATTATAAAATTCTTGGCTAAGAGTGCCCTCTATTTAGTCACGGTTACATATATAATAATATATTTGCAATGAATCACTTGCAGTCTCAGCTTTACGAATTTATAGTTAAATCAAATTATCTCCGGACAGTAACGCTCAAGTGGAATACATTTCCCAATTTGACAGGGGTTGTTTTGTTATTTGCGGTTTCCGTTGTAAGTTAGAAGCGCATTTTATATTCAAATAGAAATAGTGCAGCGTCGAGCGAGCACTTTCTCGGCGACTTCAGTATTATTGCAGTTTTAACCTTTTTATCTAGGTAGCCATTTACCTCTTTGAATAAATAATCTGAGAAAAACATAAATTGCTAGGAGTCGTGTGGCACACGGGGACGATAAAGAGTCGACGTACGCGCAGCTCGTGCTCCGCGTCCGCTTATCGAGGAAAAATTGCATTTAATGTCAGCCACGCCGTGCACTATAAATCAAAGGGAAACCACGCGTTTCAACGACTATATCGAACCGGTGCGAATCGGTTCGCGACGAACTTTACTCCTCGTTCGACCGGCGTTTGTACTAGAGCCGGGGGAAACGCTGCTTTCGTTTTCATTGTTTTGTCTTGATTAGCACATTGTTGCAGACCGTATGAGTACAGATGATAATCGCCATCAATCATTGTCCGCTTACACAGAACTTCGCAAAAATCCGCTTTCCAGGAGTACTGTCAAAGATTTAAAAATTCAATAATACATGTTCTCCGACAAAATGGTTGTGCAGGTAAACCTGTGAAACGTGCAAGTTCTTGCTAATTAAACCGGACTTAAATTAGCGAGGGGCTTGTCTTAGTGTTTTTAGAACACTATATCGGACATAGAAAGGGGGAGACAATTGGAGCAATTGTTTAAAGCGCCGCTCGCTGAACGCTATCAGCCAGCCTTCCGTCTTCTTTGAGACAGCTATTTTAGTGAACGCCGGTGATTGTTTACAATTTACTTGTACTTTCGTAAATAAGAGGATCGAAATTTGAAATTTTATATTAATTGCTACGATAATTGCTGGAAGATACTACCAATCCGTATCACCTTCCGAAGACACAATATTTGTCCTCTGGAATCGGACAAACCGGGCAAGACGCGATTATAGTTACATCCCGCGAGACAAAACAATTGATAAACATGTCGCGCGAACGGGAACCGGAAGTATCGAACGTCTATTGCGACAGATACGAGCCGGACTGACAATTCGCTCTTTCTCGAATAATTTTAAGAATTTCTGCTACATGTGCACAAAATCCGCAAAGTAATATTATTATTCTGATCTTAACTGGTATAACATGACGTAATGATTTATTATATTTATTTTACAGTAATCCTCGAAGAGGATGGGAGAAAATGAATAGAAAGATGAGTGACAAATGAGTAGTCTGCGATTTTCTACGCGTCTCTGAATGATAATATTTTTTTTTCCTTCGTTCACTCTCAATTCCCAACGACCTCTTCATAGATGCTAAACGGGATGTTACCGGGTTATCATTCGTCCGAGCTGATTATGAAGTTTTGTGCACACAGCTTGTCGATTCGCGGGCGACCTATCGTTGCACGTATGTACGTAACGCTACGCCATAGATCTAAAACCTAAAAAATTGAGAAACTTTTCAACTCTAACGCTGTTTTTTTCATCGTTGTTTTAGCCACTCGATGAAAGATACGAATTAAAGTTCAAGTTTTTTTTAGAGTAGTCGAACCTTCGGTGGTCCCTGATATCGTGGCGGTTGGGGTCCAACAGAAATTATGTGACCCCACGATGATTTCGCTTCGTGGTGTCTTCGTTTTCGATAAGAGAATGCTTTAGAAAAACGTTTATTCTGTTGAATTTCGCTCGAAACAGTTCCCTCTGTTTTACACTAAATCTGTTTTAATGACTGAAATGAATAGGTCGAATACAAAACTGGAAAAACACTAGATGAATTTTCCCCTAAAATTTAAATTAAAATTATTTTAAGAATATTGTATTATTCCGGAGTTTTTAAGATTACTACGAAAAAACGCATTAAAACCTTCAGTTAGGACAATTTTTATTTTGCATAAAGATGAGTCTGTGCATCCTGCGAACGCCAGAATTACAGATACTTATTTAATTAAAGTGCAAATGACGTTGATTAATCTTTATTGTAGTTTTGGTTTATCCGTGTTTGGTATATTTTCAAGAATACACAAAACTCTACGTACTAATAAAGAAATTGACGAACTTATATAATGAATTGAACGTAAATAAAGCGTAGAGAAGTGGCTTAAGTATAAAGAGTTAAATTGTCTATTATCGTTTTCATCGAAGTGGATTTTACATTAAAATCGTAAATATCACGAATTTATAGAATCACAATGGATCACGAATTATAATAATAATACTTGTATTTACAAGAATGTTACAACAGAATCGTCTGTAATTTGTTTAATTTTCTTCTGCCGAGTATTCGTCCGGCTTCTGTGGCAGACTGTCGGACAATTGAATTTCGTAGACTGGTTTTCTATCCTCGCTGATCCAAATGCTTCCGTTTTGGGCACACCTGATCGCGTAAATCAGTCCGTGGGCGACACTGTCCACTCTGACAATTAAATTTCACAGGTTAAAAACGGTATTGGCAAATACTGTATTTCAGGATTAACAAATACAACACAAGCAAAAGAACAATAAGCCAAAAAAACATAGGCAGAATATTAGACTTACTTATGAAAAAAAATTGAAAACAATTGTTAGTTCTGTACCTTTACGTAATGTTAGCAAGGAACTTACTTCTGAGACTGATACCTGTATCCTTCCGGGAGGTCGTTTGAGGATTGCGTGAGTTCACGACACAGGACTATTATCCTTACTCCCGTCCTTTGGTAGTGATAAGGTTGCTATCAGAGAAATACGTATAATTGTTATCATCTATATTACTATATTTTTATTATCTATAATTTTATTATCTATTCAAAGATTATTTACATTTATTATTTATTTTATCTATTCAAAGAAACGTTTATAAACCAATATGTAGACTTATCGTTTACAGGTCTTTTCAAATATTAACTAGAAGTATACAGAATATAAAAAGTTTCTTTCCCGTTGTTTTTCTGGACTAGAAAACGTGAGATTGCATTTGCCTGTTCCCCTTTTAGCTTATTTGGCTCGTGGATGGTACTGCACCAAAGAAGTTTGGGCATCGTCAAGAGCTCTTGACTGACTCGAACACATTGAAAATTCCAGAAAACTGGGCCGTGTTTCGAAGGAATAATTAAACTTACTGCGAAAGAACGACTGAAGCTGACCACCGCGTGCTTCGTTGCAGAATATACTGGAAGCTGTGATAACGAGTGCAGACCAGCCACAGACGAAATGTTCACGATAACGCCTCCTTTGCCGCCGGCGTCCTTTTGCATTTGTTGTATTCCCAGAAGCGTACCGCGTATCACAGATGTCTACGTGAATTGACCTCGTTTTAATAAATCGCAGTGACGTATCGTCGACGTACAATCTATTGAAAATGTTTTCCCATCACTATACGAGCGTTACACGTGTTCACGAATTCATGAAAATTTACCAAACTGCGTGTAACCTTCGCGTTTAAAAATTGTCTTCTTCGCCTTGAAGCGTAGCATGCAAAATGTTCCTAAATTGATTATCCACGTTTTGGTGTGTAATATTTGAATGCATTATTTTTATTTTATCGAAAGATATTGACGTTCAATCAGTTTATCAAGAGATAGATAATAATCAGTTCGAGTTTCAAAAATAGAGTCTGCATTTCTTATCAAATATCAACCGAAGGTTTTTCAACGTACAAAACACAAAAAAAATAATTAAAGATTTGGTTATCGTGTTATTATTGTCTATATCAGTGCTTCCCAACCTGTAGGTCACGACCCCATTGGGTGTCGCGAAGTGTTTTCTAGGCGGTCGCCGCGGTTATTTTTAGTTGATGATTTTTAGGACTTATTTCTTATAATATGACTTTTTAAATTAAATTAAATATGAATAATATTGTAATAAAATATTATTAAGTTGGGATTACATTCTGAAATACCTATTTTTAATGTGTTTTTTATAGTATATTAAATTTACCTTATCTTTGGAGGGAGGGTAACGGCGCAGATGATTTGAATATTATAAAAGGGGGTCGCGACTCAAAAAAGGTTGGGGAACACCGGTCTATATTGTAATTACAACTTGCTAATTAATATAACGAATTCGTTGAATTTAAATGATGAATTGCACAAAAATCATTTGCTGCTCTTTGTGTGTCACTCAAAGTAGCGGCTGTCACTATGTTTAACACAGAGTGCATGCCAAAGCTTGTATATATTACTGATAACCGCTACATGTATAATAGAATTCCCAAGATAGCGGAGAGCCAGAGGAATTTTAATATAGTGACACAATCATCCAGAGAATCGTTCTCTCCCTTACCACGTTTACGTCGATGGCTTTCGAGAAGTCACTCTCGTTAATAACGCCGATATTGTTTACTAGAATCTCCAGTCCGCCGAGCGTTGTCACGGCTCTCTTGAACGCGTCTGTGACAGAAGCAAGTTATTTGTTAATGACGGTCCCTAAAATATCGCACTTTCGAAGTGGGAAAAATTTCGTTTATAGAATTTTTGTTGCTATATTTCCAATTCCGTTTGAAAGACAAATTACGCTGATTTATTAATGGCTTTAGTAGCGATTAAACAGCTTTATCCATAATTACCGTCGAATTCGGAGTTGTTTGTTACGTCGCAATGGAAGAAAACAGCTCGATTACGTCCGAATTCAGCATTCAGCGAATCCATCGCGTGCATCCCGGCCGATTCACGAATATCGATCAACGCGACCGCCTGAAACCCCATTCCCGTGAATAATAACAAATTGATTTTAGACAAAACATGATTCGTTTTGCAGAATTATTAAATTCGATGTTACTCACGGCGACGCCATTTCGCAGCAATTCTCTGCTAATAGTCAGACCTAGATCACTCGCAGCTCCTGTCACGATCGCTCTTTTCTCCTTGATCTGCATGTTTCCGCTTGCAATTTCCCTTTTTTACTCCGAAATCTACGAAATGGGCAATTGTTTGCATTGATCCCTCAAACATCTCTCAGAAGACGTAAATTTGACGATTACGGAAAGAAAGATCAAAGTAATGAATCCACAAATTCAAGTTAATAAGAAGATATTTCAACCTCGGATTCATCTAAATTTCGATGTGACTCGCACATTTTTACAGCAAATGCAAACTACGTCACTACTACTACTGGATAAAAATGGCGACGTCCGAAATGGTACTCTATTCTCATCGAGAGTTATTTCATTATGAATTCCTCGAAATTTCACTTTATTTGCCATACAATATTTACAGTACACTCTTACCTTTACAAAAATGACGTTCACGCAATAATACGTAGTAAATTGTACTTGGTAGAATCTACTATCCTCGAGTCGCCTCTGAGGCCAGCTTCAAAGGACATCTGGTACCCAAAAGAATCGGCAAGGATCGAGATTCACAGATTAACAGATTCGGTTTAGGAATTTGAATTTTGGCGTGCTGTAGAGAGTAAAACTTCAGCGGAATTGTCAGCGAATTGCGCTGCCGTCTCGTTCGTCACTGATGGCTCCTCCTACCCGAGTCTGTTCTGTCAGTTGATATGGCGGAACTGCTCGTTTTCGTATCACGATCTTCGACCTCTCATTCGCCATGACATCCCGGATTCGCGGAGAACGGATTTCTATCTTCAACGATCTCCCATTTCAACACAACTCGCCTCTTGAACTCTACGAGCGGATTTGACGTTCGCGCTAAAACGGAAAGGCGGAGAACGATCCTCTACCGCCATCTTTTCGATTTCAGACAATTAAAGTCCGTCGGAATTTATGTAGTATCGGTAGTACCTTATATTTCAGTTTCGATATTACCATTCATTATTGTTCAAGTGGAGGAGAAAAATGCGCAGACTTTTACTTTGTATAAAATGGTACAAAAAATTGAAAGTGAATTATGATAATGTGAGGTTCACTGTGTTATGAATTTAACTTTGCAACCTGACTGCAAAGTACAAACTTTTAGGTGCTATGAAATATAAAACTGTACTGTGCGTTGTTGGATAAACGCGGTGCGCACACGGAAATGTTACAGTTGTGAAAAAATTATTTATTAGAAAATTTTAAAATATATATTCCAAAGTTCCATCGACGTTTTGCAATCACAATTTCTCAGTCTTTGGAATAACGAAGATCTATTTTTACAAATCAAGTTCTATCTTTTTGTGTGGAGGGAATTCGACAGCGTATGGTGCTTGTCCTACAATGCTGACCCACACAGATCCGTTCTTGCCCTTTTGAACGAGTGAAACCATTGTTTTCGCCACAATTTCGGGTCTGCGAATACGAACAAAAATTATAAGTAAACATTCGCATCATTATATCACAAGTATTTTATGTGTTGACTGCTGAATTGTGTTCGTGTCTGTCAGACATGGAAGACGAAATTACTTATCCAGATGAAAAAATTAATTTTGGAATAGAAAATATTTTCAATTTCTATTTCATAGGAGAAATTACATTGACTTTATGGAACTTTTAAAACTTCTGTCAATAAATGTCACAATAAAAATTTGTTTTACAGTCTGTTCAGAAAATACCAACGTGGCAGCCAACGGATTAAATTGATTCAAATGAAATGAACTGACTCGAGGCAAGGCGCGGAATCAATAAACTCCTTGTACTTCTTTGGGTCGGTAAAGTCTAACATAGTCGACGGAAGGCTATCGAGCAAGTTGGTTTTCGTGAGACCAGGGCACATTATGAGAACGCGGACGCCGGTTAGCTCGTACCATTCCTGAAACAATGAAATTTTCATGAAGGTCGAAATGAATTCTGCTTCTATTGCCATGAGAAACATGCAGAGTCATTTGTTAGCAGCAACAAATGAATTTTAAATCTAAGAACTGATAATGATCAGTGAACTAAAGTTTGAATGTTTGAACTTAGATATTTGTTATTCTACATGCAAATTTCAAACGATAATCTCGGAATAACAGTTCATGTTGTATTTTATTTGTGATCTTATCATATTTCTGCACATACCTCTCATAAAGTGTTTTTTAAGTTTTATGTATAACATAATACCCTTCCTTTGAAGAGAAACTATAATGATAATGAAGTGTTAGTGGATGTTTGCGCGAGGCATTTAATTTTTATCGAATCGGTAACGGGGGTTTTGTTAAATATTATGATGTTTAATTAATTTACCACAAGACAACGACTGAATGCAAGCACTTGATGCTTGCTCGCACAGTAAACTGGCGACACGGGTTGGATGCCGAGGGCTACGGTAGACGCAACGTTTACGAGAGTACCACCCTTGCCACCTTTGTCTTTGCGCATGTGTTCCATGGCAAGGAAAGATCCTTGGATCACACCACCCTGAAATCCAAATTGAATGATCATACGATTTCTTTCAATGGAAATTTTCAATGGAAACTTCTATAAGTAAGTCATATTTTGAAGTAACTTGTAAGAATTACAATGCAAAGATTGGTACTGTTAAGCAGTAAGGTAAGTTGAACTGTGTTCGATCATTTTTACATTTTTGTTACTGCATTTTGTGCAACATGTTAAATACGGGCGTAATTCTAATTATATATATATATATATTCATGAGTATATTTCACTCACAATGTTCACGTCAATGGTCAACTTCCAGTTCTTGTCATTTAATACACCGGCGTTGTTGATAACAATGTCGATAACGCCCATGGTCTTTGCAACCTTCTCAAAAGTTTCTGTGAAAAAACAATTTTTGATAACGTTCACTTATGCTAATATATTATTCCATAATTTGTTTAATCTTTCTTATCTTATCTGTGCAAACTGTTATTTTGGTTCTGCGCTATAAAAATATGAAAACTATCTTAAAACCCGAACTCTGTCTGAAGATAAGATTTCGTACCTCAAAAAATTATATGCATATGAATTTAAAAAGTTGAAGGAGGTACCTTCAAATTGTTTAACATTTGTCACGTCACACGGGAAGAACAGTGCCTTTCCTTTTCCAAATTCCTTTTCCAAATTAGCTACGGTTGTGGTACCGGCAGATGTGGGCAGATCGATGATGGAAACAATCTGAAAAAATGTAATTTACAATTGATTATAAATCCATGCTAATCACTTTTCCTACTTGTTTTATAGCTCTGCACGCGAAAGAAAGTTTCACTCCTTGCATTGATCAAATAAATAATTTGGATTTCAATCTACTTTTCAGGATTATCGATATAAAAGTTGTAAAATTCTGTAAAAACATTACCTTGGCCCCATTTTGCAACATGTATTGTGCGTAGGTAAGGCCAAGACCTCTGGCTGCTCCGGTGATCAAAATGTTCATGTTCTTAATGTGGTCCATGGTCTGAAGTAAATTAAAAATGAAACGTTAAGAATACACAATATAATGTGCAGTGCTTATATATTCTCGAGACTAAAAATGATTTGCACAGAAAATGCAAATATAAGCGTAAAACATTCACAACCATTGTAAAAAATGAATGATTCATGCTGCTGGCACAATAATATTTTTCATGCGAAAAGGAAAAAATTGGTAACTGTATTTTTAAGCAGTAATATTTCTAGACCTCGAGTGATTCATCTACTTTTCACAAAAATGATTCTTCGGCTCCCAAAATATTAAGTTAAATCCAATTATAATTCGAAACGAAAGTTATCGAATTTAAGGAGAATTACTTAAATTTAATATGAGTAGCTGAATTTTGAAAGAGTTGCTGAATTCTTAATCGGTTCTTTCAATTTACATTTTTAATCCTTCCGAAAGTCACTCGCTTGTTCCCGAAGTGTTCCAAAATTAAAAATAAAATATTTTTGGAAACGATTCCGATCAATGAATTAACTTAGACACAGAATAAAATAAAATGATAGTCACCGATTAGAGGAGTTGTCCTGACGGTCTTCAGAAAGTAGATGCACACGGTACGGCGCTAGACTGAAGAATGAAGGCGGCCCTCCTAAACTGCGATAAGTGAAAGTGTAGAGTAGTATGTGTAGAGTAGAGGAACGATGGAGTAGTGGAATTTTTTCGTTTTTAAAGTGACAATGATGAGATAAGTAAATCTCTAGAATCCTCCAGATCTTACATTGAAAGTTCCTATAACACTAGATCTTTCAAGGAGATCAAAATTACTTATTTTGTCAATGTTTTATAATCATTACTCTTTTTCAGTACATCTTATTTTCTAAAATTTCTTGCGACTTTCATGGAAACACAGATGTCCACAAAAGTATTCGAAAGCCTCGTGAGTTCTCAACACAGGACTATTATCCTTACCCCAGTCCTTTGGTATCGATAACGTTGCTAATAAAAAATAAAATATATTCCAAGAGATGTTTATAAAACACTATTTAGACTTATCGTTTATAGATCCCTTCAAATATTAACTAGTAATATAAAGAATATAAAAAGTTTCTGTTCTGTAGCTTTTCTAGATAAGAATACTTAAGATTGAAACTCTTTTATCTTATTTAGATCATAAAAAGATAATGAAATGACTGCACTGTGCCACAACACAGCATCGAAATCACAAATAATAAAAATGGTACTATATCAAAAAGACTTAAAAATCGTCAGGATCTCTTGACTGATTCAAGTCTCAGGTCTGAGAAGGGGACTTGCGTGTGGCTCGCGAGCCAACAGTTAACCAGGTGTTGTTTTTGTTGAAGGAACGGTAAGGGTAAAATATGAGAAGACAAATAAGAAAAGACAAGAAATATGCTTTATTAACATTAGATTTACGGAGCACTAACAATGACTATTTTACATTACTTTATAAAAATAACATAAATGTATCGATCAAAGTTTGTAGCCATTTTTTAAATAATATATACCCAAAGAAATCAATTTGTTAAATAATTGCTGATGGATGCATTTTTACAATCTCAATATTCGCAATTTAAAAGTATTAGGTCCCGTAAAACTAGTGTTAATTATGTACGTACAGAAATGAAGACCGGCACACTTGTACGATTTCCGATAAATACAATATCCGCGTGTCGTGTATATTCGTGCATGAAAATCACGACACACCGCAAAAAATTTAAACTCTGAGTTCGAATCCGTAAAAATCTCAGCAATTGAATCCGCCTTTCTGCTACGGGATCAGCTCTATTTAAAGTAGGATCAACTGGGCGGAGGTATCCGCTAACGGGGGAAAAATCACCCCTATTGGCTAGACGACTTGGGGGAGGAGGGTCTTCCTAATCCGTGGAGGAGAAAGTCACTCCCTCAAGTCGCTTTAGTGAATTTCTAAAAAATATGACCCCCGGAGCAGCGCGTTCACAGTACCCTAAAGTGGGCCTATTAATTTATGGTCTCTCGACCTAACGCAGGCCAAGGGTAGTGCCAATGGCGTGGGCAGCTTGCAAATGTGCTAGGACCCACCCTGTCCGTTCGGGGCCCTCACGTACCATTTTATGGCCCCCTTTCCCGAAGTCATTTGGAAACAGCGGAAAAAGGAAAGGCCTCTTCGTAAAATATGCTAAAGAGTCGAGGCGCCATCCGTGCCACTTGTAAACGAACATGCATTTCTTACACCCTCCCACCTTGAGTCCTGGACTCAATACGCTTTCGCTGAATGACATTCATAAATCGCTTAAGACATAAAACGGAATACATATTAAACAACATAAAATGAAAATACACGGAGTTCCACTTGGAATGATCTTCACGAAACATAATAATCGGGTTTTTGAATAATACGCCCACCTCGAGTTCTAACAACGTTTTCGGTATTACAAGTAGTTTGAACCTTGCGGTTTTCTTCGTTATCGCCGTCACGAATAGTTTGCTCATTTAACAATACTTCACACACATATCCTTTCCGTTTACATCACTCCGTTTGATTTCTAATGGGTAAGTTCGCTGTATCGGTCTCTTTAATATGACATTTTTTGTTTTTAAAATCGCTACTCTAACTGCACCGTCGCGCCCTTCGATCAATTCTTCTATTCTGGCCAGCCGCCAGTCAATCCGCTTGCGATTAATTATCGTCACCAATCAAGACGATATTCCCCAGTTTTATTATGCGAGATTCTTTTACCTTATTTTTGAAAATTAACTGAGTGAGGTACTCTGTACGAAAACGTTGGCGTAGATGTTCTATTATTTCTTGTTTACGTCTGATAACACGATGCAGGTTGGTTTTTCTGAAAATATCTATATCTGGATGTTGAGCGATGCCGCGACGTTCGTTTCGCGTTGCTCGCGTTCGTTTTCGAATTAACGAAAAGCAGAACTAGTTGAGAAGATAGGAACGATGGTGGTTACAGCGACAGCCCGAAGTTATCAATACGATATTGTCGATATGATTTTGGATATGATAATCCCCCAGTTAGTTCTGTGTGATGTGTTCGACACGATGTTGTCGAAGCAATGTTCGTTGTGATTTCGTTACGATCTGCCCCGTTGCGATTTCGATACGTTTTGACTACGTTCTGACCTTTTCGGTTAGTGGTTGACGGTACTTATACCTACTTCCACCCCCAGTTCACGATTCTCCTCCTTCGTCATTTTCGCTTTTTGGGAGGAGGTTTCAGAATGGTCCAGGGGCGGTTATTGCAATTTTGAAGGTGACCGTAGCAGACAGTAAACCAAGGAAGCGCTTCGGGCCTGGCTAGACAAAACGCGATGAATTGGATGGCGCGGGGACTAAGTCGGTAGTCAGAAACGCTAAATGGTGATGCCCCATGGCTTCGAGGATTTATTGTAGCTATGTCATAAACGGCATTTTACTTGGATTTGCGGGGTTGTAAACGGACCCGTCTCGATAGTGGCGTTAGAACCGTGTTTTCTGTGGGCACGTGGCGGACAGACGGCCCGCCTAGGTCATTGTTTCGCAAGGTGAGGGCGCCGGTAAACCAAGGACAGTCCGAAGACCGTTACATGAATTGGTGCGGAGGAACGCGTCGCAACACTGGACATTCACATTCTCTTACTTCGTTCAGAAACATCGCAGGTGTGAGAGGTTTTGGGTCATCCGGTGAATCCGAAACGTACGTTAAAGGACGCGAATTAATCGTACACTCGCAGTTAACTAGGACGGTATACATTAGATCATACGTGAGGCATGATTTTCTAAGCACTTTGCGTAGAATAACTTTGACCATTCTTATCAATCGCTCTCACCAATAATATCCCAATATAGCTCCCACAATCGCTTCCAGATAATATCCCAATTCAGCTTTTCAAAAGCGCTGTTGGTTCCTACAAAATTTGTGCCGTTATCGCTATAAATGACGGAGGGTCGATTGCGACGACCGATAAAATTATCTAACGCATCTAAAAATGCTTCCGTCGACAAAGATGTGACAAGTTCTAAATGTACCGCGCGATATACGACGCATGTGAACAAGCATATCCAGGCCTTTTGTTGCCCTCGCAAATACAGTGATCCTGCGAAATCTACGCCTGCAACCTCGAAAACAGCCGCATCCCTTACGCGATTTAGCGGTAACGTCTCTGGACTTGCTTCCATCGGCTTAGAGCATTGTCGTTTACAAATGACGCATTTTAAAATAATTCGTCGTACAGTTTTGCGCACCGAATTATCCAATATTACTCTCTTAATTGGCAAATTACTGATTGTACCCCAGCATGGTTCATGTTCTCATGTGTCTCACGAATCAGTAACTCTACCACTTCGTGTTTATTGTCTAATAATATTGGGCACAGTAAAGAAAAACTATCATTCCGTTCTATTATCCTTGTTTTTAGTCGTAGTAGACCATCGGTGTGCTTGAAAACTTTAATGGCAGACAACTTTGGGTCCTTTTTGGGTAAGAACATTTCTTTTTGCAAACATTTTAATAGTTTTACTTCTATTTCGTAAATCTCTTTATAAGTCAAATATCTCTCTTTTATGCTTTCTTTATCATGTAAATGAACGTGCATTTCTTACACCAGGCAAGGTCTATAGCCATCTTTTCAATTCCAGAGAAATTAAGTCCGTTGGAATTTATTATAAATAGCGACTTAAATCTCAGTTTTGTTATTAGTATTTGTTATTGAAAGTCTGATTTGTGAATTTAACTTTGCAACCTGACTGCAAAGTACAAACTTTTAGGTGCTATGAAATATAAAACTGTACTAGGCGTTGTTCGATAAACGCGGTGCGCTGACGGAAATGTTACAGTTGTAAAAAATTATTTATTAGAAAATTTAAAAATACATATTCCAAAGTTTCATCAACGTTTTACAATCACAATTTCTCAGTCTTTGGAATAACGAAGATCTGTTTTCACTAATCAAATTCAAACTTCTTGACTGGAGGGATTTCAATGGCGTATGCTGGGTTCCCGTCTTCGCTGACACATATAGATCCGTTCTTGCCCTTTTGGATGAGTAAAACCATTGCTTTCGCCACGTTTTCGGGACTACGAAAACAAACATACATTATAAGTTATTATTTCATAGGTATTTAACCCGTTGACTGCTGAATCGTGCATTCGAAAAATCCTACAATCCTTACAGTTTGTGTCTGCCAGACATGGCAGACGGATTTGTTTATCTAGATTAAAAAATGAATTTTGGAATTTGAAAAATTTTTCAATTTCTATTCCATGGCAGAAATTACATTGACTTTACGGAACTTTTAAAAGTTCTAACAAAACTTTCGTTTACTTGACTATGTCACAATAAAAATTTGTTTTTCAGTCTGGCCAGAAAATGCTGACGTGGCAACCAACGGAATAGATTGATTAAAATGAATTTAACTCACTCCTGAGAGGTAAAGGCATTCATATACTCATGGATCTTCTTTGGGTCGGTAATGTCGTACGTAGCCGACTCGACGTTTTCGAACAATTTAGTAGTCGTGACACCAGGGCACATTATGAGAACACGAACACCGGTTTCCTCGTACCATTCCTAAAACAATGAAATTTTAATGAACATGGAAATGAATTCTGCTTCCATTGCCATTAGAATTGTTATTCTACATGCAAATTTAACGATAATCTCGGGATGACAGTTCATGTTGTATTTTATTTGTGATCTTTTCATATTTCTGCACATACCTCTCATAAAGTGTTTTTTTAAGTTTTATGTATAATATAATACCCTTTCTTTGAAGAGAAACTATAATGATAATGAAGTGTCAGTGATTGTTTGTGCGAGGCATTTAATTTTTATCGAATCGGTAACGGGGGTTTTGTTGAATATTTAATTAATTTAATTGTTGATTCATTAATTTACCTGAAGGCAACGACTGAATGCAAACACTTGGTGCTTGCTCGCACAGTAAACTGGCCACACGCTGTAGATGCCGAAGCCTGCGGTAGATGAAATGTTTACGAGAGTACCACCCTTGCCACCTTTGTCTTTGCGCATGTGTTCCATGGCAAGGTAAGATCCTTGGACCACACCACCCTGAAATCCAAATTGAATGGTCATACGATTTCTTTCAAGGTCAGTAAGGTCAGTTGAACTGTGTTCGATCATTATCACATTTTTGTTATCGCATTTTGTTCAACATGTTAAATACATTAGTATATTTCACTCACAATGTTCACGTCAATGGTCAACTTCCAGTTCGTGTCATTTAGTACACCGGCGTTGTTAATAACAATGTCGATAACGCCCATAGTCTTTGCAGCCTTCTCGAAAGTCTCTGTAAAAAAAAAAACGATTTTCTGATAGCGTTCAAATGATTATAATTCCATTATTGGATGGTAAATGACCTAGATCACTGCAAATAGCTACAGTTACATATAACAGGTCCATCAGTTATGCTAATATATTATTCCATAATCTGTTTAATCTTTCTTATCTTATCTATGCAAACTGTTACTTTGGTTCTGCGCTATAAAAATATGAAAACTGTCTTAAAACCCGAACTCTGTCTGAAGAAAAGAATTCGCACCTCAAAATTACATGCATATGAATTTAAAAAGTTGAAGAAGGTACCTTCAAATTGTTTAACATTTGTCACGTCACACGGGAAGAACAATGCCTTTCCTTTTCCAAATTCCTTTTCCAAATTAGCTACGGTTGTGATACCATTAGATGTGGGCAGATCGAGGATGGAAACAATCTGAAATAATTTAATTCACAATTGATTTACAAATCCATGCTCATCACTTTTTCCTTCTTGTTTCGAAAATTTCTGTTACCCGTCGCTAATGAAATCATTTGCGCTTGTTTACACAATTGTAATTTGTTTCACCTATCAGTAGTTTACTACTCGGTTAATTCTGGATGTATAATGTCTTTTTATTAGTATCTAAGCTCATTTCTAATTTATAGTTCTGCACGCGAAAGAAAATTTCACTCCATTCATTGATTAAATAAATAATTTGGATTTCAATCTACTTTTCAGGATTGTCGATATAAAAGTTGTAAAATTGTGAAAAAACATTACCTTAGCCCCATTTTTCAACAGGTACTGTGCGTAGGTAAGTCCAAGACCTCTGGCTGCTCCGGTGATCAAAATGTTCATGTTCTTAATGTTGTCCATGGTCTGAAATAAATTAAAAATGATACGTTAAGATTATAGAATACAATCTGCAGTGCTTATATATTCTCGAGACTAAAAATGTCTAAACTCAATCTAAATGTCCAAACTCAGTCTAATACCAGAGATCTATTTGCTCACTGAACTATTTCCACTTTCGATTACTTAATCAATACGAGTCCGAAATTACTCTATAAACGACTATTATGTTCACTTTGGCGCGTAGCTCAATTTTTAACAATCGCACAAGTTTTCGCTATCCTCGCTTCACCATCTAACCCAGGGTATCGATAATGAGTACGAGGTCGCTCTGTATTAGCGGATCCGCCCTTTGTGACCATTTCGGCCGTGCTATTATCGATGGCAGATACTCTCGCAGCCAACGCTTCCAGAAAGCATCGGCAAAGTTTTTCGCCTTCCTCCATTGCTTTTGCAAATAATTTGATTGCGCTTCGTATCTCCCCAATTTTATGTTTCCTGACGAGGATCCCATCAAAAAGTGGTTTGGCGTAAGCGCTTCGTCATCCAGAGTATCTACGGGTACTTGTGTCAACGGGTGCGAATTCACGGAGTGCTCTATCTCAGTCAACGATGTATATAGAACTTCCTCCGTAGAAGCTTGTTCGCGCAAGACCACCGATGTGTGGGGCGTCCGGCGGATTAAAGATCCATCGGACCATAGGAAACGCCATTGAAAGTTGAAATCAAGTTCTTTCGAGAGGGTTTTTGCCAACCTTGCCACTGGTAACGCAGGCTGCGGTTCCATCCGAGGAACGGAGAGCGGCTTCAGGGGCGCTACTCTTGATTTTGCCATAAGAAAACGACATTAGTCGGTCCGTTCTTCACTTCTGTCCTCAAATACGCTTCTAGACTCGAGTCGCAAAAAACGTGCAGCTGTACTCTTTTCTGATGGCAGTTGGTTGGGATTAGACCTGGTATAGCGTTCGCCACCAGGATAACCCAGCCGATACCGCCACGCCAAATTTTCTGCATTAATATCTTGGGTCTTACCGTAAAGGGGGCGAGGAAACCGAGAGGATCGAAGATCAACATGATGACGCGCAAATATTCACGTTTTGTCGGCGTCCGCCGCCAGGTGGGGTAGCCAGGATAATGGACGCAACAAACAATTTGGAAATTCCCGCAAGCGGAACCAGCGGTACCCAGGGCGAACCAGCAATGACTGCGAGGGAATTCCAGTTGCTGATGGAACTGGAAGAAATGCGACGACAACTACAGCGACAAGCGTTAAACGCTCCATTACATCCTGCATTTTCTCCGCGTACCCTAGCGTTTGGCCAAAACTCCGTAGGTAATATAAGCATTACCAGGATTGCGGACCTGCTTCCGTTTTTCGACGGCGATGGTGAAAAGTTTGAGCGATGGGAGAAGCAAGTGCGTCTGCTGGTTGTCACATACGACTTGTCCGACGAAATGCGCAAGGTGCTGATGGGTAGCAGACTGCGCGGAAAAGCCTTGGAATGGTTCTATTCCAAGCCCGAATTCATAGAAATAAGCACGCGCGAATTGATGGATAGGATGCGTAAAATGTTCTATCGACGGGTCAAGAAAACCGTCAGGCGGAGAAAGTGCGAAGAGCGTGCGTGTGGCAACCCAATGAATCTTTTAGCGAATACCTGCACCATAAGGTGATATTGGGAAACAATGTGCCCGTCGATGAAGATGAGATAGTTGACCTCATCATCGAAGGAATTCCTGATGGAACGCTACGGAATCAGGCGTATATCCAAAGATTTTCGTCGCCAGCAGCGTTGATGCAAGTGTTCGAGAAAGTGACGCTGAGAGGAGCGAGCTACAGCAACAGGAGTGCTGTAAACAAAAGTGCTGTAAACGATCCGGTAAAGGTGGAAAGCGGCAGAGGAACCCCCGTCAAAGAAGAAAACAGCAGGAGGTACCAACCACAAGGACATCTGCAGCCAGGTGCATCAGGACGGAGATGCCCAATTTGTGGGCTAATGGGGCACCAGCTTCCCGATTGTCCGACCAGGGAAAAAGGCGTCAAGTGTTTCGAATGCCGAGGGTACGGACACATTTCAGCCCATTGTCCAACGAAACTACCGCCAACCCGCAGCAGTTACAACATGGACCAGTCAGCGAAGTACGAGAAGGAGACGGTAATTCACGGGCACAGGGTAACAGCCATAATTGATACGGGAAGCGATATTTGTTTAATCCGTGCAGCGATTACAGCGAACGGGTTTACGATTTCGTGGAGTAGGTTCTAATAACAGCCATAATTGATACGGGAAGCGATATTTGTTTAATCCGTGCAGCGATTACAGCGAACGGGTTTATGATTTCGTGGAGTAGGTTCTAATAACAACGAGACATGGGGTGTTTTTAGTACTGAAATTATCGTGGATAAAGAACTGTATCCGATAACGGTTCACGTGGTTGCCGACCGGCTCATGCAACCTCCACTAATCATAGGCGCTGACTTCTTGCGGAATGTAAATGTTTCAATTCAGAATAATCGTGTTTCTATATTTAAGACGGATAAAGGTGTTCCGACAGCGGGAAGCGTCCCGGTGGTTTTTAACATTGTCGCGCATGACTCCTCGGAAGTAGATACCTCGTGCATTGTAAATCGCGAAGATCGCCGCGAAGTAAAAAAAATGATAAGTAACTATCAACCGTGTAAAAATCCGGAACCTCGATCGTCGATGAAAATTATTCTTCGGGATGAAGAACCGATTTACCAGCGTGCCAGGCGATTACCACCGATTGACAGAGAGGAAGTTAATAGACAAGTTTGCGTGTGGTTAGATGAAAATATTATGCGACCGTCCCTATCAGATTTTTTTTTTTTATTGAAAGCTTAATTGAAACTTCCCATAGGGGGGTATAAAGCTACACATTATTAATATATGTACATACATCTTACTGTTAAGCATTAATAATGTAGGAACCGTAGAACACATTAGGTATATAACACATAAGTACATAACTTTAAAGCTTTAAATTACATTGCTTGAAAAAATTGAAAAGAAAATAACATGCCTGAATATTCGGTTCATAAAGTAACGATCTGATATTTAAGGGTGGAAACAATTTGAGCTTCCTTAATTTTTTCATGAGATCTACTCTTTGTGATTCTAACAAGGTACATTGCCAAATGATATGGTTAAGATCTTGAACCTCATTACCGCAGTTACATTTGAGATCATCTATTATGTGTAGTCGTGAAAGAGATGCTGCAAGATGATAGTGATCTGCTCTACAACCATTGAATGTGATAATAAATTGCCATGATAAACCTCTACCCGAAAACCATGGTGCAGTCCCATCTCTAACATAATACTGAAAGTATTCTTTGCCTTTAAATTGACCCTGCTGCATTGTGAAATCACTAGTACTTTGTCTACATTTATGTTTAAAAAATTCCCGTAAATCAGAAAATGGATTGACAATACTCTTATTAGCTTGTTCTAGTGTAGCCGACTTAGCTAAGGCGTCAACCTCATCATTTCCAACAATGCCTGAATGGGACGGAATTCAAACAAATTCTATACTGCTATTATTTGATGTGCTTTTCTTGAACTTAAAGTATTTCTCCTTAATTTCATAAATATAGAAGTTGGTCATTATATTAATCTTTGACCTTTGTAGACATAGCAGGGCACTGAGAGAATCGGTAAGTATTTTATAATTTTGGTTTGTGTCCAAAAAAGCAATGTCAAGAGCATCAATTAAAGCAATGCATTCAGCCGTAAATATAGAAGCACTAGATGGGATGCTTTCTTTGGTAGATATATTTAAATCCTTACAAATGCATCCAGATCCAACAGAGTTAGAACCTGGAATTTTACTACCATCAGTAAAAATTGCGTATGAGTCACAGTTTGAAAGCCAATTATGTAATATGGAATTTGGATGGTTACATATTTTAAGATCGTGACCAAGTTCAGTATTTATTGGAATCAAATTACTAATAACATTATAATCCAGACGATAAATATCATAACAGTTACTGATTCTTAAATTTCTTTTTATGATAGGGATATTATCAATACATTGATGTATGAGTCTTTTCCTCTTGCGTTTAAAATTCCTGGTCTTGGAATAATATTGATGTATTTCTCAAAATAACTTTACTCAAGTAGCTATTACATAAGAATTTTACACGATCTCTCATTAACGGAAGCTTTGACTCAGCCAATAGAATGTTGGTAGGAGTAGATATACGATAACCTAAAGCCGATCTAATGGCAGAAAATTGAATTTTTTCTAGTTTGTAGTTTACATCTTTACGTGAAGGAAAATAAATGAAGCATCCATAATCAATATTTGAACGAACAAAACTTTTGTAAAGAATTAATAATGTTGTTGGGTCTAAACCCCACCATGTTCCGCATAGAAATTTAACGATATTTAAGGCTCTCATACATTTGTTTTGAACATAAGATAAATGAATCTTGAAAGATAGTTCATAATCAAAAATTATTCCTAAGAATCGAGTGGAGCAGCTAGATTTGATAATGCAATCATTTACTTTAATTTCAGTTTGTCCAGGAAGGATCTTTTTGTTGTTAAAGTGAAGGAAGGCTGTTTTCTGTGGGCTAAGTTCCAAACTTAATAAAAGAAGGTTACACTTTATAATGAAAATAGATCTTTCTATTAGATGCTTACATTTTCTTAGTGGAGAGATTTTTGAATAAACTGCAATGTCATCTTCGAATTGAGATACACAAATATTTTTGGGCAAATTTTCAGTAATTTTTGAAACATATATTAAATAAAGAAGTTTACTTAATACACCTCATTGAGGGACACCTTTGAAGACAAATCTAACTTCGTCGCCTGTCAAACTTGTGAATATTTCTCTTTTGTATGTTAAAAATTTAACAAATCGAATTAAACGGTCAGTGCAACCTACAGAGGCCAGTTTGTTCAACAAAATATAACTATTCACGTTGTCAAAAGCACCTTGGACATCCAAAAAGGCTGCCAAGGTGTCCTTTCTCTTATAACCTATCAGATTTTGCGAGTCTCATAGTATTAGTTAAGAAGAAGGATGGTTCAAAGCGGCTGTGCGTCGATTATAGACAATTAAATAAGAAAACGATCAGGGACCGCTATTCTCTACCTCTCATAGAGGATTATGCTGCAGGGTTCAAAATTGTTTAGTACGATAGATCTTAAAAATGGATTCTTTCATGTAGAAGTCGAGGAAGCCAGTCGAAAGTATACTGATTTTATAACGCCTGACGGCCAATATGAGTTCTGTCGCGTGCCGTTCGGATTGGCAAATTCACCAGCGATCTTCCAAAAATTTATTAATAATGTATTTAGGCAACTGATATCGCAAAATATAATGCTTGCATACATGGATGATCTAATCGTTCCGTCCATAGATTCAGAGTCAGGGTTAGACAGATTAAGAACAGTTTTAGACACCGCCGCGAACGCAGGATTCATTAATTAACTGGAAAAAATGTCAAAAAATCATGAAATCAGACAATTACTAGAGACGGACTGGATCACTGAATTTCAAAATAGGCGGGATGAGATCCGCGCCCAGGCAAAAGAGAGAATTCAAAAAATTCAAGCAGAAAATCGTAGAACCTACAACAAAAGGAGGAAGAAAACGACAAAATATACCGTTAACGACATAACGTGCCCGAACCGTCGGAAAGAACAGTATTTTTCATGCTGCTGGCATAATAATATTTTTCATGCGAAGAGGAAAAAAATGTATAACTGTATTTTTAACTAGTAATATTTCTACACCTCGGGTGATTCATATGCTTTTCACAAGAATGATTCTACGGCTCCAAAATATTAAGTTAAATCCAATTATAATTCGAAACGAAAGTCACCGAATTTAAGGAGAATTACTTATATTTAATAAGAGGAGCTGAATTTTGAAAGAGTTGCTGAATTCTTAATCGTTTCTTTCAATTTACATTTTTAATCCTTCCGAAAGTCACTCGCTTGTTCCCGAAGTGTTTTAAAATTAAAAATAAAATATTTTTGGAAACGATTCCGATCAATGAATTAACTTAGACACAGAATAAAATAAAATGATACTCACCAATTAGTGGAGTTGTCCTGACGATCTTTAGCAAGTAGATCCAGACAGTACGGCGCAATACAGCCACTTCACAACGATCCCTCGACAGCAGCCCTAGGCAACTATTTCCGCACAGTCGCTTCACGACTGCCAATGTGTAAGTTCTCTCACCACTGGCCATTTTATATTACCCCACCATGCTTTCGGCTCTCTTACGGCAACCTTCTATAAGTTTCTAGCCCCCGCTCCGTTCAACCCCACCCCATAGGAGCATGGGGGCGGGGGGAGTCAAGACTGCTAAAAGATCTCGCCCAGACATTTTTTAATTTCATCGAATTAAAAACCGTCGAAAATGATCAGTAATACGTTTTTCAGTTTCGATATTACTATTCATTATTGCTCAAGTGAAGCAGAAAAATACACAGTTTTATTTTTTTATAAAACGGTACAAAAAATTGAATGTGAATTATGATAATGTGAGGTTCACAGGGTTGTGAATTTAACTTTGTAACCTGACTGCATAGTACAAACTTTTAGGTACTATGAAATATAAAACTGCACTAGGTGTTGTGACTATAAGACCGTTAGCTGACAGAAAATGTTGTGGTTGTTAAAAAATTGTTAAATAGAAAATTTTAATATACGTATTTTGAAGATTCATCAACGTTTTACAATCACAATTCCTTAGTCTTTGCTATAACGAAGATCTATTTTTACAAATCAAGTTCTATCTTTTTGATTTGAGGAAATTCGACAGCGTATGGTGCTTGTCCTACAATGCTGACCCACACAGATCCGTTCTTGTTCTTTTGAATAAGTGAAACCATTGTTTTCGCCATGATTTCGGGTCTGCGGAAACGAACAAAAATTACAAGTAAACATTCGCGTCGTTATATCACAAGTACTTTATGCGTTCACTGCTGAATTGTATTCGTGTCTGTCACGCATGGAAGACGAAATTACTTATCCAGATGGAAAAATGAATTTTGGAATAGAACAAATTATCAATTTCTATTTCATAGGAGAAATTACATTGAGTCGGCTACTAGCAGAAGGAGCGTGCTACGAATACTTGCACAGTATTTTCATCCATACCATATTACTCTTCATCAAGAGGTACACGGTACAGATTTTATGAATCATGTCGCATTTTGTTAGTGGGCCCTAGACAATATACAAATCGATGAAACATTTTTTTCTTCACTACTGTTCACCGATAAAGCTACGTTTGTTTACTAACCATGGAAATTTCAATTTGCATAATATGCATTATTGGAGTATCCATAATCCACACTGGTTACCATAATATGAAACAACAGATAATTGCAGCATGTGTTAGAATAAGTTAAGAGACGATAAGAAATGAACGTGTTGCAGCGATATGAAGGTTGCAAGTTTGCACTGCCGCAACCGGTCACCACTTCGAACATCCGCTGTAATGTAAGAAACGTTATTTTACTACCACATTTGACCTTGCATGATCTTCCATGATAGCTTGCTGCAGTTGTCTCAACACTGCCTATCACATCGCGAAAAAAGAAAACATAGTACTCCACTACAATAAATAGAGATGACCTTGAAATCTCCTCTATCCCTCCATACACGCAGAAAATGTTTGTGTCACAATATTCCTCCTTCTATACCGTGTAAGTTTTGTATATAACATTTTTTCATATTATTACAAATAACGATAATATTCAAATTGGACATTGTTATTGCCCCACTCTGCATATATATATATTGTTTTCGAACGAAAGGCCGTAGCGTTTTTAAATTAAAATGCAAAGATAAAATTAAGATATTTATTCATAGGTTTCTTCAGTAACAAATTTTCCATTCTCTTCTACAACTTTTTGTCATTTTCGAGACAAACAAGCATGTTATTACATAAAGTATGTGAAATCTGGTTTGTAAATTTAACTTTGCAACCTAACTGCAAAGTACAAACTTTTAGTTTCTATGAAATATAAAACTGTACTAGGTGTTGTTGGATAAACGCAATTTCAATTTCTCAGTCTGGTATAACGAAGATCTATTTTCACAAATTAAGTTCAACCTTCTCAACTGGAGGGATTTCAATAGCGTATGGTGGGTTTCCGTCTTCGCTGACCCATGTAGATCCGTTCTTGCCCTTTTGGATGAGTAAAACCATTGCTTCCGCCACGTTTTCGGGACTACGAAAACAAACATAAATTATAAGTTATTATTTCACAGGTATTTAACCCGTTGACTGCTGAATCGTGCATTCGAAAAATCCTACAATCCTTACAGTTTGTGTCTGCCAGACATGGCAGACGGATTTGTTTATCTAGATTAAAAAATTAATTTTGGAATTGAAAAATTTTTCAATTTTTATTCCATGGCAGAAATTACATTGACTTTACGGAACTTTTAAAAGTTCTAACAAAACTTTCGTTTACTTGACTATGTCATAATAAAAATTTGTTTTTCAGCCTGGCCAGAAAATGTTGACGTGGCAACCAATGGAATAAATTGATTAAAATGAATTTAACTCACCCCTGGGGGATAAAGGAATTCAAATGCTCCTGGATTTCCTTTGTGTCGGTAAAGTGGTACGTAGCCGACTCGATCCTATCGAACAATTTAGTAGTCGTGAGACCAGGGCACATTACTAGAACACGAACACCGGTTTCCTCGTACCATTGCTGAAACAATCAAATTTTTATGAAGATCGAAATGAATTCATCTTCTATTGCTATTAGAAACATGCTGAGTCATTTGTTAACAGCGATCAATGAATTTTAAAACTATGAACTGATAATGATCTGTGAATTAACGCTTGAATGTTTAAATTTAGATATTTGTCCTTCTAGGTGCAAAGTTCAAACAGTAATCTCGGCATAACAGTTCATGTTGTATTTTATTGTTGTTTTAAGTTTTATGTATAGTATATTACCTTTCCTTTGAAGTGAAACTATAACGTTAATGAAGTGTTAATCGATGTTTGTGCGAGGTATTTAATTTTTAACAAATCAGTAAGGAGTGTTTTGTTAAATATTGTAGTTTTTAATTAATTTACCTGAAGGCAACGACTGAATGCAAGTACGTGGTGCTTGCTAGAACAGTAAACTGGCCACATGCGGTAGATGTTGAAGCCTGCGATAGATGAAATGTTTACGAGAGTACCACCCTTGCCACCTTTGTCTTTGCGCATGTGTTCCATGGCAAGGAAAGATCCTTGGATCACACCACCCTGAAATCCAAATTGTATGGTCATACGATTTCTTTCAATGGTAATTTTCAATGGAAACTGCTTTAATTGATGGCCAACCGACATCTACAAGTTAGTCATATTTTGATGTGACTTGTAAGAATTACAATGCAGAGATTGGTACCATTAAGAAGTAAGGTCAGTCTAATTGTGTTCGATCATTTTCACATTTTTGTTATTGTATTTTATGCAACACGTTAAATACGGGCGTAATTCTAATTATATATCATGTATTTCTTCGATTTCTTTCAATGGAAATTTTCAATGGAAATTGCTTTCATTGATAGCTAATGCAACTTGTTTAATTGATATGCAAAAGTACTATATGTAGTTCAATCGTTTTCTACAAGTATTTCATATTTTTAAGGAACTTACAACAATTACAATACAGTGGTTGATATTGTTAAGAAGTAAGGATCTCCTGTGACGATATGTACAAGATGAGAAATAATTGACTACATTTGCGAAGCAAATCTTATCTTAAATGACAATTTTAGAAACCACTGTGATTTTTCAGGGAAACTTCTAATGGCAACTGCTATGCTATGATCATTCTTAGCAGTATAAAATTTTCTTTTTAAATAAACAACTTTCAAATGCGTCATATGTAGGTAAATGAAACTGGATTATATTTCACTCACAATGTTCAGGTCCACGGTCAACTTCCAGTTTATGTCATCTATTAAACCGGCGTTGTTGATAACAATGTCGATACCGCCCATGGTCTTTACAGCCTTCTCGAAAGTCTCTGTAAAAAAACGATGTTTTGATTACGTTCTCTTATGATTCTATTATTCGATGGTAGATATTTCGTTATTTATAAATGGATAATGGTATGCGTGGTTCTTACACATGTTTGCTAAATTACTGTTCTGACGTAGGTCACTGAGAATAGTTATAGTTATGGATAACAGTTATGGTAATATATTATATATCTTATCTTATCTGCAATTATAGTTTTGCGCTATGAAAATACGTAAACAGTCTTCAAACTCAAACTCTTTCTTAAGATTAGAATTCGTACATCAAAAAATTACATGCATATGAATTTAAAAAGTTGAGGGAGGTACCTTCAAATTGTTTAACATTTGTCACGTCACACGGGAAGAACAGTGCTTTTCCTTTTCCAAATTCTTTTTCCAAATTAGCTACGGTTGTGGTACCGGCAGATGTGGGCAGATCGAGGATGGAAATAATCTGAAATAATTTAATTCACAATTGATTTACAAATCCATGCTCATCACTTTTTCCTTCTTGTTTCGAAAATTTCTGTTACCCGTCGCTAATGAAATCATTTGCGCTCGTTTACACAATTGTAATTTGTTTCACCTATCAGTAGTTTACTACTCGGTTAATTCTGGATGTATAATGTCTTTTTATTAGTATCTAAGCTCATTTCTAATTTATAGCTCTGCCCGCGAAAGAAAATTTCACTCAATTCATTGATGAAATAAATAATTTGGATTTCAATCTACTTTTCAGGATTGTCGATATAAAATTGGATTTCGTTGTAAAATTGTGAAAAACTATTACCTTAGCCCCATTTTTCAACAGGTACTGTGCGTAGGTAAGGCCAAGACCTTCGGCTCCTCCGGTGATCAAAACAGTCTTGTTCTTAATGTTTTCCATGGCCTGATATAAATTAATAAAATTAAAAAGAAAATGTTAAATTTATACGATACTTCATGACTAAAAATGAACTGCATACAAGGTGTGAATAAATGCATAGAACATTAACAATCGTTGAAAAAAATATACTAATCAGGTTGGTCGCACAATAATATTTTACGTGAGGAGAGAAGAAAAGAAACTTTAGTATAGTATTTTTAAATAGTAATATCTGTAGACCTAAAGTTATTCGACTATTTATCACAAAAGTGATTCTTCGGCTCCAAAAATATTAACTTAAATTCAATTATAACTCACAACTTTTGAGTTTTCAAAAAGTTGCAGAATTCTCAATCGTTTCTTTCAATTTACATATTTACTCTTTCCGAAACTGTCTCGATCATTCCCGAGGTGCTTCAAAATTAAAAATTAAATGTTTCTGGAAAAGATACTGATGAGCGAATTAATTCAGACACAGAATAAAACAAAATGTTAGTAACCGTTTAATGGAGTTGTCCTCACGGTCTGTCCCTCACTTCGGAAAGTGGATCCTCAAAGTGCGGCACCAGATTTATAAAAGAGTGGTGCGATCCACGATCGCGATAATTAAATGAGTCTGCATAGATTAGTGGAAACAGACCAATTGCAAAGAAGCAGACTTTTGTTATGTTATGTGTGTGTGGTGTTATCCATTTTTTATTGCCTTTCAAAGTGACAACAACGAGATAAGGTAATCTTCCAAGATGACATATTATGTCATATTTATAATCATTACTCATTTTTAGTACACCTTAATCTCTAAAATTTATTGTGATAAGGAAACTTTCTAAAATTACTTATTATGTCATATTTTATAATGATTACTCATTTTCAGTACACCGTAATCTCTAAAATTTCTTGTGATTTTATTGACACACAGTGAGCGCTTGTAAAATAATATTTAGACTTACAGTTTCTATATCCCGTCAAATATTAATTAATAATATAAAGAATATAAAAAGTTTATTTTCTGTTGCTATCCCAGATTAGAATACTTAAGAATGTTCTTCTTTTAGTTTATTTATCTCATAAAAAGTTAATGAAAAGACTGCACTGTGCTACAACAGAGTATTGAAATCACTAATATAAAAATGGTACTATAATAAAAAGTTTCATAATCGTCAGGATCTCGTGACTAATTCAAACAATCGCCATTTGGCATTGTTTACCAGATCTTCAGTCCGCGGAGCGCTTTTACGACTCTCTTGAATAAGTCTGTTACAAAAGCAAGTAATTTGTTAATCATGGTTTCGAAGCTATCTCTAAAATACCGCACTTTTTTATTAAATTCGATATTACACACGGCGATCATATTTCACAGTAATCATCTGCTAATAGTCAGGTCTAGATCTCTCGCAGCACCTGTCACGATCGCTCATTTGTCCTTGATCTGCATGCTTCCGGTTGCAATTTCTCCTTTCACTCGAAAATCTACGAAATGGACAATTGTATGCAATAATCTCTCAAACAGCTCTCAGAAGGCGTAATGTTGACGATTTCGAACTTAAATGTTGTTGGAAAGGTCTTATCAGAAAGATTAAAGTAATGAATCTACAAATACAATTTAATTAGAAGATATTCTATCTTCATGTTTATCTAAATTTCGATGTAACATGTACACTTTGACATGAAATACAAACGACGTCGCCTCTACTGCTGAATAAAAATAGCGCTACAGAAAATAGTACTCTATTTTCATCGAGAGCTATTTCCACGCAAATTCTCCAAAATTTAACATTGTTTATCATACAATGTTTAGAGAACTGTCTTACCTTAACGTAAATGACGTTCTTACAAATTCTACTTGATAGAAGCTACTATAGTCAAGCCACCTTTGGGACCTGTGAAGGTCATCTAATATCCAAAACAAACGGTAAAGGTCGAGATGGAAGACAGGGTCCAGCTTTGCCAGGTGGCCTTGATCCGTCCCAGTGTGCATGCCGTGTGCGTGTGCCTTGGTGTGCCGCACACAACGCTAGATCGTACAAGGATGCAAGGGTTCGGGAGGCTGGGATTTATGGCTTGATAATGCAAAGATGGGGCTTATCAGTGGTCAAAAGCGCTAGATAAAGGATAAATCTAGAGCGCTCGCTACCAGGCAGGTCCTACTTTTGCGTTGTCGAGCAACATTTTGCATTATTCGGTCGTATGATGCCTGTCAGAGAGCCGAAGTAGCCGAAGCTACGGTCGAACGTCTGTCACGAAGGCAACAAATTTTTGATTAATATGGGGTTAGGTCTAGAGACCGGCGGCAGAATCGTCCGGTCCCGGCAGATATGAATAGGCCCTAAAGGTCAATGCATATTTCGCAGGCCCGGCCGGCCGGCTCAACATTACTACCCTGGTTTTGGCCCTAGCGTTTACTAGCGGCAACCGTGTCAGACTTTGGAACCGAATTTCTTCTCTGGCCTCTCGGGCCTTTACAGATGGCCTTTCGAGAGCGCGTTGACACTTCCCTGCTGCGCGTGGCACAAAAAAATGTTTTTAGAGGCTCCACAGCTCCGTAGATGAACTATCCGTATCTCTCCTTTACAACATCATGGAAATAGGATACGTTCCTGGCACTTAGTGAAATAGCATCGCACATCCTTATATCTATTTTATCATACGTAAATTATACATACACAATTCTTCTTAAATAATTGATCATGTTATACGCAAATGTAATTTCTTAATGAAAATATATTAGAAACATCTTTGTTCTGCAAATTCTCCCACCGGTTATAAAGTGTAAAAAAATTTTTTAAATATGGTCGTATTCTACGATTCTTCCTGTTTGAAATTCCGTTTTTTAATTCGCGGAGCATCAAAAATTGCAAATATTGGGTACTTGAAACGGTTATAAAAATATATTAGATTGGAGGGAAAGTTCTGCCATATTTCAAAGAAAACATTTGGATCAATTTATAAAAATACGTGTTTAATATTATTCAATGATATAATTTCCATTATTTGTAAGGACTTGTTGCCATCTTTCAGGTAACCTGTGCATTCTTGTTTCTCAATGACTCAATAGCAACATGTGTTTTTGGTTTACAAGAAAAATTACCTGCTTATTTAAAATATGACAGAAGTTTCGAAAAACATAACAATAGATACTATTTTTACTAAGAAATTCCCGTGTGATTAACTCCATGATATTCGACGTAAGCTGTTATAGGAGTGGGCTAAGATATTAAACTGTTAGCGCCCACTACTACACGATTGTAGGGGGTAACAAGACGCCATTTCGTATGGGTGACAATGTATTGTATTGTTGTATTGTATTGCATTGTATGACCAAGTGGTGACATTGTATTGATGCGAAGCTTAGAAGAAGGTTCCCCGGCAGGACTGCGGTGATGTATCTAGATACGAATGCGCTGCCGATTGCTTCAGAGTGGAAGTGGCAGGTCTCGTTTCACGCGCATTTCCGGCTGAATTCGAAATATTGGCTACAGCGGTCACACATACTGTGTAGCGTGACGGCCTTCGGCCTAAAAAATTGGGCCAACAGTCGCGGCAGAGATAGGGATAGGCATACGATAGACCTACGATAGACCCCGTTTGTTTAGGTACCTTCCCCCGGCGCTGCTCTGTATGCAGCGGTTTATGACAGATCATTACTATTGAGCTGGAAGTCGGCACAGTCGAACAACATCTGTTTACTGTAAAGTAATTTGTAGATCCCGACCTCTTCGACGAATGTAAAAATGCTACACCCGAGAAATTTAAAAAACGGTGACCACGAGGAACTCTGAAATATTCTAGTTAACAGCTTTTGAAATAAATAATGACGAATTGTTTCACCGCACAGATTGTCATATGATATTCTTTCTTTTTCATTAGCGTAGTAATAAATTGTCCGAGCCTCTCGAACCCTCTCGAGTGGCTGTCCCGGACCCCAAAATGTTTATAAACTGGGAAAAAGCGGCAGGCTCGCCAGCCTGTGAGATATGCATTGACCTTAAAAGAAGTTTTATTATTCGACTAGTAGTGGTCTCACACCGATACACCCCACCTGTATTATGTTACACTTCTCGGCCACCTAAGCCCTCGAGCTTTGCTGTTCTTTTCTACGTCCAGCAGAGATCAAACAATAGTATTTTCTTATGGATAAATTTCCCTGTACGGATCTGTGTTTTGTTCATTTTTCTCAAGAGTAGTGCTGATGTACACCAAAGAGCGAAGGCTAAATAATTTAATAATTTGTTACGCGGTTTAAAAGGGTTCCATTTTGATTCCTTACTAAAAAGAATTATGTTGTAATTTGTCCGCCGCTGCCTGAGCGTCGATCTGCCCTTTTCCGTTTGTCCTCGAGAGACACGTGCATGATTATGTTCTTCCTCTTCAACACGATCAGGTGGAAAGTAGTAGTAGGTTTTTGTGTCGGTGCGTATAACGATATCAGTCAAACCTTACTAAAATTGCCTGAACTTACGGCCCTATTAGCATTTAGTTTCGACACGCGGTTACTTTCAAATATCGTCCTTGGTGGCTCGCGATAGAATGAATATTGTATCGTTAGAAAAACGAAGTGGGACCTGCCTGGTAGTGAGCGCTCTAGATTTATCCTTTATCTAGCGCTTTTGGCCACTGATAAGCCCCATCTTTGCATTATTGAACCATAAATCCCCGCCTCCCGAACCCTTGCAACGTTGTCCTATCTAGCGTTGTGTGCGGCACACCAAGGCACACGCACACGGCATGCACACTGGGGCGGATCAAGGCCACCTGGCAAAGCTGGACTTTAATGTGTGTATTATAGTATATTATAATACCCGAGTATTCTCGGGCTTTTAAGTTAAGAGGTTAAGAGATTGAATTCGCAGAATTGCGAATAAAATTCTTAATTTCCGGAAAAATTAAAGTCCACCGGAAGTTATTAGAAGTGGTAAGTTAAATTTCAGTTTCATTATTACTATTCATTATTGCCCAAGTGGAGAAGGAAAATACGCACTTTTATTTTTCATAAAATGGTATAGTACTAAAAGCTGAATTATGGTGATGCGAGGTTTCCTGGGTCGTGAATTTAACCTTGCAATCTGATTGCAAAGTAGAAACTTTTAGGTATTGTGAACTATAAAACAGGTCTACGAGTTGTTGGATACAGACGGTGCGCAGACAGAAAATGTTTCAGTTAGTAAAAAAATTATTTAATACATACATAAATCTTAAAATACATATTTCAAAGTCTCTTCAACTTTTTACAATCACAATTTCTTAGTCTCCGTTATAGAGAATAGTAATTTTCACAAGTCAAGTTGCACCCTCTTGACTGGAGGGAATTCGACAGCACATGGTGGGTTTCCTCCTTCGCTGACCCACACAGATCCGTTCTTGCCCGTCTGAATAAGTGAAACCATTGCTTTCGCCACGTTGTCGGGTCTGGGAAAAAGAACATAAATTATAAGTATACATTCACATCATAATATCACAAATATTTAACGCGTTGACTGCGAAATTGTGCATCCGAAAAATCCTACAAGTAATCATCACTTCTTTAACTTTGTGTTCGTGACTGCCAGACATGGGAGACGGATTTATTTGTTCAGATAGAGAAACGCATTTTGGAATTGAGAAATTTTTCAATTTCTATTCCATGGCAGAAATGACATTGACTTTTTGGAACTTTTAAAACTTCTATCAATAAATGTCACAATAAAAATTTGTTTTTCAGTCTGGTCAGAAAATACTGACGTATTAGCCAACGTATTAAATTGATTAATATGAAATTAACTCACCCCTGGGAAGGCAAAGATTTCAAAAAATCCGTCATCTTCTTTTTGTCGACAAAGTCGAACGAGGTCGGCACGACGTTATCGAACAAGTTGGTTGTCGTGACACCGGGGCACATTACGAGAATACGGACACCGGTTTCCTCGTACCATTCCTGAAACAATCAAATTTTAATGAAGACCGAAATGACTTGTGCTGCTACTGCCATCAGAAAACAGCTCAATAACTTGTCAGCAGCGGATAACGAATTTCAAAACTATGAACTGATAATGATCAGTTAACTACCGTTTGAATATTTAAACTGTGATATTTGACCTTCCATATTTCTGCGCAAATTTCACAGAAACTGTTTTAAAACTGTATGTATAATCTTTTACGTTTCCTCTGAAGAGAAACTGTAACGTTAAGAAGTGTTAGCGGATGTTTCAGCGAGATATTTAAATTTTAGCGGATTGCTGTGGAGTGTTTTGTTAAATATTGTGCTTTTTAATTAATTTACCTGAAGGCAACGACTGAATGCAAGTACTTGGTGCTTGCTGGCACAGTAAACTGGCCACAGGTGGAAGATGTCGAGGGCTACGATAGATGCAATGTTTACGAGAGTACCACCCTTGCCACCTTTGTCTTTGCGCATGTGCTCCAGGGCGAGAAGGGATCCTTGGATCACACCACCCTGAATTCCAAATTGAATGATCATAACGATTTCTTTCAGTGGAAACTTTCAATGGAAATTGTCTCCATTGATTGGTAACGCAATTTGTTGAATTTAAATGTAAAAGTACTACAGTTCACTCGTTTTCTAGAAGTAATTCATATTTTGCAGTAACTTGCAAGAATTACAGTGCAAAGATTGGTACCACTTGGTAAGATTGGTAACACTTTAAATACGGACGTAATTCTAGTTCATTTTCCATTTAATTCGTTTAAAGTTTTAAAGTATGAAAAGCATGTCTATGACGAAGCAAAAATTTATACGCTTAATTTTTAACTAAAAAAATCTATAAAAAAGTGTACCCACAAATTTAATACTGACAGTGTTCAATGCGTTCTCAATTATTATTACAAAATCGCGGAATAAATTTTTGCGGACGAATTAGAAGAAAGACTCGATATGTGGCTTGCTCCAAAAAACATTAGCGATACTAGTTTTTTGCGTTTCGAATCTGCGGACACGAAACGTAAGCATCTACTGTAACGATACACAATGAGAAATAATTGGCTAGATTTTCGAGGCAAATGTTATATTAAATGACCGTGCCAAAAATATCTGTGATTTTTCGTCTAATTTGTGCAATTTGATACAAAATTTCACCGAGAGACGATGCTGTGATCATTCTTCGCAGTATAAAATTTTCTTTCTAAATAAATTACTTTGAAATACGTAGTATGTAAATAAATGAAACTGAATTAGATTTCACTCACAATGTTCAGGTCAATGGTCAACTTCCAGTTTGTGTCATTTAGTACACCTGCGTTGTTAATAACAATGTCGATACCGCCCATAGCATTCGTAGCCTTCTTGAAAGTCTCTGTAAAAAACGATTTTATGATTACGCTCACTTATGATTCCATTGTGGGATGTTAAATATTTATGTGTAAATTTTTATGGTATAATTAACAAGATCGTTTACTATGCCAATGTATTATATTTGCATGACATTGAAAGATGTTAAGAAATGCGTTCATCATGATGAGTAGTTTAGTTTTACCATATTTGTCTAATCGTATCTTGGCTTTGAATATGAAAATACGTAAATAGTCTCGAAATCGTAATTTTTTAAAATCAAAATTAGAACCACAGAAATTATGTATAAATGAATTTAAAAAATTGAAGAAAGTACCTTCGAATAGTTTGACATTTGTCACGTCACACGGGAAGAACAGTGCCTTTCCTTTTCCAAATTGTTTTTCCAAATTAGCTGCGGTTGTGGCACCGGCAGATGTGGGCAGATCGAGGATGGAAACAATCTGAAACAATTTAGTTCACAATTGATTTACAAAAATGCTACACTTCTGTTGCTCGTCACCGGGGAAATCAATTGCGCTCGTTTACGTAATTGTAATTTGTGTAGCTTATCAGTAACTTACTATTCGATTAATTATCAATGTTTAATTTCCAGTTATTATTACATAATATCTCATCTCATTTCTAATTTAACGCTTTGCGTGTGTAGATAAAGTTCATTCATTGACTAAATGAATGGATTTCAGTCCACTATTCAGGATTGTCGATTTCAAAGTTGTAAAAATGTGCAAAAACGTTACCTTGGCTCCATTTTTCAACATGTACTCTATGTAGGTAAGGCCAATACCGCTGGCTGCTCCGGTGACTAAAACGGTCTTGTTCTTAATGTTGTCCATGTCCTGATATAAATTGAGAAAAATAAAAATGAAGTGATTTCATGATTAAAAATGAGCTGCCTACAAAGTGTGAATATTAACATAAAACATTAACTAGCGTTGAAAAAAATGTGCTATTAATGTTGGTCGCACAATAATATTTTACGTTAAATAGTAATATTTGTAGACCTCGAGTGATTCATCTACTTATTAAAAAAAAATTGATTTTTCTGCTCTCAAAATATTAAATTAAATCTAATTATAATTTGAAATGAATGCTGTTGAATTTAAGGAGAATTATTTATATTCAATAAGAACTGAATTTTAAAAAAGTTGATGGGTTCTTAATCGTTTCTTTCAATTTCTATTTTTATTTTTTCCGAAAATGTCGCGATCATTCCCGGGGTGCTTTAAAATTAAAAATTGAATATTTCTGGAAACCATTCTAATGAACGAATTAACTTGGACACAGAATAAAATAAAATGATAGTCACCGTTTAGTGAAGTTGTCTTGTCTTGACTGTCTTCGGAAAAACTGGATCCTCGCAGTACGGAGCGAGAATGTTTAATGAATAGTGCGCTCCGCGATCGCCATAGTTAAAAAGTGCGTCCGCCAGTGTGAGATGTGCGTGTATGTGCACGATAGTGGGGCACTATTTTTATTTGTTTTCGAAGTGACAGCAACGGAATACGGAAATCTTCCACTGAAAGTTGTCACTGATTCTACTAAGGAGACAAAAAAATTTTTTTTTGGTCACTTCTTACAATTGTTATACATTTTTAGTTCATCTTATTTTCTACAATTTTTTGTGACTTGAAATTGTACCAAACGATTGACATTTTTTAGGAATTAGAAGCAATTGGTAAGAATTTCATCAAAAAATTAAAAAAAGCACTTTTTAAAATTTATTTATTTTTGCCTTTCATTTTTTATTATTTTAACCTGTAAAAAATGTCTTTGATTTGTGTGTGTGTGTGTGTGCATTCACTTGTTTTAAAAATCATATATCACAAAAATATCTTTTTAAAATAACATGTTTCTTTCAAAACAGCAAGTCATATTCATCATTGCGTAAATGAGCGACCGTGGCGGAACGATAAATATTTATTTAAAAATATTCGGCCTTTTGAGCGTTCGGTTGATAAATGGTGTTTGCTCAATTCCAAGTGGAAAAATGTGGTCACTTTCGATGGCAAATTAAACGGGACACTTCAAGGTAGCATAACTAGGCACTTCGACGGCGTACGGGGGTTGATTGTTCTCGCTGACGAAAATCGCGCCATTCTTTCCCTTCTCGATTAATTGAATAATGGCACTCGCCACGTGTTCCGGCCTGTCAACAAAATTTTCGATCACAGCACTATTAAATATGATTTTCGTGGACAGCTTTTGCAAAACTTATCAATAAACCCACCCCTGTCGATCAACACTTTTTTTATTTTACAATTATTGCAGTTATAAAGATGCATTTGTGTATAAATTCGTATAAATTCTAGATAAATTCACTTTTGTTATTGTTGCGAATTAAGCCTAAATAAATTCGATTCCGTTACTTTTACAGGGTAACTCATGTCAGCAAACTGTTTTATAAACATTATCTCTTTGGAAATTTTAACTTCAAGCAAATTGATTTTATCTTATCGAAAGATAAATACAGAAATCGAATAGTATCTCTGTTGAATGCAACGTTTTATCAGTTTTAAAAAAGAAAACATTCCTATGCTAGCCTTCTGAAATGTAGGCTATTAATATTACGATAATATTACATAATGATTATTTGGGCGACCATTAAGGTGATAAAAGCTTCCGATAAGAAGCTCAAAGATTCTTCTGCTTACGGTTGTTTCTGCATAGTAGTCATCGCTAAAGCCGCAGTTTCTTCGTCGAGGAGATCCATGGCGTGTTCTTTGGTGGACATAAATCTGGCAGCCATAGCAGTAGTCGTAAGTCCGGGGCATATTGTCAGCATACGAATCCCAGTTTTCGCGTAATAATGCTACCAAATATTCGTACGATATAAATATTGTGGAACAAAATTGTTGAACCAGCGACCAATTATTCGCTGATTCTTTATGAAAATATTTTCAAGCTTTTTAAGGAAATTTTTTACCCAACTTTTTTGTTTAAATTTCGTATTTATAAAATCAACGATGTTTAGGATCACTCAAGTTTATTTATCAATTTCTTGTAAACATATTTTTGAAGGTACTTTTTGTAGAATCATTAGACTGTGGATTTTGTGCAATTTTTATTCACTCACGAAACTGAGTAGATCAAGTGCAAAACAGTACAAACATTTAAAGAATTCAAATGTATTGTTGTATAATTTTCAACTAGTTAAATTTATGAAGATGTGGAGTAATTATGTCTTCCATTGGAAGTGATTGAATGAATTTTTGTATTTAAGCAAGTACAACAAGAATCGCACAAAATTTAAATAAATTCAGTCTTATCATTTTTCTAACTTTAGATTGCGATACTGTGTCATCGGAGGATTGATAGAAATTTATTATGTCGGAGCAAACGATTGCCGAACATCTAATTAGTACCGTTAATGATTGAGTGAATCCAACGATGGCGTACTGCGTTCCGCCATAAATCGGTGCTATGGGAATACCATCGAGGCCAGCTACAGAGGACATGTTTACGATGGTGCCGCCATTGCCACCTTTGTACTTGCCCATGATGTGCAGTGCCAAAATAGTGCCATGAACAATGCCTTTCTGTTAAAAAAAAACGAGGAACTTCTACTTGAAGCAAAGTTTCTTTCTTTGACACGAGAACAATGTAATTATACTCGCGAACAAGAAATAGATAGTCGAGATAACAATCACGCTCCTTAGTCGTGTATTTGGCGCCATTAAATTATACGAAGCTCCTCATAATATGTATAATAGTACTGGAACGCTTACATAGTTGACGTCAACCATAATTTCCCAATCCGCGTCATCCATGATGCCTGCAATGTTTGCGACGATATCTAGCGTCTGGTACGTCTCGACGACTTTCTCGAATGCCCCTGTAAAAGCATAATAAACTTGTTGACAGATGAAATGATTAGGCTAGTAACACGGGTGAACTATGAAGCATGACGAATTCGGCACGAGTTTGAACGATGACAGGGATTTCGTTTTACTAAAATGTTCCACGATGATATTACTATCGCGCAATTCTTTATGCGTAAGTGTCCACATTTAGTGTTTTGGTTTTGCCAACATGCAGATAAGTCACGCTCGCAGATAACGCATATACATAATAGAAAACATGTTTCTGTTGAAAAAGGCTAGAAGTGACAAATCAGCCACGAACATTTTTATTTCAAAATATTACATTCGCGTGTGTGTGTATTTTCATAAGTCGTACAATTTTTATCAGTAGACTGCGAATTTTACAAAATTAACGACAACAATGAATAAGTAAAATTTGAAGCAGCGAAGAGGATAAAAGAATTTGAAAATATCAATGTATCGGTGTCAACTTATTAAAATCATTAAGGAAAAAATTAAAACCTCTGTCTGACTCGTGTTTTGTATAATTTGTACAGATAATTTTTATTTTGCCGCAGTGTACTTGTCGCAACGCGTACGTGTGCAGAAAATTTCAAAATTTTGTAGCAGAGCAGCTTTCTGGTTTCGATAAGAATGTATTTTAATTCACAGCCTTCACAGCCTTCAGACACAGACTTAAGATCCGTCCTGGTTAATTATCGTTTCGTTTATCCACGATGGGATTACGAATACCTTTAAGCTCTTGACTCTTGGAGACGTCGCAGGCGACGAAAATCGCACGGTCCTTTCCGAATTCATTGTTCAGGTCAGCAACCGCGCTTTCGCCACCGGAATCGCTCAAATCCAATAGAGCCACCGCCTGAAAGCAAAGTCGATTAGACGTTAAAAACATTCAGTCATCGAACGACGCAACGTCAGTCACCGTCGCATTTTTAATGCTCTGCCAAGGCATTCGATGTCATAATTGAATTGCGACTTCGTTTGAAGCGTTACGCGTTATCTGTAACTTTATCTTTAGAGAATCGTGCGGTATTGTGTAAGTCACTTTTGTATTCATCTGGCTTCTTAGATAAGGGAAACTGCAATTTGAATTGCAACTCTCGCGATAAATGCCCGGAAGGTCATGCTTTCAATTGTCCGAGAACTATTCCCACTACTATCGCCTCACTGCATCGAGGTACGCGACCATTGCTTCTCATTAAAATTATATTAACGGAAAATTATTGCAAACATAATCCAAATTATATAGTCTTTGGTGTCATTTTAATCAGGAAAATGTCACAAATTGGCAAAAGTCTCATACAAAAATAATGAATAACAAAAATGTTTCATATTGGCGTTAATTTACTGACATAATGGTATACAGGTGGGGCAATAACTATGCTCACTTTGAATATTGCCGTTATTTGTAATAATATGAAAAAATGTTATATACAAAACTTACACGGTATAGAAGGGGGCATACAGTAAATTCTCATTACGAGTCAGTCTCGCCGTACTTTTGACTGACTCTTATACGAAGTCGCAGGTTCTTGCCGTGCGTCGCATTTGAAATACTCAGGACATGCTGGAAATCTAAGAGTCATATTTGTCTTTAGTCATAAAAACCCGATGAAATTAAGCGCTAGTGACAAAAAGACTGAGAAAATGTCTTTTTCCGATACAATGTTGCACTGAGAAACAGACAGCGAAGCTCGAGAGCCGCCGCCGCCGAGTAGTGTGCCATACACTGTCGGCTATATTGGTGTGAAAGCAGAAGACCAATTACAAAACTTCTTTATTTTTCGTTATTTTGTATGAAACTTTTACCAACATATTCGTGGCATTTTTCGGATTAAAATGAAACCAAATGTGATATAATTCGCGGCCGCTAGCACAGAAAACAAAAATTTACTTTTAGCAACAAAAAATTTAACTTTTTTATTACTAATTATTTTTTATGAAACTTTCACCAATATATTTGTAACATTATTCTGATTAAAATGATACTAAACGCGATATAATTCGGATCACATTTACACTAATTTTCCGTTAATGTATATAATAATTATATATATACAATAATTGTTATAGGAAGACTTCCATCGTTCGTTACACACGTAAATATCATCGAAATTATATCATATTTGCTTCAATATTATATAAAAAATGTTTCATCGATTTGTATTTTCTGTAGAGCCCTCTGACAAAATGCGACACGATTCATAAAATCCGTATCGTGTAACTCTTGATGAAGAGTAATATGGTATGGATGAAATTTATAACGTGCACGGTATACATTTATTCGTAGCACGCTCCTTCTAGCGATAGTCGACTCACGTTCAATCTGTCGGGAACTAATCTGTGGACTATGAACTACAACTGCAAAAACACCAACATCATCTTCATTTCTTTCATCAGTTGCTCTTTTACGACAACTGCTCTTACGAGTACCCGAATTTCCGGTTTCTTTACATTTTTTTGCATAATCTTTGAAATGTTCGGTGCAAAGGATGTGTACGAATTTTGTCGAATTTTGTAGCATTTTTCCATAAATGAGGATCGTATCCACTGTTCTTCGAAAGAAAACTTCATTTTAATGATCACGCAGCTGCTTGACTTAACAATCGACCGAGACTGACTACCGATTCATATTAATGTTACGAACTGGTGAGATGTCTACATTTATAGCCATGCACGACGCATTGCCACAACATAAACAATGTTACAAGACTATTCGTTTACGTAAAAGTGAGTGAAGCTATAAGATATGCACGTGATGCAGCGATACGAAGATTGCAACCTTGCATTGACGCAAACGGTTACCACTACGAGCATCTCCTATAATGTAAGGAAGTTTATTTTACTACCACATTTCACCTTGCATGCCCCTCAATGACAGGTCGCTGAAGTCGTCTCAACACTTGCTATCACATCGCGATTAAAAAAAAACGTAGCATTCCATTAAAAAAAGTAGTGCTGAAAATGTTTGTGTTACAATATAGCTTCCTCTATACCGTGTAAGTTTCGTATTCAAGATTTTTTCCTATTACTACAAATGACGGCAATATTCAAAGTAGACATATTCATTGCCCCACCCTGTATATTATATTTGGTATCGCTTTCGTCAGAAAATTGCCACGAATATGTTGGCGAAAGTCCCATCTCAAAGCGCGTTGACAGTTCCCTGCTGTGCGTGGCACAAAAAAAATGTTTTTAGGTACTCCACAGCTCCTTAGGTAAACTATCCGTATCTTTCCTTTACAACACCATGGAAATAGGAAACTTTCCTGGCACTTAGTGAAACAGCATCGCACATCCTTATATCTATTTTATCATACGTAAATTATACATACACAATTCTTCTTAAATAATTTATCATGTTATACGCAAGTGTAATTTCTTAATGAAAATATATTACAAACATCTTTGTTCTGCAAATTCTCCCACCGGTTATAAAGTGTAAAAAAATTTTTTAAAATATGGTCGTATTCTACGATTCTTGCTATTTGAATTTTTTTAATTCGCGGAGCATCAAAAATTGCAAATATTGAGTACTTGAAACGGTTATAAAAATATATTAGATTTGAGGGAAAGTTCTGCCGTATTTCAAAGAAAACATTTGAATCAATTTATAAAAATACGTGTTTAATATTATTCAATGATATAATTCCCATTATTTGTAAGGACTTGTTGCCATCTTTTAGGTAACCTGTGCATTCTTGTTTCCCAATGACTCAATAGCAACATGTGTTTTTGATTTACAAGAAAAGTTACATGCTTATTTAAAATATGACAGAAGTTTCGAAAAACATAACAATAGATACTATTTTTACTAAGAAATTCCCGTGTGATTAACTCCATGATATTCGACGTAAGCTGTTATAGGAGTGGGCTAAGATATTAAACTGTTAGCGCCCACTACTACACGATTGTAGGGGGTAACAAGACGCCATTTCGTATGGGTGACAATGTATTGTATTGTTGTATTGTATTGCATTGTATGACCAAGTGGTGACATTGTATTGATGCGAAGCTTAGAAGAAGGTTCCCGGCAGGACTGCGGTGATGTATCTAGATACGAATGCGCTGCCGATTGCTTCAGAGTGGAAGTGGCAGGTCTCGTTTCACGCGCATTTCCGGCTGAATTCGGAATATTGGCTACAGCGGTCACACATACTGTGTAGCGTGACGGCCTTCGGCTTAAAAAATTGGGCCAACAGTCGCGGCAGAGATAGGGATAGGCATACGATAAACCTACGATAGACTCGGTTTGTTCTGTACGGATCTGTGTTTTGTTCATTTTTCTCAAGAGTATTGCTGATGTACACCAAAGAGCGAAGGCTAAATAATTTAATAATTTGTTACGCGGTTTAAAAGGGTTCCATTTTGATTCCTTACTAAAAAGAATTATGTTGTAATTTTTCCAGATAACCGCAAAGTTTTGTTTCCTAATTTATGCATTTACCGAATGTGTGAAATAGCTGAAAACGTGTTGACATTTCTTTGTGTTTAATTTGGTTTAATTGGGTAGGCCCCCAAACAGTGTTAGTCCGGGGCCCCATAATTAACGGTCCGCCGCTGCCTGAGCGTCGAGCGGCCCTTTTCCGTTTGTCCTCGAGAAACACGTGCATGATTATGTTCTTCCTCATCAATACGATCAGGTGTAAAGTAGAAGTAGGTTTTTGTGCCGGTGCGTGTAACGATATCAGTCAAATCTTACGAAAACTGTCTAAGCTTACGGCCCTATGAGCATTTAGTTTCGACATGCGGTTACTTTCAAATACCGTCCTTGGTGGCTCGCGATAGACTGAATATTGTATCGTTTGAAAAATGAAGTTTTGAGAATATCTGAGTAATTGTTTACATTATTAAATTTGTTTCTATTCAATGGGTTACTAAATACTTCAGTATTGTACGAGTAAATTCCCAGAAGGGAAATATTCTGTGTCGGAAGAAACGTTTCGTTTTGGAGTTAAAATAGCTTCGAGCGCAAAGTGTTAAGCCTCGTTATACCAGTAGGGATAATAATAAAGATAAAAATAATAAAGAATACTAATCTCAAAAGACATGCAGTTCATTTACTGGACAGGTCACCCTATAGATGTAACAATACCTTCGCTCCGTTTCGAAGGAGTTTTCGAGCGGTGCAGAAGCCGATCCCGTTTGCTCCGCCGGTGACGAGCGAGACTTTGCCTTCGATGTTCGACATAATCGCGAAACGGGACTAGGATAACACGAGCTGGACCGTACGCACAGAGTGTCGCGGATTTATGGTTGTCGCGACCGTTCTCGCGGGAGGCCCGGTTGCGAATATATTCGAGGAGTAAGGAGCACGGCAGTCCGGTCGCCGCGCCGATGAAATCCGAGAAATCGAGAATCAATCGGACGAGATTGAATGTCTCGCGGATATTTATCTGATGGATAATGTGACCGCGGATCCGCGGGTAAACAGGGATCGGGTTTACGAAAAAATTCGGGCACGAGGTGGCCTGGAACCCGTCTCCGAGAGGCCGTTTATTTCTGTCGATTTATTGGATTACCGATGTGCGTCTCAAATCTCGATGCGGGAACCTGAGCGAACCGATTGAGCATTCATTCGACATTGACACGCCGATTTTACGGAGGTCGAAACGACGCGATGTTGATGTTGATGTTGGTGGAATTTTTCTGCGTACGTAGCTCGAATTGTTTTGCGTTCGACCGACCGTACGGACAGGTTTCGTTTTGCTCCGCTACTCGTTCTACCGTGTCGTCGCAAACGTCCTTGCGTATTTTTCTGCGAAGAATTTTCCAACGGAAATTCTAATACTTTCTGGAACACGGACGAGTCGAAATAAGACATGTCGTATTTTTCATTTTACGATCATGGATATTGCGAGGATACCTTTTGTGGAATTTTATTAAAAATTGCGGCAATTCCAGTGTGAATTGTCTTCGCAATTTTTCAACAACTTGTTGCCGTCGTTTTACGAAGTGTCTCGTTCGAAAAACTCAATATAGATTAAGAAGAAGATCGACTCAAAATTCGTGGTAATTCATTTTTTAAAAGTCGTTTAGTTTGTCGGAATTGTCTCGCTAGTCTTGTCGAAAAAATTTTTCAGAAGAATCTGACCACATATCCTTCATAGTCTCCTAATATCAGTCCTTTTGAGTATTCTTTATAATAAATAGAAGGGATCCACTGGTTTATAAAACGTCGGCAGAGAATTGTAAATAGTGGCGGTGACAATTGATTGACGGAACTGTTATTTTAAGAAGCAGCTAAGAACTTTTGCAATCATCTAATACAGTAACTTTCAGCCAGTGTGCCCGGAACATTTATAAAAATTATTAATTGAATTATTTTCGGAAGAAGTGTAAAGCAGAATATATGAGAGTACATATCAGAATTAAAATCTCTTTAAATTAATTGTACGAGGATATCATTGTATAGTAAACGTACACATAATGCACTAAAAACTATATACGTAAAAATATGTGTACCATGTGCCGGTGTGCGGCGAGATAAAAGAAGTGACCTAAAAGAACGATAGAGCATGTCACAAATCCAGAACAAGTATCTACAGGACACTCGCTTGATGCAAGTGGTTCCATCTATTCGAAACCCATGAAACAGGTCCGTCCGTATTTTCTACCAGAGGGCCGATTATTTGATTTTATTCTCGCAAGTCCTTCGTCCGTTGTTGATTAGTATATATACAAGTTCCTCTGCATTCTTGAACATCCCAGCGTCTAAGGCAGGGTCTGCTAGGTTAGCCTCACTGATGAATCCTTCTAGCAGACTCAGGACGAAACGCGCGTAGCTATCTTCTTCTTCCCTTCCCTGTCCTCCATCTTTGCATAGCAGGTAGGTGAAACAGCAGCGCAGCAACTGTGCGTGAAGGAGGGAGAGGGGCGTGTGAAGAAGAGAGAAAAAGAAGAAGAGTCTCGCGCATCGTATCCTGCCGGGGAAGGTGTTTTGAAGGACCAGAGAAGGGTGGTGCGTGCAACCTCCATCCCATCATCACATCCCCATCACCCCAAGAGAAAGAAGATCGCTGAGGGGAACTTCTCGGAGCAAAAAAGGTCTTGTGGAAAGAGGATATCAAGAAAAAATGGATTTGTAATAAAAATCCACCCCATGAGGATTGTGGTGCACAAATAAGGAATGAGCTGTGTGGAACCTTCGGAGGAAAAACCAGCAGAAAACGTTCGCATTCCTGTATCGTGCCCGTGCCGTTGTGCCGCCTAAGGTATTCCAGGGACGACGAAGATGATGAGTGAAGACACTCACTCACCCACCACTGGGGGAAAAGAGCTGCAAGAGCCCATGCTCTGCAGGGATATAAATGATAACCCATCCCAACTTCGCTTCGAATGCTGGACCGCTCGCGAACTTCTTGTGTTGTTGGAGCGCTTTCTACCTTCTCTTTATGAAACATCTTCTTCCGGCGTATGAGGCAGGGTCTGCTAGGTTGCCTTACTGATGAGTCCGCTAGCAGGCCCGGGACGAAACGCCCTAAAATTTCCTCTTACCTTGAAATCCAATCCAAATTTTTATTGTTAAATATATTGCGAATATAGAGACGATTAACATAATTTTGATAATCAATACATTTAAACTTGCATTCTAATTATAATACAAATCTAAGTCATGGTATTAATATAAGGCCTTATAAAAGTCCGGCCCATTCCGGCTTTTTTGACACTTTTCTGATGATTAAATTAATTTTATAGACGTTGTTACTCAAAATCATAGTGTTCAAGCAGTTCAGAAAGACTTCTCTTTGTTAAATTATCTTAAGGCAGGTAGCGAAACAAATATTAAACGAAAGATGTATACTCACATACGCTAAGTCTTCGTTGAGAGATTTATTTCTTCTGCGGAGCTTCTGTTCTGCAGACTTTGGTTTCTATTTTGGGGCAAGGTTTCGATCGATCAATTTTGGAGAATTCGACGCACGGTGGCGCTTCGCTGACGCTACAAGGCTGCAATTTAGAAATATCGATTCACGATATTTTTTGTACCTTTTTTCGTTGTAGATTTTGGAAGAAACATGCACGCATCACGCGATCATTTAACTTCTGATTGGCCTAAAGGCCCTTCGTTCTGATACTTTGAACCCTTTTAATATAAGGACAATCGAGTACTAAAATTAACTAGTTTGCATTGCGTTCTAAAAATAAGAAGGCTGCATTTATTGAGGCGTTGCATGATTATTTTGTATATCCAGTAAATATATGTGTATCCAGTAAATGTCTACAAAAACCTCTACAATTTCTACAATTGCTAGATAAATTGTCCAAAACCCGTCACTTAAATGAATGATATGTTGACGATTGTGTTCATTACGAAGGACAATGCTACTATCTAAAATGTAAAATGCATGGTAAATCGTCGGATCGTTTAAGGGTTAAAGCAATGGCGACAATTTTGGATGAATGTCATTAATGTCATTTGTATCTTCAACATATGATGCGATGGTTGTAATTACAGTTGGAAATTAATTTTACCGATGTCTGGTAAATACTGGGATCGATTTTCTCTCCTTCCTTGATGGGGAAGTGAATCATTCGAGGACTTTCACGGACGCTGGTCGCTGGTTCTACGAACCAGACGCTGCCATTCTCTGCCCATGCCAGCACGTAGCTCAAAGCTGGGCCTATTTGACGTTTCCTGCTCGAGATTTTCACCTTTTATACACTATTCGTCCACAAACAACGGTTATTATTGTCGTTATCTACTCACGTGGTTGGCACACAAGGTGGTATTTCGCAAATTCGATTGTTAGGCATGGAGTCCGGGAAGTCGGGCAACCCTAAGTCGCTGAAGTGTTTAATCGATGGACACAGTGACACTAAACGCACTCCGGTTTCATCCATCTTCGTATCCTTCTGCGTTATCGGGGAAGTTGAGCAGAAACAATAAATATTCAGATCGTTGGAGAATTTTTTAATATATAAAAATATGGAATACTATTATTTAATTGAAAGTACCACGAAGTCCCTGACCACTTCAATCATGGGTTCATTTTTGCAATAAACTGGATACGGATCCTCGGGCCAGCCCATGAACCCAAAAATGCTGGCACAGTTTACTATCGCTCCACCAGAACCGCCATTATCCTTTCCCAAAATTTTCATCTCTGTTCGAATCAGTTTGGCTGTGTTATTCTGAAAAACGTTACGATGAGATTTAGTGCAACTGCCGGCTTTGGACGAATCTCCCGCAATTTTATTTGCTTATGTAATATGTCCATATTTTTCACTTTCTCTTCCTCATTGAGTTCTTGTTTTGTCAAATACGATATTAAAAGTGTGGCTATTACAAAAAGTTATGACCCGTGACACACCTCCTGTAATCCCACGTTGTTAGATGTCAGAGGCCAATCTTTATCGAGGTCGTTGAAAATAATATTTATGTTTTTGTATTTGCATCGCATCCGAGTTAGAACAGCTATAAAATGATTAATTGCTTTGTGATATATATATATAAATATATGTACATATGATGTAATAATTATACGTAAATACATATGTCAACCTTCGAGGTGACAAGGACTTTGCATGTGACACTCAATAAACTGCACTCGATTTTTCCCATAAGCATCGCAGAGCTTCCGCGCCGCCATATTCCCTTCGCCACCATCCACGTCCGTTATTATTACATTCTACATTGTAGTAACAAGTTGATTTCACATTATAAATTTTATACGTAATTATGCTGACGTGCGCGGTTACAGGATCATCAAATTTTCAATATTCAAACGATTTTAACTTCCTTAAAAAATATACAACAATCTATCTCGATTCATTTCAAATGGTTAAGCCCTAGCTTCTGCAATTCTCAGTTTATTGTTGACAAAAATATTTTTGTATCACGTGGTGGATCGAGAATGGAGACAATTTTTCTTTTCGGAAACTTTACACACTCGCTTGTCATTCAGAGTGCGATTAAACGGCCGAAAAAATCGTATTATAAGATTTAAGAAATTGTTTTAAAGTTTTGTAACTAAAAAAAATTTTGGTAACTAAACAAATTTTCTCCGTGGAGACGTTTGACGTTTTAATTTTCTTATGAAGTTTCAACAGTTCAAATATTGATGAACACCCATTGGCGTCAACCTTTAATTTTGCTAGTCAGCGTATCGTAATGGGGAACAATTTCTTTTCGCGTGTTTGTAATATGAGAACGGTGACCACATTTTCTTGGGGAAAATAAAGGATAAATCGGGAGGTGTTTCATGTTTAGAAAAAGTTAATTCTAATTCTTTTCACAAGAATGTACTTTACACTACAGGCCGATATTCAATGTATTCCAATTCACAAAGTAAAGGGCAAAATGGTAATATGGAAAAAAAAATTCAGAGGACAGACCAGTGAAATAAAAGACTGTCCTCTTAAATAGCGGACGTACGGCCGCTTTAGATATCAGCGAACTTGCTTATCCAGAAAAGTGTAGGCAGCGATAAAATACTAACTCGTGCCCCTCTGCATAAAAGATGGTCGGCCGCTGCGAAACCAAAACCGTCGGCGCCGCCAACCACAACCGCGACTGTACACGCAGGATCGATAATCGGTTTCGGCGAGTCAGCGCTGCTATTTCGTCGCAAAATACAAAATCGTTAAAATATCACAATCTCGAAGAAATCGCGAGACTAAAGATACTCCAAATAAAAAACTCCTCGGTTGTTCTAAAAACGTCCCGCTCGTTCCTAGCTGCTCTCTACGTATCTTCGAAACGTAGTTACCAATAATCAGGCTTAATTATTTTCGGTCCGTCAGGCTCTTCTTTTCGCGAGAACCAACCTCCGCTCTTCTTTTTCTTTTGCCGCGTCGCTGTCGTGCCGTGCAATTGACAGAACTCGATTTTCCTTAAAGTTCTGAGGAATGACGTGCTCAGTGCTCACGAGAGAAATAGAAATATTCGGACGCGAAGTATGTTCGGAACATGGCGAGGTGTAAATTATTACTAGGAAAAAAGTCACGTTTGAAGTAGCTTACCTTGGACTAGAAATCAGAAGGTTGGAGACGATCGAGGTTACGTATCGTGTTAACATGCTGGAAGCGGTTTTTTAATGGTCGCGTAATCGATATCCGGTGGAAACGGAAACGTTCTCGGCGAACAGACGTTTCCGACGAAAAAGCAACGCGAGACGAATGATTTTGACGCTCGAGCCGAAAGTTGGGCATATCAATTTTCTGGTTGTCGAATTTGCAGTCGTACGACGACTTTTGTTTTACAATCAAACGATCCGCAACTATAGATTCTTTGTGTTTAATAATTATTGTATTTCATGTTCAAGGAGGCGACTAGAGCAACTTAGTACGGAATTACGACAAAATTGATTTTAATTATGATTTTGTGAAACCTTTACTAACACATTTATGCCATTTCTTTGATAAAAAAAAACGTGATACAATCCGGTGCGTATTTACTTGTTTGATTCACAATTCAGAGAAACCTCGATCATCCGAACTAGTGATTCACACTAGTGATTCTCATGTAAAACATGATTTCAATGTATGGAATAGTAAAGATTTAATTTAACACTGTAGCTAGGTAACTGTTCTATTATGCGAATACTCATGTTCCACTGATGAGGAACATGTAACATTTGTATACATCAATTGCAATCTATACGAGCTAACTAAAAATTTATTTTCCTTATTAATAATTTTTATATGGTAAAAGCAGTATCTCGACATTCTTGAACTTTTTTAATCTGTCTACTGTTTCGAATTACGTTTTTGCTATAAATGTATAAAATCCGCAGTCTAGCTAGGACAATCGAGGCTCTGTTGTAAGTGATTTAAATAAACTAATATGGTATAAATAGTGCCATGTTCTGTGTCGTTTTAATCGGAAAAATGTCACAAATGTATTGGTAAAAGTTTCAAAAAATAAAAAATTCACAACAATAATTTGTTGTCACTGCGCGGACAGTTTGGTCACAGCGATGGAGGACATTGTCGAGGCATACCTGTGATTGCGATTGTTGTGGGATCTATTGTAAGAATAGTGTGTTCGGTTTTTTTAAAAAGCTATGCACTTTATTGACTAGGCTTGCAACATACATTCTGAGCAAATCATAACAAAACCAACAATTTCCACTAGCTACCGACCGTGGCATCGATTAAGATTACGCAATGTTATATTCGAATGTGCGATTGCCCTTCGATTCTGAGTTTTCCGCGGGTCCCCTCTCGCCGCGGTCACGATCGCGATCCGCCTCGATCGCGATCGGGGCCGCGACAAGGGAAACCGGTGGCTGTTCCGACCGACAATAATGGACGATTAAAATATATAATAATTGTGATCTATGTGCGCCGAAGACACCGGGCTTAGGCCTCGATTCTCTGTATATCTAATCCTACGTTTTATTCGTTTCCTCTCCCATTGGTCGAATCCCCGTCTAAAAGTTCGGTATAAAAATTACGAGCGCGACTGTGTTGTGTAATCATGGACAAAATGTTTTTGGACTCGTCTCTCTCGATTATTCGTTATCTCTCCTAATTTCGCTGATTCCATAATATTTACGAACGCGTGATGGGTGGACTGAGATGAACGGAAGCGACGGTTTGTTCGTTTTTTTTTTTCATTTTGTCGATCGACGGTTCACGTGGACCTTCGCGTTGAAGGTCGAACAGCTTCGATAAAAATGATTTCGTTCGTTTTTCCTCGCACGCATTTTGCTTTAAAGAATGACGAACAGTCGGATATTCTTCACTTTGCAATAAATGATTTCGTTCGTTTTTTTCCCGGCACGTCTCTGGCTTTCAGCAGTATCGCTTTAAAATCGCCGATGAACCTATGAAAAACCTCGGATTTCACAAATGGCTGACAGAATGTGTACAAACTAGTCGTGTGGTAAACGCAATACGAGTGCTAGTCTACGAAATATTGAGTCTCAACGACACGGTAGTTGTTCATGGTCCGAAAACGCGTGTTCCTTCCGGTTCTCGCTTTCCCTTCAAAATTCTTCTCTACCGATACGATCGGTGTCGCTTCAGGCTGCGGTTACAGTGGCTGCTTTTTTCGACGAACATTCGCGTAAATTAACTCTCACGCAGATGGCGGAAATCACACTGCATGCGTTCCTTTCCTCAGCAGTCGTGCGAATTTACGAATATTGCAAGTGTTTCTGCAGAAATACACAAAAACATGACTGTTTCGACATAGTCCCACTTAACATACAATACAATAAAATACAATACAATAAAATGTGATTGTTATTTTAGTTCTTCAAATAGTACATGCAATGTGTTACGACATATGCCTCCAGTTATCCTAATAGTGCATCAAACTGTTCGAATAATATTCTCGAGGAAAATACTCTCTTCAGTCTTTCACTCGAGAGTGAAAAATTTCAAGAACTTCTCAAGCAATAAATATCGTTGATATCCGTTCAGACATGTTCGTCGGAAGATGTAACCAGTGTGACGCAACCAAGCAGCCTCCTGATACGTTTATGTTGAAGCTGCGACGAACAATTAGAGCGACGACGAGAGGAACTCGTAAAAACACGTCCTATTGTTTCGTACTGAAAGTATGAATTTCAGTGCAGAGCAACCGTTTGTTAAACGAACAATCGCTTTCGTTGCCGCGCCGATCAACGTTCTTTCAACTCGAATCGCAGCTGCGACACAAACGTGCCGTTGGTCGCCGGTAAAACTCGATGTTCGCCGTCTTTCCCTAGATTTCTACGTCTATCGAACTCGGGCGACTCCCGGAGGAAAAAATGGAGTCTAAGATCGAAGATCCGAGGATGATCTCCGAGGATTGCTTCGTCGGCGTTAACCGCTATGTCTTTAACCTCTACTTAAGTGTAATACGGAACGCATAACAATGTACAAAAAATGTGTTCTCGCCAAGTGTACAAAATCCTGCACCGTTTTTTCTTTTCGTTTCTTTTTGTCTTTTTTCTTTTTTCTTTTTTTGTTCTTTGGTGCGGCGCGAGAGACGATTTCCCGTGGGTTCAGGGTTCTCCGCGTTCACGCTGCTGGTCTCGTTTCCGCGCGACAGCGTCGGCATAGTTCCGGTAGTGTATAATGAAAGGTACATTCGCAGTTATGGTACGGCATGATTATTTGTATTCAAGCGAGGGTGGGTCCACGTCGATACTTAGATCTTCGTGAAGGTGAGCTCGTGGGGAGGCTGATCCTTCTCGACCAGCCAGACGCTTCCGCTTTTCCCGGTGGTCAGCACGTGCACCAACGCCTTCGCCACGTGCTCCGCCCTTGAACAAGAAAAATTATCAAATAGTTTTAAATGTTGTGTTCTTGATTTTGTCACCGTAATTCCTATCGATTGTAATTTTCGTGCGATTCGAATGAAAGTTACACCGTTTCGAAGGGTGTTCACTCGAAAGGGTGTGTGAAAAGTTTAGCCAGGCTGTCGACCACGGAGATAGAATTGTGTGACGGATCGTTTGGCGTTTTTCTACCTTTGCGGCACCGAATTGGCTATATCGCAATGCCAGGCGTCCTCGTATCGCAACCATAGCAGCTGTTTACTGACGTCCTTTAACAATTTACTATCCGTCGCGCTTGGGCACAGTGCCATCACCTTCACGCCGGTCAGGTCCACGTGGTACTGGTGCTGCAGAAAACAATAACAACGCGTAACTACTTCCTCTGATCGAACTCTCATCCACATTCGCTGGAATTTTTTAAATATACAAGCTAAAACGCTCAACACTAAACCTACCTAGCCTTAAAAGTAACTAATACATGTTGTCTTATAAAAATTACGAGATACGATTCCGATTACGAGTTACGATTTCCTATGAAAGCATCTTTATAATTTCAGTAATTGTACAATAAAAAATCTGGAACCGGTCATTTTGACCGTCCGTGGTAGGTTTAGTGTTGAAAAGAATTGCTTCAGATTGCTATGTATGTCTATACTGTGCTAAACATAATTGAACACCGATAGAAAAATTGGCAATGTTTTCGCGATTGATTGATGCAACAGTATTCCTTGCAACAGTTAATGTAATTTAACACGTTAAGCGCCAAAAGTCAATTCTAGAGAATCTCAGAAAATCAGTGTAATTTAATTAATGAAACCGAAACTAGAAATCTAAAATGTATTATAGGGGATGCTGTCTTAACCCTTTTCAATTCTAAAGATCCTAATAAAATTCAGTTTATGTAAACCTAGTCAAAAATCACTGTCAGTCGTATGTGACTGACGTGGCAGTTAACGTGTTAGAATAATATTGTGAATAGAATATTTTCCAGCATGATAGACGTTAACATTTACCCCGAACGCTCTGGTGAAGTTGACAATGGCCGCCTTGGTGGCGGAGTAGATTGGAACACTGGGGTAGGGGTTGATGCTGACATTGCTTCCGATATTAACCACTATTCCGCCGTGACCGCCCATGTCCGTTCTCATAAATCGTTGAGCAAGCAATGTTCCACGGATTACGCCATTCTGAAACCATGATTTCAACACTCACACATCGAATCACCCGGTACGGTAAATGTATTAATCAATTTTCTATTTTCTCGTGTATCGATCAAACATGTCGTCTAGAAATTGTTAATTGGCATGATGAAACGGACAAACTGAAATGCAGATACTCACAACGTTAATGTCGACTTCCAGCTCCCAAAATCGATCGTTCATGATCCCAGCGTTGTTTACAACGATATCGATGTGACCGAAAGTTGCGATTGTCTTCTGAAATGCGTCTAGAAATAGAGCATTTCGCAATCGGTTACTATGTCGGCGATTGAAAATCCATTTTATCAGTTAGAGGACAATCTGTTCAATATTCGCGTACCTTCGAACTGTGAGTAATCTGTGACGTCGCACTGACAGAATATTACGCGATCCTTTCCGTAGTCGGAAGTTAAAATTTCCACCAATTTCTCGCCTTCGTCTACGTCGATGTCGCACACGGCAACCTGCGAATGAAAATGTAGCAAAATGTTCAAATAAAAGCTCGATTTGATTAAAAATTAATATGATTGCGATGCTATTTTCCCGAAGTATATGGTGTATTATATGAACTCAATTTTTGTGATAACGTTCAAAATTGTGTAAATTGAACGGAGCTAAAAAATTATGACTGATAATCTCGAAAGGAATGGCCGCATTTCAAAAAGCTTTTAGCAGTAATTCAGAATTCCGTGGAAAGTATTTGATATTTTTACGCGATCGTTCTCCCGTGAAAATTGAGATAAACAAGCTCCCCCCGCTGTTTCTGTTAACGAGCAATTTTTATTCATTATAAGTCGGTCAGATAGCGCTTTCGTATCTTCCCTGACGGGGAGCGATCTAAATATAAGTCGGTCACTCTTGATTGCAAGCGTTTAAAGCTACGGTGACACATGAATCGAGTCAAGGTTACATTCTTAAAAACGATTTTTCAAAAGTTTTTTGCTATTTTTGAAGGCGATAAACATTCGTAAATTCTTTAAAATACTTTTGCTGCAAATTTTATTGCGATTCTCGTTTCGAAATTACCTGGGAAAAAATTTCGAGCTGACTTATCGTTTTTTACTCACCTGCACACCTTGGTACACTAACTCTGTGGCGAACGCCTTACCGATCCCGGCAGCGGCACCAGTCACCAACGCTACTTTCCTTTTCAGGTCCATTTTCGAGAATCCCTGGACAACTGTTCGTCTGCGAATCACATAATTTTTGCATTACAAATAACCATAAACACTTCTACACAACATTTGTGGAGCTCTCAGTCTGATAGCTGAAGCTCTAAGGTAAGGGACCCAATAACCGTGGCAGTCATTTTTAAAGCATAATGAGTATTAAAAAGTGATATATAACATATTAACTGATTTTGAAGAAACTTTAATATCAGTATTTTAATATCCATTATGCTTTAAAAGTAAATAAAATTAATATACGCACAGTAATTGGTACCCCCACAGTGATTGGGTCCCTTTACATTATAGTCACTCATAAAAATAGCTTTAGAAAATCATTTTACAATTTTCGAGTTCAGCAAGTATGCTTTCGGAAAACCATTCCGCATATTAAGTGAGAAATGGCAATTAGATTTATACAATGTGTCGTATTTGAAGAAAATGTTCAACCAAATACTTTCTCTCGGAGTTTAAGAGCTACCAGACCGTAAATTATAAAGTTAACCGTTTACAGTATCTTTATGTTTTACTTTATGTCAGCAGTACGAGGACAATTTCTCAGAAGCTCCCGAACGCTACTGTGTTTATTAGTCTGACCGTGATCAACGTACGAACATCGTCCGACCACGTGTTTCGTATTCGTGTGCACACCAAAGCGAAAAACAAATCCACGTCTCCGATAGCAGTCGCTCGGCAGACGTCGCAACTTAAAATACATGTGTATTCGAAGCGGCGCTATAAAAACAAATATCGTGACGATCTGCGTGCTATTTACAACATTACTCTAGATACTAGAAGAACAATCCTCGAGTACACGAACTAGTTCCAATCTGATTCGGTCGAATCAGTTCACTCAAAGCTAATCCGAGTTTTTCACAAACTGTGGCAACGCACTAAAAACAATTCTACATACTCCAAGTCTGAACAAAATTAAAATCCTCAAAGCAACATTTCCTGCCAAGTTCTTCACGCAAAAGTCCAGTTTTCACTTGACCAATAGTCCTGTTCCGAAACAATTCGAAACTATAAACATCCGGTCAATACTGATTAGAAAACAGTTCGGGGTCGGTCTCCGTAAATTCGCGATAAGGTAGAGTGACTACATTACCGTTAAAAAATGGTTTTACGTCCCTCAACTTTTCGTCCTTATATGAGAATATTTTGTCGCTGGTGAAGGGCTCATTCGAAAGAGTAAGGTTCAATTTAGTGCGCGCTGGTCAGGAGCTGCCGAGATTATGCAGATATTTGGTAATATAAGCGTTAGAAGTAGGCCAAAAATTGACGATGTGCATGCCATGGAATCCAATTATTTTTATGTCATTCGATGAGTTTTCTCAATGGAATCGATAGAAGTACGCACTAGAAAATATCTCCAGCTACAAATTGAGCTATATTTTGTCTCGATTCTCTGCGAAATGAAGCCAAAAAACTTGAAACACGTTTCTGGCGTCAGAATTCATAATATCGACAATACAGAGCAAAAAATGCGACAAGTTTAGTCACAGACTTAAGACCCGTCGGATCAAGACCAAGAAGGATCTTAAATCCGTGTCTGAAGGCTGTGAATGGAAATTATTAATTAAAAAGTCACATGACATCCCGGGCCCTTAACAATAGAACTACCGAACCAGTCAAAATGACTGGTTCCTAATTTTTTGTTTCAGAATTACTGAAATTATAAAAATCTTTTCATCAGAATTTTTTGAATAAACTTTCTCATTGAAGCACGTGGTCCAATAAAAATGGTATTAGGTTCGAATAGATGTAGTTTAGTCATTATTACAAAGTAATATTCATCAGTTCTATTTATTACTCGGTACTACTGAGTCGGTAGTTCTAGTGGTAAATGCACTACTCGGAGCTAAACAGAATCAGCTCGTTAGACTTTCACCTTTTTGATGTCCTGTTTAAAAACGTGCTCTCGTATAAACACCCGTCCAACGCGACGATTCACAGCCGAGAAAGCCGGTTCACATCGGCGGCAGAGTTTCACCGGCGCCGAAAACGTCCCGGGAAAAGTGTAGAAGGAGGAACTTTTGAGGAAATCCGAATGGCGGAACACGGGCTCGCGATCGTTTCGGATCAGCTTTGAAAGCCTTGTCTAAGGAATTTCCGGTCTGGTGGCGGCGTGTGATCAGTCGCGTGGGCGAAATCGGATTTCACCGTCTCGTTATAACCATTTCGTACTTGACTTCCCGGCGTCGATGGGGGATGCTCGCTCGGAAATAAAGCCGGCGATGCTCGACGCGGCGCATGACTCACTGAGCCCGCGTCGCCGAGCGTCGTTGTACCACATGCTTCGACGCCAGACTCCCGTCGTGCTGTGTCTACGAGTCTTCTTGTGCCCAACCCTCGCAAAGACACACCAATCCCCGACCACTTCAACGAGAGCCAGCCGGCCGTTAGCAATTAAAAACGTCCGATTACAGCTTTTTCGCCAGCCGGCCGCTCGCTGGCCACGCAATTATTTGGCTCCGTTAAAAAATTCATTTCTCAGCTTCCGCCTCAAGCGTACCCCTTCGTCGAGATTTTAGACCTTCCGGAAGCTTGAAGTACGATTAACCCTTTGATTGTTCTCACATTACATCTATGTTTTTATCGTATACAGCATGTTTTCCTTATTTGAACTTTTACATTTCAGGGTTGGGCACATTTTATTTGAAGTAAAGTAATAATGAAATATTTTATATTTTTATTTGGCCAATAACATAAAAAATTTCAAATACTTAAAATAATAATGAAAGTAAATAATTTTACATAAAGTGTTGAATTAAATTCAGAAGATTGAATTGAAGATTGAATTTACTTAAACTCTGTACGATTTTCAGTATATGTGCTTATATAAAGAAGTCAATTTAGTAATCTCCTATGAAAACGTTTTTATAATTTCAATAATTGTGAAACAGAAAACCGGTCATTTTCAGCGTGGTTGGTTTATTGTTAATTATCTGAGTTGTATAATGGTAACTATAACAGTAACTTTTAGTCACAGTTAACGATACTGAGAAGATAGAAGTAAAAAGTATTTGAGATTTTATTTAAAAATTCCTACGAACATTGAGATCTGTGTTTCATTTGTCGAACATTCATCATTTCAGTTTCTATGAGATAATCTTTAAAATAAGGGTTGCTACAACCTTTAGGACATATCTGGGATTTTTCCATTTTTTGTTTCGCTAAGCAATTTGCTGCAGCCGAATCAAATAATCACCAGTTTATATCAGGTTCATTAATACTAAATCTACCACGGCCAAAATGACCGGTTTTCTGGTGTATTATGTAAATGTAAATGTATTATGTTTTATGCTTGGTTTAGTGTTAAGTTCAGAAAGTATGCAAAAAATTGCCGCATAAGAATTCGAAGGCACCTAGCCATCGCTGCTATAAAATCATCAAGAAGCATCCGCCTTATAAAGATTACAATTCATCTACCATTTCCTACATAATTTCCATAGTTCATCGCCCACAATAATTTAAAAAACAGCACTCGTGTCCAAAATTTATATCGCACGTTGTACAGTCCAGCACAACAAAATGAAGAACCCGAGTCGAGCTTAACCCGGAGCGTTTTTAGCTCAGCGACGCTCGCTAACGCGTTTAAAAATTCAACCGCCCATGTAACGTTTCGAGCGGCGGGGGATGGAGGGAGGGGGTGAAGAAAAATGGGAAAAACGGAGGGAAAATGCACGAGTCGCAGGGTTCCTCGAGCCGCGTGAAAGGTGCGAGCGTCGAGGAGGAGGATTTCACGCGTCCGTAGAAGAGGATTTCAAATACTCCTGCGTGTGAATCAACCCTCTGCGAATGAAACAGCATCGTACAGCTTCGTTTAATATTGCGCTCGTCATGACACCGAGTTTCCCTCGTCCCCCTCGCCCCCCTCGCCACCCTCCCTCCCCGGTGCCCCGGCCCTGTTTCAAACCACCCCCGCCCTCGTGTCTGGCAGCCGTAGATAAACCGGCGAACACGTTTCCCTCGGTGAGCATCAGAAAGAGGCGATCTAAAAAATTCACGCGACGCCTCGATCGCTCGATATCCCCGGGAAACTGTACGACGCCGGCAACCGCCACGCACCTCTCGACTTTCACCTACGCTCCTCGAAAACACTCGACCACCATTAAAACCCCCCTACGGACGAGAAAGTCGAGCAGTCTTCTGGCGAAATCCCCGGAGCGGAAAGAAGAAGAGCCCGCGAGGAGTGGGGATCCTCCATTCATCGAAGAGCGGTCGAACGAATAGAAAATCCGTCGAACAAACAGAGAAATCCATTGATCAGATCAGAGCTGTGTCACCGGCGAGACTGTACCCGAGGTTCTCAGGTTTTTACCAAATTTGTTTGCGAACGAGTTCTGAAAAGTCTCCGAAGCAGAAAGAAAAGAATCTGCCGAGAGAGGGATGTTCCATGTTGATCGACGTGTGGTCGAACGGAAAATCTTCATCGATCAGATCGAAACGACAACGGGGTTGTATTCGAGGTTCAGGTTTTTCACTGAAGAGAAAATTTGTTTGCCGGGGAAATTTGCAATAATCAAAAAATCCATCGATAAGATCAGAACGGCTATGGGTACCTATGCTCGAGGTTTTAATCAAAGAGGAATTCGTTTGATGAATAAATTCGAACCAACTCTCGAAGGTCTAAAGGCTCTCCGAGTCCTCAAAATTCCTGTACACTCACCCTGAAGTCGCAGGAACGCTACGAACGCCAAGAACCGACCATCCTGATTCTCCCAGAGACGTAACAAGTTCCAACTGACAAGAACCAACTTGTAGTTCAACTTGAAATTGCAAACTCAATTGCTGGGCTATAGTGTCTTCGAGATTCGAAGAGCCATCAGGTAATTACCCGGATTCAGCCAAGTCAGAAGACACTCCAGGAAACCACCCCCTAAAACCGCAGAGGCTCGAGGTCGCCGATAAGGGCTGCCTCGACGCGGCGAGTTCTTCGTACCTTATCACGTTCACCCTTCAATTTCCCGGTGGTCTCTCCCCTCGGTCCGCCGAGCTGGAGTCTTTTAACAAAGGATCTATAATTTCAGGGAGTGCTGGTGGTCGGGTAGCACGAGCACCGCACAAAGTCTCCGGGAACTACAAAGTCACCCCTCGCAGAGCACTGACCGCGGACGTCGATCAGCCACCCCGGGGTGTCTAGTGACCGGTCTACGAGGTGTACGGGGAGTGCGGGGGTTGGCGCGATATCCTTCTCTGGCAGGATAGTACTTTTCAACCGCCAGCACCTTCGTACCTTCAATCGCAGCTCCTCGGAAGAGTCGGCTGGTGTCCCGCAACAGGCAGGCGGCTGCGACGAAAGCGAAACGAGTCGTCGTTGGCGACGGAGGGCGGCGCGGGGGTGCGCGCACACGGCGCGGCCGACCGGGTTCGCCTGTGTCTTGTATATGTATGTGTGTACGTTCTGTAGGGTGTGTGCGTGTGTGTGTGTGTGTGTGTGTGTGTGTTTGTCGCGGACGGAGCCTCGCGAGCAGGCTACCCCGACAAGGTGTGGTTGACGGCCGCGGACGCACTGGCTCGCTGCACCACCGGTGAACACTGACTCCCGGTGAACGCACACACCCCGCGCCGGGCCCCGATATTGATTGGTGCGGTTGCGTGCCACGTGACTTTTACGTACGACTCCCGTCCGTCCGCGTTCCGCGTCCTCGTGTCCCTGCCACCCTCTCTCTCTCTCTCTCTCTCTCTCTCTCTCTCTCTCTCTCTCTCTCTCTCTCTCTCTCTCTCTCTCTCTCTCTCTCTCTCTCTCTCTTGCTTAGCGTGTGAGAGTTTCTCCCTCCCGTCCCCCTACAGCCCTTAACCTTCGCCCGTGGGCTTTTTGTGTCGCGGACACACGATCCCGACCACGCTTTCGATCGGCCCACCCCTCTCCGCGTCCCCCTCCGCCTTGACGATCACCCCTACTCCAACGTCTTTCTGCCATGGTTTCACCCCCTTCGACCCCGCCCAGTCGCGCGAGATCCGTGTTTACCGGATTGACTAGCAATGCTCAGGGTCGTCGAGAATTCGGACGAGCCTTGATCGCGACGATCGATCCCACTATGTGGATGCTAGATTCGGGGTCTACGTGCCTTTGCCTATCGGCGGTGGCTCTCGGAATTCGCGGAGGAATATACGCTTAGGGCCCGACGATTCAGCTAGGGTGGCGAAGCTAATTAGGCGAACGGGGTCGTCTGTTGGGCCTCGATTTGTAATTAGTTGTGCCCCGCCTTTTCAACGCCTTATTTATATTTTTGTATATTGTATTAATTTTATGTTGTTGCATGTTTCGAGATATTCAGTTTATATTGTTGTGTATTTAGTGTAGTCACGCGTAATGTCACACCTCGGTTCTTTGCTTTCGTATGTATTTTTATTTTTATATATATATATTTTAAGTTGATGTTGTCGCATGTTGTTCACTATTTATGCCGTGACCTGGAAGAGAAGGGCCGGAAATTCGTCATTCCCCTTATTTAGATTTTTGTATATTATATTAATTTTATGCTGTTGCATGTTTCGAGATATTCATGTTATATTGTTGTATATTTAGTGTAGGGTGATTTAGTTATACTAGATAGCTGGAACTAATGGGGTGTGAGCGATCGTTTGCCACCCCTCGATTTTTAATTAGTCACGCCTCGTTTCTTTTCCCTCTTATGTATTTTTATTTTTATGTATACTAAGTTGATGTTGTTGCATGTTTAGCGTAGAGTGATTTAGTTGGACTGGATGGGAGGGGTTAATGAGGTGGAAGCGACCGTCTGCCACCCCTCGGTTTATAATTAGTGGTACCCCGCCTCGTCTACGAACTACCTTCTTTATTTTTATTTATGTATTAATTTTATGTCATATGTTTAGCATGGTAGTGTCGGATGGGAACAATTAATCTGGTGGAAACAGTATAGTCGTCTGCCACCCCTCGATTTCTGATTAGTCATGCTCCAACCCTCTCTGTTTATTTTTATGCCGCTAAACATTTACAGAAATGGGGCCACACCCTAAGATCATTTTTTAATGTCCTGCCAACTCCACCCTTCCTTTACACCCTCGCCCCCAAAAACTGTAACCTAAGTCAAACTCATTTATGCTCAAATTGAAAGTAGATTACGTTTTTTACGGGAGAGCTGAAATTGCATTTACCCTTATAATAATTGAAAGTACAATAAATCCGTGATAAAAAATCGAAGATCAAGAGAGAGACTTGCCTTTGAAATAAATAAATCATCAATTTTTAAATAAATAAAAAGAACTTTTTCCCTCAGTTTTGTAACAAAAAATAGATTCTGAAGAAACTGAGTCCAGGGGGATCGAAGTATAAAATTCGTATTCGTTATTTCATTTGTACAAACGAACAGAATAATTAACAATTACTATTAATTATTTGATAAAGAAGTTTGCTCTTTACACTATAAATTATTCACTTACACTATTCATTTCAGAACGAATAAACTGATATTCAGAACGACTAATATTATGACAATCGTTCTTATCTACCGGCGATGATTTCATAACTTTTAAAGGTCGTTAACTTTTCATGGATCCCTTAACAGCAACAGAAATTTCAATTGCGAAGCAACAATATATCTTCAGTAACGTCATCCAAAAATTTCGCTTTATATAATCATTGTAAAAAAATGTCTAAGCTTGTTGCTGGTACTGTACAACTACTGAAAATTATATTCCGGTATTTAAAGTGTTAAGCAAGACAATAGCGCCGATGACCACCGTTGACCGCGTTTATGTCCTGGTAAAAATATTATTGATTTTCGTGGAGTAGCGTAATATCCTAGAGGAAGTATCGAGTGCTCGTCCGGAAGTCGGCTCCGACGAGCCGGAAGTGAGCCGAGGATCACCGGCCGGTCTCGATCATCGATCATCGCGCTCGGCAGTACCGTCAGCTGAAAGTATCGGCGTTCCTCTGTCATGGCCGCGAATCTCCGGTGTGCCAGGGCTGGCATCGATAATCCGAACGAACACGAGAACGCAGGATCGGTCGGGAGCATAGTAAAACGCGTAAAGTAACGTTCGTGCATCTGCCGCGAGGAAGAAGCGGAAGAAGGCGCAGGGGTCGCGTGGTGGCCAGCGACGAGAGGATCGCGTTGGTCGGCCACGAGGCGATGGACGGACGACGCAGGATGAAGTTTCGAAAGCTATTCCGCAGCCGAATGTCGCGGGCCAGTGTCATCGCCGCGAAACCGAAGCAGAGCACCAGGAAGCAGACGAGCAAAGTCCGGAAATGCATGTGTCTACCCTCGAACTACGCCTTCGTTGAGTTCCCCATGGTCTGGTCCGAGCTTAGGTGCGTCTTCCGCTTGGTTTTTACACTTTGACCCCCAATGTCCGGAACGATCTGCGGTAGGATATCTCAATTAGACGCGACCCTTCTCCGTCGCCCTGCGCGCAACATCCTAATTGACAGTGGACAGCCGTTTTCACTGTCAAGTTGATCCGTCTGTGCTCCATTAGCGACCCTGAATTTCGTCGTCTACGCATGCTGATTCTTCAGCTCACCGGATGGTGGTAGCAATTTATTTTTATTTCAATGTTTACCTCTTAAGCATGCCGTGCTCGTCCGCAACTCTATTTCCCAGAAAATCGTGCCTCGCCACGGATGGCACAAAAGCCACTATAGTGGTTCGTGTCGTTCAAACTGATGCTTTCCACGGAAAGCAGCTATAGTGGCGTACAGTGTTTAAGAGGCTAATTACGGTTAGGGTTACCACTAAGGGTTACCATCATTGCCCAGGTGTTTGTCTATGCTCGCGAGTCGCATTTAATCTGGATGTTCATTTTTTAGTTAACAATGCCACAGGATTAGCGCTATCGAATTATTTAAAAGTGATGATTGTAAAACTGGATATTAATTTAGCGATACTAGAATTAATTAGATTATAAGGTAAGGAACTTTGTTATCAAGTAACTAACAATTCTTGCGAGTAATGTTGCGTTGTTAACCAGGTAGTGGCATCAATTGTTTTCATTTTCGAGCTAATTGTTCACAGGAGAGTGAACACAACATTAAATTTGTTTTGCTAATATCAAACAATTCGCGGTTCCTTAATGATTCGCCACGAAGACTGAATAAAAATAAGAGCTCCGACGGAGTATAAAGCCCCCGTCCTATTTCGATCACTTCAACCCCCAGCGGACTGTAATTATCCAACCTACTTCTCAGTGACGCCGCGATCCCTATTTAGACTTAACGCAATTGTCAACCTAATTCGATGGCTAAAAGCTTGACAAGTGGCACGTAATTCTCCGGAAATCTGGGTCAGATTGAATCCAACGTTTTCAGGTCAACCATCCAACCCTTCTTTCTCGAGAAAAATTTACGAAAATAAAGACGCTACAACCACATCATTAACGAACCATAGTGAAGCGTGTAACTTTTCCGTGTCAACTTATTGGAACTTGCGATTTTATTTTATTGTGCTTCGAAGTGCAAGTATTAATTAAAAAATACCATTCGCGTAGGTTCTTCGGAGACTCGGGAGAATTTAAGACACGTATACTTTCAATTTATTGAAACTAGCGAGTCTATTTCAGACACCGGTGCATCGGAGTGCAAGTACTAATTAAAACATACCACTCGCGGAGGTTCTTCAGGGATTCGAGGGAACTTAAGATATGTATATCTTCAATTTATAGAAACTAGCTAGTCTATTTCAGACACCGGTGCATCGGAGTGCAAGTACTAATTAAAACATACCACTCGCGGAGGTTCTTCAGGGATTCGAGGGAACTTAAGATATGTATATCTTCAATTTATAGAAACTAGCGAGTCTATTTCAGACACCGGTGCATCGGAGTGCAAGTACTAATTAAAAAATACCACTCGCGGAGGTTCTTCAGGGATTCGAGAGAACTTAAGACATGTATATCTTCAATTTATAGAAACTAGCGAGTGTATTTCAGACACCGGTGCATCGGAGTGCAAATACTAATTAAAAAATACCACTCGCATGGGATTCGAGGGTCCAGGTGACATTTCCCTGACACTGTCCGTTGTCATTGACGCGTCGATATTTCAGAGCGAACCAGCAGTTGTGCGACGGTGCGATCAGATGCGCCAGGGACCAGGTATTCCCGGTGCACCGAGTCATTCTGTCTGCGGTCAGCCCGTACTTCAAGGCCCTCTTCACGAACAGCCTGAAAGGCGGAAAAACCGAGACCACCGAGGTCGTCATCGATTCCGTTCCCGGCGAAATTTTCAGCCTGATCCTCGACTACGCTTACACCGGCGCCTGCGACATCAACACCGACAATGTCGAGCAACTTTTACCGCTGGCCGATCAGTTCGAGGTCCTCGGCGTCGTCCAATTATGCTGTCAGTTCCTGCTGCAGGAGCTCAGACCCGAGAACTGCTTAGGTAATGTGTCGATTCGTTGGTTAATAAAATCGCGCCGAACAAAAATACCTTTCTCCCAATCGATACTCTTTTTACCCTCCTCGTTCTCCCGAAACGATCAGACCGATTGACACGTCGACTGCCAAACCGGCAACCATAAAAGTAGATCCTTGCATCTCGCGCACCCTAACTGTATTAGGTTGGCTATTCGGTATTTTTCTGTTCAATCTAGCGATATTACTTGCTGGGATAAATATTAAGACAAAATAAAGACACTGCGAGGTGCCCGGAGTATTTTATTAGTTCCAGTCGAATGAGGTAAAAATTAACCTGTAACCTGTTACCTGTAATATTTAATCCTCCGACCGTTTAGTCGGTACTTCGTACGGGCAGAGTATGTTTCTAAAAATGGAAAAGGGACAGAGATAAAATTTTTTCCACTATATCTTTATCGCAAATTGGTTACAATTCTGAAGGGTCATTTTTTCTGCGTTTTTCATAATTTTAGAAGACACGCGATAAGGTTTTCTGAACAGCCTAACATGCACGATAATAGGAAGAATGAGTTTTTAAATCTGTACAAAATAATTATGGCTCCTGAGGAGTCTGCGCTCGACGGGTGTACGACTATTTTTCGCGAGATAATGAAATGAGAGAGAAAGAGAGTGAGAGAGTGAGTGAGAGAGAGAGAGAGAAACAGAGAATTTCGTTCTGTGTAAATGTCAGCCATTGGCGAGACTGCTGAATTGTGACAACTTAGGTATCTTTAAATTCGCCCGTCACTATTTCTGCCGTGACCTGGAAGAGAAGGGCCGGAAATACATTCGTCATCACTTTAAGCGGATACTGCAAGAGAGCCCGGAATTCAAAGAGCTCACCGGCGACGAACTCAAGGCGATCCTACGTGACGACGAGCTGAACGTTAAAAACGAGGAAATAGTTTTCGAGGCCGTTAAAACCTGGGTCGAGCACGACCAAGAAAATAGGAGGCACTGTTTGCCGAGACTCTTGAAATGCGTGCGCTACGGTTTTATCAGTTACCCGTTCTTCACGAACAATATTCTCACGTGGAAGATCATCGAGGAGGATGAAGTGAGTATAGTCCCGGACGTCCATTATCCGAAGACCAAGCGGAGGATATTGATTCTTTTTTATTCTCACTCTTTCTTTCGCTCGTCGCAGACTCTACAATCATTAGACTGCGGATTTTATGAATTTCTATGACGAAAATGTGTAAGCACAATTTAAAGCAATGAACATATTACAAAAGATTTAAGGACATCAGCGTATCGGCTTCAACTTAATAAACTAATTAAAAGAAGAAACAAATTTGTGTTTCCCTTCTTTGTCTTCTTATCAATGCAAAATAAGAAATGTCTTCCTATCAATGCAAACATTTCTTAATTCGTATAAACATCCGCAGTCTAATAATCATACAATATTTCATTCATTTTACTATTCAACTCTTTATTTTATTATTCTCAGCCCCTTTCTTCTTCGTTGTTCACTGTGATTTTATTATGTCATCTTGATAATTTAGAAACGAATTTTTCACTATCTAAAATACTTTCTACAGACAATTTTAATGCTTACAACAGTTATAAAATCTCATGTGCTAATATTCTGTTGAATAGGTGTTCGTTATCTCCATGTTCTCCACTAAGGATCGAACAATTAAGAACTATTAACTTATTAACATTTCAAAGTTGATACACCAACTTTCATTGATCTCTTCAATAAGTCGCGAGATTTCCAGCATCGAACATGAAAAAGTGACAAAACCTTAATTATTAATATTAAATAATTAAAACCTTAGTTATTTTCCTATGAAACTTTTACTAACATATTCGTGACGTTTTTTCCGATTAAAATTGGTGTCATTTTCACTATTTGGATCAAATATACTGATTTAATTCTCGCTACAGTAGCACCTCCGACTACTAGGTGGTCACATTGTTAAATTAAATCCTTATTGATTTGTACAATGAACGGCACTGTATGCAAACGATTTCAAATTGAATCCTTTAATCGAAGAAGTAAGAATACGTCTAATAAATCACAATATTTAGAGTCATGCTGTCTTTTTATCGCCAACTGCATAAATTGCACCTGGTGATGTTTCAAAATCGATTTTCACACCTTGGCCACCCCCTAAAATTCATCCGAAAAATCAAAAAGTAATTGTTTACGCTTTGTCCCTAATGTCCGAAGCTGTGCCAGAAAATTCTACGCGACGCAAACGCCTACCTAAACGAGCAAGACGCGAAACAGAGCACCGGCGAGATCGACCTGAAGAACCCACTGGCGCGTCCTCGGATTCCGCACGAGATCCTGTTCGCGATCGGCGGCTGGACAGCCGGCGCACCGACCAATTTCGTGGAGACCTACGACACGAGGTGCTCCGACTTTCCTCCATTATTCCTCCAATTGTTCCTCCGTATGTCGCGCGAGAACCGTTCACCAAGCCGAGATTCACCGGGTCGTGTAATGTGAACTCCAGAGCTGACAGATGGTTTCTATCAGTGAGCACGGACGCCACGCCGAGGTCCTACCATGGGCTCTGCACCCTCAACAATCTGATCTACATGATTGGTGGGTTTGACGGGAATCAACACTTCAACACGGTCCGATGCTTCGACCCGGTGACCAAAGAGTGGCGGGAGAGGGCCTGCATGTATCACGCGAGGTGTTACGTCAGCGTTTGCACCCACGGTGAGCACCGATCCTTTATCGCGGGAAGACGATATGGAAAAATAGAGGGTCGTTTGGATCAAGGGCTGCTGGAGTTGAACTTGGTCTTTTCTTGGCCCTGAGAGCAGAGGCCACGCTTCTGTTGGATCAGAATTTTTATTTCGCAACTTTAGACTAGTCCAGAGCTGCTCGACACGTCTATTGGCGGGCAAGGGCGCCCGCCGATGCCCGTGGACGCAGCTACGGGCAAGTGACCTATGCGGAGTGGGGGTAGGCCATAGTTGGCCACGTAGCTGTGACAATGCGCATGACAGATACAGTAACGAGCAAAACTGAGTCTACACTATTTGAAGCAACATAACTTTTTAAAAATTAGATCGAATAACTTGAATTTTATTGAGAAGTTAGAAGGATTAGTTTGTTAGACCAGTGGTAAAAAATGTTTGAATTGGTCGGAATCGCAAAAGAGATAGTAAAAGTTGGTTTTTTTAGCTGTTTCATCGGAGCCTGTATTGAAAACGTAAAAAATGTGTTTGATTCGCTTGAATAAATTATATCCATACTGAAAATTTCATCGATATTGGTTAATTCGTTTACGAGTTATAAACGATTAAAAGTGCGATTTTAAGTCGAAACTCGTGAAAAATGGCAACTTTCCCACTTTTAAGCGTTTATAACTCGTAAACGAATTAACAAATATCGGTGAAATATTCAGCATGGATATAATTTATTCGGGCGAATCAAATACATTCTTTAAATTTTCAATACTGGCTCAGATAAAAAAGCTGAAAAAACCAACTTTTACTATTTCTTTCGCTATTCCGACCAATTCAAATTTTTCTCAAAAATTTGTTACACCTCGTCTAATAAACTAATCCTTCTAACTTCTCAATAACATTCAAGTCATTTGATCTAATTTTTAAAAAGTTGTATTGCTTCAAATAGTGTAGACTCAGTTTTGCTCGTTCCTGTACGCAGTCTTGCCCGAAGCGGCGTGGCTTTGTAGCCGCTGTTCTGTGTACGCTCAGAGCAAGAAAATGCCTGTACGGGCAGACAGCTCTGGACTAGTCAGAAACGTCTGATTTCTGGGCGTTAACATTTCAGTCTTTTTATGCTCAATAACCTAATCTTCCTGGCCTTGAGGCAGACTTCACATTGGCTCTTGCTCCAATAGCTACTTATTTTACTATTTTACTAATTCACGTTCTGATCATGAAGTAGGGTAAGGTGTCCAATTACTGTGGGGGTGCCAATAATTGAATAGTAATTATGCTCTAAGAATAAGTATACTTAAGGGCACAGTTAGGGAAGGGAAGGTGTGTGCGTGTGAAGCGAGGTAAATGATAGGAGTAGATTAAGTTATATATTTTATTTTTATATTATGTATTTTATTTTTATTTTGTGTCTATTATACCTCTCTTTCTTTTTGATTAATTTAGTGTTGCGTTTATTTTTAGTTTCATTTTTTAGGTTAAGATATAGGATATAAGATAAGCGATAAGATATTCGAAAGTAAGATAATTTTAAGATAGGTTAAGGTTAGAGTAAAGGCGGCGCGAGGAAGGAAGGGTGAGGATATTTGAATTGTAACTCTGAGGGGACCAAAAATATAGTACTACTACTAATGTAGGCACAGTAACTGGTACCCCTACAGTAATTAGGTCCCTTACCTTACTAGTACAATCAGGTATAACTTGATCCTTACGGCTCGCCTGGCCGCGGCAGGCACAAAAGCCGCTATAGTGGTTCGTACCGTTCAAACTGATGCGTTCCACGGAAAGCCGCCATAGTGGCGTATCGTTAAAATTGATGCTCTCCACGAAAACTGCTATAGCGGCGTACCGCACAAATTGATGCTTCCCACGGAAGCCACTATAGTGGCGAACAGTGCTTAAGAGGTTAGGCCCTATCTCTAATTTTAACTGAGATATGTAATTCGGGTTTTCGCAAACAGGTGGGAAGATTTACGCCCTAGGTGGCTATAACGGCCGCACCAGAATGAGCTCGGGGGAAAGATACGAGCCGCAGAGGAACCAATGGGAAATGATACCGTCGATGCAACGACAGAGATCAGACGCAAGCGCCGCGGCTTTGCACGACAAGATTTACATCGTCGGCGGTTTCAACGGGCGTGAAGTCCTGGATTCTGCGGAGGTCTTCGACGTGGAGACCAATCAGTGGAGTTACATTCATCCGATGCTGAACCCGCGGTCGGGGGTTTCGTTGGTCGCATTCCGGGACAGCCTCTACGCTCTTGGAGGCTTCGATGGGTTTGATCGACTGAACTGTGGTACACTCGTCACACCTTAATCATTCGTCGGAATCTTTACCTTTATTTTTACTGCTAGGGCCATTAAATCAATTTTAACAGAGTTAGAACATGCTGGTAGTTAAATTCATACTATACTGTTAAAATCAATTTTTATTGCCTGATGAATTGGTTGAATTTAAACAAAATAAAACTTATGATTCGTACGAATCGTTTCCTTTGTTTTTAGTTTTAGGTTCTGTTAATGCAATTTGAACAGAGTTAGAATATGGTGGTAGTTAAATTCATACTATACTGTTAAAATCTATTTTTACTGTCTGATGCATTGGTTGAATTTAAATAAAATAAAATTAATTGTTCGTAGGAATCCTTACCTTTACTTTTATTACTAGGTCCTATTAATTCAATTTCAACAGACTTAGAATATGCTGGTAGTTAAATTCATACTAGACTGTTAAAATCAATTTTTACTGTCTGACGCATTGACCGAATTTAAACAGAGTTAAAGTATGCTATACTTGTTCATATTACAAATTCACAGTACATGCATAGTTGATATCCTAACTAAATTCCATTCATCTTTATTTTTATTTTTAAATTCAGTATACTTACGTATACTACACTTGTTAAATTTTAGTGATCAAGATGATTTATATTACTACTCAAAAGTATTGAGCACGCTGTTATTTTAAATCGAATTATGTGCTCCTTAATACATTTTTTACTGATGATTATACAATATTTTTAAAATATCTGTGGTCCACGACTGAAGATTTATTTTAATAAATTTTTCAGTAGCAATAATAATTTCAATCATGAACCAACCAATCGTACCAAATAGTACAGTCTAATAACGTTTCTTGGAATAATTATTCTATTTTTATTGTTAATAGAAGACTTCGAAGTTTCTTCATGGTGTAGTACAATAAATCAGAAGGAAAATAATAGACCTCATGTAGATAAAGCGTTAAACAAAGAATTTATTGGATTAATTATGATGTAAAATCTTCTCCCTAGGTAGACAATGAGTTAAAAACTAAATTAAATTTGTGTGAGAATTTCACGACTAGAATGTTTTCTGGAGAAGAAATTTTTCATTTCAGAGCGTGCATAAATGTTTAGAATTTCAATTTAGTGGAAAATGGACAGTGTCGTATATTTCTTATCGAGTAGGCTGTATCAGGATTGAACAGGGGTTCTGTAACGCGGTAAAATCTCTTATTGATGCCGGCGATTGTTTGTTCTCTGGAGCATTCAATTTTATCTGGAAGGTTCCTGGTTGAAATCGTTCTGCCGAGCGTAAGAGCACCCTCTCGGCTCGGGATTTTCCGCTGCGTGGAAATTAATGTCTCGTTACAATATCGATTTCGTGTTCCCGCAGGGGAACGTTACAATCCGAACCATTCGGAGGACTGGCACGCGGTTCCAGAAATGTTCAGTCCCCGCAGCAATTTTGCCACGGTCATCTTGGACGATATGATCTTCGTCGTTGGTGGTTTCGATGGTAAAATGGTCTTTTGGCCCTTTCGTTTATTCGCGTCAGATTTTTTAAAAAATATCCACACTAACAAATTTCCTCAAATTCACATTTCAATTTTATTTAATAAACATTACTACATAAATCTGTATCGAAGCTGTATTAAGTTTTAGAAAATTTATATTTTTCAAATATAACAAATGTATAGAAATCTGCTGTCTCTCTTTGTCAGCAGATTGCAAGTTTCCCTGCTTTTCTTGTTGATTCATATAAATCTTCAAAATTGCAGTTTAATAATTTAATTTGCATCTTACTGAAACCATTCAATAAGGAAAGGGACATCAAATTAATTCCAATACAATAAATTCATAGAAATCTGCTGTCTCTCTGTATCAGTAGATTCCAAATTCTGCTTTTCTTCCTTCATATGAAACCTCAAAATTGCAGTTCAATAATTTAATTTGTTACCGAAGCCATTCACTGATGAAACAAAAATCAAATTAATTCTTATAGTTCCACATCTGTTCATGAAAGTGTAAATCTGTATAGATGTCTGTAATCTACTCATAGAAATGATAAATCTCCGAGTATTTCTTAATCTCTCTGAGAACATTCTTTCTCTGATTATCACAGGTGTAACGACAATCGCGTATGCAGAATGCTATGACGCAGACACGAACGAGTGGTACGACGCATCGCCCATGAATCTGAATCGAAGTGCCTTGAGTGCGTGTGTTATCGCTGGTCTTGCTAACGCACACGAGTATTCATATCAGAGCAAAGCTCACAATCTCGGCCAAGGTTTGCATTACGACAGCTGAAACTTCTAAAAAAAAAACTTCTGAAATTCTAAAATTATACATTTGAGATTTCAATTAACTTTTATCATAGTGTACGTACAAATGAGCCAATCTGCTTAAATTCTCGCAAAGAAACATTTGTGTATCTTCGAGAATTGTAAAACAAGAAGTCTATAATTACCTTGACGCTCCTGAAAATTGTTTTACGTTCAAAATTGAATCGACCAAGTAAAGACTCGCTTACTGGAATAATTGCAAAATTAACGCGCCGAACGATTACGTCTCAGGACAAGCATCATCGGAAAACCAGGACAAAAATCAAGGAGGCGAAGGAGCTGCCGAGACGTACGCCATTTCTGTAGTGGAGGATGTGGAAGAAGAAGAAGGAGTGAACTACGAGGATCACGAAACGGCGGAGAGCGTCGGCAACTTTTTAGGATGACGCAACGACGATGAAGCAATTTTGACAAAAAAAAAGGGCAAAAATAAGTGACATTTCGAATAGTCAGCGTTTCATCTGAGGTATCGAGTAATTCGTCAGAGGCTTGAAATAGAAATGATCGCTTTGACAGAAAAACGCAAAAACACACGATCAGGAGCTACGACGGAGTTACTGGGTTCTAGGCAAGGGTAAAAGAGTTTTGCAGCCTAGCGTTTTTTCTTTTTTCATTTTTTTTTTGTAATACCTTTTGCGAGAAATTGTCGCGTAATATGGTACGCGGGTTTTAACCGCGATTCAGCCTTCCATTTTTAACCAAATCGCTGTTTTATAGGGGGTATTATTTTTCTGTTAAATTATTTATTTATGTATTTTTACTTCTTTTTGTAGGACACGACGAGAAACGGAAAACTCGGGGTTTTCGCTCGAATTTTATCAATTAATGTTATACATTGCACACCGATTTGCGTATTTTAAGCACATTCTAATACTTTTCGCTTGTTCGAACACCTTTTTCGCCTGCTTCTCTCCTGAACGAGGTGTGCGATGGATTCACACGGTTTTGTCTTTTAAATCGTCCATCGTAGAAAATTGTTATTTCCCTTTTTCCATTTTTTATCGCACACGCGCATGGCTTTTGGCCTAGAGTGTCCCTTTTCCGGAAGCGATTCCAATGTGCCTTGATCTGTTATTTTAAATGAATAAAAATATACCTGTTCGCACGAGTGTTTTCATTCGACATTTTTAGTGTAAAATTCTGCATCAATAGTTTACCTTTGATGAGAAGATCGGGATATAAACAATGGAATGAGAAATACCAAATAACTAAACTATTTGAAATGGTAATAACATTGCAAGAGACTTCGAGGTGAGGTAGCACGCAACGCACAATAAAATTACGAGGGAAATGTATAAATAAAATATATAAAATAAATATATGCGTACAGTTATTTACATGCAAGATTTATGAAAATTGTATTTCTATAATTTGAAAACGTGGTATCTATATTTATCGATATTATTAGTATTGATAAAGGTAATTATGATAAAGGTAGATATATAATATAATGAAATCAAAAAAATATAATTTGAACATATAGTCAAAACTTCACAAACACAACTCGTCAATCATTTCTATTTGATCAGATTTGATCAAATGAAAATTCCAAAATTTTTTGAAGTTCCATGCTGGATTCACTCTTATGTGGAAACGGAAGATATTGTAAACAAATATCATTGTAAGACTCTCGAACAGTTACCGATAGCTTTATTTCTTGAATTCTAGAACAAAGACAAATCCACATATTAGTACACATTGACGAACAATTTATAATCGAGCAAAAAAGTAGTTGGAATTACAAAGAAGTACTTGGAAGCACAAAAATAAGAGGCACAGTTAATCAACCCTTGTACACTCCTCGAGTCAAAATTTATTCAATGTTCGTTTCGTAAACATTGTGAAATGTCCGAAATCCCGCCGATGATGTTTCACTTTCATATATTTATTCGTAGAATTATATGTAACCGTATGTGACTGTAAATAACGTTATATGAACCGTTTTCCGAGGAATGTACGAGGGTTTAAATGAACACCCTAGTTGTTTGACGTTCTCTTTATTACCAGGTTCTTAATCCATTAAAGCCGTTGTGCACTATTAATCGATAACAGTTATTCAGAAATTGAATCGTGCACTTCCGGACTCGACGAATGTACAACATACACGCTATCTAAAAACCGATTACAGCAGACCGTTCAACGAAATCAGAGATCGTACGAGCACGAGGCGAACAGAAAATTTGTTCCGGAAACGAGTCCACAAACGTGCCTTAAAAATATCTTCTATTTCTCCTTGCGGGCGATTCGCGTCAGCGTGAACCAGGCGAACCGACTCCCGGCATCATGGCCGCGCGCTTTGTCTAGTAGAAACTTAAGATTACATGGTACAAAATCGATTCCCGGGCCAGAGAACACGTCGATCGTGCGACAGTACACGCACAATTGAGCAAACGATAGTTGTCCTACGATAAACGAACGAAATAATAATTCCTTCGACCGTTTTTATTTTCTGTTTGTTGGTTTGTTTGTTTTCTCTTTCTCTCTCCCCCCCCGGACGAGATACGCGGCTCCCTCGGGAGTTCTCATTCGTCGTCGAGCTCCTTTACCACCCCTTTTTGTGCTGGATCCGCGACGAGTTTCTTCGTTATCGATCGACAAACGCGTTTCCTCGCCCTCGAGACAGCACGTTACCGCGAAAACCGCGCGTCCCTCGATATGTGTGCACTAAAAAACGTCGAAAGGGGACGCCGAGCGGCCGCGTCGACGCTCGCGAATATTCCGCGCGAGGCCTGTTACAAACATATTACAAAAAGGGAGTGCCGGGCGACTGTGCGACCGTTTTGTAAACCAACGGCGATACGTGAGCGGCTTAGAATCGAAGGAGAAGCGAGCTCTCGATCGTTTCGTTCCGTTTCCGGGCTCGCGCCGAGCCTGCCGATCCATCATCGTTTGCCGATCGTCCGGCTGAAAACGCACTCGGGGTTTAGACCGACACGGGGAAGAAATCTGCACGCAACAATCGGCGAAATACGTGTCGCTGAAACTTTTCCCGAAATCCTTCCTTTATCGAGATAATCGTTTTTCAACACGTCGAACGCCGGGTCGTATTTGAGCGATTATTGGACTGTTCAACAGACTTGGAAAATAATTCTTAACTGTATTAGGGGAAATTAAATTTTAATAGAAACAAAGAATGTTAAAGGAATAATGAATAAGATTAATTTTATCTGCCCGAATTCTCAAAATCTGTTGATATTTTTGCCATTTTGTGTTTCATCCACTCATTTTTACTGCAATATATTAGGGGAAATTAAGTTTGATTGGAAACAGAAGAATGCTGACGGAATAATCAGTAAAATCAATTTTATCCTTCTGAATTCTCAAAATCTGTTGATATTTTCGTTATTTTGTGTTTCACCCACTTGTTTTTATTGTAATATATTAGGGGAAATTAAATTTTATTAGAAACAAAAAATGTTAAAGGAATAATGAGTAAGATCAATTGTATCTTTCCGAATTCTCAAAATTTTTTTATATTTTCGCTACTTTGTGTTTCATCTACTTATTCTTCTCATAAATGCATAAAATCCGCAGTCTAATGATGAGTTAGACTCACGATGAGGATTTTAAACAGAATCTACTAAATATGAATATTATATATTTCTTTTAAATTAACTCTGAGCCGTCTATTATCAATATCTAAGTATTGAAGTCAGTATAGATATAAACTTCCTTTTTCCACTAGAAAACTGTAAAGGACAAAGAAGTTATAATGATTGCAGCTGCGAAGAAAACGACCACCGCGTCACCCCTCCAGAAACGACGAATGTTTAAAAATGGATTAGACAACGTTAGATTATTAGAAGGGATCCACATCGTTCTAAATAGGTACTTAAAATATGAGAAGTCTAAATAACGAACGGATTATGGCGACATTTGCAACACCAAATTATGTGGATCATACAGAAATAAATCAACGATCAGGCATCGTCCCTGAAGAGTAACGATTATCTCAAACCCGAGGCCATTTGCAATGAAAAATTTTCTGCCACGCTCGCCGCTCGCTTTTGCATGGAAATCTACCCGTCTCGATCCTCCCCGTAAACCAAGATTACCCCCCATAACGCTCCCCTACGCTACTTCTAATTCAAAGACCCTCCTCTTCGTTCCACCTCTAGGTTTCCCGTTTATTTCTTCTGGCGACTCGCACGAATCAGACGCGATACAATAATATTGCCACAGTTATTGCGTGCTACAGACGTAAGGAAGTCTCTAAATAGAATCGATCGACGGGCCCGAAGAGGTTGCACGGTTGTTCGCGTCTTCATCTATGAACGTCTTCGGCAGGGTTCTCAGCTTCGTTTCTAAACCCCGTTATTCCTCTTTTTTTTTTTCTTTCGCGATCGACGACCAAAGTTTTCGCGACGGAGGCGCTGGAAAAGCGGAAATCAAACGGAACGATGCGATCTGTTTTTTCGAACGAGAAAAGTTTTCGGGGGATCTCTTTCTTTGTGCTTCGCAGCTTCGTGTGTGTGTGTGTGTGTGTGTTTGTGGGAGGAGGGGGGAGGGGGCGAACAACGTTACGAGCACCGATTCTGGTCCTGATAATGGGGGTGTGCTCGTGGCAGAACACACGACACACGGTGTCCTTTCTGTTACGGTGTAAAGGCGTACACGTACGGGCGTTGTATACAATTGTGTGGATGAACGTTTACAGTGGGCGGTGTGGGTTTACACTTAACGATATTTTGCGAGGATCGCCGTACGAGCTGGCGCGATTTCGTTTCCGGGTCCGTTCCGGTGCGGCAATATGGCGGCTGGATTGACAGGCTACTTGGCACCAGTCGTTTCGAATTTACTATGACGCTCCGAATCGATGTTTCAGTTCAGTCTATTCAATGGACAGGGCAGTTCTGCCTCTTCAGCTACGGCTCAACGAAGATCGCACGGAAACGACATCATTTAGTTTAAATCAGTTCAATTAATCGAGTTTTATTCAAATTACAGTTCCGGACGCGGATTTTTTAATATGCCGAGACTATTTTTCTGAAAAATCTGAATAATATGTCACGATCTTTTGTTACGTATATTGCACGTAATTAAATTATATATTTCCTAATTCGGGAGTTAGACCTCGGATCCTAATTTCGTCAATATGTCGACTTTCGTTCGCAAAGGGTTAATGTACGGTCATTTAAAAATTTTGAAGGGTATAATGTGAATGAATATTTTTATAGTTACTAGTTTGAACACCAGACAAACAAGTGAGCCATAGTGGCGCACCATCCAAAAAACATCGAGGGCAGTAACATCATAGTGGCGTACCGTAACTAAGAGGTTCAAGAAATGCAACTACAGTGGTTTCTCGATATAGGTCGCGGCATGATCCCCACTACCGCGTAGTATACCCCGTGAAGGGCTACGAGGAGTGCAAACATAACACGGATCGGGTACACGTCCTGTAAGATACTAGACGCTGGTACGACATATGTATATCGACATATGTATATGTCGTGCGACATATGTATATCGACATATGTATATGTCGTGCGACATATGTATATCGAGAGTTCACTGTAGCTTCTAAATTTGGGACGTTCCATTGACATTTTCTGGATTGTAAATCGGGTGCAACGATCCTTTAGAATTGAAGCTAGAATTTGGCACAGAGCTGATTCATCTAATTTGGCAGAGTCTCGAATGTCGATGATCTCGAATGAGAAACCCGAACGCTAAGTGACGCAATGATTGAGCAGATCGAGCGCGAGACTTCGTCGTCAGTAGCTTAACCTTGCCGCACCACGCCGAAGACGACAACTGGCCGTCGTACCGCGAGCCTCTCTCCGTCGACGTTTATTCCTGTCTTGCATTATGGGTATAGCGAAAAACTCTTAATTACACACGTCCTCTCCCTCTGCCACTCTTTCGATGATATTCACGATTAGCAATTAGCAGACGCGACGCCACGCGCCTTCGTTGCTTCGATTACGAATAATGTATAACTTCTTACTTCTTTTTTTTTCATTTTTTCTTTTCTTTTATTTAGATTGTTCTGAGCAATTGAGATCTAGTATTGGAGGGATTTCATATACCTGAAATGGTAGTCACTTTTTCCTTCTTGTGATTTGTTGCCGTTTGAGAAAAAAAAATGAAGAAAAAAAAACTCGTCCTTGTTCCTCCTCCTCTTCCTCGTTGCTCCCGTTCGTCCGTTTCGCTGTTCAACTTTCGTCGCCGAAGCTGAAGTATCCGAGGACCATCGGGGATCCTTGTCCTCTTCAGCGTCGATCATACCACATGGATGATCGTCATTTATGCCGATTTAGTACTTCGTCGTTTCACTTTTCTCATTCTTTGCTTTGCTTCTTTGTTCGCCGTTTTGTTTAATTAGAATACTCTCGCTCTCATTCTCGCCCTCTCACTCGCGCCCTCTCTCTCTCTCTCTCTCTCTCTCTCTCTCTCTCTCTCTTTCTCTCGCAAAAGTTACGCGTCACATCCATCCGCCTCACACCGCACGCACTCACACTTATCTGAGAGTAACAATTGACATACGTTTCGTAAACTTTCCTAGCGTCTAGACAATGCGTCCCCGCATCGTCTTATTTTTTTATATATCTGGATTTGTTATTTTCCCTGCTTTCCCTTTTTTTGTTTGTTTTTTCCTGTAAATTTTACATTTTTCCTCGACATCGGGCTGGGGAGCCACGGCGAGCGACAGACACTCCTCGCCGAGCTCTCGAGATTGAAAAGAGTCTGTTAACGAAAAAAAAAAAAACAGAAAAAAGGGGACACGAAAATTAACGTATGCAAGCTTGTCTCTTCGCGGGTTGTTTTTTTTTCTTTTCGAGTACGATTCGCGTTCCGTTTCCGGTTGAGGGTGACGATGAACTGTGGTTCGCGATTTATGAACCTCTCTTCTCGATCGTGCGCGCCATTTTCCTCGACGGCCACGGGTTTCGCGATAGGCCGAGAATTCGATACTTGGTTCGATCGTGCCGATCGCTCAGAGCAGTTTGACGAGTTCAACGGGAAACAAAGAACATGTTCCAGAAGGGATCTCATGTTCGCCTAATATTTTTTGCTCGTTTAAGAGAAATGCAAGTTACACCATTCTCACGGAACCATTACTTTCATTAGCTAAAAGTTTGGTTACAATACTAGAGCTGCTAGAAGAGAAACGACTGTCGTCAGATTTATCGTTTTACGATTATGTATTAAAGATGAAAATTGTTTTTGTAAGAGTTTAGTCGGTAAAATTGGATTCATCTAAACGTACGCTAGAACAAAAATTGCATTCACTGAATGCATTTTCGTTGTTCTAACGAAACATTGTCGTCAGACTGCGGATTTAGCAGATCGAATACAAAAGAGGACTTGAAGAACTCAGAAATACTATTATATTATAATAAATTCTAGAATACTATTAAGAAAAGAAATAAGTGTGTATGTAGCTCCTGTATCTTGCAATTACTGCAGACAATTTTTATTTTGCACAAAAATCCGCAGTCTAGTCATAAGTGTATAAAAGTCTGTTTTTTTATCATCTTTTTCTATCGATGAAATTTAAATGCTTGACAAGAGAGACGTTAGAACGTTGAAAAAAAAATGCTAATATTATACTTTCAAAACAAACTTATACACATTATATTACGACTCGCATCATTTCGAACCTGTGGCGAATGATCTCAAATGATCGACTTGATCACGTTGTCCTTCTCCACTTTCAGATACTATTTCCGTTCTATCCGAAGTGGACTGAATAGATCAGGTCAAACCACCCTGAGCGGTCTTCAACCCCCATGCATCCCCCATTCGAACAAAAAGCAGCTCCGATCGCGAGCTGCGCGTAGGCCCGATCTCCGTACAGTCGTGATCCCGTTCCATGATTCGATGAAGCGTCGATGAAGCCGTGACGACAGAAATGACGCGTAGGAACCTAACGAGAGAAACTGATCGACATTTGCTATAACGATGTCCGAACGATGTGTCCGCGTCCCATGTAAAAACATCGAATTGCCTGGTTTCCTCGAGGATCGCGATCGCGGTGTATCGAAGACAACGTTGGCTACGATGAGGGGAAAATGGGGGATGAGACAAAGTGGAGAGGTGGAAGGGCGTTTCGCGGTGAAGAAACGAGGCAATTCCGACAGTACGTCCGCGGGTTCAATTAATCCTAATGCGGCATCGGTGACGTCACGGAGAGTTACGAGGATATCCGCTCCGTTCTGTCCGAGAGCATCGTTCCCGCTGGCTAGATTCGCTATTACTTGTTTAAATCGCTAGTGTTTCTTTCTTCCCTCGCTTCCATTTAGTCGCTAAGTAGTCCGTTCCTTATCTGAAGTACTTCAGGCCCGCCACCAGCAGGAACTTCTCGATGAAAAGCTCGGAATCGAGGACGGCGATGTGCGCGGCTCGGCCGATCAACGCGTTCGCCGTCGCTGGCAACGCGTGGTGCACGTCGTACCTGACCAAGCTGACACCCGACGACGACATCACCGGGTACAAGATGTTCTGCACCATCTCGCGATACGCTGCACCTGCAAGTCGATTTTTCTGTTTTTAGTTCGCAGTTTTAGTAGCGCTGTGCGAAAGGATTCAGGTCGGTGACATGAAAGTTAATACAGTTCAGATATATGAAATTGTAGTTGAGTCGGATCGGGATAGCTCGAGTTATCGATAAAAATCGATATTATCAGTATGTTACCATTACTTTGATATATCGATAATGCGATAATGGTAACGTATAAGGAGTAATAATTTATCAATTAAATATATCTAGATACTTCTAGTCACTCTCGAGGATCCCAAAAGTGTATACAATGAATTCTCGATATATGTCAACAACACATATGTCAGGAGACATACCGTAGCCCTGTCATGTTCCGCGACGTTTATCATCCAGGGCTTGGCGACACATATAGAGAAATCACTTTAATCACTAGACCGCGGATCTTTATGCATAATAAAAATTGTCTGCATTCACTGCAAATACAGAAGTCACTTGTGAGTGTCTTCCTTCTCTTAATAGCTTGAGTAGGTTGGGAGTAATGCGCACTTCAATTTTCTATATCTATCTGCAGTTTTAGATTACAGCTCCCCATTTTTCTCAAGAAAACATAAAATCCGCAGTCCAGCAATTACACGAGTATATATGATGATAACAAGCTACAGTAAAGTGTACACAACTGATCACTTCATCGGAGAAAAAAGAAAATCGCGGCTGTTTACCGTCGATAAATCAATACTGAAGTGAATAATTGCAGAGACGTGACTAGAGATATCCAGTAAAATTTATCGATCGATTTAGCAACGTTCTACAATAAAAAGCACGGTTGATTGCCTCGATCGAAAAAAAAAGGAGAAACATTTTACGATCCAATCGATGAAGAAGTAAATACGGAAAGTGTGCTGGTGCGGTCAGAGGTGTCCAATAAAATTTATCGATTGACTTGGCAAACGTTCGTATGACTTGCGATAATAGGATAAAGAGCATGTGCGTTCCGTGATAAAAAGCACGGTTGATTACCTTGATCGGAGGAGTCCCGCACGGCAGCCTTGCAGAGTTCTATGCGCGCCGAATGGAGCGGCACGTATCGATCCTGCGCGCTGCCGCAAAGAAGAACGTGTTTGAACTTCTCGAGATTGCTCTTCTGGCTGAGACGGAACATGAAGGACCGTTTCACATCGGACGCGTCTTTCATAGCCAGCTGCAGCAGCGAGCCGGATTTTTTCAGTTTCTGCATGAACCACATACCTGGCGGGCAGAGTTTCGTATTAATAACTTAGCGAGACTCTTCCGTAATGATCATGCGCTGATTAAAGAGAGAGACAGTACCGGCGTTAACCAATCCGCTGGTGTTGTACAGCGTGCCCAAGTGTGGACCGCTGAGACTGAGAAAAGTGTGCAAACGCGGGAGAAGCGGCCGCAATCGAGGCCGCGTCAGAGCGCTTCGTATAATGATGGTCCCTAAAGAGTGTCCGATGAAGCTCACTTTTGTCGGATTCAACCCGGACGTCTCTATGTGATGCAGAATCTCGCCCACCAGCCGGTCCGTCATCGTGTCGAAGTCCGAAAATGTGTCTCCCTGCGCGACAAACGTGACACGAACATCAGACAACCGCCAAGACTCCGCAGATTCGCGATAAGGTAGAGTGACCACGTTACCGACGAAATTAGACTACAAATGGTTTCACGTGCCTCAACTTTTCGTCCTTATATGACACTATTTTTCGCTGGGAAACGGCTCATTCGAAAGAGGAAGGTTCAATCCAGCTCGCGCTGCCATGAGTCGACGAGATTATGCAGGTAATATAAGCGTTAGAAGTATGCCAAAATTTGACGATGCGCATGCCGTGGTATCCAAGCGTTTTTGTGCCATTGGATGAGTTTTTTGGATGAAATCGAGAGCAGCGCGCGCTAGAAAATATCTCCAGCTACAAATTGAGCTATATTTTCTCCCGATTCTCTGCGAAATGAAGCCAAAAACTTGAAGCACGTTTCTGGCGTCAGAATCCATGATATCGATAATACATAGCAAAAGATGTGACAAGTTTAGTCACAGACTTAGGACTTGTCGGATCTAGACCAAGACGGATCTTAAGTCAGTGAACGGCTGTGAACGGAAATTATAAAGCAGTTATCGACCTGCGGACTCTACAAAAGTCACCCCCTACTTAGTTCGGATAATCGAGGTTGTTCTATATCGCGTATTAAACAAGCATACGTGTACCAAACGGTGTCGTGTTTGATATCGTTTCTATCAGAAAAATGTCACACATGTGTTGATAAAACTTTCCCAAGAAAATAATTAGAAACTGACACGTTTTGTCACTTCCCAGTATTCGGTGACGATATGTCTGTATACGATATTAGTCATATTTCAAACCCAAAGTTTTCCCCTGCAATATTGACACATCCAGGGAAAACTTTAAGATCTGTCACCAGCCATTTTGGTGGCTCGGTAGTTGTGGTAGCAGAAGTTCTAACAGAAGAGTTAGCAGGTGCAGATTGAATGATCTCACCTGGTTCCTCTCGGACATTAAAAAATCTAGATGCGCCCCGGGAAGACTGAGCTCCAAGTAGGTCTTGACGAGACGCAGATCGCCCGGGTTGCCATCAAGACCGTGGACGCAGATGATCAAGTGGGCCCCTTCTGGCGAGAAGAGCCGGTACTCGTTGCTGATGTGGAAGTACGGCATGGTCGAGGCCAGGGTCGGATAGTCACTAAGAGGCACATTCGATCTTAGAGGTTTTACCGACGACGGGGTCAGGAGGTCACCGTATCCAAGGGAATGGGCACGTTTATGGAAACGCAACTGCGCTTCCTTTCGTTCTCTAGACAGGATAAGGTAGACAAAAGAGAAACGTAACTACAAAACATAAAGATCAGATCCGAACAGCTGCCGAACGGAGGAAGCGGATCGCAAGCGTGATCGCAAGCGTGATCGCGCGCGTAAACCAAACGTAAAAACGCAATGAACTACATGTCGATAACATCTGATGGTTTTCGCTGCGTCGGATAACTCAAAGTGGAGTGGACTCTTTCAGCTGGAGATCCAGGTGTTCAACCCTGACACGCTCCTGAACTGTTGGAAAATCCTTTTCCGCAGTGAAACGCAAACGGGTGAACACTAGGATCTACGAGGGGATCTTTAGCGCTAATATTCTTTGAGGAGCGTGCAAGGGTTAAAGTAGCGAAGTGATCACAGGACCAGGGTTACCAGGCGAAGTGTATACCCCGCTGAACGCTTCCCCCTCTACCACTAAATCTAACTCGATTCTTCCCCACTCACCAGGGTTACCAGACGATCTATATTCCCCGGTAAATGCTCTCCCCCCTTTACCTCTAAATCTGGCTCGATTCTTCTCTAGCGACTCTCTACACGAGGTTAATATATAACCTCGCTGCTAGCACTTGTTAGTCCAGCCGCTGTCACGTATCCTCCCCATGCAGAGCGTCGCTAGAAGACTATCGGATGGTACAGAGGGTAGCGCGAAGACTTTATCCTGCAACTCTGGACAGGACACCGCAAGTGCGCACACGAAGCCGTACCTGTATATCTTCCCGGAAAAACTCATCTGTCGCTTGAACTCCTCCTTGCACTTCTTGAAGTTAATGGCGTCGTCCTGGGTCGACTGTAGCAGTTCCTTGCCCTCTTGGTAGCAGTCCAGACAAATGTCCCTAGCGCCGTACACCGGTTCCCTGTCCCTCTCCCTGTCCCTATTCTTCTGGGGGCTGCAGGGCGCCGTTTTCGTCTGTTTCGGACTTCGGACCGGTTTGACCGTCTCGTAAACGTGATAAAGGGGGTTGTCGATGATCGCCGGTGGGTCCCTGAACTCTTCTGGCGGCGGGGGCTCGTCCTGGAACATCTTCGGCGGCGGAAGTCGCACTTCCTCGTAGGAATGCTCCTCGACTGCCTCCTTGGCGAGCGGCCGCTCGTTTCGGGGCACTATCTTTGACAGTTTCTGTCGCAGCTGCTCGCTGGACAACTTCGCGTTCCGACGCTGCTCCGAGCTGGAGGTGTCCCCGCTGCTGACCCAGCCGGAACACTCGGACGTCAGGTTGCTCGAGCTGGAGCTCATGGTCGGGCTGCTCGGTCGGCTGGACGGTGGGCTGAGCGGATTTGGAATGACGGGAAGATTGTTGCTAAGGCTGTCCTTGCTGTCGCGAATCGGCATGCAAGGCAACGACACCGCGCTGCGCGGAACCACCACCTTGTTCTGTGCTACCGGCACGCTGGCGCATCTCAGTCTTTTCGTGTTCGGCAGCGGCGCACCTGTGCTGGACGTGTCCGAGGGCGTCGTGCCGTTTGTGGCCGGCGCCTCTGTCGGCGACTTGATTGGCTCCACCTGAAAGCAAAGGTCTCGTGAAGTACCAGGAAGAAGAATCATAAAATAATATCGTTACATTCTGTGCTCGATTGCTAAACAACCGACATTGTCTTTTCATGAAATCTTGGGTTCATTGAACTTGATTTAGACCGTAGAACAAAATGCGGCAGGTGAAAGTTGTACGGTTTTCAGAGGCAATGTTTTGTGTGCTTCAAGGTCAACCTTGTTTTCTCAAGTGAAAGGATATGGTCTTTTATTGTCATTTTGTTTGGGCGCTTGAAGGTCACTCAAGATCAACTGCAACGGAAAATGAATTGTTCGAAGATACTCTTCGTACACTTCACTGTTTTACATGTTAGCAATTGTTGATGGTATTTTGTTACTAGTATAAACGTTCAAAATTTCGAACTTTAACATAAATGCACGGACTAGAACATTGTAGTACGCATGACACTGTTATTGGTCATACAGCAAGCTGAGTGTTAGAAGAATGATATATCAACAATCAGAGAGAACACCAAAATAGAGTGTTGACCTTGAGTGACCTTCAATTATAGTCATTGAATCACTCTAGTTCGATTGAAGAATCTGTGTGCTGATGCTCGCCACAAGGCTTGCTGAACAGCGCTGATGCAGTGACTCGGTGGCGTGTTACCTTGAGAATAATTTTATTGTTATTCTCGACCTCCAGGACGCTGGTGGTAAGCGCGGGTGGGGGGTGCCGGTACTTGGGCAGGGGAGCAACCGCCGGGTCCTGATACGCAGGAGGAGGTGGAGCAGGCTTCCTGTTCCTGTGCCACTTCTTGCTGTCATCGGTTGGATGATCGATATCGAGGACAGGCGCGGAATGCGGTCGCTTCCCGTGTCTGTCCTTCCTCCTCTCTCGGTGCTCCTTCTTCGGCTCGGGCATCGGTGGCGCCACTTTGTAGAACATATCGTTGGCCTCGGTCTTATCGTCGACCTGCGATCTCCTATGCGCTTCGTCGCTGTAACAGGGCGGCGCACCGTTTCTCGGAGACTTCGCAGCCGGCCTGTCGTCTCTCCACCTGACTTTCTCTCTCCGGAAGTCGCAGTACTCGCTGCGATCGACCTCGTCGACCAGCCTCTCGGTGCTTTTGGGTCGCCGGGGCCTGTCGGGTTCGCCGTGAGTTCGTCCGCTTGTCCCGTTCGTGCGGTAGAAAAACGAGTCCGTGGTCGTCGCGGAGTAATTCGATCGTTTGTACAAGGGGTCCGTCATCGTCGAATGATTTCCCGGCATCCCGCTGCCGTTCATCGACTCTTGCGCCTCGCGGTTTCGCTGGCTCTGACCCGAACCGGTTTTGCCGATCGTGTGGTACCTGCGGGACTCCAGCCCGTTCGTTTGACTGTATTTGCCGCCGGCTTGGTGGGTCTGCTTCCGCGAGTTCCCTCGATATGTCACCCTGTCCAACGTGGCCGTGTGGAACGGCTGCTGCTCCTGCAGAAAACCGTCCCCGTTCATGTTCTTCCCTTGCAGAAAGCTGTTCTGATCGTTCACCGTCGACAGGGGCTGCCGGGACGCTAGACGGTGGCTGCGAGGCTCCAGGCGGATCCTTCTTGTGTCCAACGAATGGTAGTCTGAAAATCAAAATCCTCGTGTTAAACTAAATTTACATTGGTCCGGTAGCAGTCCAGCTTGGTGATCCAATCCAACTCGGATCGTAACTGGAATAAAATAAACAGTATTTCTACACCAGTACTGTCCGTGTCCCCCAAGAAGTCCCGCGAGACATCACAGTGGCAAAGGGGACCCTCGTTCGTTCCGCCTATCCCCACCATTGGTGCTCTCGTAGTCCCAATGTTTTGGCTTTGACGTCGCACGCTACACAGTGTGCGTGACCTCTTTGACCGATATTTCGCTAGAGCCGAAAATGCGTATGAAACGAGGCGTACCTCCTCCACTCTGACCCATCAGCTCCGCATTCCTTTCACGGGGCTTCTTGTGAGTCACGCACAGTGCACAATCCAGTTAAACGATTGGACCGACAGTCTAAATTCACTGTTTACCCCCACATGATTGGAACCTCAGCTGAATGCGTAATCTATGTTGCTCGAGTTCGAAGGGAAGAACGAAATTTGTTATTAGATGTACAAAGAGGATCTCAATTGTCCGTGTCAAATGTCAGGATGTACCTTCGGCCTTGTTCTCGGTCCAGCAGTCGGTCATCTGCCCATGATCCATGGCTCCCATGCAGGTGGGCACCGTCAGGGTCGGTCCCTGTTGTTCGCAAAGCTGTTTCGGGGGTCGATACCCTGGAAGCTGTCCACCGGGTGGCAACTCTGGAAACATGGCTGCTAGCAGCGACGTTATGGAGGTGTTCTGCGGGTCGGCCTGCTGCTGCAGGTTGAGCACCAAGATCTGCGTGGACTTGGCCCGCGGCAGGGGGACCACGGGCGTCGATCCGAGGGATGGATTCGGCGCTGAGCAAGCTTGTTGACCCGACGGAGGAAAGAGTGTGCTACTGGACGGCGGTGTCGACCTCTGCCTCCCACGCGACGGCACCGTGGCCGGCGGGGTGACGTTTCTTGCGCCTCCCCTTTGTCTGGGGAATAGTTGCGTCGACACCGATCGAGGAAGCGTCTTCGGAGAGGTCCTCGGCTGCACCGGAGCGATCTCTGGTCCTAGCTGATCCAGGGACTTGCTGTGCCTCGCGGGAAGAGTGGAAGGTGTCAAGGTCAGTCGGCCCTGGACCATCCCCAGGTCCTGGTTTGCACCCTCGCTCCTAGGTGACCAGATCCCCATCGATCTCGACTCCAGGATCGCTGCGATCCCGCAACTGCAGTCGTCCATGCCGGGAACTGGGAGAAAAAAGTATTCCTGTTATTTATTCAACTATGCGATCGTTGATTCAAACAGCAGAAGTTCTGTCGTGACACTTCAGACTTTACAAGATCAAAGTTGCGCAAGTTTAGCAGAAATAGTTCTGAAATCTACATCTGTTAATTGTCACAAACGCTTGGAAGAATTGTACTGACCAGACTACGATACTTTATGCAAAATACAGAAGTTGTGCGTCAATTGTAGGAAATACAAGCCATGTAAAAAGTTTCGTTTTGAACATTCAACTTAATCTTTTCACTGATGATGGACACTCACCACTGTTTCTGTGCCTCTGCTTCATGTCCACGTACTGATCCTCGAATATCAGAGGCAGCGAGTGCAGATCTCCGTCCAGTTCCGGGCAGTGCACAGGTAGAGGTGGCAACGACGCTAGGTACCGTGATCTTCTGGCGGCCTCGCTGACCGCTTGGTAGGATTGGTAGTTAGCGTCGTAGCAGCCCCACGCCGACGTTCTCGGGTTCTCGAGCACGAAGAATCCCTCCGCGAATCGTTTCACCTGGGAATCGATATCCGCAGCCGCAGAGATTATATTGTCAACATGTAGAGTTGATACGTAGGGTACTAAATATGTATAAGTCATTAATTTCCCTTAAAACAAAATTATATTTTGTGTATAAATAGCCCGAGAATACGTGAACAGATAACAAATATAAATTTTCAGTTTCTTCTAGGAAATGATGAACGACGAGGAAGTTCTAAACACTGTGACCGTAAAACAAATTATAGTGCAAGGGGTTAAGAAAGCGTAAAAAATGATGAACGACGGTCGCGAGAGGAGACAATAGACGAAGTGGGATTTTACCCTGAGTTGATGATGGATCTTCGCAAGATGCTGATGAACGGTCTCGCGTCCCGAGAACGCCTCCAGAAAATGTTGCCAGAGAACGATGTTTTGTGCGCAGAGTTGAGCGATATCAGTCTCCTCGGTGTCCATCATCTGTAATTATAGAGCGGACGTTTGCATGCCGATCAAGATCATCTACCTCCCAGAAAAAAAGAAAGAAAATCATGAGAAATGGACACGGAGAGGAATGGGGGGGGGGGGGGGGACGGATAATTCTAGAACAATATTGAACGACCTTGGTGATTTCTTTGTGCGTGTTCTGAGCGAGCTCGAGCGATCTTTGCTGGCACGACGGCAACAGCCGTGCTAAGTCGGATAGATCGCCGAGCAAAGATTCCCGCGCGGCCAGAAGCAACCTGATCACTTCCTGTTGAACCAGTTTCGCGTGCTGTATCCTCATCGCCGATCCGACACACTTGGTCGTGGTCTCCTGCAAAAGTGGTGTTTCCCCGTCAACTCGATCGACCGTCGGCCGATCAATCGTTCCGACTCGATTAACATAGATCGGTATGACAAACTGGTATGATTCGAATACTCACGATGTTTCCTAACGAAGCGTTATTATCGCCGTTCGCTGCTGACTGTTTGAATTGCAGCCATGGCTTGCCTCCGCGCGGCGCGCTGCGAGAATATTACTTGGTTGATTACCGTCTCGTGATTTTAATTGAGATACGACACCGTTTCGATGGCATCGCGCGCGTCACATGTGAGAGAATACTAAACTGACGGAATAATTGAATAGCACTTCCAGCGAAATGCATTTCACGGCCGTTTTCTTTCACACGGATTCGAAAATGCGGCAAGAGATGAATCGAGCCTCCCGGAGCTCTTTCTCTCTCTCTCTCTCTCTCTCTCTCTCTCTCTCTCTCTCTCTCTCTGCAATCGTTTGACTTCATTCCCCCGTTCATCCGGATTATTAAGTCGAACTAGTTGCCTTCGAAATTCCCGAGAACTCGTTTCACATTAACCCTCTGCAGCTCCGTGTAACTTTCAAGTCACGTGCCAATTTCATTTGCAGCCGGATTGTGACAAAAGTGTCTTGTTCGGTTATCGAGTTTAACGCTAAGCCTACTAAATATTGACAGTATTTACCTACCAACCCCAAATTTATTGAGATTTCCTGTAATTTTCTGTAATTTTCAATATAATGAATGCTTGGACAATGAAACCTATTTCACCGTTTTCCATGAATGAATTCTTATAGTTTTAATGTTTATAAAATATGAAACCGGCCATTTTGACCGTGGTAGTGTTAACTTTTCTTTAAACCTCGAATTTATTGTTAGGTTGCATATATAGGACTCGCTGTTTTACAGAATTTCTGTCGCATTCATAAGAAAAATTCAGGCTACAGAGGGTTAACACGTTCGCGACCTGCACTTATTACAGCAATAGCCTTCATAGCAACAATATTCTATTATATCCAACCATCCTCTTGGAAAATATGAAAAGAAGATATTATCACAGATAAGTTACGCGATCTCTGAATTGACATGCATTGTCAAATAAATAACGACAAAAATTTGATTTTCTTCCTGTGATGCACAGAAATCATCGTGTGAATGTGATGCTGGTCGCGACAGTGTCATGGTGCATTTAGACCTAACGAACGAATGCTCGTTCATCCCCCTCTTCAACAAAATGCTGGTTCGAATGAGAAACGGGAGAGGTTGTTTGTCAAATGTGCTATAATTATTAATTATTAATAAACGTGCCGCATTCATTATATATCAAAATTATGTATATAGCCGAAAATTCGGCGAACGTAGCATTCTTTTATATTTACAAAATCGAGTAAGCATTGTTCGAGCAATCTGAATTTTCGACGAATTTTTATGCTGGTTGAATTTCAATTTCGCCGGAGTGGGGGCCGAACGAGCATCCGTTCGCCTAAACGCACCATCAAGCGGTCCCTGTCTTTCGCTGAATTTACTTTATGCTTCGAGCAAAGAGAAATGATAACTCACCAGCTCTGCACGTAGTGAAGTATGCTCTTCCTGTACGAAACGATGAAACGAAAAAGTTGAGAGAACAGATAGAGACCAGCCTCGCCAGTAATAGTATGACAATAGTTACTTAAAATAACGAGTTGATACAGACTTGATGTAGGGCTGGTGAAGGGCCACCAGGCACGCGTGGATCGTGATGGACACCGCCGCCAGATGAAAATAATCAAAGAGAACCGGCAGATGATAGTGAAGCCCCTTCGTTGGCGTGAAGTTCAGCTGCAACGCCCTGCAAACCGATAAAAAGCAGACGATGCACCCGTCAAACCTTCAACCTGGAAACGCGGTGGCGCACGCGGCCAAGGTTATCGATCACTTTATCTATTAAGTCTGTAGGGAAGTTCCGACGCCTTCAAAGAACTTCCATAGACCCACTGTCCTCCTTCGCAAACCGGCGGTTTCTGAATTATTTGACACTTGGGGATGCTACTGCCGCTAACTTGCTACTTGAACTTTCGAAATTGTTCTGCATTAACCTCCTATCGGATTTTAACCCTTAGCACTCGAATGGCGACTGTAAGGCGCCACGAGTAAATTGCACCATTTTCGTATGCGTAGCATGAAAAAATATATATAGAAGAGAAATATTCTACGTCGGAAGCAATGTTTCGTTTTAGAGTTAAAATGGCTTCGAGTGCAAAGGATTAATATTACCGTGGCGTAATATTTACTCTATATAATGGTTACTCTATAAGTGTTATTTTTGCGGTTATTTTTCCGAACAGAAAGATAACAGTTCTAGAACCGAAATAGAATATAATTATAACAGTTATAATACTATTTAACTTCTTCGTAACTATATCAATCAGAACTGATATACCGGGTAATCCACGGAATGTGATCAATTTAGACAGCGCAGTTTTTAGCAGGTCGTTCGAAATTTTTTATCAAGCATAGCAGGATTCAAAGAGAGAGAGAGAGAGAGAGAGAGAGAGAGAGAGAGAGAGAGAGAGAGAGAGAGGGAGGGAGGGAGAGATTTTTTCCAAGGTCTCCTAAAACCTAAACCTACAGTTTTCTCTCACCTTTTAGTTTCTATATAACTGGATAGATATATAGATATAATATATAATTAGAGATCTAACGGTGTATAATTAGACGAACGAGCTGGCCAATTTAGTACACCCTCACTACCGATCCAACGTCCAGGAAATTTATCAGATATCCAGTTCTCGATCGTATCACACCACAAATTGGAGGTGCACAAAATTATAGGTTCACTTATAAAAAGTTCAAGGTGACCTTGAAAACTCCTGGAAGAGGCGTGCTACACTCGATAACATTTTCGATCGGCCTTGCTAACAACAGAGTAATCTAAACTGATCGCGTTCCGTGGATCACTATGTGTAACAGTTTTGAAACTGTTTTTTCAGAACCTTTTCGGTACCTGCAGTATCGTCTCACGACTAAAAAAATTCCGCCACTCCGTACTCGCTCGCAATAATTGCTACGACTCGTTTCTCCGTCAGCCGGGGGAATCTCGAATATTTGAACGCGAGTCTTGTGAACCCCGTTCAAATCCCCTGCACGGTCGCACACATCGAGGAACGCCAGACGTCGCAACGCTGTTGTCCCACGGACCTGATCTAACACGCCGGCGAGTGATCTCCGGCGTCTGAGACCGCAATATCGTTTCCCGGCGCCGATCCTCGCGGATGGCAAGCCTCTCGTGAAGACTGTCGTTCGCGGCAACGGGGGATGATCAAGCTAGAGCTGCTCACCTAGACGACACGCAGGCCATGTTCCCGGGCTGTGTCTGATCGCTGAACCATAGCTCGACGCCGAGATTGAAGTGGGTGCGCGAGAGCACCTCCTCGATCTTGTGACTGTGCACGAGCACGTGCGCCCGGAATAGGACCGATGTGCCGAGTGTCACCTCCTCGTTTCTGTAGAGGATCTGAAAGCGCTTGCTCGTCCCGGGCGCCTCCAACGAGTCTGGAACAATGCTCTTCTGAAATTTCGGCAAGATAACGGCTCAAGAAGAGACCTAGATGGGTCGGGGGATGGGGGAGGGGGGTGGACAATAAGGGACGGTCCTTATTTTTCGACTTGCGATCATTTCTTCTTGTCTTACCTACCTAAATTGTCAGACTTGACACCGACTGTTGCAGTACTTTATCAGGGAACTAAACTAAATTTTCATATTTCTGAGAAATCTGCATTTCTCCGATTTTTTCAGGGGTTTTTCATTTTTTACGACCACAGTTTGATAGAAACAAAACTGAAAAAAATCTTGAAAATCCGCCTTAAGATCGAAAATATGTCACATTTTTTCAGAACTTTACGAAACATCAGAGTGTGGAAAATACGCGAAAAAGCGCAAAATCTAATTTACCCTGTAACTACCCATACGGGCAAGATGGAGGGTTGAAATTTTACTCAGAGGAGTTTTTCTTGGTCAGCTTTCGAATGGTTCATTAATCATTGAAAAACAGTCTACGGGCAGTTTTGATCATCTTAATCGGCTAGGCCTTTTGGAATCTATCGGACACGCGGGAACCCCTGTCGTATTTTTCACAATTTATGGATGTGGAAGGAAGGGCGAAAAAAGATGATTTTGTGTCTCCTGTATCCGAGGACCACCCCAGTGGACAGGTGGCCCGGGAAAAGGGGATGGTACGCGGTCGTGTCTGATTCGAGTGAATGCTCGTCTGGATAACCGCTTGATGCACCAGCCCGAAGCGTCTGACGCATCTCCGGAATGAGACAGCTCCGAGTCCTACGCTCGGCTCGTCTACATTGCTCCCATCATTCTTGCCTTCCGAACGGAATCTCCCCATTTGTTAGATTATTGCGCGGTCGGCGCAGCTCCCGCCGAACAGAATGCGTGATATACCGCGGACATTTAGGAGGTTCCCAGCTTTTATTGACTAATTTGTCAAAAGCTACTCGGCCAGACTCAATTTTCGCAAACGGCGAGATTCGTCCAAGCAGGCGGCCGATTTAATTTGCTCAATTAGAAACGGCCTTTGGAGCTACGGGCAGCGACAAGTGATTTTTTCAAAATATTTTCCACGAGAAAGACAACGTGGTTTTGTTTTAAAGCAATTCTTTCAGGTTTTCTGAACCGAACGCATTACTGATACTGGAATTACTTATTTCGGATTGTTCCTCCTATATTTTAGTAAAAATCGGATGAAATCTGAATTCATCCAATGTGGTCATTATTAAAAAAACAAGACATATCAGTCACACTTAAGAGCCAAGACTTTTGCAGAACCACTGACTTAAGATTCGTTTTGGTCTTGTTCCGACGAGTCTTAAGTCAGTGACTAAACTTGTCACAGTTTTTGCTCTGTATTATCGACATTATGGATTCTGCGCCAAAAACGTGCTTCAAGTGTTTGGCTTTATCTCGCGGAAAACTCATCCAATGGCACAAAAACGCTTGGATTCCACGGCATGCGCATCGTCAATTTTTGGCCTACTGCTAATGCTTATATTACCAAATATCTGCATAATCTCGTCGGCTCATGACTAGCGCGCGCTAGATTAAACCTTCCTCTTTCGAATGAGTCCTTTCCCAACGAAAAATAGTGTCATATAAGGACGAAAAGTTGAGACACGTCAAACCATTTTTCGCCTATTTTTGTCGGTAATGTAGTCACTCTACGTTATTGCGAATCTACGGAGTCTTGGCTCTCCCTTAGCACTCGAGTGGAGCCTCTGAGGCGTCACAAAAAATTGTTATACCATTATTCATAATTTTGTTTACATTATTTGTTTTTATCTAATAAATTACTGAAGTGTAAGTATTGTAAAAAAGAAATCATATAAAACGGAAATATTCTAGGTCTGCATAAATGGAATTTTCCATGAAAATTACCCTTAGTACACAGTGTCGCCAGATCGAGAAAATCGAGGGGAGTGTATCCCCTCTGTGATGACCAGCGTAATATGTGACACATTGCGCGTGCGCCATGGGGACGCAACAATGACACGACATGTCGCAAGTTTAAGGTTATTGCCGCGAATGGTACCTATTACCTACTTAATGAAATGATTCATATGAATCGTTCTAGAGATTATAAACATTCTTTATTACAAATAAAATGAGTAAAATAAAATAAAATGAATTGTAACTACCGATTCAAATTGAACAATACGATTCTAAACAAGCGTCACGTGAGTCGCGCGCGTCACCACATGTTACGTCACGTGACGAGTCTACGGTCTTAGTGAGGGACGTTGGAGTGTGCTCATGGTGGTGGAAAGGGATAGTGGTGGGGGAAAAGGAGGAGACGAAACAGATACCCAAATGGGCATTTTCTGGACTGTTGATGCAACAAACAATTATCTAGACCTTTATAATCTCAACAACAACAATTAACACTGAAATGTGCACAATTAATGTAGATGTTCGCACCGTTGTGGAAAAAAAGGATAGAGGCCTATTCCGTTTAATTGACAGTAAACCGTTGGAGTATTAAACGCAGACTCGGCATTAAAATGTTGAATTCCAAATAAAACACAATTTATTAACTCGAGAAATAAAGCGTGAACGGGCGAATCGTTAGCGCAGAGTCTGCCGGTGCAATTATATCCGGAAAAGTTACGGCAAAAGTTGAAACACATCTCAGCCAAGTTTTTCCATTCGTCGGCACCGCCGGCGAAATTCCGCGCCCGCGTAAAATCCCAACGACTAAACCGCTAAACCCGCGAATTAGCATAAAACTCCGCACGGTCCGGTTATGACGGAGTATCGCGGTTAGCATGGTCGATTTTTTAACCGTAGTCGTCGTCGTTATCGTTGTCGTCGTCGTCGTCGTCGATCGAGTGGTAACTGGTTCGAGGCGCAAAAATGTCTGCCAGTCGGAGAATCGTTCCTCGAACTTTCTAATGCTATCGCTGTCGGAGTGCAGTTTGGTTTGAACTAGTTTGCCGTTGTCTAACTGAGAGCCGGTAAGTGAATTCAGCTCGGAGTTTTCTCTGGCGAGACGAGTGCAATGTACCAGAAACTTTCCACCCCCGGTTTTTAGAGCGCAACGAAGTTCAGAGGATCGCTGGACACGCGACGCGAGTTACCCCGAACCGGATGCGATTCACGGAGAACACACTACCTTCGAATGGGGTTTCTTTCTCTCGAGCAAACAGTCGTTCCTAGCCTGTCTTCCGGCCATCGCGTTGCTATTAATCAAATTAGGAAATTGAAACTCTGCGAGCGCTGTCGGAGACATTATCCCGAGGACTCTCGCTTCTAGTTTTGATCGAACCGATATTTCTCGGAGGTTTTATTCAGATAATGAAGAAAATAATAAAATTGCTATTGTTACTGAAGGATATATCGAAAAATCCCTATCCATTGACCGTAGACTTGCAAAAATTACGAAATACAGTGATTTCTCTATATATGTCGCCAAGACCTGGATGATAAATGTTGCGGAATTATCCCCACTACCGCGGGATATACCTCGCGAGGGACCACGAAGCTCGAGAGGCGTCGGACGCTGAGAAGTGTAAACATAACACGGCTCGGGTATGTCTCCTCGACGACATATGACGTTGGGAAGACCGTATCGTTGACGTGTATCGAGAATCGCCGGTAGATAATGTGTTCAGATGACGAGAGAAAGAAAGACTTTGCCTGTTGCTGTTGGTACCGACAATTTTTAATCTCCATAAAGGTCCACAGTCTAACAATCACGTCAGGCTGGAATAGTTAGGATCAGGGTGACGTTAACAAAGTAAGAGTAAGCGTGCACTCACGGTTCCGCAGCTGGTTAACCTCCACCTTAACAGGGAGTTTCGGCGACACTCGTAGGGCGGTTCGAATCTGGTAATACCTGCGAAATTGGAAATCGTCGATGAGCCCCGGCTAAGCCCTCGCAATTACGAGGCGGAGCCGAGCCAAACCGAGCGGAGCTGAGCGGAGCAGAGCGGAGCAGAGCGGAGCGGAGGAGACCAGAAAGCCCAGGGTTCTGATCACTAGGGCTCTGGCCTCCCCCCCCCCCCCCCCCTCTCTTTCGCTCTCTCCCCCGGGTTGCATTTAGCAAAGCGTGGCAAAGCCGGATCCGCTTACCCACGCTGGAACAGGTCGACATTGTAGAACTTGCAAAGCTCGAGGGAGAACTCGAGAGTGGCCTGTAGATCGCTCATCTCGATCCCCGCGATGCCAAGAACCACCCTCTCCCTTTCCGGCCTCCTTCGGAGCTACTCTTAATCGCGCGAAGACCAGCTTCTGCCGCGAGGATTCACGAGCGTAGACTGGTTAGGTCCTGGCCGAGATTCTCGGCTCGTTCCTCCCATCCTGGACGAACACCTCAGCGTCGCGGCCACCCTAAAACAATGGTTGTGCCAATGTCAATCCAAGGTGAAGTCACCTGACCAGTCAGTACAGCTTCTTCGCACCTCAAATTAACTCTTTTGTCGGTTTTATTCACCCTTTTACAAACCAAATACAGTGATTTCTCTATATATGTCACCAAGGCCTGGATGATGAACGTCGCGGGATTATCCTCACTACCGAGGGCTATAAGCCGCGAAGGGCTACAAGGAGTGTAAGCATAACACTGCTCGTGTACGTCTCCTGGACGACACGTTACGCCGGCAAAACTCGAGTTGTTGACATATATCGTGAATTCACGTTACACCGTTCCGAAGATGAAATTCAACTTTTTGTATTTATGCGTTTGCATCTCAAGTTCTTCTACAAATTGGTTCTCTTGAGCCACTTTAGCAAAAACATATCCAACGTAACGTTTGTATTATTCCGAAAGAAAAATTTTATAAACTCACAAAAAACATCAAAAAGACGAATTTTATTTACAAAAAGGTGAAAGGGAGAATTTGATTTGCAAAAAGATGAATGAGACCTGCAAAAGTAATATTCTTAACGTGTGCAGGATAAAATAACAATTTGCGAATATCAAATTTAGCAGTCATGTGACTCGAGTGTCCATTCACGGGGGCGATTTACGCGAGAGGTGGGGGAGGAGGAGAAGATTTGAAAATTGGGTTAACGGGAATTTTTAACGAGTTACGGCTAATGGAAACTTGTTGGAAATTCGCGGAACTCTGTGCCGGGTACTTCAGAATAGATGGTGCAGCCGGCGGGTTATTTTGCATAAAAATAATTCAAAAATGCAACATTTAGTGTGCCGTTCCTTGCGATGCTCCCGTACCCGTGCGCCAGAGAAGGGCAGAAGCTTTTATGCTCCATCCTTGACTTGTTTCCATACAAAATAACCTCCTGTCTGCCCGGGCATGTTGACGTGAAGCTGGCTGCCTCGGGTTGCGCGGTTGTTTCGCATAAATTCACTCGAAAATTCTGTTTCGTGTACGCACGAATGCTTTCAACTAATTCGTAGACGAAATTATTTCTATCTGCGCGCTGCGTGTCTTTAATGCCGATCGTCCTGGGCGATTCGACGATCGAGCAATTTCCCTAATGAGACACAACGGAGAAGGCGTACTTCTTTTCCATTAGGAGCACCCAGAAGTAATCAATTATTTTGAAATCTAAAACAAACTTTGTAGTAAATTCAAGCTTTTATTTCTTAATTTATTATATAATCTCCATCATCATCAAGGACAGTTTGCCATCTTTACTGCAAATTTTCAATCCCCCTCTTATACAAATCCAGGGTTCCTGAAGCAAAATATGACTCAAGGTAAACTTCCTGAATCAACGTTGACACTAGTTGACCTTCAATACATCTCCATAAACATCGAAAATTTTCTTTGTTGTTACTGTTGCATTAAGTCCCGCATGAAAGTGAAAAAGTATGGAACGACGAATATGATCCTCGGGAGGAATATTTTGAACACAGGCTGCTTTACCGGAAACTGTAAAAGAATACGTGTTTCCTCCTCAACGATCGGTACACAACTAAAGGCAAAACAAATTCTTTGCAAATAATTGATTACTTATGTGTAACATTTTCGAGCAGCCGCTCGCTCGAGCTCTAGCTACACAATCGTTTGATTTCATTTCCCGAAAGTCACGGGGGAAAAGGGTCCGCTTGACCGTTTAATCATAATTGAACAACATTACGGAGACTGTGCCTCTGAACGGCGCGGCGCAACAAACTGAAAAGCCGAATTCTCTCGGCGGCCGGCTCAACGCTAATTCCAATTGCATTCATTCCGGCGAATCACCCCGGTCATAATTTTAATTAGAGGATGCTCGAAATGGGACAATCCCCGTTTCCAAACGATTCAATCCCGCGAATTCGGGGATAAAGTTAGTTTCCCCGACACGTCTCCGCTCGTCCCCCGGCCCTCTCCGGCTCTTCGACAATTTCACCGCGGCCCGACTTCCGAAAGTTCCGGGCTGTTCAGGTGTTCCGGTTTTTTACCCAAAATGACGGATCTTTCAAGTTTTCGTTGACGCGAACATGCAGGATGCGATGCAGGGTAACTGGATATATGGCGACACAAAAAATTATGTTTCGAGAAGATTATTTATTAACTTTTATAAAGATAAGATAATTTAGAGAGAATTTTCTTCGATTATTGCTGATGCGAATTACTGTTTTGGTCATCGTTATTATCTACGCACAATGTTACGTGAACTGTGAATTTTGTATGTACATTATTAATTGCCTTAAGACCCAAATAAAATTCTATTTTGTACAACCACTGTTTCTAATCACTGAAAACAAATAGTAGTGCAAGTGTTTGAGGAGAAGGCGATGAGATTGATTTTTCAAAAGTTCAAAGCAAGAATACCTAACCTCTTAACCCCGGCCAATGATTCCCACCCCGAGGAGAAAGACTGTGTCGCGAGCGGTCACGACGATCGTTAAAAAACTTCGTAACAGCGACTCCCGGGGCCTATTTGTCGTCGTAGAGGAGGAAGAATAAAAACAAAAAAAAAGAAGAGTGAGAGAGAGAGAGAGAGAGAGAGACAGAGAGAGAACTCGGCCCGTGACACGAGCAGCGCACAATACACCTTTATCCACTCGTGCTTCGCCGGAAGTTGAAGCACCGCTCCGACGAGGCGAGCACCGCTTCTGCGCTCGTCGACGCTCGAGCACTTCGTCCATTCCAGACATCATTTTTGTTTGTTTGCGCTGCGCCGGCTCGCTGCCGAAATCGAATTTAACGGTACCGATCGAACGCCCCATTGTTTCGCAATCTTCGGGGTAAAAGTTAACGAAATCACCGCCGGATTTTTAATTGAATTTTCCCGGAGAGAACATCGATGTTTCCATTGACAACGTTACCGTGTCGAACGTCGAATTCTCTTGAGATAAATGACTCTTGCTTTTTTATTTATTAAGCTCCTCAAACTCCTACTTGAGATAAATGAACCTTACCCCCGGTTACATTGAATCTGATTTAATTCGTATGGCAATTAAACTGCGAAATTATAAATGCCGCGCTCGTTCTTTCGAGATGTGAAACAAAAATGTCTTTAGGGTCTTTAGAATCCTAAATATCTTTTCGAATCCTTCAATCTCTTGCCCACGAATCTCCTCTAGACCTCGCAACAATTAAAAAACAATAAATTTTTCGTTCCACCTTATCGGGCAATTCCAATCTGACCAACAAACTCTCGCGCTCCTCCGCAGTCACAACCTTTGGACAAGCGCCATGTCAAGATTAATGGCCCCGTCCAATCTTGTCGCCGCAGAAAAAGATACGTCCAAAATAAACCAACCAGCGACAACCGTACAATAAAGCACAGGACTCGAACGAAGATTAATCATTGATCCCACGGGATTGTCGACCAGATCGTACCCTAAGGCGCAAGTCCAATAGCGAGTAACATGCTACGTTTCTCCAGTGAGCGAGTCTCATGTGTAAATACGTCTGAGACAGTTGACCCGGTTTGGTGGACATTATATTAAACGTGTTTACGTACGCCATGAAATTCGCTCACGCAAGAATGCCAGTAATGTCCGGATATATAACCAGAAAACGGTGACAACTATTCTAGCTTTGTTCATTATAACTAATAATAAGAATTAATTATTAAACTCTTAAGTACGCTGCGCTTGTCCGCAACTCTCTCTCTCTCTCTCCCTCTCTCTCTCTCTCTCTCTCTCTCTCTCTCTCTCTCTCTCTCTCTCTCTCTCTCTCTCTCTCTCTCCCTCTCTCTCCCTCCCAGTACGGCGCGCTTGGCCGCGGGTGGCAAAAAAACCACTATAGTGGTTCGTGCCGTTCAAATTGATGCTTTATATTAATAATCGTCAATAATAAAAATCTCTCTAGGTACCTCAGTAGCAGCGAATTGTTCTTTTATATTACAGGCAAGGCTTTACCCTTTGAAATGATACCAAAATGACTGCTGCGCTCTGCTAGACAGGTGTTAAAATTAATAATGAAAATGGAAAATACTTGGTTACATATGAATCCAAAGATGTGCACAATATAAAAATTAAATTTGGTACAGTTCAGATGCATATTCAGTACACTTAGCTCCATTAAGAATTAGTCAACTTAGAGCAACAGCAAACTTGTAAATAATAATTTTAGCTATCAGTCATTTTAAGGGTTAGATCACACATTATACTACATAGAGTCAAATAACTGTATAGAATTTTTTTGTTTCGTGGATATTTAGGAAACGGACTTTCTCCCGCATTTTAGGACGGTTTGCACATTCTACCGCAAATAGTATCGTTAGCGCATCGCGTCGGGCCTCGAGCGAGTACTTGCGACGATTGGTGGGGACAACTCGTGGCGTATGGACACGTGTTCGGGCATCGGTGTACTTGCTAGTGCATCTGCGCCTTTAGTGATAACAAAACAGCGAGGATGGCGGCAGCAGCAGCAGCTCCTCTTTCCGGGGTAAGTGATTCAATGCACTTTGAGCGAGACGCGTCCGTGACACGACGCCTCGTCTGTCTCTCGACGCTCTGCTGTCAGGCGACGAAACTAGATTATACGCGAGAGCCCCTGAAAGTGGTCAAAGACGAGGAGCAGGAGCGGAGCAGAAGCGGAGCAGAAGCCGAAGCTGAAGCAGAAGCGGCCCGTGTTCCATTCCGCCCTTGCTCGCGCGACGCCACGCGCCAAGGAGTGCCGTTCTTGTCACAGTCCCGCCCCCCTCTCTCTCTTTTTTCTCTCTCTCTCTTTTCGGCCTCTCCTCGTTGCACCCTCTCGTGCTCTGAGTGCGTACGCTGGGTCGTTGATCTTCTCTCGAGGAAGCGTGCAAAGCACGCGGCCTTCGCGCGTCCTTGACAGTGGCGCGAGGCAAGACCGCTTTCAGCCCGAAGAGTCGTCGAAGTCCCCGGGGGCTTCGCCGGGAATTTTCATTTCCGGTCTCGCGGAAGCTTTCCGCGCAGAGCCTTCCACCACTTAAACTTTACCCTGTCTTGTTCCTAGTGGACGGAAAACATCTCCAAGCCCTCTGGCTGCCGTGGAAAAAAGCTCGGACCGCCGACGACCCCTACCGCCCTGCCGCAGTCTTTCGTGTGTCTTTCCCCCCTCTCTCTCTCTCTCTCTCTCTCTCTCTCTCTCTCTCTATCTCTATCTCTATCTCTGTGTGCGTGTTTCTCCTTCCCCTTGGTAAACACGGAGATGTTTGTCTTGGAATTCTCGAGGACTACTAGAACCTTTTGAACCCTTTCCTAGATACGTATTTTTCTTTTGTACGTGGCGCAACGTCAAAGAAGTCTCGCCCCCTTCGAGGGATGAGTCGGGGTCGCAAACTCTTTATGGTTCTCCGCGGTACGTCCAGAATTCGCAATCGGACCTACCGAGTGACTCTTGTTAATATTCGGACACCCTTCGAGATGGAGGAACTTCTTTGACTCTTTGTAGACGACCATGTTCTAACCCTTTGCGGTCCTACGTCGAGCCAGACATCGACGTTTGCGTCGATAGTCCCTTATTTTATTGACTCACATTATATGCACCAATAATGTCACAACTATAAGACACACGAGGACAACTGTTCTACATGGGTTAGGGTTAGGGTTTCACGTTTCACGTTTGGGTTAGGGTTCGACGTTTGCGTCGATAATCCCTTATTTCATTGACTCTTATTATATGCACCAATAATGTCACGATTATATGGCACACGAGGACGTCTGTTCTAAATGGATTAGTAGAGCTATCCGTGGAAATTGACTGCGCCATTTTGTAGCAAATTCTGAAGCAAACGAGAGGGAACACGTTGGACCGCGACGGGTTAAGATATTGGAAATAGTTTCCCATAACAAAGCCTTCGGTTTTGGGAGAAAGAACGATACCTTGCAAGAAGCGACTGTATTTCCTCGGTGACAGCAATTTTTGCAACTACTCCCGAAAGAAGTCCGTTTAAACAAGTCGTTCTATTTTCAAGGACGCCCGAATATTAATAAGAGTACTTGGAAGAGCCTCAACTATGCGCAACATTTACGAGCTTTGTGTTTAGGTCGCCGAAAATTGTCGCTTTGACAATGAGGAGACTTGGACGAGCGTCAACCCCTTCAGCATTGTATTATTCTTGCTGTCCGGGCACTGGGGATTTCCGAAGGACTTGGAAGAGCCTTAACCCCTTTACAACTTGATATTTTCATAGAATTAACTCTCGATCCGGCACAACGTTCTGGGAGGAAAGTCTGAAAGTCTGAAATCGTTTTGGAGGGTCGTCTCTTTGGGCACAATGGGTCCATTGTTTTTAGGACTCTGGGCACCAGGACTTACGTGTCTGTGTTACCTAACCTGGACTAGATATGATATGTGTTAAAAATAATTAATAATAAATAAATCTTCACCAAAGCAACCATCATTGTAACTAACATATTCTATCAATGAACTACAAATTTCTTGATCCGATGAAATTTTCAGCATAGCTAACGTGAATCTACAAGCAAATTTTTTGGAAATTTCGCTACAAGCCGAAATAAAACAGTTGTGAAAAGCAAGGTTTACTATTTTTTTTTTTTTTCGTAATTCAGACTAGACTCAATTTTCCCAAAATGTTCATTACACATCATCTAGTAAACTAGTTCACCTAGCTTGGCAGATAAACTGTGTTTTTTGCAAAAAGTGTGTACCATCAATCATGTGACTGACTTTATATTAACACTTTACCTACCGGATTCCTATTAATAGTACTTTCAGTAATTGTACTGTACCAAAAGGAAGCTTAGAAATTTTCTTTTGCATTTTGAAACGAAATTCTCATATGACGTGACTGGAAGTGACTTTTTGGTTCACAATTGAAATTGCTGTAGGCGAATTCATTAAAAAGTGTCGGAACACAGGCTTTTAAGAATTATGAAATAATCGTTTGATTGTTTTTACCCGAAATCGAACAAACGTGGCCTTGATATCGCGACGAAGACACAGGGACGATTTCCGCGCGTCAGCCGGTTCGCAAGCGATTGAGTTAGGTTTTCGGATGAGCGAATCCGCACGATCCGTCATCGAATAAATTATTTCGAGCCCGCAGCGAATCCTAACGGCGGTTCTCCGCCAGGAAAAACGGTTTTCACGGCCTCGAATCGTATCGCGTAAGTACACGACGGCCAATGTAGGCCAGAAACGACTAGTGCCGCTAAACTGGGCCACGGTGCGTCGGCCTCGGTTCTAGAAATACCATTGCCACCGCTTCGGAACGACGGAGAAGCATTCGTTCCCGATGAGAATTGCTTGGAACCAGAGGCGGCGGAATTCGCGAAACCGCGCCCCGAAAATGACTCGCGCGGTCTTTGAGTTTTGAGAGGTCTCGACGAACGCTGCAAAAGCCTGGAATTCAATTTCGCCGTTCATCGAAAGCTCCGGAGACTTTGCGCACAGCGGTACGAGTTGTTATATACACTTGCGAACCTTGAAAACATCGAATTTCGAAAAATGCTTCTTCTGAAAGTATATTATCGTGATTATGTAAAAAATTTTAATCACAATCTGACTAAAGCTGAAAATAAAATTCCGTTCACCATGAAAGCTTTAACCAAGAGAAACGAGTGACAAATTTTTCTCTTACACTGCGGAAAAATGTAGAAGTTTCCAGTTCATTTCAGATAAATTAAAAAGTGGTGAACGCTAGGAACTGATCGGAGACTATCGATTGTAAAGAAATTGTAGAATACCATTCCCTGTAGAATTAATTTAAAAATAGAACGGAGTAAAAATAGGGCAAGGGGAAAATACGAAGCTCGGTCAAGAGACCTTCGAGATTTACGTTTACAACCGGACACCGTCCGATCTTCATTGAAGTTTCAACAGAATCTGCGCCGGCAGGCGAAGAACCCGTGCTTCGTGCACGTGCAGAAAACAGTTCGTCCGGGGTCCGGTCGGTCGCTTCGAAAAATATCGTGGGAGTTTTATTTATAGCCGTTCATACTTAATTTAACCAGACCTGCTGCGGCTAGGGAAATGTCCGAGGTGACATATAAAGATCGTTGGAATCTGTTGTCGGTGTTATTTCGGGCTTGCGATTACATCGGCTCGTTGTCGCGAAAGAAACAGCTACGAATATCGTCGAAAATAGACGCTCCAATCGATCTTTCCTGCATATGGCAAGTCGATCATTCTGCGATACTTGGAAATCTTATTTGGAGGCTCGAAGATTATCAGAATAGTCATCGCCACTAAAATCTTTCCAGCAATGCATAACAACAGAAATATAATTGACATAAGACTACAAAAATCGAGGTACAAAAGGAAGGGTGTAAATTGAATGAATGACAGAATTATTTTTTATCAAATTATGAAGGGAGCAACAGAAATATTTAAAAAGAAGACTATAGAATTGAATGAGTGACAAAAATATTTGTAAGCAGTGTTCTCTACAAAATGTTTTGAGAAAACTTCAGGAATGAACAGAAAAGTCATAAAAGTTGTCAGGCGAGTATAATCAGGAATTATAAAATTAATGTTTTTAAGTGTACAAGGTACAATTGCCATGACTAGACTGCGGATGTCTCCGGATGTAGACTGCAAAATGAACATTTTCTGTCCGAATTGCAAGAAACTGGAGTGAAATAGAAATGAATGTTCTTTCTTAATATGTGTAATATATTGGAAATAATATAACAGTATCTTTAAAATCTTCTAATGTTTTTACTGTTTTAGATTACACCTATTCATTTTGTCATAAATGCATAAAATCCACAGTCTAGTCATGACATATAACATACATATTACAATTATATCTGAGAAGTATTTACTACAGAGAATCGATAGGCACAACGCACATTACACAAAGACTAAGAACACAAGAATTGTGTATTGAGGTTCCAAAAACCATAGAAGGTAGTTAAAAAATTCGTTCCCGTATTCATACATATACATGTACGTTAAAAGCAAAGAATAAAAGAACTCACACGAATACGAATAATAGAAATAAATATTATAAGGAACGAAGAAGAATAAGGGATCAAGAGGAGTTTCGTAGAAACTGCGTTAAAAGGCTGCAGAGAAGGTAACAACGTATTGGGTCCACGAAAGCAAACAGAATTATACAGCAGAGAGCAGGGCTTCTCATAAATAAAGGAAAAGCTGCCGAGGAGTTGCAGTGAGAAACATTTGCGAAGAGCTTGCCGCCGGCGTCGTGGCAGCCCGAACGCAAAATTGCGCGTGTCGGCGAGACGAATGGCGGCGCGGGTGGATTTCTGCTCGGCGGTAACGAAACGAGAAAAACAGCGGCGTAAGAAGAACGAGGAACAATATTGTTACACTCGGTTGAGAGCGCGAACGACTCACCCCTCGTCGAGACGTAACAATCGTCTTCCCGGTGCGCGGCGGCTTCACTGAAACGAGCAAGGCCGACAATGAGACCACGACCCGTTAACAGCCGAGCGACGGTGCCGACCCTGAACAGCCTTCGGGGTTTATTTGCGTCGTAATCGACGATAACGACAGCCCCCGGTTCTGGCCCCTCGACTTGGCCGAGCGACTCGGGGGATGAAGACTAGGCGGAAGGTCGGCTAAAATCGAATCGGAACGGAAGCACGAGCAACGAACAACCCCCCGGGAGGGGTGGAGCCCCGTCGGACGACGAGAGACGGGGAAGATTGAAATTTCGTATTGATTAGCGTTTCGTTTTCGGACGAATTTTCGTGGGCGCGGACAGTGCGACGGGGTCGACAGCCGACCGGACAACCTTCGTTTTCTATTCGGCCGGATGGGAGCCGAGTTCTTGAAATATTTGCGATTCCGTGTCGCACGGCAATGGCGACCCCACCCCCCACCTCCCTGATTACCTTCGGGATACGGCCGGTTTGTGGTATTCGCCTATGCAGACGTCGTCCCTGAAGATTCACGAGAACACACTAGAGCCCTTCAATTCTTTTAGAATTCTAGAATTCTAAAATTTCTCATTCTTCTAGAATGCTTTAACAGTTTCAAATTGCGTCATAAATACGTAAAATCTGCAGTCGATTTTTTTGACCATTTATTGATTTTCTCGAGAACGTAGTTTCAAGAATTTAACCCTTAAAGGTCCGGAAGTATTTCAAGTTCACTTCCAAGCTATATTTAATACGAAGAAAAACTATGGACTCAACATTTTTATATCAAGTATAGAAACGAAAACATTTACATTTTAGTGAAAATTTATTAACAAACTAAAATATAATATACGCAACTGTGTAAAGTAACTCCGGGAACGCTCAAGTTTCCTTGCGAAATCGAAACAAGACTGAATTGCATGCGAAGAGGTCAAATGTGTGCGTAGACAAAAATGGCAAAAGATCTGGTACAATGCTTATGTAAATATGACAAGAGTAAGAGTGATAAAAATAATAGAATGATTTTTGCCGCCGTAGACGAGGCTTAGACCCAGTAAGTAAAAGTGCCATGTTGCTTATATGGCAGCGTTGGTCCGTTAAGAGTTAAGATGTAACAAGAAGTTGAAATGGTTATCAGCAATAGGTACATTTTTAAATATAATAACGAAAAAAAAGTTCTGTTCATTCCTGAAGTTTATTCATGTTAGCTAACTATCTAACTATTACTAATAAACGTGACTTATACGAATTCTTTAAACAGGTACCTACATCGAAGAAAACACTTTCACCTGTTAAATATATTTTGAATTATTGTTAGACTGCGGATTTTATGCATTTATGGCGTCCTTGCTTTACGTAAAAATCGGCTTAGAAAAATGTTTAACACTAAACCTATCACGGTCAAAATGACCGGCTTTATATTCTAGAATTATAGAAACTATAAAAATTTATTTATGGAAAATAGTGGAATAAATTTCCTTGTCCGAGCATTTATTGTATTGAAAATTAGGGACAATCTCAATTTTAGGGTTGCCATTTTTATAAGGCAGTATTTACTAGATAAGAAAATTGAATGAGATCTTTGTCATCTTCAGAATGTAATGCAACCTCTAATAGGGCGAAGAAAATTTTTTTATTCCATGTTCTACACATTGACTAATGAAAATTTATATTTATATGAAGATCGGAAGTATACTCTTCATATTATGCTTTCAGGATATTCTACAAAAATTTGTATTTTAAAAAGCAGAACTATAGATACATAATTGTAGATATAATTATAGGGACATAATTTTTGAAACATAATTGTAGAAACATAATTATAGAAACATAATTGCAGACACATAATTATAGAAATAATTTAAAGAACTGATTTCATTGGTCGCCATATTAATTTTCTGGAAATTGCTACTGACACGGGGCGCTATAGTGAGCGAACAGATTGGCGAACATGTCAACAATTTATCGATCATTTCGACGACTGATTGCAACTATTCCTAGCGACATCATTATCACCTCCTGTGTCATAATTCGAGCGATTAAGTTCGAGAAGGCTTCGACGTTGATTTCATAACGCATAACATTTTATTTCCTTTTCAAGTTCGAAAGAATCACTATAACAGACGAAATGTCAGACGAAAGCTTTCCGGCAGTTATATCACGTATAAAAATATTTTACGAGATTACCGTTTCATAATGTTTAACACGTTACATAAATGCATATTCTTATTTCAGTACTGTGAGCCGAAGAAACTCCGTATGAAGGTTAAAACGCATGAAGGAAACTTTTGAGAATGGAATAGAGACGTTTCCTAGCTTCACATAGTGAAAATTATTTTCTTGTACAGTGCGCGGCGGATGTGTTGTTCGTCTAAATAACAAAATTTCTTTTCCTTATAAAAGCGAATAATATAATACATTTTTATACGTTCAAATTGTACTTGCAAATCTTCATTTCATTTAATATTAACCCTTTGAGAATTATGTCTAACGTGTTATAGTAAACAAAATTATTTACTGAAGAGGTAATAGAAGAAACAAATGATGGAAAGAATATTTTTAAGGAAAATGCACGGTATTGTTCGTTTAAGTAACGAGACTTGTCATTTACTTTGCTACTTTTTGTTAGTAAAGACTTTTATGACTTCAAAGTTTGAGAATTAATTCCAGTACATTTTTCGATGAATAAATCTATTTCCCCAATGAAATAAAATTATGTGCTGAAGAAGAAAAAACAAAAATCAACCGAAAGATACAGTGTTGCGTTTACTAAATATTTTTATAACAATATTTGATAATAATAATTCTTTTACTGCCCCATAGGCGAAATTTGTCCACAGAGGCTTAAATCGTTACAAGTGCACGATAGATAATTGGAAAATCGATAACGCGACTTTACCAAAATATTAGGGCTCCCATCGTGCCCGTTAATTTTTCCCGAAGTATTACAAATCGGTGGAGAAGTACAAATAACACTGCTCCATTAATTGAATGCCGTCAACCGTTCATGGGCCTCCGTCGCCAGGCTGTAATATAAGGGAGCTGGTATCGCGACAATGCAATCCCAGCAATCTCACAACTTCCCAACTCTCTCTCTCTCTCTCTCTCTCTCTCTCTCTCTCTCTCTCTCTCTCTCCTTTCCTCTCCCTCTCCCTCCTACGATCGATCGACAGTTAATAAGGCGAAGAATATTTATCACGGTTTACGATTGCTCGATCGGCTTTCAACGATTTTCTCCCTCGCCTATCTGCAATTCAACTCACGCGGCTTTACTTGAATTCCGCACCGGCTCGAATGTCGAAGCTTCGTCGGTAATCCGAGGTGCTGATTCTTTATGATTTAAACGGTCGTTCGACGAACAATTCCGATACACCTCTATCGATACCTACTTGTTTTTATTTCGCTGCTAACGAGTAAAATACCATTTTATTACTTTGGACTTATTAACCCTTTGCACTCGGCGCTATTTTCATTCTAAAACTAAACATTTCTTCCGTCTTACAATATTTTCATTTTATTCATACGAAACTAATCCGACTTCTACATATAATATTTAAATGTTTAGTGGTCTATTAGATACAAATTTTGTAATGTAACAAATATTTTGTAATATTTTTTGTAATTCCTTTGAAATAATGCCACGAAAATTTCTAGTGGCGCTTCAGAGTCGCCACTCGAGTGCTAAGGGTTCAAATTATCGAAAAAAATAAACAAATGGCTACGTACTTCACGTATCTTGCAATTAATGCAAACAGTGTCTATTTTTCTAAACTTTTCATAAAAATCTCTATACCTAATATGAAAATTCCTCCGCCTTCTATTTCAGATGCAGTAAGAATTTTAATTCTCTATAACTCTGTCATAATTTGAAATATTTGTCTAAAATATATCATTACGAATAAAACGGTTGAATCAAAATGAAGAAATAAAATCGGCGACTTCTAACCGAGAATCTTTAACCGAGAACGCACGAAGATTAAGTGGTCACACAAAAATGTCGCGGTCTTGTACCGGAGCTCAAAGGTTGATTGCCAAAAATTGCCATTGACTGCTTGTAAAAATCCACTGTACGCGCGAAAATGAAAAGATCAATTGCCGTGTACGAATCCCGACGTTCCACTTCCTCGATCCGTTGATATCTTCATCGGGCATTTACCAGCGCGAACAGGCCGTCAGCTTTGATCCAACGTGACCCGCAATAACACGGCAATTTACAGAACGTTGGAACAAAAGGCCGTAGCTAAGTAATGGAGTAAACGTTTGACTCGATTGGAGTTGTTGAAAGAGCGTAGAGCGCTCTGTGTTTAGCCGACTCGTTGTTCCATTTGAACATAGGAGGACCGGGCCTGTTATTGCGAACGATAAAAACGTTCCGTGAGACACGGTATCGGAGTTAGTTGCCGGGACAGATCACGCCAAGGCAGGTGTGCGGGCATGGAAAAGCCAAACAGCTCGTTTGCGTCTCTTTGTTCGAGAGAGGCGCGCAATTCTGTTGGCAAAAAAAAGAAAACACGATCGAAGAAACAGGTTCGCGTGAACCATCGTCGACGAGCTGAAAACGAGTTTTGTCGCGAAAGTACCAAAGAAAGTGAGAGAGTGGGGGAGGAAGAGCGGATCAAGCCCTTCAAGCTCTGCGCCACCCCCGTACAATGCCGCTCAATAGTTAACGTCTTTGACCCCCTCCCGGTTGTTTCCCCGAACTTTCAACCTCTGACCTTTGCCGGAAGGGGAACGCTTCCGTTTAATCAGCCGCGTGTCACGCGACCGCGTTCTCGCGAGCCGCAATTTCCAGCGAAGCATTCACCGCCCGAGAGCAAGAACTTCGAAGCTTCTTTCACCCTCCGGCGAAAAACGCGGACACGGACGCCATTGACGCGGTATTAGGTCGCAGACTATGTCTTCGGACTTCTGCGACACGTTTTTACTTCGACCGGGAATTACTCTGCTCGACCGTGCAAGTTTCATCGGGTTCGGCCGTCAACGCGTTTGCATTTGTTTCATTGCTCTTTGATAAAATGTTTTGTTCGAATTTTTAATATACACGGGGAAGGATGTAAGAACGTTGCAGCACTATGGCGTTCGTTGTCGATAGTTTCATCATTGTTCGAAACATACTTTTAACACTTACGGGACTCGCCAAAATGATGGGTTCTAATATTTTTAATTTACAATTATTAAAATTCTACTCTGTTACGTGTTAATAAATATCATAAAGTATAAATTGAATAAAATATAAATATAATGAATATTATAGGGGTTATTATTATATTTTTTCTCATAAATAAGAAGACCTAAGTGCCTCTGATACTTGTGGATAAAATTAAACTATATGACAACAACCAGCATATTTCCCCTCTCAGAAATGGTTAATATCTGTTTCAATATCTCTATTACATGTCGATGAACGTAATAATGAGGAATATGTGTAAACGCTATTAATTATGTGCTTCAATCTAAATATATAGAGACACCCAGTCGCCATTGTTGATCACGCCGTGTGCATATTTACTTTCTATATAGTTACACCGTCGCTGCAAAGTTTTCTCGCGGCCTTTATTATTATTAAAAAATATTCTTGGATACTTTCCCTCGGTGTGTGTATTTTATCAAGTTTTTCATCCATGAAATACTTATTTATAATCACACACATATTTTTGTTTTACATACATCATTTGCGAAAAATTGCAAGGACATTATCGTAAGAAAAAATTTTAAAAGCTGGTAATTTTGATTTGTCAGGTAGTTTTTATGACTAACCCCTTGTCTTGTAATAACAAGTCGGACCGGCGACGAAAATTTCAAACAAAGCCAATGGTGTTTCATTTCTTTCAAATCAAAAAACGATTTTATTCTTCTGTTATCGGTACTGAACCGGTAAAGTAGCTATAGCAAAACAAAAAGTATGGGCTCTCCTTTCCTACCAGAAAATTGTGGACAAAGGAGATCTAATAACTGTGCCTGCGAAGAAAATAATTATTAGAGATAAACCCCAATGTTTCAAGTAATGGGGGCCAACGAGAGCAACGGAGGAATTCCAATCTTTTTCCGCTGACGATCGCACGTCGTATTTATCCCACGCCTTACCTGCACCGTCGGAAAACTTCGAGACCGAACCTCGGTCTTCCGGAACTTTTATTTTGAACAGCCATTCGAAAACGTTCGCCGCCTGGTCAACCCGTTTCACCTCATTGTCGAGGATTTGCTCCTTGGATAAAGCCGCGGCGAGCGTCGTCGAAATTGCCTTCGTTAAGAACGGCGACACGCGTTTCGCGTTTTAATGGGCGCTGTCGGGAAAGACTCGGTTAGAGTAATTAATTCCGGAGCGCGGAAAACGATACGCGGCCCCGCATTCTGCCGCCCCCTCTCCCTCTCCCTCTCCCTCCAATTTATTAACGCGAAGCTTAGAGTTCAGATTTCCGACGAGAGTCTTGCGATTTAGCAGGACCAATTGTTCTTGACTAATTGTTCGCCAGGCGTAAATATTTAATTGTTCGAAGTATTTGACTTTTTCCCTTTCAACGCCGCGTTCGCGTGCTCATCTAACGAGCGCTTGGATTTTTAATGACGAACGATCGCGAATGCATGTTTTAACTTCTGCGCTTTCGATGTCGTTTATTTCATTGTTGGTCGCAAGTGGCGAGTGTGACAATTGATCTTGAATTTTTCCGAGTAATTACGGAACTTGTTGATGCATTTATTTTCAGTGGCAAGTAAACTGCGAATCTTCGTGCGAAATAAAAATCGTTTGCAACACTAGAATTGATTTCTCTTTTTTATGGTTTTACGATATTGTAAGAATCGTATTGATACTCTCAGATTGTTGTAATCTCGTTTTACTGTTTGAAATTACGCTCTCCCATTTTTGCCAAAAACGCGTCCGCAGTCTAGCGATAAACAGTTGCCTTGGGTTGAGGAAATAAGCCGAAACGGGCCAAGGAACAGTTTGATAAGGACGAATGTGTTGCTTTTATTGTTCGTAATAGCAGCGCTGATTATCTCTCCCAGAACGACATTTCATGGCGTAGTGTTCGCAAGATTTTTTTGGAGTTGGCAGCGGCTGCCTACTTTTTTTCTCTTTCGATTGATCCAATAGGTCGCGGTGCCTTGCCAAAAACAGGCTTTATGAAACTAGTTTGTATTCCGAGAACGTTAATACGTCAGTATATACCGGTTTATGCGCTCTAAAAACTTACATAACACTCGAGAATCATGTTTTTCCAAAGCTACAGAACCTTCCGCATCGATTTGTGTTCCCTCCTAAATAAAAAACGAATTAACTGCCCCTACGAGATCTCGCCAAAGAACCTTCCACACAACTCTAACCTAAAACCATTTAAGATCGACACAAATTCACAACGAACTCTAGACCACACCAATTCAGAAACTCATTACTAGACCTTTATGTGAAATAAAAATGTTCCACATGAATTGCAGAAAGCGGGAATCGAATAAAAAATTGATTTCATCAATTAACTCTTTGCCCTCGAAACTATTCTAACTCCAAAACGAAAGTTTTCTGCCGACCTAGAATATTTCACTCCTACATATATATTTTTCATGTTATACATACGAAAATGGTGCAATTCACTCGTACAATACTGAAATGTTTAGTAATTCATTAAATACAAACAAATTTAATAATGTAAGAAATATTTTGAATAATGATACAGCAACTTTTAGTGACGCCTTACAGTCGCTATTCGAGTGCTAAGGGTTAATAATTTTGATACGTAACATAAATGAAAATTTGCTGTATTTATTACAAGATACAGGGACTATTTATTTCTTCTCTTCAACATTTTAATAAGTACAACAGTATTTTTTAATTCTCAGAATATTTTTACGGCTTTGAATTCGATTAACTAATATTGAGAATGAATGCAGAGAATCCGCAATCTACACGATACGAACCCAACGAAAAAGCGTTTCAAATAAACATTAACCGATAGCGCAATTTATCCTCATCAGTGAACAAGCAGTAATCCACTCGACAAATCTAATTTTCGTAATTCATCGTACAGAGCAAGCGCGCACGGAACCAACGGAAAGTCTGCTTGAACTCTCCCACGGAGATCTGCGAGAGATTTATTATTGCAGTCTTCCGGCGTCTGTTTCTTTCGATTCTAATTATCCTAACGAATCCTGGATTGCGCCGGGTTAGCAATCCGAAGAGAACTCGCCAAGGTTACTCGAAGGAACGCGATTGATACTCCGGCCTCGCATCGCAGATTGCCGGCAGCCAGTCGAGCTGTTTTCTGAAGACGCTCCCGGCGGTGAAAAACTTTGTTCCCCCGGCGGGGTTCATCAAACTAGCCGGAATTATCTTTTAAGCGGCTCATCACTGTCCGCCTGGCTGCCGCGCCGGTTCTGCTCCACCTCTTGGCAGGAGAAGCGCGCGTATTTGGTCAGACGTCTAGACACTTCTATCCTTACCGAGGGGCGGGACCATGCTCGGCCTCGTGTCTCCAAGGACGGCCGAAGGGAAAGCATTTCTTATCTGCTAGCCCCGAGCCTGCATTGCAAACTGCGAATCGACGCACGTACGGGTACGCTCGACCCTCCCATAACACGGTATTCCGAGAACACTTCGACATAACGCGGTGCAAAAAATCCGACTGCCCTACAATATCATATCGTACAACACATTTGTGTTGCACATATCGTGCGGCACGAGTTATATTACATTGTATTGTGATACATTATACTATATTATTGTAGGGTTATGAATGAGACATTGTATTAGAGTGATTGTGGACGCGACATTGTAGCGCCGACGTATTTGGGTCCAGCGTGAAAGAAAGTCTGTTTGGGCCGAGGTGTGAAAGAAGAGTGTTTGGGTCTCGGTGACAAGAGTGAAGTGTTTAGGGGCGCCAAGCGCAGGGCGTATGTGATTGTTTGGGTTTTCCGAATGGATGTGAAACTGATGGAGAGAGAATGAGAGTGCGAGAGAGGAAGAATGAGAGAGGGCCTTATTATAAAAGGGACGAATGCGTGGGATGTCTGACAGTCGCTAGAGAGGGTCAGTTAGTAGAGCGAGAGTCGCGAGTAAATGAGTTGTCGAGGTAACAAATTGTCGTAAAATAAAGTGTTTTATCGAAACCGACTGTGGCGGACCCCTTGGAGAAGGGTCGATCGGACCCAGGTAGGTCCGTCGTCCGCGGGCTGGGACCTTGGACGCATTTGGTCGCCAGGCCCAAGCTTTTCCCGAGCGCACACTTAGTCGCCGGAAATCCATTCCTACCTGGGGTGCACATTTGGTGACTAGGTTCGGGGTTTTTCCTTGGCGTGCACATTTGGCCGCCAACCCTTGACTTTCGCCAGGACACGGGTGGCCGGTCCAAGGACACGAACTTTCTCCAAGGGGCACGTACAGGAAAGCGACATCCCCACTCCAGAATTTTCCCTTGTTCGAAGGAAATTCCTGGAGGCACGGGGAATAGATATAAGCGCGGATTCTGACGGACGACAGGGCAGATAGAGTCAATCAGTTGTCGTCAGTTGTTCGTAGTCGTTTATCCGAGTTTCTTGTTATATAGTTTCTTTGTTCTTTGTTACATTGTTGAGTTGTGTTGTTTGTTAATAAATGGTTGTTGTCGTATTGGGTGCATTCTTGTTTAACACCCGATCCTAACACCACCAAACCGACGCTTAAATCATTTCACCCGTTACGCCGCACCCAGTACCTAGGAGTTCCTTAAAATATTCCTACATTATATTACGAACACAGTAATTTCTCTATATATGTCGCCAAGGCCTGCATGATAAACGTCGCGGAATTATACTTACTACCGCGGGGTATGAGGGACCAGGAAACTCGAGAGGCCTCGAACGCCGTGGAGTGTAAACATAACACGGCTAGGGGATGTCTACTGGACGATACACAACGCTGGCAAGATTCGTGTTGTTGATATAGTAGGGGTACCCATAAGTAAACAATTATTTGCAAAGAATTTGTTTTGTCTTTAGTTCTGTACCGATCGTTGAAGAGGAAACACGTATTCTTTTACAGTTTTCGGTAAAGCAGTCTGTGTTCAAAATATTCTAAAAAATATTATCTTTTCCACAGCCCTGTAATAAAATGGCGGCGTCCGTACCTTCCCAGGATTATATTCGTCATTGCATACTTTTTCATTTTCATGCGGCATTTAATGCAACAGTAACAACAAAGATAATTTGAGATGTTTATGGAGATGTATTGAACGTCAACAAGTGTCAACGTTGGTTTAGAAGGTTTGCTGCTGCTGATTATGATCTCTCTGATAGTCCTCGAAGTGGACGACCAGTTGAATTTGAAAATGACACCCTAAAATCTTGAGTGGAAACTGATCAAAAATTAAGTATACAAGAATTATTGAGAAGCCTTGGGTCCACATGGTCAACTATACAAAGATACCTACACGAAATGGGAAAGGCACATAGGCAAGGAATATGGGTACTGCATCAATTATCTGAGACCAATAAGAATATTCGTCGATCAATTTGCACTTCATTGCTATCCAGATTTCGTAGAGATCCATTTCTTAGCAGCATCGTTGCCGGGGATGAAAAATGGATTCTTTATGATAACATAAAGTGTTCCAAGCAATGGCTTCCTGCAATCAAACCGCAATATCAACCCCTAAACCTAGCTTATAGAAAGGTGTTACTGTGCATTTGGTGGGACTGTCGTAGCATAATTCACTTTGAGTTGTTAAAACCTGCAGAAACGGTTACTGCTGAGTTGTATTGTCAGCTTTACAACGGCTGTATTCAGAACTATTGGAAAAGAGGGCATCTTTAGTCCAGAGAAATGTGTAATACTGCAAATTGACAATGCCCGGCTCCATACAGCGAAACTCACTGAAAAAAAGATCAAAGATTTGCAATGGGAAGTTTTACCACACCCCCCGCACCTACCGGATATTGCTCTCTCTGACTATCATCTTTTCAGATGTCTGGAGCATTATTTAAGAAATAAAACATTCACTTCTGTAGAAGATGTAAGGAGGCACCTTGAGTCATATTTTGCTTCATGAACCCACGATTTCTGTAAGAGGGAGATTGAGAATTTGCAGGAAAGATGGCAAACTTGATAATGATGGAGATTATATAATAAATTAAGAAATAAAAACTTGAATTTACTACAAAGTTTGTTTTAGATTTCAAAATAATTGATTACTTATGGGTCTCCCTAATATATCGAGAATTCACTGTATATATTAATTAGATCAGTGAAAAATTATCCAGGATAACAGAAATCTGCAGGGTGTCCCAAAAATGTATTTTCTTGAAAGGGGTAATTCTTGAGGTCATTTGGAGAAACTTCTTTCTCTGAGAAAATGTTCTCCGAGGCTTTGTTGAGAAGATATTAAAGAAAAACAAGGACCAATCGGAGCGCGTGGACGGATTCCGGTTCGGACAGGTCTCGCTAATCGTGACGTTGTCGTTGGCGGAGGTGGAATCCGTCCGCAGCAGCCGCGCTCTGATTGGTCCGTGTTTTTCGTTAATAACTCCATAACGAAGCTACGGGGAATATTTTCGCAAAGGAAAAAGCTACGTCAAGTCACCTCAGGAGTCACACATTTCAAGGAAGTGCAACATTTTTGGCACGCACTGTACAGCTACTGTGCCAGTTGTCAACAAGAACGTTATATAAATTTGAAAAACTAATTGAAGGTAGATACGTACGCGACGTAACGGGTTAATCATATGAAAACTGAAAGATTCAATCGATCGTTTTTCATTAAACATTAAACATTGAATTGAAGTGTCCGGGTAAGCTTTGGTATTCAAACATTGTAGACATTCCGAGTGATTTGGCGATGTTTTTGAAAGAACATAAAATGACGTTAAAGGAATTATAATAAACAGATGCTCAATTGTCAACGTATTAATTAAGCGCAATCAAAAGATCAACGAGCCCGGATAAAATAAAAATAATTCGGAAAATCCCTGCCAAAATGGATCGATGCCAGCCGCCATCTATACAGTCGTCGAAAGCGTCCCGGTCGGATATTTTTTAACGTTATTCGACGTTTTGTTCGACGGAAAAGCGGAAAGCATCGCGTTTGGTCGTCGATTTATTTGGAAATGGTGCTCGAGCCCGACTGACAACACTGTTTCGCAGCAACGGCTGCGAGTAAACTGTCGTTCAACAAATTACCGTGACGCGAATGCGACGGTGTACATTGACGCCGCTGGCGCATTACGGGGAATCCTCACATTTCTGTTTCCACGACTATATTCGCACGGTGTGTGAATAAATTATCCTGCGTGTAACGCTTGAGAGAGACCGTAGCGAGATTGAAATCACATGTTTAATAATAATGTTGCGGAACGGCGAATGTACCTCCAGTATCCGCCTGTGAATATATTAATTTCGATAATCACCAGCGTTTTTATTCGTGCAGACAAGACAATGGGCAGTGTGTATTGGATAAGGATCGATCGAGCAATTTGAGGAAGTGATAACCGATTCGAACGAATAAATTACAAATCGATGTGAACTGTAATTATTAGACTGCGGATTTTGATGCGAAATAAAAATGTTCCAACGCGATCGTAAGAAATAGAAATTGGACAAAAATACATTTAATGCCTTCAGTTTTGGTTTTTTCTAATCCATTTTTGCCATGAGTACATAAAATCCGCAATCAATTAATTAAAAGATGTTTGAATGTATTCAACTTGGATTGACCACGAAGCTTCCAGAAATCAAAGATTTTATTTCGAGAAAACAGGTTTACAAATGTCCGAGAATGTATTTAGTTTTATTTGTTTTGTTCGTTTACACGCAAGAACAGAAGTATTCTGGTGTTTTGAAAGCGTCTATCGTCTTCAAGAATACGTAATCAAAAATATAGGTAAATTTCAATCATTGTGTAAATTTCCCCACTGTAAATTTCAATTATGGTCTCTACAGAGCTCTTCAAGGATACTGCAATGTCAAACAAATACAACCATCACTTAGTCTCTTCAAGATCCCGCAACTTTCGTCTGAAACGTTTATTCGTATCACCTGTAATTTTCGAGTAATGGAATTGCGTGCAAAAATCGAGGGTTTTTACAAGTTACGCAGTGGCCTAACAGTCGAACCGTGATTTTTTAGCGAGAGCCGCGGCTCGTATCGTCCATTGCTCGTTACGTATAAGTAATTACGAGATTATCTGAGTGGCGATAAAAGGAACGCGGCCGTTCAAGCTCACAATCCCGTGTTATCGTCTTACTCATCGCGGTTAGCCTGAAAAAGGACCCCCACCCGGTGCGTTTATACGCGGCCGGCGTGTCGTTATCACTATCAATAGCCTCGATACGCTCTCACGGGGGTGTCGAGGCGGTTTGAGGGGGTGTAGGAACGCGGAGCCGAGAGAAAGAGAAAGAGAGAGAGAGAGAGAGAGAGAGAGAGAGAGAAAGAGGGAGAGAGGGAGAGGGGGGTAGGTAGGCGACGTGTGCAAGCGCGTTGCAATAAACCACGCTTTATCGCCTTACGGTTGAAACTTCTCGAGCACGCTCGCGTGGTTGTTGAACCACACACAGGTTCATTGGCTTCGGACCGCGGCTAGAAAATAGCGTGGACACGTGCCACAAGCACGACACCTTCCGCTTAACGTGCGCTTTGCAAATCATCTCGCTTAATTTTTTTCCGATCCGCCATTTTCCTAACCTTTTCAACGGTACTGAATCTGCAACGCATAAAGACTACCGACTTTGACGTCTTCATTCGCGAACAGTGAATTTTCTATTCCATAAAATTAAGCCTGAACTATTTCGTGCCGATCCGGCCCCGCGCAAATTAATACAATTATTTAATGCGTACTCATTGATACGATTATGTTTTCTTCTTTTTTATTATCGGTAGTACAGCTACTTCTCTATATATGTCGCCAAGGCCTGGATGATAAACGTCGCGGAATTATCCCCACTACCACGGGGTATATCCCACGATGGGCCACGAAGCTCGAGAGGTCTCGTACGCCGAGGAATGTAAACATAACACGGGAATGTAAACATATCACTAGTTTGCTCTTCTTTTGTCTTGAAACAATGCGAGAGCGGTTCACAGGAATTTCCGTAAAGCTCGAAATTAATAACTAACAATTTTTTAGCGAGAAATACAGAAGTTACACGTTCAGAATTTTTGTACGCTTAAGAAGCTCAATATTCTATTATTAATATTTTATCTTGGATCTCCGCCACGTGTAAGGCTCGCATGGAGGAATTAAATTTCTTTAAAGAGGTTTCTTATAATCCAAGTGTCGCTATTATTAGATCGCGGACAGGGGTTTTTCTCCATTATTTAACGAAGATGAAAATTGCACGGAAAAGTCCTTCTGCGAAGCTCTACGAGGTGGAGGGGAGGTTAAAAATAAAACGAAACACACTTTGAGTTCTTCATCCATGTATGTATCTCTGTTGTAATCTACAAGCTCTCATGCGGTATATCAAGGCCGTGCTTTGGAACAGCTGCCTCTTATCACGTAGAAACCTGCACACCGGTAATTACCAGTCAGATTTATATAAACTCGGTGTCTACGTGCTCCGGGTTTACAAGACAGCGTGCATATTATGTACATAATCTTATCATCTCTTAACGCACGGTTTTAAGTTCCGCGCTGAACTTTATGAAAGTCCGGCCATTACGATCTTCCCTCCGCCATTTTAATTACGCGTACTCCGCGTTATTCTCCCGTATCACTTTTGTATCAAGTTCTGGCGAATAAACTCCGACAAAATAAGTGTGTCAACAGGCCCGAACATGGGTTTAATATTCTTCTTTGCTTGGGAAAGAATCCTTTATTACGATAACGAGCTTCTGTGCAATTTACGTTCAACCAGCGGAAACGTTCACTTGCATAAAGGTCCGCAGATAATAAAGCTTCAGTGGTAATTACTTTTACCGTTTTCTCCGATGTAGAGGAGATACGGGGAATTTTTTCAGACGAAGTTGTCTCGCGTTACGCAGGAGATAAGATACCCATTAAAACTCTTCGACTCTCAAGTGATTGGGAAGACAATCAGGATCACTGTATTATTTTAATTTATGTTCACAAAGATGAGTTTCATTTACCAACCCGATACAGATGTATACATTTTATTTGAACTACTGCAATTTGTAAATTCATTTAGAAAGTTCACTTCAGGATTAACCCTTCTGCATTCCTCGGGGTTTCTTTAAAGCACTATATTATTCCTTTATTATTATTATGATTTTTTCAGGTTTTCGGCTCGTTCTTCCTAGTCGAGTCGTCAAAAGTCCCTTATATTAAAAGCGGTTTTCTATTTTAGAAAAAATGTTATTAATAATATTTTACTGTTCCACGTTTCAGGAATGCAAAAAACGCGAAATTTCGTTACATTCTGCCAAAAAATCAACTGTCTCACGTTGACTTATGTTGAATGTTTATTGCTTCCTAAATATCCATCAACCTTAAAAATAATAAAATTAAGAAAATTTAATAAATACCATTACTGTAATAAACGGTTAAAGTTGGAAGTTTTGAAGACAGCCTCTCTCATGGAAAAAATTGCTTTTCTTCTTTGAGATTCCCTGACGATCGTTTTTAATATTTTTCTTCCAATTTTTTTTTTAAATGAAAGGTTTATCTTTAAGCTGTAAATTACCATTGTCGATTAAAAATTACTATTCATAACGTATTCAACATGTTATGCCAAATGCAATGTAGAAAATTTTCAAAATTCTCAAGACTGCAAAGAATATCTTCTGTATCATACGAGATCATAAAATTTTACAAAATGGAGTATTTGCAGCATACTTTCTTCTACATAATCATGTAAGAATTATTTCCCATCTCGTCCCATGTCACGCGTTATTATTGTTTAAAGTCGCCCGCGTCCGTGCGGCTATGCGCATAGGTCCTCAGATACCTCAGCATACTTGGTCCATTAGTTCAGTATATCTTCTAAGACAGAAGAGATCATGGGATTTTACAAAATGGAATATGTTCAGCACACTTTCTTCTATATAATCGTGAAAGAATTATTTAAAATCTTGTCCAATATCACGTGTTATTATAGTTTAAAGACGACTAAAAAACACTTCAAGCACTAAACCAAATTTTATTCAAATATTTACTAAGCTGAATGTGTTTCTAAAAGTTGTTTTTGGAAATATACTTAAAAAATAGTAAAAAAAGCTATTAAATAAGCAAAAAGTACGGTACATTATGGACCATTAAAAAAGAATATTTATTAATATTCTACAGCCCAAATATCACTTCGATATCTTTAATAGTTCAAAAGTTACGCCAAAATGTCACGAAATTTCGCGTTTTAGACCACTGTGGGGCGTCACTGATACCGGAAAACCGGTAACGCAAGCAATTCCGCAATTCCCAGACAGATCGGAGGACTGAAATATCCGTTTCACGTTGCAGTTGACAGGTCGGGGTGCACGCGTCGCACGCGTCGCGCGGTGCATACGTGCGGAATCGCCGGTTCCGAGCCAAGCATCCGCGGCACTCGGCGCCTAATCAACGGGAGTTGAAGTAGCCAAGAATTTGTCACGTGCAAACGAGCCTCGGGCCTCTCTGGCACCGGTCGCACACCGACGACGGCGGGCCGTCTTGGATTATTCATGGGATCCCATCGCGATCGGGGGCTCCGGATTGCTGGTCGATTGAAATTGAACAATACCGGTGAAAGGAGGTGGGGGGTGGGAGAGAGAGGAACAAGGACACCGTGCACGTGCACACGCGAGCCGGTTCACTGACCACGGCTCGATCGAACTGGAAAATGACCGTGCCCGGTCAGACTACGTGCTAAGGTTTCAATTCGGATAAGAGGTCGCGAACCGCCCGCACTCCCCCGCGACCCGAGACGCGGATTTATACGACGCCGTGAATGAGAATCCGCGTTAGGTGTTGTCACTGGGGAGAAAACCCGTCTCCCAGACAAAATTCCGTTACTCGAATATTATAGGCGATACGAACAAATGTTTCGGACGAGAGTTGTCACATGTACAGGGTATTTTTTTCGTAAAAGGTAAACATTAGATAAAAATCGTTGTAGTATCTCAATTTTTTGTATTTTTATTATTTTTCTAGAAACAAAGGTGAACTTAATTTTTTAAAATGAAATGCCACATACTTGTTTGCGTCGTATGAAAACGGACATTGAGACAAGTTCCACCATGTAGTATACTATGGTCCTCAGGGTCGTACAAGGGCAGAAATACGAGAAATAGATTAACATTTCGTACTATTGTATTTACTAGTATGTTGTAGTGATAAGACTACATCTCGTGTTCAATGTGACTTCCGCTGACTGTGTGAATGTTTATGTTTTGAAAGGACAAGCTTATTCCTTTAGTTTTAGTACAGTTGTGCGAAACAACCGGCCAAGTCATACGTTATCATTACGTATCGTTATTTTACGCAGGAAAAAGTGAATATGTTAAGTATTTTTTACGAGTGTAATAAAAATAAGATACAACGTACAGGAGTGAACGAAGAAAAATGTCCACAGAGAATACAACCTAGTGAAATTCAGTTTCTCCATCTTAATAAATGTATCAATAAAACAGAACATGTAGTGGAGTCCAAACATCATAGGATCCGTCGAATCACTGTTTTCAAAAAACAAACAATTAGACTTTATACTTCTTCATTTTCAAGAAGATCCATCTACTTCGATAAGAAACGCGGCCAGACCTCCTGCCCTTGTATGACCCTGAGGACCATAGTGTACTACAAAAATGAACTCGTGTCAATCGACGTTTTCATATGACGTAAACAAATATGTAACGTTCTATTTAAAAAAATGAAGGTCACCTTTGTTTCTAGAAAAATATTAAAAACACAAAGAATTGAGATACGCTATCATATCGCTAGCAAAATATACTACTGCTACCTCCTCTTCGGTTCTTTTCTAACGTTTACCTTTTACGAAACAAACGCTGGTACAAATTATCGCGAACACGCTGCAGAAGAGGGCACATGACGATTGTATTCGTTTGACATTACAGTAACCTTGAAAGCTCTCTACAGATTACAATCGAAATTTTCTGTGGAAACCTACAATTTTGATTACGTATTCGCGAAGGTGACACCAAGACATTTTTAAAACACTCAAATACTTTTGTTTTTGCATAAACTATTACAGAAATGTAAGCGTCCAAAGTACGTAAGTGTCTTGTATCTTTCTTCTGTGAACAATTAGTGAAAGATTTAAAAGAATTTTCAAGTTTTCGGTAAACTAATCCTTTAAAGAAACATAACTGTATGTATAACAGAAAAATTGTTGAATTCCTCTTGCATTTCAATTGTTGAAAGGTATTTAACCGCTTAATTCTACCATGCTCGTCCTTTTAGAATTAATTATAGAAGCTTATTTATCACGAAACAAACAATAATTAATAACAGTGATTGTAAGCCACCATGCTTCGCTAGCATTGAATCGTAATTGATTAGCGTGACAAAGAAACTTACAATTAGCGTAAAGTAAAATTGGCCGACCCCGGGTCAGACGGCGTTTCGTTATTTAATATCACGAAAGTTGCATCCACCAGTTAATAATTTGTAATTCCCCCATTTTCTACCTCCCGCTGTTTCTCGTATGACAAGCGGTAAAAATAATACAAATAATAATATATTAATTCTGTTTTATAAATATGTAACGTCGAAGTACGTTCGATATTCCCCTCTCCGTCCATTACCATATCGTGCACGTCAATTCGGAACTGCAATCGTTTCGTGATTAATAATTCGCAAGTTAATCACACCGGACTGTTAGTCTGCCATTTTATTATTTCCGTTATTCACGAGTAACGATTATTCGGTGCTCGACGGCAATCGTTTAACAAGAGTTGCATCACGTTTCGGACAACGATGCTTCTAAGTGCTCAAAGAATTAACGGGCAGGATATAATGACCGGGATCGAAGTATGAAATGACGGTGCCGTGTCAGACCAGACACATTACACTTTCCGCTAGCTTTCCGGCCATCATACTTATCAATCTTCCCCGCCGACACCCCTCGTTTCTTGCCGGATTCTATTAGTAATCTATCCGAACGGGCTGGAAGTTCAAGACTGAATAATTAATTCAATCTTCCGCGGCGATCGGGCACTCTTCGAAACCCACACTTCGCAGTTATATTCTAGATCTACGCGGGACTTATCGCTCACGCAAGACGCGGGACACATTAATTACATTCCGGCCGTCTTACGAAATTTGCAATCTACCGCGAACCCGATCTCGACGCGAATATTCATGAGGCTAGACGCGTTACGGTTGACGCGGACAAATCTAAACACAAAATCAGATGTCGGGATCGATCACGTTGCCCCACTGTCGTCTTGATCGATACGATTTCCTTGTTAGTCGGCTCGTTAACCTGTTGGCTTGGTTAATTGGCAGAGAAACCATTTTCTTATTACATTACGCAAATAAAATAATTCGACTCGTGATTTTTGTAGGCAATGTTAAGTAGCATCTCGCGACTCTATTTTGAAATTATAAAATGCTAGAGAGCTGTGCAGAATAATTTAATTCCGTGTGCAACTAAGCTTTTTCAGATTGCCAAAGAGACAGAAATATAAAGAATATAAAACTGCTGTGCCAATTTAATAAAAAATAGATTATCCTCGACGTGAAATGTAACTTTTTTTTAACTTGGTTAATTGACAGAGAAACCATTTTCTGGATACGTTACGCAAATAAGGTAATTCGACTCGTAATTTTTGTAGGTAATGTTAAGTAGCATCTCGTGACTCTATTTTGAAATTATAAAATGCTAGAGAGCTGTGCAGAATAATTTAACGCCGTGTGAAGCAAAACTTTTTCAGATTGCGAAAGAGACAGAAATATAAACAATATAAAACTGCTGTGCCAATTTAATAAAAAAATAGATTATCCTCGACGTGAAATATAATTTTTTAACAAGTTCAGCATTTTCTCGCTGCCTATCCTCCTCGTTAAAATGTTTTATCAGACGCGACGTACCTATTTCGTGAAGTATTAAATCTATTTAGATGAATTCTACGAATACCGTGTTGCGTACTATGATTTTAGACAGTAAAGTGTACAAAGTCACATGTTAATATTTTAAATTATTATTTATATTGCGCAACGAAGGAAAGGCGGCTATTGAAAGATAAAATTGCTCGTCGAAAGGCGTCGACTGCGAGCGTTCATAAAAGTTCAACGAATTGAGACATCAACAGGAGAGTGTCGACGATCCGGTGGATGCAAATAGTTCAAAGATCGATGTCCCTTTTTAACTTTCCAGCGCCGGTCACCGTCGGCCGCCGGGTCAGTCGATATTAAATCGCAAACATGAATTGCAATTGCGACGACGACGAGTCGGGTCGGGTCGGGTCGGGTCGGGTGCGGTTATAACCTACTATCCCGATCTCCTTATTCCTCGTCGAATATTAAAGTCGATCCGGTGGTAGGTTCTCAACGGGGTGATCAATCGCAGCCGATTCCAGCCGGATGGTCGTATAATTAATTTCAAAGTCACCGGGCACGACGCCCCGGCTGTTATAATTCGATGAAGCGAGTTTTCCATTCCGCTCGGTCGATTTCGCGCCTGAAAATACGCTCGCCGAGAATTATTAAGGTTAGCCGAGGTGTCGGTCCCGCGAGAACGCTCGATCTGTCCGCTCGAAAGTTGCTCCACATTCGGTGACCTTTTCCAGGGACGGTCGGCGAAATGTCAGAGTGCTGCCGCGGTGAACCACGGGGAAAAATGTGGTCCACTGTGGCTCCCAACACCGATCCCACCTAATAACGAATCGCACTCATTAAAACTGCTCCGAAATGTATTGCCGGCGCTACTCCCATTTTCGGAAAATTCATTCGTCTCCGATCATTTCGTAAAACCCGCACTCATTTTGAATCTTGCAGTCTCTGCTCTCGCAGTCCATTGTTCGTTTTCTTCTAAAATGTATAAATTGAATTGTTTGCGTGTATAACACGTCCTTGAGCATGAGGATGCCAACGGTTCCGTTAATCGAGATTTTACCGAATCGCGAATTACGCAATTAAATACGCTTCGAATTGCGTCACGTTTGGTCTCATTTTAATCGGAAAAATGTCACGAACATGTTCGTAAAAGTTCCATAAAAAAATGACGAAAAACAAAACGATTTTATCATTGTGTTACACATGTTACTTTACAATCTTTTTAACATCGAACAATTTCGTCGTACATTCTAGTGGCAGTATTTTCGTTCTAAAACGTACTAGAACGTATAAGAATGTCTTCATTTCGGAGCACGAGGCAATTCTATCCATACCTCTGGACATTCATATTTCACAAGCTGTGTCAATGCTATCGCCAAGCGAATTGCGAATAAAATTTCAATGCTCCGCGGCAATTCCACGGTTTATTTCCGTCCCGATAGGCGATTCGATCCGATCGAATCCAGGAAAAGAAATTAACCGTTCGTCCATTGAAATCGCGCCGCGAAGCTGACGCGGACCGGCCCGACGGAGATCTATTCAACCCCGGCGAAAATGAGACGCTAATAAAGCATCGCCGGAAAAGAAATAAAGGGACGCGGACCCGAGTGGCTCAGAGATATTAAGCCCGATAATGGATTCTTATGTTCGGCCGAGCGTTCACGGATATTCCCCTGATATTCATTTCGCCATATTGTTGCCGGGCTCTCCCGTCTTTCCGTCGTCGACGACGGTACGGCGTCGCGTTCCATTCCGGGGCAAGAAACTTTCCATTCCTTAATGAGAAAACAGCCGGCATCCGGTTGGGCCGCCAGGATGCGCCGGGGGGTTGCATTAAATGCAACTTAACCGGAAAACGAGGGGAAAACGATTCGTCGACGGAACGTACCTACAATTTCTTCGGGACCGTGGATTCATTCGAATTGGATGACGAGCATCGCTCGCCTGGCAGCCTGATGAATGCTTCGGGACACGTTCTTCGACTAATTGCAAATACTTATTGCTAAACGGTGGGATTGTCTCTGTAACGCTTTGTAACATTGACGTCACACGCTCGTGATTCTCCTCCATTTCATCGCTAGTATTCAGCGCGACATTCTATCGTTCACCCCTATACAACGAAATAATTGCTTCATTACTATTGTATAGCCTACTCCAGTCGTGTATAGTCAACCCTGCTATAACATGGTTAGCTTCGTTCAACGTTTATCGGAACTGTGTTATGCGAAACTTAGGTGTGATAAAAATGAGGAGAATACAAAGAATACATTTTCTAAGTCTATTAACCCTTTGCACTCGGAGCCATTGATTCTAGACTCATAATGTCCCCTTAGAGTGGACGTCCGAGTGCAAGGGGTTAATACATTCCTTATTCGTGTGACAGTAAGCCTACTGTATCATATTACTAAAATATAAAATTCTTCTTTCACTTAGTCGGATTACTGAGCTACCGTTGCCATTGAATAATACTTGAAGTAATGTGTTCAATCATGCGTTATGTCGAAACCGTGTGTACCGCGTTATAAAAGGATTGGTTGTATTTCTCGGACCTCTTTCACCGCGTTCGTTCCTCAGAAAATTGGGTTAGAAGGGGTCAACGGTGTTGGGGTTAACGGCATCGAAAAATGTCGTAGGGTCGCCCCTGCGTCAATGTTTCCGTCTAAAATTATTCGTTCTACTTTCGCGCAATGATTTTCCGCGCGGCCCGAGTGCGGTGCCGTTTCTACGTACGTACGAGCGTACGGCTTAATAGACCGATCAGGGCCGAAGATTAAGATAACGTATCGCGGGCAGAAAGAAAAGGAAACAGCTTTTCCCGGGGCGCGTTAACCCGTTGTTCCCTCGTTAAATAAAACCGTCGGGGCCCTCGAAGCGGCAGCCTATTTTCAATCAGCCTCTCACGTTTGATAATAGTCTCGGGCTCCGGGTACGGGCGACGTACCGTCACGCAATCATCTGTGCTTAATCTTATCTTCGGCCCTAAACCGGGAAGCCGCGTGGAACACAGGCGGCACGAGTGCGGAAATGCCGTTCAGGCGCGCACGCACACACACGTACAATCTTCCACTCGGCCGGCTGTAAGTAGGAATCACGGGATCGATCATTCTTGCGAAACAGACCGACCGACGGGGTATCGACAGACCCCGTAACCTTGCGAAATTATTGAACGAGAGACCGTCCTCGGCCGCCCGTTAGGAAAAACGTCGTTTCCGTACCCGTGGAGTCACCTCGGGCCACGATCGTTTCCGGTCCGTATTTTCCCGTCGTGTAAATCGTTGGGGGGACACGTGGGGCGTGCAGGAAGAGGGTACGTTGCATCAGGGATTAAATCAACGCGCCTTCGTTGATGGGGGATGATGGAAAACGAGATAGAAAGGGTCGAGAGCGGTGGGTTCGGGGGAGGGGGAGGGGGCGGGTCGTGTGGGAGAACGACGATAACCGAGTTTTGTAGATTGGAAAGAGGACGAAAAAGCTGGGATAGGTGTAGTAAAAGCAAGAGGATGCAGGGGGCACGAGAGCAGGAGAAGGAGGAGAAGGAAGAGGAGGAGGAGGAAGAGCAACCATAGTGGGGGATCAATTTAGAAGCCGTGACTCACTCGACACAGTGACGTCGTTAGCGCACCCCCTTTCGCCTGTCCCGAACGCCTCTAAAAAAAAAGAGAGAGAGAAGAGAAGAATAATCCGGTCACAACTCTCTCTCTCTCTCTCTCTCTCTCTCTCTCTCTCTCTCTAAGCGAGAACTAATCGAGGCCAGTGCACACGGTCCTGGGTATAACGGGGTAGAGGGATGTTCTTGAATCGGCCGGTCGACAAGCCTCGAGTTCTGGCATTCGTGTGTGCCGCTGTGCTCGTTGAGGAGGGCCGAGGAAGCATACAGGAACGCACGAACACACAGACGAGTAGTGGCGGAAAGGGCATCGAGTCGTCTTTGTGCACGAATAACACCGGCGGTCCCTCGTTACGTCGAAAAACTCGACCGGCGCGGGCCGGCACGGCGATGGCGGCGGCGGAGAGGCGAGTTTTACCTACGCCCATGTACCTACACACGCCAGTGACTGCTGTTTACCAGCAGCACGGGGAGGCGAAGAACGAAATACGGTGGGAAGAGGAACCAGGAAAATCGCGGGACGCCGAACGGGGGTAGGGGGTGTAAACGAGGAAGAGGATGCGAAAAGAGGGAAGTATCCAACGCATCCTCTCCCCCGCGCCCACCGAGCTAGCGTCCCCTCGCCCCAATTACCGTGCCCATCGCGCACCACCTCATCCACGCTCGTAATTTGCATCCGACCTCTATTTCCTTCGTAGCCGTCGAATTTACTCTTGTCTTTTCCGAAAGCTCGGAGGGTGCCCTGAAAGAACACGGTAAGAACGCACAACTCTTCCTTGCGTGTTCTTTCTCCTCGTTCTGACCTCCAAGAGTGCACGCAGGGGAAGGACAGGCACCTGCGAGTCCAGCGTTTGCTCGACGTTAAACGGTCGAGACCCACAGGTTACGACGCGTTGCTAACAATGGAACGGGAAAAAGAAAACGAAAAGAAGCGAAACTGGAAGCCGCGTATGTTCCTTGTGTATACGAGTGTATACGTAGGTATGTCCTTTGGGTGTACTCACGAGGCACACGATCTACGAGGACCAGGCTCTCGGTTGGGAGATCGTTGTGTCGTCGAGCGACGTGCATCCTCTATCAACGATCCCTCCGTGCCTCGAGTCCTGGCGGTGAGGACCCGGACGAACGGTTCCTCCAGTTGTCACTCCGGCAACACCCACTTTCTCCTCTGGCCTCGTAACCTCGAGGGCTACTTTTCTTTCTCTCCCTCGCTACCGTCGTCGGATGAGGCGCAGCACACTACCCCGACACTACTACCACCACCATCCGCACCACCACGATACGATGCGATATCTCGGACTACCAACGGGCACCACCACGATTGAAAACCACCACCACCACCACCGCCACCACCATCGACACCACTGCCGCTGCCACGAGTAGCAGTTTCGATACTGGCGAGACCCCACGGTCCGTGGCTCGATGGCCGAAGGATTCTCTCCACCCTCTCTCTCTTTCTCTTTCTCTCAGTTCTACCCCCTTGGTTTTCTGTTCCCCCCGTTATTTAAGCATCGCCACTCGCAACACGGTCGCGCGTGCTTCGTCACAGGCCACTCCTCGCGCTGACACGACGCGTGTGACCGTCGACGAACCACCCTCTAGAAACGCCAGCTGCACGCGGCGGCGGTCTGCGAGCATGGGACGAGATTCCGTAGCTCGCTCTCTCTGCGGAAACGCCACCGTCGACGCTGGCCTATCTACGCGCCTGTCTGCGCTACCAAGCCTCCACAAGCCCGGCCCTCCTTCCACCCCGCCGCAAAGCCTTCTGGCCAGTCACGACAGCAATATATAGGCGATCGTGACACACGCGTGCCCGTGACACATCCCAGCATGCGCCCTTCTCAGCGCGCCGAGCACCGCACGCGCCCGACTACGGCCTAATTCGACGGACCAGCCGGTTTCGCTGCTCTTCTACACCTGTCTAGGGACTTTCGTCTCTCATCATAACCCGAGGAAGCACTGCCGCGCCGGTGCCCGGCAATCTCTACTCTTTGAACGCGAAATCGATAATCAACTCTTTACATCTACCATGATTAGAACCGCGTTTTCCTTTATAACTTAGAAAGAGAAGGAGGATTATATCTCCTCGGACGCAGTGAAAATTTATTGACTTGCAATTGATAACACGTTATCGGCCACGTTAGCTACCGTAATGTGGAACCCTACGGGAGAACATACAAAGCTCCCGTGGCAGTCAACGTGATAATCAACCCTTTGCCGTATGATTCTTTTTATAGTTGCGACGACTGGAACTCCTTGGTTGCTAAGCCGTTACCCACGGCGGATCTGAAGGCGTGCTAAACGAACGAACCCCAAACGATGGCTGACAACACGTAGTTGGGCAAATATCGGTGATGGTACCGCTTCCTTAAAGAATAGATATTGTCTTTAAGGATAAGTCCACGGAACGAGGAACGCGAAGGTGCCTTGTGGAAAAAGGACTGTGATTGACCCCTGAGCACTTACTCCGGAACCATAGAAAAGAAACGATCTCGTTAGCCTACAGCAGTTTGCATCAGTTCGCACTACATGTGTATGTATAATATACGTGGCTTTCAATGCGGGAAAAATCTATAAAAAATTTATGATTTCTTACAAGGAAACGGACATTCTGTAGCCCATAATTTTTGCCAGAAATAGAGCAAAAAAATCCAGTTGCGACTGCTATAAAATGTTCGTGCTATCGTAGGAAGCCCCGCAAGTATTGAGGGGTTAGATGCCTTAATGTGAACTTCCGCATTCCTAAGTATAGCACATTTTAAGTACGTATAGCACAGTTTATTGACTACTATTGCAATTATACACGCATTCAGGGTTACACTACTTATACCATGCTATTTGAATTTCCCGCCGAGAAGCAAGGCCGCAGCAAGGATCCTCGCGAATCTAGGGACTTTCGCAACAATCGTTTCTAACCTACAGAGAAGCCGAATCGAGTAAACATTGTATGAAATATTCTCTTTGCCAGTTACTATTGAGAAGAAGCTCTCGAGGAACGTAAAAGTTCATCATGTTAAGTCGATTTTGCGATTTTACAACGTCACAGTCATCTCATTGATCATGGACGACTGGCCCTGGATAAAGTTATTGCGATAATAATTCTTCGTTGGTGATACAGTGGCAATTTGATATTACCTTTCTCTGAATATGCAATACCGTCGCATGATGCATGATATGTCCTTTTTAACGTGTCCTTGTTTTCGAGGGACACAACTGTCGGCGAACATGTGAAAGGCAGCATATCTCCCGCCAGGTAGCACGGTCGGCATCGCAGGATAGTGTCATGGCGCGACAACAATGACAGAAAGTGTGTTCCTCACCGACGAATCCGGTACCAAATTTAATATGTGGGGCGGTTTTCGTTGTAACAAGGGCTTCCTAATAGTGTTCCTGATTCATGTCATCGTCTTTCAATGTTACATATGTGAGTGTTGATCGAAAACCACGTACCTTCCGCGTATATCTTCCATCGAGATCCGAGCAGTTCACGCATGTGAACGCAGTTATGTATGAAACTTGTGCTGCGTGCAGCGCCTGTTGCGCAAGCCGCCCGGGAATTTCAAATGCATCATTCTCGATCTCTACTTCTTCGTTCACTTAGTACTATTCTTTTCCAGATTATCAGGAACGATTCAGATGGCAGGAGCTAAGAAATAAGATGGAGTCGATAATTATCGAGCAACGGGACATATACGGATCGATAAACAGTATTATTAAATGGATAGAGGGCCATGGTGTACTTAATGAGAACATTACACCAGAACTTTTCAACAGACCAACTATCTACGCGATCACACCTACTTTCACTAGACCCGTACAAAAAGCCGAGCTCACTAGGTTGCACCAAACTTTTTTACATGTATCTAACTTTCATTGGATCGTTGTTGAAGATACAGAGATGAAGACAAAATTGGTAACCCAGTTCCTAGAGAACAGCGGCTTGATTTATACTCATCTCGCTGCAGCAACACCCCCTTCCTACAAGTTGGGCAGAAATGATCCGAATTGGAAGAAACCGCGAGGCGTCGAGCAACGAAACGCCGCATTGCACTGGCTTCGGGAAAATCGGAAAGTAACCGACAAGGGGATTGTATTTTTCGCTGACGACGATAATACGTATTCGATCAAGCTCTTCCGCGAGGTAAGACCATTAACCGCGGAATGATCGGTCCAGTCACGGAAGCGTTATGTAACGCGTGTTGCAGATGGAGAAAATTCAAAAAGTCGGTGTATGGCCGGTGGGCTTGGTAGGTGGTTTGATGGTAGAGAAGCCGATATGTGATAACGTTACGAACAAAGTTGTCGGTTTCAACGCGGCCTGGAAGCCCGATCGTCCATTTCCGTTAGACATGGCCGGGTTTGCAATTAATTTGCGCCTCCTGTTGGAACACAAAGAGGCAATGTTTTCTTATGATGTAGAGGGAGGATACCAGGAGAGCGAGATCCTGAGACAAATCGTTACGAGAGACGAATTGGAACCTCTAGCAGATTGCTGCACAAAGGTATGGTGTAAACAATTCTTTATTTAAAAATTATTAACGCCATCTGTGGTGAAGCGCTCAACTTGCCAGCTAAGTAACTTCCAAGTTCAACCGTATGATGGCACTACGATGCTATTCTCTACGAACCTTAGCGCCATTTCTTTGAAATATTGAAAATCAATTAATATCTTTCCGTTTAGTTCCTAATAATTCATTTACCTACTTAATAAGTTGCGTTTCTGCACATTATCTAAGAAGACAAAATGGGTTAGAAAAAAAAACAGCGAGATTCAATTGTAACATGTATAAAATATGTTTTGTTATATTCATTTGAGCACAATATCTTACAGAAAATGTGCTTCTCAACAATAAAGCGAGGATTTAATGTTCCTTCAAATGATAGGAGTTGAAACATTCTCCTATGTGTAATGGCACTTTACAATGTTTGCACATATAGGACGTCTCTTTTCGAATTTTGTTTAAATAACATACTTTACACCTTCGTCGTATCCGTTTCGAATTTCCCGGGATTTTGACCAGTTGGTGTTGCCTCAAATCGCCTGAAAATCTTTGCAACGAGTCGAAACGGGGGGTGCGCGTCGCAGAAGACATTCCCGAGGTAGAGGGGATGATATCGAGGTTAGATTCAAATCTCAACACCGTTTTGTCTTCGATCCAAGCCATCGCAATACTTTCTAGAAATCCTTTGAACTTGAGCCTACAGTTACGGTTAATACTCTGGTAAACCTTGAAGGCATTGAACAAGCCACAGTTGAATAAGTACAACGCGACCCTTTTTGTCCATTTTCGACTTTTCCTAAAAATTGGGTAACACGCTATGTACCGATCCACTCGATCCACCCCTTTCATGTGCTGATCGTAATCTATTATGCACTTCGGTTTTTGAATGTGCAAGCCAGTTTTACGGTTTATGATCCCAGTATTTATCACGTCAGAGTTATGTATAGTCGAAATCATGCGTATGTCTTTCTTTTTGTCATTTTTCCACAATTGAATAAGCACCTCTCCTTGTCGTTTGAATCGGGTTTCGAACACATTTAATTTACTCTTTCTTAAACTCGAAGGTAGACCTTTATTTGCTCTTATTGTTCCACACACTTTAATTTTCTTTAAAAGTAATTGTTTTGCGATTTCAACGCTGTTGTAATAATTGTCCATGTAGATGTGATACCACATGTTAGAAACATTCAACACTAGTTCTGATATCGTATTCTCTAAGCTATTTCTAGTACCAGAATAGATATCAAAATTGCATACATAGCCTGTACTGGATTCGCATAACATCCTAATAAGAATACCATACTTTGTTATTTTAAATGGATTGTACACTTGAAAGTTCTGTCTTCCTCGCCAGGGTATAACGTCCTCCTCTAACAACAATTTTTGCATGGGTTTATAGATTTCATTAAATTTCTGCTTAAAATGATCTATGATTGTCTGTACTTTAAATAAGCGGTCAGCATTGCTGGGCATGTTATCGTTATCAGAAAAATGCAAACAAGATAATATTTGGCGAAATCTATTACGGCTCATGACTTTAGAAAAAATTGGGGTTTCTATGATTGGGTTTGTGGACCAATAATCTATTAGTTTACCTTTCCTTACTAAACCCATTATGATAATTAAACCGAACCATTTCTTTAATTCTGGTACAGTTAGGTCAGTCCACTTCCCAGTGCTTTTTGATGTTGTGTATTTGTGTGAGTTTTTCGTATAATATTTATTAGTTTCTGTAACAATTGTATCAAATAGATCATCTGTGAAATATAACTTAGCGACTTGTTCTGCACTTTCCAAACAAATTGGCAGAACTTTGATGCCTGGTGAACCTTCGAAAGGTTCATTGTGTCTAGGTGAATCATCATCAGACCAATCTAATGGGTCATCGTCTTTTTCATCGGAGTCGCTAGATTGTGCTTGCATTGGATGAGATCGTTTTCTATTGTACAATGGTGAATCTTCTAAATCACTGTCACTAAAGGAATTGAAGTCACTATCACTTAAAACATCACAGTTTTCATAATTACTCGGAACATCTGACAAACAATCTTCATAATTCTCCCACAAAAATGTTTCTTCTTCGTTAGCCATTTTCATTAAGCTTCATGCAGCCTGTAACATTTGTATATAATTGAAAATTACATTTCTATCAAATCCAGTATGCGTATTAAAACAAATGTGAAATCTTCTACTGCAATGACGTTTTAAGAAACTGAATTTTCGGTTATGTTACATTTTGAATACAACCGAGGAGGTAGTATTATCAATGTCTCCAATAGTGACAATAATAAGAAAGTTCAGAAATGAAATACATAGCTTCTGTTGCTTACCTATAGACTACGAAACGGAAGTATGAAAGATAAAATTCTCGTCTGCTGCGACTATAAAAAATAAAACTTGAATCGAAAATTCTTGCAAATACATAAATGACATTATGTAATACATAAATTCAATTGCAAAGGTTTAATAACAGACTAAAATAAAAAATCTAAAACCTTCAAAAGAAACAAATCTTGGCAATTAACCAGTTGCGATACATATGACGCCATATCGCGTCATAGAACGTTAACGCCTATTATTATGGTTAGCTGGCTTAACGCCATATGGTGTCATTGAATATTAACGTACTAACACAGCACTTCGCACATTCTTAATTCCTGGATAGCTTTGCGATGCAGTAGTAAACAATTTATTACGATGAGAAATAGTTATTGATAATAACAAATTAATACGTATCAAATAATATAAAAATTTGACGAAGAAATTAATTTTAGAATGAGTTAAAGGTATACTCCATTCTTGCCAAATTAATTAAAACATCTCTTATTCAACATCATTTGTTATGCATGTAAAATTTTTTGGTACACATGTAAATGTTTATTAGAATTAGTACGTGGCGCCATAGCATGGTATAACTGAAGTACTAATTAGCTAAAACTTCGTCATTCGCCGTAGATGGCGCCATATAATCTTTTCACCTTACGGTTACAGCGTGGAAATAAAATTTTGACTTTTGAAAGCATAAATTTTTCACATAATTTCCTAGGAAATGAAATAATAGTTATTATACGAGATAGAACGAACAAAATATTATCGAAATTTCTACTGAATGATTTAAACATTTGCTGTATAGTAGATCGAATATTATTAAAATACTTACTGTATTATAAAATTGGTGTCTATTCTAATTGACTATTTGAATGAAGATTGGGGATGCTATTGATCTCTGTTTTTTAAAAAATTGTCTTTTTAATTGTTCGTAAAATTGATTTCAGGTATACGTGTGGCACACACGCACAGAGCCGCCTCAGCTGAAAGTCGAGCAACTCTTGATAAAGAGAGGCAAACCTTCGAACCTGGGCATCGAAGTTTGACGCTAATGTTACTACAGTTTGCCTACGTCCTTTTGCGATCGTTGCTAGGGCCTTACATACAGTGATGAAGCAGCGTACGCAAAAACAAACGAAATGGAACAGCGAATTTTCTACGTGCTTCTTATTATATGCTCCTGGCCATATACTCTTTCTCACGTCGCGAGAAAATGCAGTGCCATAACGCGTTAGTTGCTTATAGCTGCATATCTGATAATTAGGTTCTAGGCTATCCACTCGATTACCCGCGCAATATGCCCGGTATATTGATACTACATATCTCCGAGTTTTTATGCGTCTGTTGGCTTAACAAGATTTTCTTTATACAAGTTTATACCACGTGTAAATCCTTCATTCTTGATGCGAATAAAAGAAACGAATCTCACGGAGAGAGATATACGTGTGAACTGAAGAAGGACGTGAATCATTGACCTTGAAAATGTTCTTCATCCTTTATTAGTCGAGAGTACGTTTCTTTGACGCGTACAGAAAAAGCATACATAAAAAATATGCCTTACACCTACGAACTTTAATAATACCTCGTAATAATATTTATTTTTGTTTGCTTTCGTATTTTCTTTCCTTGTTCTTTCAACTGGAAGAGATGCGCAGTTAATACTTTTCATGGGAAGCTACTTGGGTTACGGGTTTTTTGGCAACGAATATAAAATAGCTAGATAAAACGTGACCTCTTCGGCTCGGACGGATCGCGAACGACCCGCCTCGAAACCTCGAAATACTGGGTGTGACGATTACGAGACGAAAAACTCGCCGTTTCGTTTGTTGTTGTTCTTTCTTTTCATTTTTTTTTGTTTGTTTTTCTCGTCGATATAATATATATTTTCTCGTGTATAATATGTACTTGTTGACTTACAAGCTAATAAGTACTATATATTTGGCAAAACTCTGTGTTTACGGGTACGTAAAAAAGCTACCTGTGCAGACAGTGCGTTCGCAAGCGAGGAGGCGATGATCTACAACTTTAAATTTCTCGTTTGTCATTTCTGTATGTGTGTGTGTGTGTGTGCGCGCGCGTGTGTGTGTGTTTCTGTGTGTATTCCGGCGTGTGTTTTAATTCGTAGGTACACATTGATCCTCTTAAATAAATATACACGCGATCGATTACTCTTTCGGTTACTCTTCCGTCGCTTCTTTCTTCTTCTTCTTCTTCTTCTTCTTCCTTCTTCTTCATCTTCTGCTTTTGCATTTCCATTGCGAACGCACCTTCCGATAATCGCATACAACGTCCTAGACTTATCGGACCCCCTTCTTAAACATATCTCCGATACCTCTTAATGATTAGGAAAAACGTTTACAAGCATTTACAAAAACTTATCACATTTTAAACTGCGTTTTTCTCGAAAAGCCATCTTACACATTAGGACAGAACGTGGTATTTTTCCATAGTATCGAATATCGTAATATGTATATTTATATATGTATATGGCAGCTTTCGATTGTTCAATTTGTCGTTTCGCGTATGATCTTCGAACGGAAACGAGGGTAAACCCGCGAATCCATCCGAGACAAAAGGGCACGCTTGTGTGTGTGCGTGTGTGTGTGTGTATGTGTGCGCGTGTTTGTGTAACGAACGTTGAATTGTTGCCGCTGTATCTGATTACGCTATACATACAATATTCAGAGAGACTTTGAAAAATGTTACGCGGTGTACGCCGGCGTGTCGTCAACGCGGCTCGTCGTCGTGCAACAACCGTCTCCACTGAACACCCCTAATTCCCGTATCTTACAGTCTTTAGGTATACCTACACGGTAGTCGCCTTCATGAATTCTACCCTGACGACACGACCGACCAACCGGAATTCCATAGCAAAAGCTGCCCAAATTTTCGGTACACTTACCTCCTTACCTTACACAGTTAACTAACCGATACATAAAACACTACTGTTAGAAACGTAAAACATAGAGAGAAAAAGAGAGATTGGGAAACTATTAAATAAACAAACGAACATGAAATGGTTAGGGCTGCTCTTACGCGCGCGACGCCTCTGGCAGACATTTACATCGCAAAATGTACAAATTATCACGATTGAAAATGATCACACGGACAGAAGAACGGGGAACACACTTTTCGCTCGAGGAACGCAAGTAATCACGCTAACCGCGCAGGAACGACACATGACCGGGTATAGTGATGAGCGGCGCTGGTGTCAGTCGACTTTTTACCGCGTCTTTCGGCAGGCAACAACGAAACTGTCATTTCCGTCCGAGTCATCGTCAAGGAAACGAGAACCAAAGTCGACCATGATCGTTGGCGATGATCGGCTCGTCTCCGTGAACATTTCGCGCTTAAATGAATCAGTCTTTGAAAGCAAGGTCGCGCGAAATCGAACAGTAGTCAAATGAAATGTATATGGACCGTACAACATGGCTCCCGATCAAGTAAACGTCGAGGAGTGGGCGAGAAGTCGAGGGAATATAACCTTCGAAATAATATATACAGAGATCGAGTGTTCGCCAGAAATGGCGGAACCCCGTTTAGAGAGTGCGTGCGTGCTCCTCTCGCCCCGTTCCCGTTTCGCTTGAAGCTCGTTCACTCGAAACGAGACACGGGACCGGGGAACGTTGTCTTTTTGTTCCTTTTCCTTACCGTCGTGTGCTGTACGCACGACAACACAGTACTACCCAGCGTACTAGACTGCGATTAACTAGAGAGGGTGCCTCGAAGCAGCGATCACTAATTACCGACCAGCTTCTACCAATTTCGCGATAAATTTTGTACATTCTTCCTCCTCGTGTAAGCGATCTATCTAGGCTCCACCTTGCAATACTCGCTAAAAGTTACAATATTACATCGAGATAGAGCTCCTCTTTGCGCTAGGGGGGGACGACGACTTACGCGAGCGGGTACCCGACGTACCCGCCGTCACCGCAGGTCGTCGTGTCGTTTTCATATCTGTGTTCCGTTTTGCTCTGGCGATTACATTGACGAGGGACTTGGGGTTTCAGGACAGAGGGTGGAAAGTGAAAGAGAGAGAGAGATAGGTTTCTGCTGCCGTCCTTCTTTCTTTTAAGGCTTTCCTTACCGTCGCGAAACAGCCGTGCAACTAACCTGGGTGATCTGACGAATCCTGCCGAAGAGTAGATTTTCTTGTCGCGTCCTCGAAACAAGGACACGACCAGAATGTACGCGGTTTTCTTTTTTTGTGAAGCAGTCGAACCCGATCCCTTGCGCTGTTCTACCGTGCTCGAACGAGGGACGAAGTCGCGCTGGTTCGAATTTCCCGCCGAGTTGCGCGCGCGCGCCGCGGGAGATATCTTGGCGCGAAATCTGCTCGAAACTCGTTGCGAACTTGAAACTGGGGATACGACGGCCAGCGTACTTCGTCGTAGTCCGGGAGACGTTTCGTATCGATTCGAGAACACTTTCTTTTTTACCAGAAACAGCGTTTCTACGGTTACGACTTACAATCTAGTACGCCGGAAGAATATCTAGACGGTAGAGTCCTTGCCAACGAAGCCGGTCTTCGAGACGGACCTTTTCCCGTCGAAGGTGATCGAGGTTTCCCGACGCAGGCCCGTGTCGATGATCGGCGTGATCTTCTTCTCCTCCTTCAGCGGTTCCTTCTCGTCTCTAAAACGTTTCAATCAGTGGTTTAATTAATCGGGCAACAATCGGCATACCGCCACAGCATCGTTACGGTTATACTTTCTATTACTGGGCAGAAAAGAGCATGTCGACGGATGCGGCGCGTGGTGCAACATCGAATAATATGCATCAGGCATGCCATCACTCGTTAGTATCGTGTGGTTGCGATTCGCGACGCGGCGGATCGCTAAATGCTTGCAAACACCAAGAAAATCGGATTTCTGTCTCTTTTTCTAGGTACTGAAGCGCTCCGATTTTATTTCAACTTTCAAGGACACATACTCGTAAAGTAAAAATGACAAAGAAGGACTATGGTTTCTGTAATATTTACATTGGGTAACTAGAGAAGTCATGAGAGTGCTCACGCTTGAGGTTTTAGTGTCCCCACTTTTCTGCATCATCTTTTAGGCTGAATCAGAGCCTATATAGAAGAGTCTCTTTTAACATAGAAGTGGCATCCACTTTGGCATTATTTGGAATCCGCTACTAATGATGCGGGTAAAATGACACAGGTTCTGGTCCAGGCTAAAAAGATGATGCAGGTTCTGGTCCAGGCTAAAAATTAGTCTAGAGGGCAGCACTATACCGGGGACACCAAAATCCCGGGCGTGAACACTCTCATTTTCTCTCTGGTGTAACACATAAAACAGAAAGGAGTTTCAGAAGAATTTAAGTATACTGCTGTACTCTCCACACTATACATTACATTGCTTAATAACTAGAGTTTTGATTTACTAAAATTACTAGAATAAGAATGTCATCTTCGCGGCTCTTAATTACATTCTAATACATACATATACTACCTATTTCTTCTATATTCGCGTCTATAAACTTGCATAAGACCCTACACGTTTAAATAAAATAATGGACTTAACAAAAAGTTTGAAGGAAAGAACGTCTATTCTGACTTTCAGTTTGCCGTGTTAAAAATTGAATAAACGTTGCCAATTTAGGCCACGAGCATTTAGCGAGTCCCCACAGCGCTGAATTTCTCTCTCGTCGCGAATTTTCAAGGCAACGACCGTCGCGAAATGTCTGGAACTTTCGGAGTACATACATTCATAGGAGTGACAAGTGAGCGTCGGAGTTTCTTAGACCGATATTTACACGGAAGTTGTATCGCGTTTCTTTCATTTTAGGTCCCTTCTGAAGTATGCGAGGCTGAATCACCTGCGTCCGTGGATCGACGAGTTCGAACGGGACAGGATAAATTAGAGCGTGTTGGTGAGTGTGCTACGTAGTTAACGAGCAATTAATATCACTTCAGAGTGTTGATATGTCATGCAGCATAGCCAAAAGCGCGGGCGGATAATGGGCGACAGTTTTATGCAGAGCCTCGCGGGGAGTGAGCATAGTGAACGGACAAGTGGTAGGTAAATGAAACATAATCGGATGCGACATTCGTTCACCCACCGAGTCGTCGTACTCATGTGAGAAAATGGTTGGCGGCGGTAGGGCCGTTGTGTTAACTCAGATAACAGAAGGATCGGGTACCAGGAACGTGGATAAACAAGAACTCTCATGCTCTAATCCTGCTTTATCGACGACTCTGTTCCCATAGCCGCCATTTTGGAACGTATGGTGTCGACGCATGCATGGCACATCGAGATTCTAATTGCGTTGTTCAAAGCAGACGGGTTTCAGCAATCGGCGCATACACTATTTTTCAGAAATTGGTTTCTTTTCCAGCTGAATGTTAATAGTTGAAACTATGGGGACTAATTAGTCTAATATTTTAGTACTACCGTGTACACTATGATCATCCCGTAAGACGAGTCGTTTTGTTAATGGTAACTCTTAGTGTAAAATAATAAGAACTACACTTCTCGCATATAAACTTTACGATAAAGTTTCCAGAAAATTTCTTATTGAATTTTTGGCTCTTTTATTAATTTTTTGGTATTGAATGTTTTTGGGTCAGTCGATCTTGGTTAACCTTGGAAACCTGTTTTGTTACTTACAATGTTCTTACGAATGACCTTTAGTTGTCCTCAAATGGAAAATATCGTTCTAAATGCTTATTGATGATAAGAGGATAATTCTTAAAAAATATAGATAGTTTGTAAACATGGCGTTCGATATGAAACGATACGACTTAAGGGAGAACCTAATGATACCGTCGAATATTACAAATATATCGTGTTTTATTCTACTTTGCGCTATTCTACTGACACTATTGCATTCACTGTAGACACGATTCAATCCTATTGGACGTTTGCTATTTTTGGTTTCAATCTGTCCATGTCAAATAAAATATCGAACTGAGGCTTGCGTGGTTTATCGTAATACAATGCATAAACGTGACCTCGATCTGCCAATGCTTTCGTCCAGCACCGCGCTTCCGATATTCTGGGATATTTACCGGTACCGTGGGACCGGAGAAAAGGAGGCAAATCATACGGAGAAGAGAGGACTTGTGAGAAAAAGAAAGAAACAAAGAACGAAAGGGGGGGGGGGGGAATAAAAGTCTGAGAGCATTAAATAAAAAATCTCATGCGAAGTAGAAAGCCGTGTCAGAGCCCCTTCGAGAGGGGCCATGCTTCTTACTGATTTCACTTATGTATCTCTCTTACATGGCAGTGTGTTTGACCAATCTAATGGTATTTTTTCCACTACCCGAGTCTTGGATGGCCGTGACCCCGGCGACATTGGCCATTTTTTGGTCGCAATACGGCAATGGAAACCGCCAACCGTAAAGACTACCGGTAAAGAAAAAAAAAAGAGAAAGATACGAGAGGGTCAAAGTGTCTCCTAATGGCGGGCTAGATTCTAACTGGTTAACCGGACCATTTAACATCAGGGACACAACGCTAGTCAGTTGTCTTGTTATTTTTTTTTCTCGTTCTTCATTTCCTTTTCCCTTCGGTTTTTCCAACGAGCAACAAAACGGTTTCTTTCGAACACCGAACGCTCGGAAATATCAAACTGGAGACAGACCCGCCCGGTTCCGATTTATCGAGTGTCCATTAACCTCGGAGTTATAAAGGCTCCTTTATGAATGCTGTCGGCTATTAAACCCTCCGCGAGAGTACAAATTGATGAAAATGTGACTTCATTACCGTCCGACTATTTTACACGGACGAAAAATGACGCGGACGACGCGTGACGAACCAATCGAATTATTTACTTCATTTACAATATCTGCGAACAATATTTTATGACAGATTTTCTGCAATATTTGATTTTCAATGATCGAATTGTACCTCTGTCAACTGCGCCTTGAAAGAGAAATGTTCACCCAACGCAGTTCACGTTACTTTGTAAAATATAAAATCTTAAGAGGAAAAATGAATGTCTATGCAGTTCCTACGTCTTTCAGTGGACATCTACAAAATTTTTATATTACATAAAGATCTATCCAACGGACTGTTGAATGATCGTGTTTCGTGGAGACAGAAATAGATTCGCGAAACCGGAACCGGGTTTTCGCGGGGGTTCGTCGGCGAATTAGCGGTGTGTTCACGTTCTAAGCTAATTGTCGTGTTAGTCACGGTGATCGCGGATTCTTTCAACGGCTGGAGAGTGAAAGAACAGAGACGACAACGAAGTTCCATGATGGGGGAGCTAGGTTCGATGACACGGTAATGTAGCGCCAGACTTGCCAAAAGCACAATGTAAAATAGATGTGAATGTATATAAAGGAGAGTCGAGTAAAATTGTCTAGATACCGAGAGGGTGTAACATGTCAGAATATCAACGTGTGTGTGTGTGTGTGTGTGTGTGTGTGTTAGTTCGAACGGATCTGATCGAAACGGGTCTCACCTGCCGAGTTTCGCGTCTTCTTCATCCACTGGTTTCCGGCGGGATCGTTCGCAAACGTAGTAAATAATTCCTGCAACAGACGCGTGCACAATGAAAATCGATGCGGAAAGAATTGCATTTTAAAATATTCACGGGAAAGAAAGGTCGCCGGCCGCGTTAATCGGCGATCATAATTATTTCGCGTGACCGTTTCGCGTAAGTCCGCGGGCGCGCATGCCACAATTTCGCGCAAAGTCACATATGTGGCCGGCGATAAATCCGCGTCGCAATTTCACGAATTTATGCCGCGCAATTCCAGATAAGTTCGCGCTAGAGCTCCAAGTGAATAGGCGATGCGGTTTTAGATAAACTCTGCGTTGAAATGCCCGCTAAATTCGTTTCGCAATTTTGAATGGGTATTACATGGATATTTCGAGTCGATTTATTTGAAAATTTCGAGTGCGCGTCGCGCTCTCGGGTAAATTATTGCCGCGCGAGCCGCCGCGAGATAAACGTGTTGCGCGATAGCCGATTTATTTGCGGGAAGATTTATTTTCACTGCGATTCCTTACCTGTCTTGTGGGCGCAACAGCAGATAATGTCGATCACGACGATGATAATGAACAGTATCGCGATCACGATACCGATGATGGCTGCGCTCGACATCAGCGGGCCTTGATGGTGTACCACGGTCGTTTCTACACCTTGAAGAACGAGAACAGTGCGTCAGAAAATCGTCGTGGCACGGAAACGCGTGTTGCAATCCGTTAGTGCAAAAGCAGTACTGAACGATGCTTGGTGATGCTTGGTCGATCGTCATCGTTACGAACGACGAAAACGTACTGGTAGGTTTCTTTCGTTATACGACACAATTTAATGATCAATCTCATTTTTTTTTTTTTTTTTTTTTTTTAGTAGAAAGTGTGCGACACTGCTTCATTTTACACGGCGAATGTAGCTCATTTCTCAGCGTATCGAACGCCAGGACATATCGATCGAGTTTCTTCCGATACGAATGTGCAGTTCACGGATCAAGCATTCGCATACTTCTACGGAACTGAATCGGCTAACACCTTATGTCCTGAAGGCACTCCAATGTACTATTTCCATTCGAATGCTGCGACAAACTAAATTCTTAAAACTATTCTTTTTAGGAATAATTGAGAGTACAACGTGCGCATTCATGGCCGTGTGACTGCAAAAGATGTTCGACAAAAAAATAAAAACGGAAACAAAATGTTCTAGATAGAAATGGCAGTGTAACACAAAAATGAAACAATCCAGGAACATAAGGGGTCGAAGCTGGTTACCCGAGGGGGGAGGGGGTTCATCACCAAACACGTTACGCGGACGATTAATTTTAGTCTCCTGAAAAGAAACAAGATCGGCGGGGGGTCTGGGGATGTGCCAAAAATCCGTTTTCATCAAAGCGTAGACACGTAAAGGAACCAAAAAAAAAAACAAACAAAAAAAATATTATATATATATATATATATATAATATATATAGAGAGACCAAACAAGCCAAACCGAGTTACCAATATGATCAAGAACGGAAAACAAAGAGAAAATATATTATAAATTAAAAAAAAAAGGAGAGAAATTCGTCTATAGTCGTAAGAAGCATTAATGATGAAGCATGTAAGTGGTTAAGGGTGACGTACCAAAACAAAAAAGGGGGAGACAACGAACACAGAGATAGAAAAACATAAAACCAATGAAAGTAGTTTGATGGTGGTGTGCACAGTAACCAAGCGCGCGAACACAGTGAACGGAAGCGCGACAGAAGAGCATTTTTTTCGCACTATTCTGCCGTTTCGCGTATAGTAAAGGGTTTGGTGCTGAGAAGCTCAAGGAAGGGGGAAGAAAGCTCATTCGCTACCTTTCTCTCCCGAATGTTAGTCTCTACGCATCACTAATCTAAATGTGCTACCTCCACATAGAAAGCCTTTTCCACTGATTGCCTTTTACTCGCTCTCTTTCTTTCCTTCTTTCTCTCCCTCTCTCTCTCTCTCTCTCTCTCTCTCTCTTCCTCTCTCGCACGATCGCTCGCTCGCTTGCTCGCTCATTTTGCTTGAAGTCAACAGGGACTACTACGATATGTATACTTAGCAGAATTGTATGATACACATTACACCGGCCGTTCTCCTCTGATGTGCTGAGCATATTTACCGTTTCGTTTGGAGCATCTCGCAATCCTGTTTCTATACTTTTCGCTTTCTTTGCTTTGCCTGTCGAGACAGGTGAGAGCGGAAAATGAACGAGACGGCCGAGAAAGAAACCATCTCAAATTGATCCCTCCGTTACGCATTTGTCATTTTTCGGATCACGAACCCTTAACGCGCATTTCGCAAATTTCCGATCTACGGTTGCCAGCAACTTTTTTCACACGTACAGCAGATTGTTCTACTCTCCGATTTTAATTATCGGAGTCGTTAGTAATGCGGATTTTCATTCATATTTTTCAGAGATGAAGTTTGTATTTTTATATTTCTTTGCAGAAACAATCAAAATTACTGTAATTGAATAAAATATGAAAAATGTCAAAAAAATATGGGCGGTGTTTTTTTCTACAATTTCAAAGTATTTTTTTAGAAAAAATTCTCAACGCGAAAGGTTTTCACTATTTAATATTCTGTCTGTCACGAATAGAATGTTTCAAAGCAAACAACGTCTAGTTTCATTTATAATAAACTTCCATCATTCGGGGTAGTTCAAACTTGATTAGTAATTACAAAAATATTTCTCGTTCAGAAATTAATAAGGAACTAAAAGAAAGGTAAAGGAGATTAAATGGATTTAATTTTTTGAAAAGCACAATCTGATTTTCCACTGCAATTTTGATCATCCTGAGTTCGTACGTATCACATTTTTATTTAATTATTTTTTATCCTTAATACTTAACAGCCCTACATTGGTTATGCTTCTTGTCTAGCACGCATACACTCCTCACAAAAATTTGCATAATAGATTCTCTGTTCCCATTCTCCCCTTTTTGTTTTATACAATGATTTGACACAACGTTTCATATAATCATTAGACACCTACATCAATTTATAACACAACTATGAAAACAAAGACAGTGTCAGATAAGGGATGAATTCTCAAGAAACGTGAAAGGTTTAATTCTCAATTATCTCTCAGAAACACTATTAACAATTGTCCAACAGGTGCAGCGGAACTGGTGCCGATAAAGACGGCGCGAGAACGTAAAAATTTCGAAAAATGCGCAGCTCGCACGAAAACCGGATATTTTCCAATAGAGTAGGTACATGTCGGAAATCTTGTCCAGCAAACTTCAATAATATTTCCCGGTGCTGGACGTCAGGCTGGTTTCGAATTTCGTATTTATTCGCGCGGAATTATCCATTGTCTGTGCTCCATTTTTTCCTACACCGAAATCGCCCCGTTTTTACCTTTTACTTTATCCGCGCGGAATCTCTCCATTTCTGGCTTTCACATTTTTCGGTGCGTAGTCTCGCGGAGCCTCCATTTTCGCTTTTCATGTTTCCCACGATGAACCACCCCCTTCTCGCTGTCCACGCCTTTGCGCCGGTTCGGCGGCTGCCCGATACGTTCGTGAAAATTGGTTACAATGTTCGCTGTTTCAAACATCCGCTGTGTTTCAGTCCGGACGCGAGCGGTCCGCTCGTGTTAACTCAACCGTAGACACAATTTTTCTTTCTGGCCTTTGTTTACGCGGGCCCGTCCGATCATTACGTTCGCGCACGAGTATCGGAACGATCGAAATATTAGAAAGATCCTTTCAGAGCGAATCTGCGTGAAGCGAGCGTTAAGGGATCGAGGATCTCTCGAAGCAAACGGAAAACATAGCAGTGATCTGATACTGCCTCGATCGCGAACACGCAATTTGATGGTGGCTTCTCCGCCGGCGGTTTCAATTGGTCTGGTATTCCTTAAACACTCACATATACATATATATTTCCGTACTGATATTTACAATAAGTGTTCCCGCAATGGCGGGCCGAAGAAAACTGCACGTTCACCGTCGTTAAATACGAATCGTTAGGCACTAAGGCTAGCACATAGTCCTTGCACGCGTGTAAATGTCGTCTCTCCCTATTGTATATAATAATAAGATCTATCTACCTCTATACGTATATTGTATATATATATATATATATATATATATATATATATTCGTTTGTACATATACGCGTATATTGTATACAGATACAAGTGTTGCTCGAGTATACTCCACCGGAAATTACGCGAACGTCTTCGGGCCACGGATCTAGCAACGTGAAAACGTGCTCCGTTTCGTTGGAAATGAAAAAGTTCACGCAATGTTCCACCGGTTCCGTCGCTCTCCTTCTCTCGGGTCGCGCAATTTTCCTCCGGAAATCACTATAACACCACCTCGAACTATCACATACGAAACCTCTGCAGACCTCAAACGAAAAAATGATACTTCATTTTTACGCGAACGTAAGACTACAATTTTTGACCGATTTTTCGTCACTTCAACGTACAAAACTCTATCAGTACTATCGAATTAAAAGTGTAAAATAAAATGTCCACTCGCTGAAATTGCAATCTTCTACTGATCCACACAAAAAACGGTGTTCTACAACTCCAACACGTGAAAATAAAAACCACTTCCTAAGTATTAAAACGTAATTTCTACAGCGATGAAGTTCTTACCGAAAGGAGAGATCTACACTATAACCGGAAGCGTAAGAACGAAGTCCTTACCCGAGTCTATAGTTTCGCCTCTCAATTCCGAGCGGCCATTTTTACGGCATCCGAGAGTCGCCTCGTTCGGATAATACGTTCCTCGTATGTCTAATTGGGGCGGCACGAGCGGGACGGTCTCCGGTACAATTATGCACGGAATAACCATAACCGTGGAACCATAAGTTTCCCCGAACGAACCGTGGAACATTGCGCGGATCCCATACGTGGCTCTTTGGCCGAGGATTACGTTCGTTTTCGCATTCCGTTCTCGTTGAGTCGCGACTGTCGGATACACACGACGACGACGACGACGACAACTACGACGACAACGACGACGACGACGACGACGGTACACATTGGATGAAAAGGGGAAATAATATATAAGAAGAAGCTTTAATAAACGTCGAGGACGAAACGCTCCCGGTGCAGAAGGAAACGGTGTCTCTCTCTCTCTCCACGATGGCTGCAATTGGCAGGATCGTGTCTCCGTTATTATCGTTATTATTGTACGCTGTTACGTGGTCAGGCGGCGACGTTGCTGCTACGGAAAAATGTCTTCTCGTTGGAGGAAGAGAATTGAAAAATAACATCGGTGCGGAAAAACCGGGCGTAGAGAGAGAGAGAGAGAGAGAGAGAGAGAGAGAGAAAAAGAGAACGGAGACTGGAAACGACCGCGAGCAATACTATAACGAATATCAAGGAACGATTCCCCAGGCGCGGCAGGAATCGCGCCTAATTACGGAACGGCCGGTGAAAGAGTCGCTTTTTAGCTTTTAGCGGGAATAACTAGCCCGGGGAAAAATGTAGTCGGACCATTAACGCTCCGAAGCCGTTTTCGCTTCTCGTTTTTAATTCCGTCATTTTTATCCCGTTCGCCCCGCCCCACCGCTTTTTCCGCCTCGAACGAACCACGCGAAATTATTTATCCGTGGAACCTCCTCGCGAAATCGCGAGTCGCCGGTTCTGGACCGTCCCAGGTGGCACGGGGATTAATTGGGGCAGGGGGTGAATTGGCAGGAATGGTGGTAGCGAGTCGACGTTCGCGGGAACGAAACGGATCGTTCCGATTGATTCATTCGGCCGCGGGCGGATCGTCCGGTTATTCGGGGCACAGGTGAAAACAAAGAACGTTAATTTCGTGCTCGAGAATGGAACCTGGGAATAATTCCGCTCGAGGACCGTGCCTCTTGAAGCCGGGCGCCTGAATTATTTTCTAGGCGTCGCCGCCGCTGGTTTTTGTTGCCGCGCTTCAGCGGGACAGTTGAATTACAGAAAAATGGATCGCGATAAATTTTGAGAGCATCGGAGTCGTTCCTGCGGAATTTATAGGGCAATTGCAATAGAACTGCGTTATTTAACACGTTGAGCCCTGCGACACCGTGGCATTTTATCGAAGGTAGAATAGTAAGTAACATTTAAAGGGGAACGCTGTTGTTTATTTAGGATTTCTCGCGCGTGTCACGAATTCAGGAAGACGCTGCTCTAACCACGATTGCGTTATCTTGCATTCTCCGTATGCACCGGCTAGAGAATTCGCGGCGAATGCCACGTGCCCCCCTCGAAAATAGATCTCCCAGGGTCCTCGACATTGCACTTGTGTGCACTTCATATCGCGGATGCCGTGCTCTTTCGCTCCTCGTTAGGCCTGCTTGGCTTCGCGCTCGAAACACCAGCGTCTTCTATTTATAACGGGGCCTCTGTTTCGAAATGGAGATGATTCCCCGAACGAGCTCACAGTCACGTGCTTCATTCCACGCCGTATGAAAGCGCCCGCACAGAGATATAGCTCGAACTTTTCGTACATAAACGAACAAACATGCCGGTGGACTGTCGATGCTTGCGCGGAAATCAGGCAGCAACATGTCGGAGAAAAATTTAGACAAACTTGGAGAGAACTTTGAACCCAAGCTTAAGTTCAACCTAATTTATAAGGCGCGGGTCAATTCGCATATCCCTGGAAGAAATTTTGAGCACCGGCTCAATAGAAGCGTTATTCATGTTTTAAAAGTCGAATTAAAATTCTGTTCCTCTGGTATTAATTATTGCATGTGTACTGCTTAATACCAGAGGAACAAAACTATACTTCGACTTTTAAAAAATTTGTAACACCTCTATTCAGAATATTACGTTTAAATTAAACATTAAAGTAAACGTAGACACGCAATAAATATAAATAAACACAAATCCTATAAATTATAAAATAAATTTTCCATCTGCTTTGATTTAGCTATGTTCCTTGGATGAGAAAAATTTGTACGATGTTATTCATGACAATAATTGAATATTAAAGTGGGTTCAATTTATTCATGGCTGCATTCCTCAGTTAACAATGTTATTGTCACGTCCACCAGATCGGCGCATTAAAAATCGACAGTCCACGGTAAAAGAATTCCGAAAATCATTTCCCATCAGTGGGGATAATTCCGTCGAAATAATTCACGATCTTCATTTGCAAAATGGAGGGAACAGGATCCACGATCAAGATACACCCGCGCCCGTGCTTTCTTCCATGAATAACAAATTTCGGGAGAGTCCTTTGCGATTGCACACGCGAGAGAGACAGGCGTAGATGAGCTCCTCGTGAGCGGACCTCGCGCGGGCGTACAACAGAGATCCGCGTCGGGTTTGTCCCGCTGTTCGTATCCTACAAATCCGTAAGTAGTTACGAAGCGAGTTCTCCGGGCGGCAGCTTTCATCGAAGAGTTCATGTTCGGGGACTCTAGGCTCGGAAGAACGCAGAGCAAGAGCGGAGCAGAGCAGAGCAAAGATCGCGGCCGCCTCTTGAGCAGCCCATTTGCATCTTCCTCGGAATTATCTCGTCAGCGCCGGTTCCCGATCTCCCGACCCAAGCAGTTTCGCAGCAGCCTCCGTTTTAAGTTGCAAAATTGCATCCTCCGTGAAAGAGCGCGGGTCAAAGAGACGCCGCGGGGGTGGGAACAGAGCCTCGCTATTATAAGTCCCAGGCGACGATGCCGAGGCCTCGAGAGTCAATGCCAGAGCATTGATCACTTTTACAACATTATCTGCCTATTCACGGGCTATACTGGTTTTCAAGGCGGCTGTTTTTCCCACGAAATTTTAACTAATTCTTTTCGAAAAATTATTGAACCTTCCGCGTTGGGATTTTGTACACATATTTACTGATACTTGAAGTGAACGTGTGATTTTTTAGAAGTTAAATTTCGGTATTTCTGACTAGAAAATGAAGTTTTTTATTAACCAATATGAATGTACTCGTGGTTCGAACCGAAAGAAATGAAACGCCTGGATTACGTACAAAATGGCGGCATTTCGACGACTAATTACTGATTTTCTAATATTCCTTAGCCTTTAGGACGACGAAAAAAAAATGAAATATTGACGGATTTTTTCGAAGATTCCCTCGAAATTTCGAGTCAATTGGCCAACTAGAATTTAAGATATCGTGGCAAACGGATCGACAAAATTATCCCGAGAAAACTTCAGTTCTGCTGTTGAAGCAATAGACATTAAAAAGTTATGGAATAATGTCCGGTAGTTAGAGTGTTCATCCACCGGGGGATGGTCGAAACAACGAATTCCTTGAAGTGTTTGGCAACTTCCTCGGAGTTATCTCGTCGTCGCCGATCTCCTGACCGAGGCAGTTTCGCGGCAGCCACCCGTTTTACGTTGCAAAATTGCATCCCCCGCGAAGGAGCGCGGGTCAAAGAGGCTTGGGGGGGGGGGGGGGGGGGGGTGAGGAGAAGCTCCTGTCGCAGAGGAGTCTCGATATTATAAGTTCGTGGCGATGGTACCGAGGCCTCGAGAGTTTTAATTGCGTTAGAGGCGGACCATTATCCCGGAGTTCCAGTGATTAATCTCGAAATCTGCTCTCCTCTGCACCGGCAGACCCTCAGCCAAACGGGGGTTTGAGAGGCCAATGTAAACCCCGGCCGCCAGAATAAACAGGACACCTCTTCAGGGACGTCCGTTGTAAATCGAGCGAGTCGCATACCGAAATCCGATCGTTCCCTCGTTCAGAATCTTTGATTTACGGAACACTGGGCTGTTCCGACCGACTCGAATAGCCGCCATATTGGAACACCAGCGATGACACTGCCGTCGAGTGTCCCACTCGAGGATGACCGAGTGTCGCGTTGATGAAAACGGGATGGTCGACTTTTTAATATGACCGATTTGTTTGCCGGTCGTGGAGCGCTTTGTGCGCTTCGCATGATTTGTTTTAGCTCGTTTGTCTTTTTTCTTGCACGGCGGGATTTTTGTAAAGCGATTGGGAATACGGTGTCCCATTCGATATGATTTTTCTGTTATCGATAGCGGATTTTATGCGCTTATCACGAAATTGAGTATGTTCAATAGAGAACAGTAAAAGCAAGAATTGAACACTAAAGTTATCAACACTAAACGTACCAGTGCTGGTCACAATAACAGGTCTGAAATCTTTTTCATTCACAATTCTTGTAATTATAAAGATGCTTTCATTGGAGATGGTTGAAGCAATGAGCCCTTTCCCAGCGAAAAATATTCTCACATAAAGACGAAAAGTTGTGGCACGTAAAACCATTCCTCTTCTATTTTTGCCGGTAACGTGGTCACCCTACCTTATCGCGAATCTACGGAACCTCTTTACTCAAGCATATACTATAATAAATATCGCACAGACCTTAAATAAATGGAACTATTTCGTTTTTACAAGGCAACAAAGATCAGCTACATTCAGTGTTCGGTAAATTTAGTGAAGAACTGCATTTTTTTCGACTCCTGCTCCTAGAAACTGATGCAGACAATTTTTGCTTTACATAAAGATCAATACTATACTTAGATTTTTGTACGATGTTCACAAACGACGGACGGACTGCAATATTGGTATTTAGTAAAAACACAAGAGTAGATAAAATATTAACATTATCTGGCAGGGGTGCCCGAATCGCCGGAATTTCCTCAACAAACGCAAAATGGCAAACGAGAAGTATCGCTTTGCATCAAGTGCCTAGCTCCCGTGTTAACCAGAGATCTCCGCACCGTTCGAAAGCCACTTGGAGGACACGTTATCCTGTGAAATCGAACATCCCCTGTGCATCAACGAACCTCGCCGTAAAATGGCACCGGTGCGAACACGGTCGGTTACCTCGCGTGAACACGGAAATGGCGAGTCGCAGTGTCCCTAGATCCCTGTCTCTGAATAACGTCTCTGGATTCGCGAACACGAGTAAAAAAGGAAGGAGGTTAGGGGGGATGGGGAGGTGGAGGATCGGCGAGCAATTGCGAGCGTCGATTCTCATCCGAAAGCGATTTAACTTCGGCGAAATTACATTAGGACACGGTTGAATCGAATTCCGTTCTAACGGAGTCCCGTGGACGTTGCAGACGTGCTACAAATTAAGAGGACTCCGTCGGACGCGGGTGTAGCCGACGGAGGGGGTGAGTGGATTCTGCTAGGTTCGTTCCCTCTTGATTTCGCGGCGAAGTTCTCGTTCGCGGAGGCTCATAGATCGATTTGGAAAAGAACAGAGTGGTAGGAGAGGCTTGTCGAGGAGCAGGAACGATTCCCGGTTTCCCGAGACGCCATTGTCTCGCGCCGGTGCTAGACGCTTCACGCGCCGACGAGCACACGCTCTTCGCCGCAAGCAGCCTCGAAGGAAACGCTTCTACCTTCCTATCTCTCTTTCTCTCTCTCTATTTTAGATCCTCGTACCGGAAGTCCCCGCGGGACGAGTCACGCGATTACGGATCTGGATCCTTTAAAACCGACGGGAATGATGGAGCATGATCGACCGGCGCAAACCCCCAGCCGACTCGCTTCTTCCACGACGGATCCCTTTCGAGAAACGGTCGTGTGCTTTTGCTTTGGCTGGCTTTTCGCTCATGCTCGCCGCGGCTGAACGCGATACCCTTTCTCCCCGGTCGATCGGAGACGTTCTAAATTGCTTCTCTTGGCACGAATTGCAAAATGCGGTATCGGGGAACGACAGCTTGGGGCCGCCTCGTGTTATTGATTCGGTCAACGGGAAATATTAATTCGAGACAGTGGAATATTTATTGGAGCACTCGGTGCGCAAGCTGCACCCTTAAACCGGGGAGCCTGTGACCCAGAAAACAACGCCGGTGGAGCATTAACATTTTGTCCGAAAGGATCGCGACCGGCGAAATTAGTTTCGTCGCGCCGTTCGATTCTTTCGAATGGAAATGAATTTCGTCGTTCGGCGAGGTGAATCCGTGCAAACCTTGAGAAATTGCGAGAACGCGCCGGGGCCTTTAAAGATTCGGCCGTGATGCGGATCCAGGGAACGCGCACGGAATCCGCCGGGAAGTTAGCGCAATTCCGTGGTTCCACGGAACAGAAGGTTCATTGAAAACTGCTCAAAGGATCGAGCACGGGCTACAAACTACGTTTGTGCTCGGGGGAAGTCCCTTGACGTCGAATGAGGCTTCGACTTTCGGAAGTTCTGCGTGAAGTTAGGGTCTCGGATCCGACTTTGTTCTTAGGGCGGAATTGAGTGCCGGAACTGCGAGCACCGAAATTCGAGAATCCGAGAGAGCTACGGGACCGGGAACGGTTTTCCTGTTATCGATGTCTTATAAATCCCCCAATTAACAATGGACAGTCCCCCTTTCAACTGTCGGGCCATCCTCCGAGAGAAATTGTTATGTAAGGAGAGTTAGTAACGTGTGCAGAGATTTTCACAAGAGACGTTCACGAGAGCACAATGTTCCCTCGTTACGTGCTACCTAAGCAGGTGTCCCCGTGTGAAACGCATCGAGAACACATTTTGAAAATTTATTTCGGTAACGAAGAAATACCGCACAAGCGTTCCCTTGTTGCATGCCACCAAATCGGGGTCTTTTTGAGAATTCTTATCGGAACGGAGATCGTCGGGACCTTGGTCGAGGTGACACGTAACGACGGAGCACCACGCAAGCGTTTTCGAACTTGTTCCAACAAAGATTTATTTGTCAATAATTACAAACGCAATGTCGAAGTGCTGGACGTGATTTCGCATACCTTAAATAATTCATCCTCGTGTTCCGCGAAGATTCTCTTAAATACTTCCCTAGCTCGTATTACCTAGATCGCTCGTCGAAACGAAAGGTTCTCCCCTCTCCTCGTTCCGGAACCACGGAACTGCTTCGTTCCTCGTAGCTGAGATTATTCTTTGACCGCGCACGCCTCCGATTCCGAACACGATTTTCCTCAGCTTACGAGCGAAGTTACGAGATTCCCTGGTTTATTGACTCGTATAATACACGCCGGTACATCTCTCCCGGTGGCCGTGAACGAATTGCTGTCGATCGCACACCACGTTCGAGCCCTGCATCGCCACCACCGGCGTCGGCACACACGAAATGCAACCCGTTCGTTTACATGAATCTAAAACGCGAGACCAGGCGAACGTTCGATACACCACGGACCATCAACCTCCGCCGCAGCAAATTCCTCCTGAAGATTTGCCGAAACTGCGAACGACTGTTTTATTTGCACTCCGATTCGGCCGAGTTTTGCGAGAACTTTACCGGGCTCGATCGACTCCGCCATTTTGCAGTCGTGCTTGTTCGACTGTGACGTAAAGTTTCCGCAGATAGGTGACATTTCTTTGTCCCTTTTCGCGAATGGGACATTTTGCGTCGATTTTAACCCGGGTCTCTATGCAATTTGTAACTTTTAAGAGATTTTGTGGAAACCAGAATACACGAGTTTGATTAGTTTACTTGAATGCAATTTTAAAAACGTGCTTATTCGAAAGCTGAAGTGGAAATTAAGACGATTTTCTCGAAACAATTTATTCCATATTTTGCGACGTATTTTGTTATTTAGAATTACCCTCTCCCATAGATGTAATCATCAATACTGGGACAGTCTACATCCGACAGTACAGTGAACTCTCGATATATGTCAATAACACGGGTCTTGCCAGCCTCGTGTATCGTGTAGGAGACATGCCCGAGGCCTCTGGAGCTACGAGACCCCTCATAAACTCTGCGGTAGTGGGGAGAACTCCGCGACGTTTATCGTCGAGGCCTTGGCGACATACATAGAGAAATTACTGTATACAGCTTTTTTTAAGAACAATTTCTTGACCGACTTTTTGGAGAGTCTACCATAACAGTCTTTTATGTCCGAAAAGTCTAACAACATTTCAAGAACACTCTAGGGAAAGTACATTTCCGGATAAGAGCACTCAACAAAATCGGCCCGCAAGAACAAACGAAATTGATTAGCACAGATTGGTCCATTGGCCAGATTAGTCTATCAATTGCCCACGGAAAACCGCAATTTTCACTCGGTACACTTGTCGTCGTTTATCGAACGTCCGCGCGGCCTCCTACTTACAATGCACACTCTAGAACACTCGGACTCGGGCCACGTTAACACACAGATCACGGAATCGTCCGGGCACGCGAGAGAAAAATAAAGAACAGAAGAAACAGACAAAAGGTACGTTCGATGGAATGGAAGTGTCGCCGACGGTGAACACAGGCGAACGTGTGTCGCTAATCAAAATAACTAAAAATAGATTCGTATAGAAACAGAGAAAGAGGGTGGGGAGAAGGAGGGGTGAGAAGGATCTTGGGGGGTTGAACGTTCGGATAGAACAGAGAAATAAAACCGAAACGATACAAGCGCATGCCATGCGGTATAATCTAACATCTAAGAACCCAGGCAAGTGAGTGAAGACGTGAGGGATATCTAGGTGCGACGACCCCGTCTCGAGTTCTCAACGGTGACTCTTGTGTCCGTGGCCGATCGATAGCCGCGTTAGGCTAAAAGACGAACAACCATACCCCCCCGCCCTCCCAGCTCCCCATCCGATATATTTTCCGCGTTCCCAGTTGCACAGGTGTGTTACACCTGTGCATTCGGGGCCGTCGACACCTGGAAACTCGTCGCCCGGTCTCTTACGGAGCACCTATCGTCGTCTCATACACGGTCCATCAAGGATTATACAAAAAAGAACGTTTAATACTAATGGTAATGACGATACGATGTACAATAGGTGGTCAGTAACACGCTAACAATTATAGTAAAAAGTACAGCAGCTATTTTACGCAATAATCGTAATCATAGTAATAATAATAATAGTAATAATAATAATAATAATAATAGTAATAATAATAGTAATAATAATAATAATCAATAATAATGATGATCGATAATAAATCGTAATCATAGCGGGTAACATTAAAACTAAAATCGGAAAACGTTAATCAGATAAATCGTAATCAGAACACACATCATGCGCACTAATACATGTACGGTCCAGTAGCTAATCAAGCAGGACTAAATCTGATGACTCAGTTGGTGAGTTGGTTTCGCCCCCAGGAAATTAATAACACGTCTGATACGCAAGAGGAGAGAAATTATCGTGTGCAAATCGGCTGCGGAAATGAACCCCAATAAACAAACAATAATAATAATAATAATAATATTAATAATATTAATCATATTAACCAGAGTAATCATAAGAGTAATCGAAAGGAAAGACTAACAACTAATTTAGGCGCTAATGTATGGTTAAGATCGGCGTGCTCCCGTTCCCGCGGATGCCTTCAGGTCTCGCTTCTATTTCGCGGGTCCCGTCGCGTGTCTTAAACCCCCCAGACATGCTCGAATATGTCGCCATTTCTGCATCGATACCCAAATTTAATTATACACGTCGCAACCCATGGAATTCTGCATCGGAAGCAACTGCATCGATGCAGGAATCAAAATTCCGGATTAACGCGTTCGCTACCACAATTTGGCGTCCACAATCTCGAAATTTATTTCAAATTCCAGTCAATTTTATACATTTTGTACACGGTATAATCTTTCGAGATTCTATGGCTTTCTTCTGCTAAATTCTTTCAATAGGTATATATTGCATTTAATAAAACAATAATAGTCAAATAATTCCAGTAATCAGTCGGGGTGTACATGGAAGAATTTAGAAAATCTGTATTAACCATCCTTGTGCCCATGTACAAAATTAAATAAACAACATGTTCACATTGAAAATCGAAAATGTTTTACGATTATGAGAAAAGGGTCTCCAGGCACTGGTGTAAAAGATATAGAAAATATGACACTGAATGTGTTAAAAATGCCATCCAGTCAGCCCATGGAATTAAACCAACTCCACCTCCGCATTTTGTCAACGTGTTCCTTTAGACTTACCATTTACAAAATTTATATCAAACTGAAACCTGTACTGTCATAAGAAGACTGAGAAAATATTAAAAATGAACACGTCAAATATAAAACTGTGAAGACATTAGAAGAATTTAAGGGTCACACTATTTCATTCTCGTTGAGATTGTTGAAAAACAGAATTGATTTTTATGCAACTCTCACAATTCACTCAGTATATTTTTGGTTTGCATAAACAGACAGTCTAGTCATCTGCTTCGTAATTTATTTAGAGTATTGAACAATCCATTGGAGAAACGATCACGTTGCTTGGCAATTTTTTATGGGATTTTTGCAAAGACACTTTTAATAACTAACGTACCCTGAAATACTGACGATACTACAGAGAAATAATAAAAATTTTAACATTAAACTATAAAAATTCATTTACGGAAAATAGTGGAATACATTTCCTTGTCCTAGCATTTATTATATTGAAAATTACGGACAATCTTAATGAGTTTAGGGTTGCTATTCTTAGAAGGCAATATTTACCAGATACTGCTCGGTAGGTTTATTGTTAAAGAGTTTTTTGAAATGCTCCAATCTCGACGTACCGCAACAAACTGAAATAGAATCAATAATGCAGAAACTTGCGATGCTCAGACCGGAAGCGACGCGGTTATCAGGAAACCTAGATACTAATGCATGCCGTCAGAACATGTTCGAACGTGTCCAGGGGGTTTTACATCGAATCGATTATCCCCGAGCGTGCGGAAACGGTCTCTCCGCGTTGGACACGAGTCAGCGCGCGTGTTGCTTTAAGTATCTGCGGTTCTTTGGCTAGAAAATGAAAAAAAACGTGTGTGTGTATGTGTGTGTGTGTCGCGAACCGGGACTCGACTCGACTCGACTCGACTCGATTCGATTCGACTCGTGCGTGCGGCCGAAAAACAAACGTAAACGTGTCGCTAGACCTACAGAGTTCATCACCCCTCCCTTCCCGCCCCCTAAAACACAGTGTTAGGCTGTCGTCGACAAAAACGGATTTTTTTTCGCGGTGATGTTCCGCTTTGAACGCACATACACGTGTACGCGGGCTTGTTTTCCCCATTTGTCCGACGGATTCGTTTCGATGTTTGCATTTGCGGGGTTCTCTTCGTTGTCGGGAAATGTTTCAAAACCTCTGCTAAATCTACCCCCTATTCGTTGTGTTAACTTCCCTCTCCGGAAAATGTTTGATCCACGATCGAAGGAAAATTGCTATTGTCGGAGCAGAATTTAGCGACGACCACAGAGATACCCGGGATCTCCTTTCGAACATTTCTCATTTTATGTTCGGCTGTTCGTTGGACTATTCGAACGAGTGTCTAGATTCGATCAAATTTGAATCTGAAAAATTCTTTTCATCGATATTGTAAAAAACAGCAGCCTCTTTCGCTTTAATAATTTTAATCCAATAATAGAACGACATTTATTCATTATATTGCTTTACATTTCGCATTTGTATTTTTGCGGTGAACGCGTAAAATCCACAGTCTATTAATATGACTGTGAATAATTATATCCTACGAGATACGCAGTTAATCTGACCTAAGACAAGTTTGTAGCTAGACAATACCAATAGAAATGCTGGAAAAATTTTTTCTCATGGTACTTGATGGTTCAACGTAGACGCTGGTCTAAATTAAACTTTTGCAGTGAAATATTAACCCCTTGCCCTATAATATCCAGTCACACCGGAATTAATACTAAACCTACCACGGTCGAAATGACCGGTTTTCTATTCCAGAATTATTGAAATTATAAAAACGTTATCATAGGAAATTACTGAATTGATTTCTTTATTTAAGCACATATTATAATGAAAATCCTACAAAGTTTAAGTAAAGTCAATCTTCTCCATTCTATAAGACGTGTCACTTTTATATGTCCCGTGCTGGTAGGTTTAGTGTTAAAGATTCCAAACAGCTGAATATAAATGTTAAACATCTTCCAAATCGAAGTATTAGTTTATTCTTCTCATATGTCCTTCGATGGAAAATTGTCGGCTACTGCAAAATTCTTTGTTCCTCTATTTTACGCATCTTTGATAAAATATCAGATTACGAATAGAGCACGGTAGAATTATACGGAAAAAACGAAACCAGGTGAAAACCAACGGATGTTCTACTTTGCAATTATCTTTAGGGAAGACATGAAGAAACATTAACATGAAATATTATAAATTTTCTTCTCCTACAAAACGATAAACTTCGGAGAAGTCTCGATCACAGCGAAAACATCACAGGGCAAGAGGTTAAAAGAATATCGTACGTTTCGGAATACCGATCTAAATTTTGTACACCGTTCAGAAAAATTTGTACATTAACGACGTTACCAGCTATGGCTGTATCGAAATTGGTGCGGGAACAAGAACCAAAATTCCGCGCATTCACTAATTATCACCGTATAACAATACGTTTCTCCCGCACTCCCTAGAAACAACATGTCAATCCACCGGCTCGACTATCGAAACTAAATTTACACCTCGTCAACGCGAAACATAATTAAAATTAACGATCATTAAATCATTAAAAAAGGAAGAATAACACTTTACCGGAAACAATCGATCACAAAAATAAAACTCCTGTCGCAAGCCAGCGATAACGTGCAGCTGTGTCCGAAGAAAGAACCAAACGAAAAGAGAGAGAAAACACTATATCCGGAAGAATGTCTTTGAACCGCTGCAGAATCCTGCTCCGACCCCCCCCCCCCCGCCCTACAATCGCAGCAGCACGGGCTAGCCCCGTGGAGCTCTGCCCAAAAAAAAAAAAAAAGAAAAAAACGGAAGATAGAAAGAAAAATGTAGAAACGTGTGCGATCCCCGGCGTCGATATCAACCCTTCCCGCGAAATACCGCGTTCCAGCACACACCAGGCATTTGGCAATGTAAGGCAGTAAGTCGTTTAGGCTCTCGGGAGCCTCTCACTGTACGCTAAAATAGATCCGCAGTGACGCTTGCGACGAGAAGCGTCGGTGTTCTTCGTGGTAGGTAACGATAGCTGCACTCGAGCGGAAGCGGCGCGTTGCGAGGACGGTCTCCGAGAGGATTTCCGGTGTCCAGGAGGTGGAAGATCGAGGAGGACCGAGAGATCTTTAGCAGTCGGCTTCATTAGCACGAGAACGGCTCTCATTTCGCGATCTCCATTTTCTCTCTCCGTCCCTTCCTCTTCTTTTTATCTCGGTTTTTCTTTCGCCGTCCCAACGCGCTCGCTTCTTCAGCATGAAAGAATTGTCCTCGCTGTGGCGCGCGAGTCCTCTGTCATCGCCTTACCACTAATACAAAGAGAACGTACCAGTACGTTTGGCGTTTAGGCGTCGTGCACCTCAACAAAAAAAAGTGCACCGCAAATACACTTCTTCTCCGCACCGTTATTTCTGTGTGCCTCTCGCCTACTCTCACTAGTTTTGACATCGAACCGCCCACTTATGCGCTAAACGGTCTCTCGTCTTTAATCGGAATGCTGTGCACCGGTTTCCTCACTACAGGCGACGCGACACCTTACAATCTCGTGCGTACTTGTGTGTGTATATATATGTATATATCTGTTTTGCGAGTATTTCTTTATGCGCGCGCGCGCGCGTGTGTGTGTGTGTGTCTCCTTGATACCGGGCGGAGAGAATTGCTAGAAAATGTGGTTCCGCGGAAATTTCGACGGGGAAGATTGATAGTCTCCGAAAAAGAAACCCGACGAGCACACCCGATATCGCGCGTGTTCGTTCGTTCGTCCATCTTGTTCTCGAAAGCGTTACCGCCGGCGAACACACTACAGCAAAACCGTCAGGGGGTTGGGGGGTGGGAGGAAATAGCAGTTTTCCGAGCGTGAACACACACAGAGCGACCACGTTATTATTATTCACACGATGACTGTTTTACTTGTTCTTTTTTTTATTATTTTTTTTTACACGTTACTTTTTTGTTATTTACGTTTTTGCTCCCCCTCTGAATATCGTGTTTCGTTTTTTTTTTAATCGTGTTTGCTTTTCGTTCGTGTTTTACGGTTTTTGCGGTTTAAATGGCTACGAATAGAATCGTTATTGCTGTGGCAATGGCGGTCACGGCGAGCTTGGGAGTATCTCCAGCGGAAGGATCTATATGGTAGTCCGTAGTGGTGCCCGTAGATTCTGAATGATAAAAATGTGACTTGTAAAAGGATCGTTGCGGCTTGAAATATGGTAACGATGAGAAAAGAGGGGGTGGGGGGAAGAAGATCTTTTCTGTTTGGATTATCTAATGCCTAGCCCATCGAGTGGCTACCCCGACTGTTTCTCTAAGTCGCTTTGTCTACAAGGGTCAAGGGGACTGAGGACTCTCTTAATTGTCGAATCGACGTTTACGTCGCCTCTCGCTCGAACGGCATTGTTGCGAATTGCTTTAAAGCGGCTTTCGGAGGGCACAACGGGACGGCTTTTGAGAGGACAGGCTGGATGGAGGATGGCATCTTTCTATTGTCTTAGATCGATTGCTGGGGTCGTAAGCTTCTCCTTCTTCCTGAATTTTCATGGTCACTATTCCGTGGGGATCGAGGCTTCAGACCTTACGCAGTGTACTGTCGTGAACAAAAGTATTGGCCCAAGTGATTTGCAACTAGACTGCGGATCTTTATGCAAAATAATTCATTACAATACATTCGCTTTAATACTCAAATATCGATTGCAAAAAATGCGCCATTTAGTGGACTCTGTTTGGAACATTGAATTCATACAATGTATCAACAATTTGTGTTTTATCTATTGTCACGAGTGCACAAAATCTGCAGTCTATTTATAGTTTAATGCTGTTTGCAGTTACCGTGTGCAGTCTGTTGTAAATAATCCGAATTTTTAGAGTTTACTGGGTTATGGCTTAGATTTATATGCAATGACACAGTTGAAAGCTACAGTGAGTGATTATAATACTCGAACCACTTGCATAAGTTAACTGTTTACAACGATCAATGTTGAAATGAAACTCCAGCTACACTGACGTCTGATCATTTTTGTATGAAGTATCGATGTTTGATAGTTACAAATGTACATTTAGTAGCACTGTCGACACACATTGTTCATCAAATGGTTAGAAAATTAATTTCTCATGCTGCAGCTCTAGTCATTTTGTTGTGGTTAGTTGAAACAATTCACGACTAAGTTATTAACACCGTGAGAAGAAGAATAGCGTAGTTAACAACAAGAAAACATCAAAACGTGTCTACATACTTAAGGGCTCAAATTTTTCAGTTTCATGATAAGTACACGCCCCTTTTGTGCTTCTACTTTTGTTCGTGACTGTAACTTGAAATGTTTGTAAAAGAAAGTTTATATATATATATAGAAATTATACGTTCCAGGTATATCACAGTGTTAGAGTCTAATGACGACCAATTTGAATGCTATTTTATTGATCTATGTCCACGAGAGGGTATTATTTTTTACATACAGTGAATTCTCGATATATGTCGACAACATATATGTCACGAAACATACCGGAGCCCTGTTATGTTTACACTCCTCAGCGACCGAGGCCTCTTGAGGTTCGCGGCCCCCGCGGAGTGGGGTATACCCCGCGGTAGTGGGGATAATTCCGCGACGTTTATCATCCAGACCTTGGCGACATATATAGAGAAATCACTGTAGACTAGATTTTGAACAGTGTATCTTCGAATAAAAATACGGAGCATATGGGAAACAGGACAAGACTAAGAATCAGGATCTGCATAACAATGAAAAACAGAGGAGCCGCATGGAATTTTATTCCGCGAGCCGGACAAATCGAAATGCCTCAATGACCCCTTTCCCTCCTCCTTGAGTGAACAAAATAGAGGCGAAGATAATTAAACGGTCTTTCTCGTCAATGTAAAAAAAAAAGAAAAAAAAATAAGAACCATATCAATCGGTGCGATAGCCTCGTGCACATATATACGTATAATCATATTTCAAAGAGAAATTACGACTTGAAAAAGGGCACTAATACTGAGAGGTTATGGAAATGGTCCACGTAGATGAGACAATTTGGCGGATGAGATTCGGACCACCGTTTCTCCAATGAGAAATTAGGTTAGACAGACATGGTGAATGGCAACACTTACCCCTTGCGGTCTTAAACTTCGACGTTCCCGGCTGGCTGAATCCAATCGCGTTGCGCGCCCTCAGCTCGACCTTGTAAAACGTGTTAGACTTCAGATCCTTCAGCCAGTACGTCGTCCTGCCCTGCTTCTTGATTTCCTTCGTCACGCAGGTGTCCTCCAGGACCTCCCACTCGCTGGATTCGTGTCTCAATTGACAGAATGTGATCTGGTACATGTCGATCGGCTCACCGTTGTCCGCCGGGACCTGCCACGACAATTCGTACTGGTAGCCGTACGTCGACACGTCGTACTCGGTCATCGACGTTGTTATTATCTTCGGCGGGTTCGGGACGGTCCTCACCGGCGTTACCTCGCGAACATTCGCGCCCCAGTTGCCAAGGCCGACCTGGTTTCGCGCGGCGAAACGGAATTCGTACGCTGTCTGCGGTCGTAGGCCCTCGATGATGTACGGCGCACCTGGAATCGACAGGTCGACTCCGATCAAGAAATGCACTCGTAATTTTCTTTTCGGATATTCTGGTATAGTGTTACCAGATTTCTGGGATAGGGGACGATAGGGCAGTCGCTAGAGGTGTGCGAAAACCCGAGTGTTACACCGGATTGGGTGGGTAGGGTTCCCAGATAAATCGGCATTCGCGACAATTTTCCCGCGCTTTTCGCGAGTATTCCCGAGAATCCAGAAAATTCCAAGGAATCCTGGAAATTCTGGAGAATCTCGAAAATGCCAGGAATCCCGAAAGTTCTCAGGAACCCCGACAATTCTGGGAAATCCCAAAAATGAGCAGGTGTCTCGAAAATTCTCAGTGATCCTAAAAATTCTGGAGAATCCCGAAAATGTGCAGGAATCCAGAAAATTCTCAAGAATCCCGAAAGTTCTCAGGAATTCCAAAAATTCTCAGGGATCCTAAATTCTGGAGAATCCCGAAAACGCTCAGGAATTCCAAAAATTCTCAGGGATCCTGAAAATTCTGGGGAATCCCGAAAATGCTTAGGAATCCCGAAAATACCCAAGACTCGTAGAATGTCTCAGACATTGATAGCATTAATTGCTTTTATCAGATGTCTTCAATCGGATGTTGGATAGTAGTAAATATCCTCTCGACTGGGAACTTTCTTTCATTCATTTTGTGACAAGAACTGATGAGATGAACTTTTGAAATTGTTTGAAACTTTCATCAAAGTCACTTCACTCCTACATTGCAAGTCTGAAGTAGTCTGAGTGGGGTGGACGGCTACGATTGCTATAAACTGTTCAACTTTTCTTTTCAACATTGTCTGATATAAGTAGACGTTTGAGAGGGTTAGCAGCACTTGGATTAAATGCTCAGAGATTGTGTGCGAGATCTAGACGCGTATAGTAAGTCTCCAGTCGTTATTGGGCACGATCTAGATCACTTCCAGGGCAAGAAGCACTTGGTGCTCATGTTTACTCTGTACTAAATACAACATTGTGCTTTTAGGACAAGGAGTACTTCTTGATGGCGCCTGCTCTAGAACAACTCTCAGGTACAATACCTAGGCACAACCTAGATCGCTTCCAGGGTAGAAATCCATGCCTATAGTAACCTCCATAGCTCCAGTTGCTTCTAGGAATAATCTCTATCCTTTCCAGAGTCACAAGTACTTGTTGCTCACATTTACTCTGTACTATATACAACGTTGTCCTCAGGGTCAATCTAAAATATTTTCAATACAAAAAGAACCTGTTGCTCACGTCTACTTTAAAACTCCCAGATTATTCTCACAACTGACAAAAGTTAAAGATTCTATAGTTTACCCTGTCGAGGTTTTCAGATGTAAACACTGTGTCCTTTTGGAATGTTCTAAGTTTCTCTATTTTAATATCTGTCGCTCGGCAGACCCAAGGATGCGACAGTTACGGAGAGAATACTGTATAATGGTACATCTAAATCAAAAGGCTTCGGAATCAGCAAATTTCAAGGGCTCACATCCAAAAGCCCCAAAACTAAAGCCTATAGGACACCACACTAAACGCTAGAATCTCCGTAGCTCCAGTTGCTTCTAGGAACAATGTTTATCCTTTCCAGAGTCACGAGTACTTGTTGCTCACGTTTACTCTGTTCTATATACAACGTTGTTCTCAGGTTTAATCTAAAATATTTTCAATATAAAAACAACCTGTTGCTCACGTCTACATTACAACTCCCAGATTATTCTCACAACTGACACAAGTTAAAGATCCTATAATTGTCACTGTCGAGGCTTTCAGATGCAAACGCTCTGACCTTTCGGGATGTCCTAACCTTCCCTATTTCAATATTTCAATTTCAATTTGAATCAGCAGAAGATCATGGGCTCACATCCAAAAGCCCCAACGCTAAAACCTGTAGGCCACCAGACTAAGCGGCAGGATCAGCCACTCACCAACGGACAACGTCTTGTTCTTCGCTTCCATCCAGGTCTGACTCTCCTCCTTGTACTGCACAACGATGGTCCTGATCGGTAGCTCGGGGTGAGTGCTCGGCGGTAGGAGCTCGAACCTGATGGTGGTCGCAGTGATCTCGCTCATCTTCGCCTGCTGCACTTCGGTGGGCTTAGTCGCCTCTCGGAGCTCGATGCTGTTCTCCCTCGTGCCGTGCAGGTTGGACGCGATGCACTTGTAAGAGGTGTAGTACCGCCTGTCCACCGGCACGATCATCAGAGTGGAGAGCGGCCCGGTGCCGAGCTGCTTGATCATGGAGTCTTTGTCGACATTCTGGTCGCCGTAGATGGTCCAGCGGATGGTTGCGTTCGGTATGCTCTCGGCGATGCAGCTGATGTTGACCGGCCTCTGTTCCCAGGACCAGACGGTCTTGTTGGTCATCGAGGCGAACGACGGGGGGAATTCGACGGTGAGATGACCGTTCCTGCGAGCCTCTCCGCCGGCATTCTGTGCGATGCACTCGTACAGACCGTCGTTCGATCTCATCAGCTTGTCGATGGTCAACGTTCCGATCGTCTCTCCGGCCTCCGCGTCCTGCACGTTCTCAAGAATGATTCTGTCGTCGTCCGGCTGCGACCCCTTCACGTAAGGCTTCTCCGACGTGTGCTTCCTGAAGGTGACCTGAGGCGGCGGCCTGCCGAACGCTTTGCACTTGATCGACACCTTATTGTCCTCGACGTCCGTCACGTTCGCGAACTCCATGACCTTCGGCTTCACGATCACGTTCACCATGAAATTCGTCGTCGCCGTTCCCGCCGCGTTCGTCGCCCGACACTGGTACTCTCCCGCGTCCTCCCTGTTCACGTTCGTGATCATCAGAATACCGTTGGTCGAGTCCACCTCGAAACGTTCCGCGTTCGACAGGTTCTGCTGCGTTCGCAACTTCACCCATGTGTACCGCGGCGGCGGCTTGCCGTGAGCCTGGCACACGATGTTCTGGTTCTCGCCTTCGACTATATCTACCGTGCTCGGCAGCTCCTCCACCGTCGGACGCACGTGCACCTGCGAAACGAAAACAGGTAACCCGTCTGAGAGCTGTCGAGCTGCCGCTAGAGCTGGGTCGAATGCTAATTAAAATAGTAGGTATTTTACTTGAAATCATACGTGCGCTTTTAAAGAGGAAATATTCCATTTCTATACGTAGTTTCGTTTTTAATGAGTTTAATAGGCTGAAAACCATAGAGGGTATTCGACTACAGGTGGGAGAAAATTTAAGGGTCGGTTCTCCACGACAATATAAGATGAATATGTAGTGCAGTTTGTAGTTATAATCAATTAAAAATCCGCCTAGCATGTGGCAACCCGACCAACAGAGATGTACGTCCCTTACGTCATAAAGGCGCCCGAGAGTCACTTATCAAAAGGGGTCCTCGCGTTTAGGGTCCTCCTCATTTACCCAATAGCTAGGCTTTGACGTAACACGTTTTAGTTAATAATTTGGCTAGAACCGAAAATGCGTGCGGAATGACCCAATCAGACACAGTCACATTACAGTCGCATTCCTGCAGAATTCCTGCCAGGTGACTTCTTGTGAGGCATCACGTGATACATGACTGTCACTCGCCTTTATGTCGTACCCAACGTGCACCTCTGTTAGTCGGGTTGCCGCGTTTTAGGCGGATTTTGAATTTTTCAATCACAATTTGTTTACTCTTTATTTTCGTCTAAAATTGTCGTGGAGGACCACCCCTTAAAATTTTCTCCCACCTGTAGTTGAATACCCTGTATGACAATATATTTAAGTTCCTCCAATGTGTTTTTAAATTACGTCTACTCAGTTTTGTCATAAATGCGTAAAATCTGCGGTCTACTTATAATAAATTGTTTTTAGAAAAATATTAATATTTTAATTTTCTGCTGGCACATCCGTTTTATTATTGGAAACGGCGTTTCGTTCTAGGTCTTTGCGCCGGGCCATAACCGTGGGTAATTGGCGTACGCAATTGTGGGTGGGAAGAGACTGCGTTAATTATGGAGATCAGGCTGACGCGCCTTGCTCGGACACAACTCGATTTTCCAGGCGAGCAATAATGTTTCGGATGCGTGTTTGCAGCCATGGTGAGATATTGTTTGGACGGTTGCGTGATTTGGATGTTTCTGAGCGAAATGATTTGGATGGCCTGTTGTTTTGCGGTCCATTGTTTAGCATCACTTCACTCTAGCTAATTCGTATTTTTAAGAACTTCAACTTTGAAGATGCCAATAATATCTCGATTAGGCTTGAATGTTGTAACAAATTATGTTGGGTTAGAATTTTATGAATTTTTTCGGTTTGAAGTGGACGCAGTTTATCCGTATTGCTCAAGTGAAGTTAATGTACATTTTTCAAAAATTAACTTTATACGGTGTCCATAGTATATAAAAAATTAACATTTTGGCAGAATTTTATGAATTTTTTTAAATGCAATAGGCCCGTTTAGAATTTCACATTAACTACAATTTATAATTAGACGCAGTAGGATATTACTAAATGGGTAGCACAAAAATTGAGATTTTCCTAGACCTATTGTTTTGAAAAATTTCGTTCGCAAACTACGAAAATATTTGCACAAAACTGTCAGCGTAGACGTGTATACGGTTGTACCGCTATTGTTAAAATAACTGAACATCGCGATTGTTTCTATTGTAATTATTTCTGACACTGATGGCGTGTCAGACAGATGTTACAATGGATGTTTCCCTATCGAAACGAGCCGCGATGAAAACGTCAAAAATGAATCAAATCAAATTATATACAGTTTTGTAGATCGAAATCTCAGCTTCCCATTAAAACAAAATACATATAGTCGATTTGTCTCAAAAGCTCGTTTCGTTACCGACAAATACGCACAATGCGAATTCCGAATAATTCTTTATAGAATAAAAGAAGAAAGTTGTGAAAATAAATTTTAGGGAATAATGCAAAATTAGAAAAAGAATGTTATTTGTGCATATATGCTCGTTACGAAAAGAACTTCGGAGACAATAATTTTTGTAACAGCATGTTCAGGCTTGGAGGACAAAGAACAAAGCTCGGAACAAAGACAGGGAAGTTTTCAAAGCTCACCTCAACCCGGATAGGTCTTTCCTTAAGCTCCCCAGTAGTCAAGACCGAAGCCCGGCAAGTGTAGATCCCGTCGTCGGATTCCTGTACGTTCTTGATCTTCAACGCGTACTTGTCGATGATGTAGTGGTCGTTCGTCTTAATTAATTCACCGTTGTAAAGCCAGTCGACTAAGGGCGAAGGTCTTGCCCTTACTTTGCACTGAATCGCGAAGTCGTCGCCCATAATTGGGTATTGATTCTCGGGCGCATCGTCCCAAGTGATCGCAACTACAAAAGCGTTTCCTATTCACATTTCTGACCCACTTTTACTTCTTCGGTACGATGATATCGATTTTATCCCAAATTTCAATTTTAGAAAACATGAAATTTAGAATTTTAAAAAATTCTATTTAGAACACCTTTTCTACGCTATTTTAATGTACACATCTATCGCTAAAGGTATCATCTTTTAGGACAATACCTAAGGAGGTGTTTCAATATTTTAGAATTTAATTTTTATAACGTGTCTTTCATTTTTCCAACTGAATTTATTCCCCTTCCCTTGTCAAACGGACAGAATGCTAAATAATTAATAAAAATAGAAAAACAAATAATTGAATTTATTCATTCGTACTTTCTAAATAGAGTTAGATGGTATAATTTCAAAATAAAACTGTTCTTGGTATTTACAACTAATGAAACAATGTTGAGAACATACTATTTATTTACTTGGAAGTTGGTATTTCATTGGAATTGTCTTAAAATAGGCTTTTAGCTTTCTCACCCTCAACTACAGCACTCAAAAACACCGTACTAATTTCCAAATTGTACTAAATATTACTCAATGTAGAAACCAACAAAGTCTATAGTCAATTTCACTAAAAAAAGTAGAAACAACCAGACACATTTAAATAATCAATGTATAGAATTTGATGATAGCACCTATTGTCTGACCATGACATGACATATTCTACTTACATCACGACCTTTGCGAAAATGTTCTCCGTGGCTTTGTTAAGGAGTTATCAACGAAAAACACGGACCAATCAGAGTGCGGCTAGTGCGGACGGATCTCGGCTCGGCCAACGGGAACACCGCGCTCCGATTGGTCCGTGTTTTTCGTTGATAACTCCTTAACAAAGTCACGGAGAACATTCTCGCAAAGGGAGAAGTTACTTCAAATTACTTCAGGAATCACCCTTTTCATTTTTGGGAAAACTTGTATCATCCAGTATAATGTTTAGAGAAGAGTCATAAACGATTGAAAGGTGTTAAAAGGTACTATAATTGCCGGTCTCGCCAACGTGCAATATTTAGTAGAGACTTTTAAATGATTGAAAAGTGCTATATGATGCGCACTAACTGCCCCTTTCGCTCGGAATTGAATTACGGACTAATTGTAAGTGAGGCAGCCAATTTTCGAATGGAAATTAGTTACTCACCTATAGTATCGATCGTCACGGACTTGTTCAAATATATCGTGTTCGTGTAAGTGCCTTTACACGTGTATTTTCCAGCCTGTTCCTCTTGAAGGGAGTTGAAGTACAGGGACAAGCTGTTGTCCTGGTGTAATTCGGTGTACATCGGCGGTTTCGAATACCCTGGGAACGTGCTATCGGAAACAATTGAAACATTATTAGGATATCTGTACCACGATCACCACGGAAACTGATCTACGTTCTATGATGAGTCGAGCGTCCAGATGATTTGAAGAGTATGGGGGAGGGGGGTTGGAGAAAATTGTAATGATCTCGGCTCAACGTTTCGCAGCTCTGCCAAAGGCAATCTCCCGTGTTATCGAAACGTTCCGTTCAGAGGTCACCGCGTTTCTCTTCGACGATGCTCAAAACAGTGATTTTCCCAGTAAAAATAATACGGGAACTAAAACGATAACAACCGCAACACTTTCTCTACACCTCGAAGACCGGCGAATTTTCTCAGCAACGTACAATCGCTGTTTCCCCCTACAATTTCTCACCGTCCAAAACGAGTAGGAGCTCGCAGTCTACGATCTGCGAACAACGAGAATGTCCTCGAAGTGAAAGGCGAAAATAAAATACCTAGCAGCTGCTGCGAGCTAAGTTAATCAATAACCGCCGCCCATAATTTCTCACGGTTACTTTAGCTCGCGGGCCAACAGAAATGATCGTAAATCGCGCTAATCAAGCGTTTCTAAACGCGAAACATCAAGCCGCTATCGGTGAAATATATCGTTACAGGTGTATGAACAACAGAGAGGCAGAGAGATAAAGAGAAATAGATGGGGGTGGGGCGCAGTCAAGGGAGTGTAAATTCTGGATCGATAGCGTGAGATCGCGGATCGATCGACCTTAATTCGACGTAAGAGCCAGATCGAGCCAAGGGCTGTTGTACGAACGGATCGCAAGCTACGCGGGCGGGGGTGTAGGGCCGGCAATTTCGACGTTTGCATTGCGCGAGGTGGGAAACTGGTGCGAGACGAGATGTGTTCGCATGAATCCGTGCAATTTACCGACGTGCCCGCGTCACAGTGTGCAAGAGAGATAAGGCGGTCCAGGTGGATGCTGAATCGCGTTGTAATGAATAGTTCCCGCGGACCACGCGGATCCGAACTCGGTTGCGTCAGCGATATGGTTTAATGAACCCTTTCGGGGATAGCTGGCGCAGGAGCCAGGGCTATCGTTTCAGCCGAGAAAAAGGGAGCGGTCTCCTGGTTACCGGTCGTAGACTTGAACCGGTGAATACACTAATCGCTGCCGCGATCGGCTCCGGCGTACTTGCAGCTGCGGATGGAATTATGCGTTTTATCGTTTACGCGTTCAATGGCTTTCAGTCTGGGGAAAAAAGCTTTTAGCGTCTTCGGATGGTAATTGACTGTGTTGGTTGTTGCTCTTTTTACTGCAATTGTATTCTGTCAGATTTTCAGGTTGAAAATGTGTTCAAAACGCGTTAACGATTTACTGATAACGATATACGACGCCTTGAGGTCTTACATCGAGTTAATATATTCTAAGAACAATCAATACTGTTTGATAAAATAATTTCCCACTTATAAAATATTATGTATTTATGTATAGCATGTGTCTATGGATAATAATTGCTTTTGAACGAAAATTGTATTTAAATAATATTATTAGGCAAACATTTACATTATTAATTTCTTCCTCTAAGAAATCATGAACGACAAAGGAGTTCTAATCACAGTCCCATTCAAAGAAAATCGTAGTACAAGGAAGTTAATAATAAATAAGAAATTTAACTCTCCAGTAACTTAGCAGTTAAATAAAAAGTCTCACACAGGAAACAAACAATTCCACATGAACTAAAATGTACTTCCTTGAAGGACTGGATTCCTGAGGTCATTAGAAGTAACTTTTCCCTTTGCGAAAATATTCTCCGAGGCTCTGTTGAGGAGTTATTAACGAAAAACACGGACCAATCGGAGGCAGGTCCTGCTATGCGTAGCGTTGGCATTGGTTGAGTCAGACTCCGCTTGCTGTATCCGCGCTCCGATTGGTCCGTGTCTTTCGCGAATAACTTCCGAACGAAGCCGCGGAGAACATTTTCGCAAAGGAAAATGTTACTTCAAATTACCTCGAGAATCACCCGTTTCAAGGACGTGCAACATTTTCGCATGCGCATGTGCATGCTACTGAGCTTCTCCAGGATCTTCAGCTGCAAGCGAGCTGGCAGCGTTCGCGGCCGCTTGGAAAGGTATTTTCCCAGAATTTTCGCAGGGAATCGCTCCGGTTTGAATGGAATTGTTCAACAATTATCGAAGACTCGCAGCCCGGGTTACAACGCGGAATGGAAACCTGGTAGCGGTGAACGATTAAAACTGACAACGGCGAGCCGCGATGCGCCGGCGCGATAACAGTGTTAGCCCGGGAGATTATGCGATTCCCCCCGTAGTTCTTTTCACTTCCGATCGGAACACGAGCCAAGCGCAATTAATGAAACGGCACCCCGCGCGGCGTTTCTACGCGCGTTTCGCCGCGGCGAATTTATCGGCCATTACTCGGCCGTGCGACGAGCAGACATAATTATGCAAATCGGGAACGGAGGCCCCGTTTAATCGGGCAAACACGCGATCACGACGAATCAGGTACCCGAGGTTAACGCTCGTTAGATTGTACGATCCCCGGTGGTCAAATATTTGCAGCGGGGGCTATTGGGATGGATTATTTATTAACATGGGGCGACGTCATCGAGCAGATTAACACTGACAAGACGCTGGTTATAGGGATTGGGGGGCAAGAGGCTGGGCATAACGGGTACCACGTGAGGTCTTGCATAGCTGCTGGATCATAATTTCGGTGGTGTGTTTGGCACAGAGATACGCTAGCCTCGTATTCAATTAAAATGTTAACCCCTTGTCGTATAGTGTCGGATTAGACTCAAATAGAGTTCTGTTCATTTATTGTTAATACCTCAGTATGGTGGCGGATCCAGGCATATGTAAATTTTATTCTTCTTCCAGAAAATTATTGAAGATGAAGATTTAATCATTGGAGAAAATCATACAGCAAAGAGTAAACATGAATATTTTAATTCGAGACCAAAATTGTCTAGAGGAGAACGAGTAGAAAAGTTAAGTTATATATATTATTTAATTATACTACTTGCAATGTTTTAAGGAGCATTCACTTAAATTATTCTTGTTACTTCAGCAATTCTATAAGTACTGTACATTTCGCAATGTAAATTTATTAGTATTCACAGGGATAAAGAGGACATTTTTTTAAAGAGGATATTTTTCTTCTTATTATTTCTAACACTATTATCGGAACTATGAATGTATTAAATACTTGCGAGAAGATGTAAATAAATAGTTCAGTAAAAATTTGTAACCATAGGTTTATTCTATTACCAAGCTTTGAGATCTGTCTTTGTCCTCTCGTACAAATATTGCTTGCTAAAAGAAATTCAAAAAGTATGCTCCTCAAATTTCAGATTGTACAAGAGTTTCATTAAAATTGCGAGGGTTGCAGTTGGACCCCCAGGAAGATGATCGGCGATTTCTAAGCGCAGACCCTGTTGATGGACATATTAAACGGATGAACAGCCTCTTGCTCGGGTTCCCAGCCAATCGGATGTTTCGCCCAGGTAGGTAACACTTCACGTGGCTCCCCCGTAAAAGGGTACGCAAACATCAACGCGGTAACGGAGCGGCTTAATTGCTGGAGGGCACGGTGTTTCGGTGGCGCGTCATCGAATGGCGGGGCTCCCATAACGCGTCCGAGGATCCCTTAATGTCTATTTCAGCCGGGCACACCGCATCTCCCGGTGGTTTTCTTGCTCGAACGGCAAAGTATACACGAGGGGGGAGGGCGCGCTTAACGTTCAAATACAACGGAAAGCCAGTTTACCACGGCTGGAAGGCGGAAAACTTTCGCGAACAGCTTAATGAGCAACGCTTAGTTCGCAGAACAATCGGCCGAGCCAGCAATTAAGAGCTTCTGTACAGTCTGTAGTAGACGTAAATCAGCCACGGGGGTTGTAGTGACGGTGTGGTTATGGTGGCTGGCGGCTGTGTGTGTGTGTGTGTGTGTGTGTGTGTGTGTGTATGGTAGCGACGGTGATGGTAGTGATGGTGATGGTAGAGTGATGGTGATGGTAGAGTGATGGTGATGGGGGTGGATGAGAAGAAAAACAGTGTTCTAAGTTGGACAGAAACTAAAGTAACTAGTGAAGGTACATCGCAAAACAGAAGGAGCTGAGAACGATGACACTACGGTTGCGTGTAAAGTCTTGAATTGAGTTTTGTATACTCGCCTTTCGATCGGTAAGACGACGAGTCTGTGTGCAAAACAAGTGACAGAAATTTCGTTAAATTAGTGGCTGGGTGGTGGTCGTGTCTTACTTGTGTGTTATATTATTGTTCGTTTACTTGTACATAATACTTCGATACCATACGGAGCAGAGAGAGCGATCTGCTCTCTTCGCCAGCGAGTAGAAACAGGCGCTAACTTTTGTCACACACCGATCATCAATCCTCACCGAGTTACGTTGCTCGAACGAAGATCGATTTTATTCGTTTTTTACTCCAATTGTATTTACTCTGATAGATTTGTCGTAGCCTGTGTTGCAAGGCGCGTTTCTTTAAGATCGTTAATCTTTTGCAAAAATGGCGGTCGGAATGTCAGTCTGAGATGCTTCAATTAATAAATTCAATGCCAACAACTTTTCAATTCCATTTATACAATTGTATTTTGTACAAGCTACGATACCTTCGTGGTTAAATAAAATAAGTTTCAATTATACAGTGAATTCTCGATATATGTCGCCAAGACCTGGACGATAAGCGTCGTGGAATTGTCCCCGCTACCGCGGAGTATACCCCGTGAGCGGCTACGAGGGGATATGTCTTCGTGTTATGGACATATATCGAGAATTCACCGTGTTAGCAGTTTCCATTAACGCCGCTTTCATTAATGATCAGTAATAGCCAGAATTAAAACGTTGAATTTTCTTAGTTACGACAAGTAACTACAGTAAATATACAACGGTGGAAACATTTTTAAAAATTTAAAAATGCTGTCGCATTATTTTGAACTCGTTAAACTAATTGAGAAAAGAAGCAAAATGTCTGTGTACCACCTGTATGTTAGAATTGATGCAATTTTTATCTTTCAACATAAAAAAATTCCCAGTCAGGTAACAAACGTTACCCACGGATAGCTTAGATGAAAGTGCGACATTATAAATGGAACTTTACTAATTTCAAACTTTACTTTTTCTCGTAGTTTACTAATTTAAAGAATGAATTATTATTCTAGAATCATTTGTTCGACCAATCTCGTAGAAACGTACGCAAAATTTGAAGGTATTACATTGTTTGGCTACGTTTGACAGACTCGGATGGAATTCAGATCGACAAAAAGTCCGACCGGGAATGACTTCTCTCGATAAAAATGTACGCCGCCGGGCACTTATTGCGACAGCAACTATTTGATTCCGGCTCGCAGCGACACATCTATTTGCACATCAAACAACACATCCCTCTCCTATTTCTACTCGCGGGATCGTCATACGCAGCCCGTTATCTCGGCTGACGTTCCGTGCACGCCACTCTCTCTCTCCATTTTTAATTATCAGCTAAAAACGGCATTGTTATTGTATTATTAAAAAAATACATGTATATATATATATTAAAAAAAAGAAACAAAAAGAACAGGTAGAAGGAAAGCTCAAAAGCGTGAAGACCCCTCGCCTCGTATATTCTCGTCTGGCCTGACACACGTTTGTTTGCACTGTCGCGATATTTTTGCATTCCGCTTCTCGTTTCTCGCGCGTTCGCGCTGCGATCGCTTGAATAACGACCTTCAACTGTACTGTCTGCTCCTGTAAATCTAAAGGATTTAATAAATCAGCGGAGCCCTTTGTGGCCGCCGTGTCCGTGGAAACGGGCCCCGCTACAAAGCCGTGATTTTATTTGAGACTGTTGAACATGCTCTCCGGCCTTTCTATGAAGAGAAATGTTCCAGCGATGCGGATAAATAGTGATTACCGGATCCCGGGAACCGTGCAGACTCCCGGTTACAAATTTGACTATTCTATCTGCGCTGTATCTTCGTCGCCGTTAACGATTTCAGCAAAGGAGTTAAGACATTGTACGTATCTTTGCAGAAAAGGCTTTCATTCGACAAAGAACATCGGATACATCAAACGTGTATTTAATTTAATTTTTCATTCGTGAAACATTTACTTACATATTTGTGACATTTTTCTGGTTGAAACGAAGTCAGGCATAGTGGCATAGATGCGTATGCAATTCGCGATTTAGTAGGACCACCATTATCCGATCCGATGGTGTCTCCATTATTCGAATACGTGTTTTACGTGTAAATTGTTCAATTTAACGCGATCCATACATACAACATGATTCTATGTATAGATCAGTAAAGATTTAAACTATCAATAGCTAGGTGACCGATGATCCTCCAGTTCGTTCGGATAATAAAGGTTTTACTCTGTCATGCATTAAACGAGCAAACAATGTCCGAAATGTGCCATGTTTGGTATCATTTCAATCAGAAAAATTTGATATCTTGATAAAAGTCTCATGAAGAAGTCGTTAGAAATAAAAAAGTTTTGATCATTGATTTAGAGATCAAGGAACAATCCCAGGATACTTGGACCGTGGTACCGAGATTTATACAGGGATATAGTTGCGGGATATTTAAGGGGCGGTTCTCCCAGATAGTACAAGACGAAAATGAAGAATAAAAGAATTGCAATTTCGGCTTCATTTTCTAGTTATAGTCAATTTAAAATCCGCCTAAAATGCGGCAGCCCGGTCAACAGAGGCGTACGAACGATGCTTACGTCATAGAGGCGCGTGACAGTGCACGTATCAAAGGGGGTCCTCGCTCGCGGCCAATGGTTATGCTTCGACGTCACACGTTTCAGCCAGACGTGCACCTCTGTTGGGCGGGTTGCCGCATTTTAAATTGCTAACAACTGAAAAATGGAAATCACAATTTCTTTACTCTTCATTTTCGTCTTATATCGCCACGGAGGACCACCCTCTAAATTTTCTCCCGTCCGTAGTAGAACACCCGGTATACTAATCCCCAAAGACGTAACTTCGCATGAAAGCCTAATCGCAACGTGATCCAAGACGTATCGGCTCGGTTGAAAAATCTCGCGAGATTCCTCGACGTAAAAGGTGCAACAGCATCGAATTGCATCCTTTCTCTCAATTATCCTTTCACCCCGATCGTTCCGGAACGATCGGCGATAATGTCCGATCTCCGGGCGTCGGTTGAAAGGATCGAAGATCGAGCATCGGATCGGATTAATTCACGCCAGACGAGAGTATACACACCGCTCGGCAAGGGGCCCTTCCCCTCCCCTCCGCGTGTGCACGGAGGGGATGATGCCTCTCCGCGTGTTAACGATCCGCGCGTCGGTTTCGATCTACTCACTTCAGGGACTCGATCACACGATTCTGCGGATCGAGCCATTGCATGTCGCTGATGAGCTTCGTGTCTTCGATCTTGGGCTTGCACGTCATGATGATGCTGGACCCGATTGGCTTCGTCTGCGTGTCCCCGCTCGGCAGGATCTCCAAGGAAGCTTCGTCCGCGAAAGCTGCAAGCAGAAACGAGAGACGTGACCGGTTGTTACATTGACACGAAACGGATCGTTAGCGTTCCTACGCCGGAAACGAACGGGAAGAAGCTGCTCGAAGGAGAGGAAAGAGAGAGAGAGGGAGAGAGAGATAAAGAGAAAGAAACAACAAGCGTTCCAAGATCGTTTCTTGCCTCGGCACGGACGCCGCTTTAATCGGCCGAGGGTAATTGCACGTAATTCCGTAATAACGAGAGGCGATTACCTTCTCGCGTCCCTGGAAACTGTTCGCGATTTTTACAGACACCTGAAACACGTACGCTCCGGCTAAGGATACCTTTATCTTCCAGACAAGTTGTCTTCGACCAAAGGAAGGTCCTCGAAAATATCTATCCTTCTTTTGTGTGGAGCTGTGGTGGAATACTTTCGCTTGATTCTTAAGGGTCCCGGATAGTCATGTGACTTTTTAATTAATAATTTGCATACACAGCCATAACATCTGTCTTGGTCTCGATCCGACGAGTCTTAAGTCTGTGACTAAACTTGTCACATTTTCTGTTCTGTATTATCGATATTATGAATTCCGAGGCCAGAAACGTGCTTCAAGGTTTTGGCTTTATTTCGCAGAGAATCAAGACAAAATATAGCTCAATTTGTAGCTGGAGATATTTTCTAGTGTGCGCTGCTCTCGATTTCATCCAGAAAACTCATCCAATGGCATAAAAATGCTTGGATTCCACGGCATGCGCATCGTCAATTTTTGGCCTACTTCTAACGCTTATGTTACCAAATATCTGCATAATCTCGTCAGGTCCTCACCAACGCGCACTAGATTGAACCTTCCCCTTTCGAATGAGGCCTTTACCAGCGACACAATATTCTTATATAAGGACGAAAAGTTCAGGCACATAAAACCATTTTTGACGGTAATGTAGTCACCCTACCTTATCGCGAAGACCGGACTCTTAATTTCTGTGTATTGATCGTCGATAAGGTTGTGAATCGTTAATGAGACCGGCGATAATGGAGAAGAACAAGGGAAGAACATCTTCTCGGTAGATGTGGAAACTCTTCTTCACGGCTTCAGAGAAGTCTACCGTGAACGTGGAGAAGGATAACGAACAATATTAATTCAGTGACAGAACATTTGTATTCTTATTTTTTTTTTTGTATGGAATGTTTAGAAATATATTTGCGGCATTTTTCCGATTGAAATGATTCCAAACACAATACATTCTGGATCACGTTTACTTGCTTAATCCACGATACAGTGGAACCTCTATTATCCGAACTAATCAGTGGAATGTTCAGATAATAGAACAGTTATTAACTGCAGTGTTATTGTAATATCCGCTATAACATGAATCGGTCTATACCGCATTATTTATGCAATAGTGATAGTGGTGATACCACCGAGATAAACGAGCACATGCGATCCGAATTGAATCGTGTTTGGATTCGTTTTAATCAGAAAAATGTCACAAATATACCAGCGAAATTTTCACAAAGAAATCATTAAAAACAAATTGGTTTCATTATTGAATTAGTAATTATTGTCTCGCTGATACATTTAATCTTTAGGTTCCCTAGAGAAGCATATTCTACAGTAGCGGGGGCACGTTTCTCGGTCCCCGGCGCTAATTAAACGCTAAACATTTTCATCATGGAACTATAGATCGTATTTCTACGCTTCGCTATCGTTATCACTCTGATGGTTCATCGTAGCTCGAACATAAACTAGGCATTTTTACTTTATAAGGCCAGTTTTTTTTCTCTCCTAGCTTTTGTCAATTTGCACGATGCGTATCGGCCCCGCGCGTCGTTCTCGCCGGTGATTTCGATGAGTGCGTAATTAACGCGTCGCGATTTAATGTGTACCTTTGAAATCCACCAGGATCGGTGACCCGGAGCGCGGAGGCGTGCTAATCAGGAAAAATTACGGCTCGTTTAGTCTTCGGATAAGTTAAATTGCGTCGTAAAATTGTTTTATTGATATTTGGCGGATCATTTGTTTTAATGAATTATACGTATTGGTTTTGTTGGCGGTATCCGTCATTTTTCCTGTTTTTTTTTGTTTAATTTTATTCGTTAATAAAGCACTTCTCTAAAACAGCATATTAGTGAGGCTCGCGGTGTTTTGCATTTTTGATTTTATTTGTTAATAAAATGCTTCTAACGAGCACAACGTCCGAGAGGCTGGATAGGTTTTGAATATTTTGTTTTACTCGTTAATAAAACACTTTTACCTGTACTTCTTATTTTATTAGTTAATAAAATGCATTTCATAGATTGGAATCTTCGGAGACTCAGCGAACTTTGTATTTATCGTTTTACTTGCCAACAAAATACTTCAATTTGCTTTAAATTAAATTTCTTAGTTTGAGAGATGGTTATTACAATGGATTTCGTATAAAATATAAAGTGGTGCTGGAGGATTAACAACAAACGACCAGACTTCATAACAAGCTCTACGTAAATTTATATTGTTCCTACAGCCCTTCTTAAAAAGTCTCAAAAAGTTTGACTAGCTGCAGAACATCAGACTAGGCTTGTCTCCTCCATTTTTCCTTTTACCTCGGATCTAAAAAATTTCCTAAAAACTCTGGCACGTTGTAGATATCAAGACACGAGACAGTAATTTTTTTTTATTTTCAGTCTACTATTTTTATCAGAATTTTACGTATCACTGCTCTCGGGGTCAAGGTGGAGGATTGGAACTTGGCACAAGATGTTAACCTACTTCAAATCTGTCGAATAGTAGTTCTCCAGTCTGTCAATGGTTCAATTTAGCTCAAGGTTCCTTCCGATATCCTCATTCTCTATTCATTGTCAATTTTCCCAAACAGCTACTCACACATTTCTATTGATTTAACGTTCAAACATAAGGGTTATTTTGCGCAGATCTATTTTATCCGGCACTTGCACAATTAAACAAAAATTATTCACAATCCTATAAAGAATCAGAGCAAACGAATCACGAACCGACGAATGGGGCACAACGATTAAAAATCCACCCTGAGATATTTACATTCGTATTTGATTTGAATTCTTCATCGAATTAGAAAAATAAGAGTGCAAGTTTAGTGTTTCCCACCTCGTTAGAAAAATAACCAACGACAAATGCAATTCTAGTATTTCACATCTGATTATAAAAATAGCCATCATAAAATGCAATTCTAGAATTCCATATCTGATGAGAAAAATAATCAACGAGTGCAAGTCTGGCATTCCTCATCCAATTATAGAAACAATAAAAAAAAAACGAGTGCAAGTTTCGTCATAAATGAGTGAATCAGCGTGCTAGAAAGTGCAAGGATCGGCGGGGAACGTTGGAGGACGAAGGAGCGCGGTTAGAATCATTCTCAGTGTGGAAACTGGTCGGGTGACCGGTAACCGCGATAAGGGGTGGTTTTCGTGGTGTATCGGGGGGATGCACCGTTTCTTACCGAAACGAGCGTTGGCCCGGAACGGCGGCACCGAGCCCCTGAGCACGTAGATGCACAGCACGGAAATGCAGATCGACGTCTCGGCGGCGCTCATCCTTCGGGGCGTCGCGACGCGTCGCGCCGCGTCGTGGCAGATGCCACGGGTGCTTTTACGAGGACATACGTGCGTCAACTATGACGCCGGAATGCGGCTGGTTATGCCGGAGTGACACGCAACGAGCGTGAGCCTCGGGTGCCCCGACGCGATGCGGCGCCGCCGTGCCGGTGCACGCACAACAGGAAGCCAGAATTAAGCTAATTAATCGTGACGAGCGAAAGTACGGAATTGGCCTAACTAGGAAATGTTGCGCGAGCGTGTGCGCGACGCCCGGCCCGCTGACAATTCCGTTTCGGGACCCGGAGCACAAATGTTTGCCAGCGATCCCGGCGCGCCGAGACAATTAACAATTAACAACCGCGCTGTTTACAGTCTTATGGAAATATTCCTTAGTGCTACTGTATTTGAAGAGCTGTATATTATTTTTCAGGAGATTTCGAGCTCAGCAATCCTGGTGTACAGTGATAGCTGAATCGTGCAAATTGTCTGCGTTGTTTTGCATTTTATGGGGACAATTGTTTAGGTCAAAGTCATTGTATTAGGGGCACCCAGAAGTAATGAATTATTTGCAAAGAATTTGTTTTGCCTTTAGTTCTGTGCCGATCGTTGAAGAGTAAACACGCGTTCTTTTACAGTTTTCGATGAAGCAGTTGTGTTCAAAATATTCTAGAAAGTATAATGTTTTTACAACCCTGTAATAAAATGGCGACGTTCGTACCTTCCAAGGATCATATTCGTCATTGCATACTTTGTTTCAGTCATTGTTTCATCATTTTCTTTGTTTCAGTTTCTTTCTTTTCGTTTTCTTTGTAATATTCTTTGCAAAATTTGCGATGTTTATGGAGATGTATTGAAGGTCAACGAGTGTCAAAGTTGGTTCAGAAGGTTTGTTGTTGGTGATTATGATCTCCCTGACAGGCCTCGAAGTGGACGACCAGTTGAATTTCATAATGACAACCTAAAATCTCTCGTGGAAGCTGAGCCAAAATTAAGTAATTAACCTTGAGTCATATTTTGCTTCACGAACCTTGAATTTCTATAAGAGGGTGATTGAAAATTCCTTGATAATGATGGAGATTATATAATAAATTAAGAAATGAAAACTTGAATTTACTACAAAGTTTGTTTTAGATTTCAAAATAATTGATTACTTATGGGTCCTCCTAATATTTCGAAGGCCACATCTAACACTGGCAGAGAAATTCCTTTCAATCTGCAGTAAAATTGAATTCTTTACGATTTCTTCTGCTACGGTCACCAAGCAAAATTGTAGCAAAGCTGCAGTGCAAAATTTGGCAGATATCCAAAAGCGGTGACTTTTATTTTGACCCATTTCTGTAATAGGTCACACAGATTACGGCAGTTGTTGGTACCGGTATTACACGATAAAAATTTGTAACAGCAAAATTCCCGAGCAGAAATTGTCTCGCGTCACGACCGATTTTATGGATTTAATTAGATCTACGGAGGAAGTTCGCTGTAACTTTGACTTTTATGTTCTCCGGCGAGTAACCGCGACGACTGCGAAACGGACACTCATAAAAATCCCACAAACTCGAAGTAATTCGGTTAATTGCAACTTAATGTTCATTATTTTAACAGTGTTTGCCCAGACGGATCTTAACGAAGCGTAATTTCCTGGACACACTTTCATCAAGTTACCACCATAAATTGAACACGCTCGGATTTTCATTTACAGATTGCATCTGATTAAAATAGATCGGCTAAAGGCAACAAGGTAACAAGTGAAAATAATATTTGAGGACACAAAGGATTAAACTCTGATGAAACTCCGCCTTCCATCGAAATTGCAAAAAGCAAAGTTCCCTCGTTTCTGTGCCGAAGTTTTAATGACGGGGAGCAAAATGTACATGCCGGAGGCATTGTTAGGAAGCTTAAACATGATTGCACATAATAAGAAAATCAATAGACGGAGGACAAACTGTCGGCGAACGTGATCCAATCGCTCTGGCGTTCTTTTTTTTTTTAACTGCAGCTTGTAGCAAGGCTTGTAAAAATTCATATGCAGCATCGTTGATGACTTTTCCGAGGAAACTCGAAGGTTCATACTTAGTGACATTTGAGCTGTTCAATCGATTAATTACTGCTCCAGTTTTTTGACGTTTCGCTGAGACAGATTAAAATTTCATTAGACTCAATCACTTTCTCGGGAGGAAAGGAAAATTTATATTTATTCTTTGCTTACAATTTATTTTAATACTTAAATCTTAATCCCAGAAAAATTGAATTTTATTTCGACCCGAAAAAAAGGTGTCACTTTATATTTAGAATAAATTTCCTTAATGATTAGGTTTAACACCACCGAAACAGAAAAATGTAAAGAGCCTTTAAAAATTAATATATACTATTTTAATAAAGATAAATTTCAGACATTCACAGATAAATTTGTAACAGCAGTGATAATGAAGAATTGTCCCCAGTAGCACGGTTCAGAAACTGTCTGTCTCGTCTGTTCATGACCAGCCATTTCTACTTCTCGCAAATACTGGTTCTGTAATTTTCAATATTTAATCTTCGGAATCTTTTGACGTTTTACTGTCGAAGCGCTTAATTAATTCTTGACATTTTACAGATAGAATAAATTTCCTTAATAATTAGGATTAATACCACCCAATTACAGAATTTGAACGAACCTTGAAAACCGAACGTATTTCATCAGTACCCCCTACTTTTTTGGCAAAGTTAATCGATTTGGCAAATGAGCGGCCCGTTTCTCTTTCGTCTCAAGGAAACTTCCGTAACGTTCCGGCGGGCTAAAAACTTGCTCCTTCGATCCTTCCGGGGCGAAATAACGAGACAGTCCAGACCCCTCGATCAATTAAGAACTTTTCCGCGAGACGTCGTCGTCGCGTTTCCGGAACCACGGACCGGAAATTATACATGTGCCGGCGAATTTCGCCGGAAAATGGCGGACGCGCCGCGTTGCAGCCTCAAGGCTGCCGCGCGTGTTGTTCCATTAAATTAATTGCCGCATTAGAATTTCAGTCGCGAAGTGTATCAACGCAAAATGGCCGAGGCCAGTGTCCCACGTTCGTCGTTCATGTGAACACCATTGCTTTTTTCCCCGCCTCGCTGTTCCAATTCGACACAGTTTCAATTTTCGTCGCATGGCCGATTACGTCAACCGCGAATCACGTGTGAGCCAGCCGGATCGAGCTGGATGACGAAAAAAAATGTCGATTCCTGCTGTTATTCTCGGCGTTATCAGTCTACGAGCCTATTAACAAGGTTTTTTAATTAATCGTGTCTAAAACAAGCGAATAACTTCTTTGTGATCGTGGATACTGAAAGTTTTATTTAGGAGCAGTTTTTTTATTATTTGGCAGTCTTATTTTTGATAAATTATTATGTCAGTGGCTAAAGCGTTAGTGCTTCTTGTTGCTGTATTTTATTGTCAATTATCGCGTGTGCAATAAAATATTTGTTACCACTGAAAGTGGGAAACTTAGAAAGTAGTACAATTAGTAACAAACCAGAGAAAGCTTTACAAGTTCTTAGCAATATTCCTATATTATTATTAATTTATCAAAGCTATGCGCACTGATGCAGACAATGTTTATCCTTCATAAAAATCAGCAATCTAATAGCAATCTTTATGCACTCGAATATTGTGTAAATCGGATAACGATCAGTATATTATATCATACCATCTGTCCAAAGAGAATAGATATGACTTTATCAGTGGGGGAGCTGATATGAAATATTAATGGACGCAAAATCTGCATGCTATCGAACGAGCTGAACAAACGAGCCTAGCGGCGTGCGTAATTCGGAGTACTGTTCAGGAAGAAGATTCAAACGGAAAGTCCAATTTTCGGTCCCACGTTGTCTCCCCATTTCGCGATAAGAAGTTCAGCAATCGGGAGGATTACGACCCCAAGAAATATCTTGTGTCGGGACAGCTTATTTGTTAAAGTCGCCGGGGAAACAACGCTCTGCCATTGCGATAAGACCCGCGAATTCATCATTTCCGACTCGCTTAGTCAAAGGGGAAGGCGTATGGCAGGAGGGGGCGAATTAAAGGTTCTACTACAGTCATCCTGAGGGGCACGCTCTTCTCCCGGGGTGACTAATAAAGTTTCTTGCGGCAGACGTTCCTGGTTAAATGAACGAAACGATAATGATCGTTTGATTATTAAGGACTTTTCGACCCGCTGCTGTTCTCTCCTTTTCTTGCGCTTCGGGGACTGTGGCTCGTTGTAAATTGCACCCATGTGACTGGCATGTTATGGAGCTAATAAATTTTTACGTACCTTGTGCAGAAAAGTTTCGATGATTTTGGATAATTTATTGTCGCGGAGCTAGAAAAATGTAATAACGGATAGCAAAGAGGAAATTAAGTGGGAACTGTTTAATGAAATTCTAATGTCGTTGGTTGGCAAAAATTAATGGCTCCCTCGTGTATCAATTTTTGTATTGTATATTCACAGTCAGTGGATGAGAACTATTTTTGTGGTACTTTTTGGAAAATCGAATGTACCAAGTTTCTTCGTACAACAAGATTTTTCATGAAAATTTGCTTCGCATTATTTGACGATGATCACTTCTCTAAAATTTTTTCAACAACCGCTGACCCTCGTCAAATAATTAAACCGTTCCAAGAACGTCTACAAAATTTCACTTAGAACAATAATATTATTAGTACGTTAACCGGGACACATTTAGAAATTAAACAAACTATGTACAGCTGTCCAAGCCTGACTCATGTCGGCGTTTTATGTAACCCTAACACGTTAACCATCAAATCGGTCACATATGGGTGGCACAATCCTTAACCATATTTAGAAATTAATTTATTTTAATGTGTAGATATCCGAATAAACTTTTTTATAATCTTTAGAAAGCGAAGGATTAAAGTACTATGCGCTATAACAAAATTTCCAACAATCCGCTGAAAATGTAGGATACTATTAGGAATTCTTTCTTGAACAACAAAATATACACAAATTTCGATCTCCGATTTTCCCCGAAGACAGACACAGCGATCGCTTTTATCAATCAAATGCCTCCGACTTTGCGCGAATGTTTGCAGTAGATACGGAACATGTCTGAAATAAGATGAAAACTCGTTAGGGCGTAATAATAAAATGATCACGTGCAGGGCAGAATGCCGTATAATCCGAGCCCAGTCATCAAAATGAGAAAACGTCCTACGCGGATGCTCCTCCCGTGCGCCGACTCCCCGATCATTATAACGTTATACGAAACTCGTTCACCGGAAACCGTGGAAGAGGCCCGTCATCTCGAGGGGGCGGCTCGGAATCAATCGAGCCTGGCCAAGGATCCGTTCGAGCGTCTGCCATAATCGTTTCACAAATTCAGTCGACTCATCTGGCCCCCCGGTTTACACCGGTGTACCGCACGAGCCATTATCCATCCCCCCAAATTCGCAAATTCATCGTTTCCGGTCGCGCGCGTTCCTCGATTCGCGGAGGGGGTTGAACGAAACACATCCATTTCGGGGCTGGGAGGGTTTTCCCGCGAAGAAATCCGGTAATTGGCCTGGGGCTTCATCAGGCTCGAGGCCCGAGACACCGGGAGGGTTGTGTTCTTCTCGAAGATGGGTTTCGCGGGTCCCTGCCGTCAGAAAGTCAGTGTGTGGGGGAAAAATGGGGAGGGGGCGAGCGAAGTAATGGATAGAGGAAGGTGCGCGCTAGTGTGGCGGAGACAGAAGGAGCCGCCCTTCTAGGACATCTTATTTACGTTAGTTAGGGTTTGTTGGCACAGCTACCCGAGGGGCTATTCAATGGATCCCACCCGTCTCCTCCGTCCTCTTTTCTATTCCCCGATGCAATACACGCGACACCCCATACAAACCCTGACTCTCTATTCCGAACACGATAGTCTCCTCGAGAAACTTGGCCGGTTACTTACTGGCCACCCGGTGTGCACGCGGCGCCAGGAGAACGGCCTCCCGGGGAACTTCTGATAAATAGATTCGGGGATGTTGATGTAAATTTCATAGAGCAATTTCGGAAAACGGCAGAACGAAACGAAAGTTCGCCCGCGTTAACGGTTTTATTAAGGGGAATTAAGGGGGCTGGTTTACCGGGATCCGCGAGAAGTTGCCCGGCCACCGTAAAAGTCGCCGTGATAAAACCCGACGCGGAGTTTAGTGGGCCTTTAATTTTTGCTACAGAATGTCCTCTAATTAAATAATTAATTCCTCGAACCGACAGCCACGCCGCCGGCGAAAGTAGTAAAAAGAATTTTTATGCGAACGCTTCGGGCAACGTTCATCCACGCTATCCTTTGAGTTTGCGAGTTTGTACAGTAATGCCTCGTTACATGCGAAAACTTCGGGATCAAAATGTCACCTCTGTACAGACACCCAGATCTTCCGTCCAGCAGAGTAAATAAAATATCGATGAGACAATAATAATACGGTGGCATTTTTTAATCATTTATTTACTACTTATCAACGTATTTTCGGACATTTTTCTGATTGAAATGATACCAAACGCCATACAAATTGGATCATTTTTACTCATTTGATCCACGGTTTAGTAGAACCTCCATTATCCGAACTGATAAGTGGAAATTGATGTTAGAACAGTTCTCGGGGTACAGTGCTAGTTTAAATCATTCGTATACAGTGACTCGAGATACATCCGAAATACGTATTTGGATAATGGAGACATGGCCGGTTCGGATAATCGAGGTTCTCCTATAACGCGGACTCAACTGGTAAATGTGATCCAAATTGCACCGTGTTTGGGCTCGTTTTAATCAGGAAAATGCCACAAACTTGTAGGTAAAAGTTTCGTAAAGAAAAAGTAAGTGAAATCAGAAACGACTTATTGTTCAAATATATTAGGTCGTATAAAAGATCATTTTCCTATACCGTTTTACAGCCTATAAATTCATTGCACAACACAAACCCCACTAACACGTTCCTTATCAATATATATTCCGCTGCTTACCTTCCTCGTTACAACATTTGACTAAATACTAAAACAGAAGAAGAAAATTCAAACTTCTTTTTCTTCGGATATCTAGTTGCGCGCGACTGTCGACAACGAAGCGTCTACAATTCATTATTTTTAACACTAGAACTACCGGACCAGTCAAAACGACTGGTTCCCAATTTTTTCGCGAATTATTAAGTGAACCGTGGAATCGTGAACGTTGCATAGTTGCGATTACACGTTAAACAAATAACGAAACGACGTACGCAAAGCTGAGGAAACTGTTTCAGCGCGTCTCACAATCGAAATCCATCCACCCCGGAAAGTCGGTCGATCGCGCACTGGGTTAATTGCCCGATGTAATCACCGCGATGCTATTGGTAGCATGATGTCCCCCGTAAATTCCACAGTTCTATTTAGCGGGCGACAAGTTCACGGCGCGTTCGCGAACACAAATTCCGCTTCATCCGTTCTACCCGGAGCGTTTCCGGCCGGGTGTCAGAACTTCCTCGGCGAGCTAATACATTATTCCGCGAGATTATCGCGTGTACCTCGGGAATCGTAGATACGGTTACGCGGAACACCTTGTATACTGGGTTGGGGGATGGGGGATGGGTTTCGAGGGCTGACAGGACCGGGTAAACTCGGCGACATGTCACTCGAGCTGGAAGAATTCGATCTGGGAGGGTCGAGAAACAGAGGGGCGGCGAGAGCGGTGGTAGGGCGGAGAGAGAATTTGATCAAATTCCGATATCGAATTGGCCGGGTAAGGGTGAAAAACGAGAACCGCCCGTGGGGGCTTACGAAATTTTCGGATGTAGCTACTTGACAAACTTCTGCCACCCCCGGTCGCGGGTTTGGCAAACTCTCGAACGTTTCTTGCGTGGCGCGCGCGCGCGCGACAATTGTTGGTTTCCAGGAGGGGAAGCGGGTGACAAGGCAGTCGGAAGTTCGCGAGAAACCGGAAAACGGAATCTTGAAACGCGACATTGAACGGGCCCCGCGAAATCGCGGAACCAGACTCGCCCGGGAATCCCGAGGCGTCTTCCGCAGGAATCTCGCGAGAGCTTGTTTCCAAATAGAACGCCGCTCACTTGGAAACCCGGTTCCCGCGATATTGGGAAACTTTTAATCACTCTTGGATTAAATTAACGTTTTTCGAACTGTATCCGAGGCGATCGCAGTTCCCGTTTGTTCGCGCATTCGAGATGAAAATCTGTGAACTCGGGGATCTCGTTGCCGTAGTCCCTTTGACGTGTTGGCAGGTTGACCAACGTAACGATATATACGACAAAATGAACGTAATTCTGTTAATAAGCTCGTAACTGCTCGGTCGAAGTTCATCGCGTGCTTACTCCTTTAATCCTCTTAGACGCTACAAACATTAATGAAATTCTGGTTAAACCTCGTACGCCCCTACGCTGAACATTAACCCACTTTCCGCGCTGCGCACTGTGCAACTTGTTGTGCTGCAATAATCTGATGAAAATTCATCCACCTTCTGTACCGCATACTGCAAAATTTGCTGCACTTTGTGCTGGAGATATAAGGTCATGCACACTGTTGAGTTAAAATGCAAAGAAATCATTAATGTATATTCGTCGAGAAATCGAAATCTTGACTTTGGGGCCAAGCAATCTTTTTTACGATCGCGTGGGGATTAAGTAACAACAAAAGTTAGTTAAAGATGGAGGTAGAATTGTCGCTTCAATTTGTTGAAGGAAGATGTACAGAGTTCTGAAGCTATCTAAAACGATCTTTCAGGAAAAGATACGCCATTCTTTAAACATAGAAATTGAGAATAATGTAGTAATAGTATAGTAGTTCCTCGTGCTTTTTTAATTCGGAATTTTCCCGGAAACCAGTTTGAAAAATGAAAATCGAGTTGTTGCATTTAAATCGAGAGTTCAGAAGTCACGGCAGGATATTTTGCACACGCACTCGAGATTGTGTTTGTTTTAGTAATGAAATGGCGATGGCGGAGATTCACCGAGGAATTATTTAACGTCTTCGTGGCGGTATAGTGCCCGGGCACAGAAATTCGCTTCGGTTCTGACACATTTCGACCGGTGGTGTAAACCGGCGGGAATGAACTGAAAGAGAGGCTGATGAAATAAAATATGGTTCGGAGTTTCCGTTCGCGGACGGAACGTGTTGCGAAGGCTGGTTATTGGAATTAATTGAAAAGTGCTGTGAATTCCACGATATTTTCCAACGAGAGATGCTGTTTTGCCACGAGGTCGTATTATAAAATATTACCCACCATTTTCGACATTCGCTTTTCACGTATGCTGTTCGCCGTGGCGCGATTTTTGCGAAAAAAATTCGCAGCCAGACGAAGGGTCTAGGCTTCGGTAGATTAATTGGAGGGGGGTGGGGAGAGAGGGAGAAAAAAGTGCAAATATGTTTTGCCCACCGGAAGCTTTCGCCCAACTAAAGATAAATTAAAAATTATGAGCGGTGAAATTTCGAAGCAAAAATTCCATGTCTAACGCATTAATTCAAATTTATTTCTCGTTTTACATATTTCTATCGGATTAAACCATAGAGGGAATTATAAATTACTGAACGTGAAAAATATATTCCGTTCGCTGGAAATCGATTAAGAGCTGATTCCATTGATCAGAAATGTCGAAACTGCATACTTCAACTGCCGAATATGTTTGTCAAAGGGAGCAGCGAGTTCAAGCGACTAATAACCTCAGCTTAACCTCGCGACGTCCACGCACATCACGATGCACGGGACGATCTAATCGCGGGTGTAATGAAAACAGGCAAGTGCCGAGTGACGGGTGTTTAACTCTAATAGGATTGATATCCGAAATATCGACAATCTGTCTTCCGATTATCGGAGCAATCTCGTTATCTTAACGGATCGCCGGCTGCACATTGATGGGAGAATAAAGGAAGAATTGACAAGCTTCCAAATAACGACCCGCCTTGCGATTCGAAGATCAATGAAATAAAATGCTGCTTCACCGACGGGTTGAAATATCTCCGGAAACATCCGACCACCTAAACCATCCCATCGACCTACATCGATACTTTCCTAAAAAAGGTATACCACGCCAACAAGCTCCTCTAGCAAGACAGAAATTTTCAGCAAAATATTTCCGCTGTAGCAGCAACAATTTTCACAAAATCCCCCGCAACAGCAACTTCCATAACCATCTCAACGACTGTACAGAAATTTTAACAACATTTCAAGGAAACCATTTGCCACGTTCGTAGACCTCGCATTCTAGATGCGGTGGGGCTCTCTCGGCCGCCATATTGAAATCTCAAGCAGACCATTCGCGTAATTGGTATTAATACGAGAACACCTTTCCGTAGCCAGCGAACCGTTCAGAGCGGATAACCGCGGTGCGTGGAAAACCGTCGTCGTTCGAAGTTCCGCAGGCTAGCCAACCTGGGCGAGGTCCCTTTATTACCGCGCGTAATTTCGGTTTACGGAAGCAGCCGCAGCAGGAACCTCTTCGACCACTTCATTATCCGGCCGCGTTATATCGAGCTACTTAATCGCAATAGTTTGTCGACAAGATTACAACGGGAACGATCCGCCGAGGCGGTGCTCCGGTTGCGACTTAATCGGCAAACTTTCGGGTCGCCGGCGACGAAGAACGACGTCGACGGGAATGGTCGACGTTAGTTCGACGGCCACCCTTCTCCCTCCCCGCCGTCGTCGTCTTTTCCCGTCGATTGCAACCGATCGGTTTCGGATCCAATCTACCCCTCCGCGATTTCTTTGTCCCGAATAAAAGCTGCCTCCTCGAACGTCTTCTCTCTCCGCAGGCTCGCCCCTTTGTTCTCGATCGATTTAAATACAGCGGGGACTCGATTATCGGAAGCCCTCGGCGACGTACGAGCTTTGGGTCACAAGGATCTTGGGGACTCTTTGCTTCGGCTTAGCCCCCGCCGTTTCTACCGCTAGGATATTGCGAAAGAGGATTCCACGAAAATTGTTGGCGTAACAGACCATTTTGGGGACGTTGATGTAGTATGGAATTGTCCGTGAATATTTATCTCTGATGTTTCTGGATATATTTCCGGTAATTTCTTGAAACTCGACTCCAGTAAATCTTTGCTTCGGCTTGAGAGTGAGGACTCCGTAAATTCGCGATAAGGTAGAGTGACCACGTTACCGACAAAAATAGGCGAAAAATGATTTTACGTGCCTCAACTTTTCGTCCTTGTGTGAGGATATTTTTCGCTGGGAAAGGGCTCGTTTGAAAGAAGAAGGTTCAATCTGCTACTACTCGTGACGATATACTCATCATTGCTTGATTTTAATTCCGCGCTCGTGAGGGGTCTTTAAAATTAAACCCCGCATTTAACTGGTTAAGAGTCGTTCTTAGTACGAGGAAATTCCATAAGAGGATTCCTGAGGAATCGTTGGCGTAATGAACCATTTTGGGGACGTTGATGCAGTATGGAATTGTCCGTGAATATTTATCTCTGATGTTTCTGGATATATTTTTAGTAATTTTGTGATGTTCGGCTCCACTAATTCTTTGCTTCGGGTTGAGAGTCGTTCTTAGTACGGGGAAATGCCATAAGAGGATTCCTGAGGAATTGTTGCCGTAATGGACCATTTTGGGAACGTTCATGGAATATTGTGCGAATATTTATTCCATTTTTAGTAATTTTGTGAAATTTTGGCTCTACTAAATCCACGCCCACCACCGAACGAAGAAGCCAATAGGTGAAAGGATGAGCGGAAGTTGATCCCGCGTGAATTGTTAGCACGTGGCTAGCCGAAGCCACCAAAAGCGTGCAATTTGGCCACAAGGCTTCCGACTAAACCGGCCTTTGAAGTGGTTTTAAAATAGGAGGTCCGTCCGTAGAAGCGAAACGCCGAATTCGTAATACCATGTCCATAAACCGGAGACTTCGGTATTCAGTCGATTCGGGTATCACGGGAATAATTTCCTTCATCTCAAACGATACAATTTTTCCTTAAAAAAAAATAAAAACTGAAAGATTATTCTTAAAACATTTGCTTCCGGAACAACAAAGCTGAAACGTCTACTGAAACGTTAACTAATTTTCGCGTCTCTTTTCCATTTTAGGTTGCACCTTAAGATCTCTCGCTTACGAAAATACGTCAACGTTCTATTGTTCATATAGAAATTATGATTGCTCGCAATCTTTTTTTCTAAATTTTACGCATTTATGGCAAAAATATATAGATCGAATTCAAAACGGTAAAGACATTTGAAGAATGTAGAATACTGATGCATTAATATTATTGATTAATGCAGATAATATTTAATTCGCATAAAAATCCGCGGCCTACTCGTTATGTCCGTAATCGACTAAAAGATGTTTCGTTAATTCTTGAGCGTTAAAAATGTTCGAGAAAAATTACCGAAAACTTACTTCGGAACTCGCTATGTCCACTAAATCGATTCAAATTATATGTGCCACATTCTGAGCAGAATCAATTAACTTTAACGTATAATTTTCCAGAAGCAAAACCGTCTAGAACTGTGCGGGAACACCGTTGGTAATAAGATGTAACGAAATCGTTCGGAACAATCGCGGGGACAGGACGACCAGGAATTAGTCGAAGCGAAACTATGGAAATGCGGCTTAATCGATATCCGGCGGTTTCGATGGAGCACAGAGAGTACCGGCAACGGATCATATTCAAACGGAAGTGTGGCTAACAGAAGACAGTTTGGAATTTCATCCGTTGCCCGGAAACTTCGTCCGGGTTAGTGCGGGCTTAAATGTTCTCATTGTTCTGTCGTTCAAACGTTGCAATTAGTTTCCCACGTATTTACATTGGCCGACGTTACAGCTGCGGCCGAATGTTTTCAACCTGTCGCCGTTGGAACACTCGTAAAGAGTTTTATGAGCTAACGGAACGTAGATTCCGTTATCAGAGAGCATCCGATTCCGACCGGTGCTTTTGCGATCTATCTTTCGGGCCGCGAAAGCTGCTTAACAAAATAGTCTGCACGCGACTTTCCCAAGCAATGTGCAGATTGCCTAAATAATCAAACATTCAAACACGACAAATTGAAATATAAAAGCTGATTTCCGCCTCTTTTGTCGCCAAGACCTATATGTCGTGTAAACGTAGTGTATTTACGCGGGGTATATCCCGTGAGGGGCCACGAAGCTCGGACGCCGAGGAGTGTAAACATAACACGGCTCAGATATGTCTCCTGGACGATACTTGTCGCTGGCACGACCCGTGTGGTTGCAATATACCGAGAATTCACTGTATTTATCATATGAAAGTTTGTGCGACGTCGTAATATTATTTATTACACAAAAATACAAATATTTCTGAAATCGAAAGCAGAATGCTTCTTTTAGCTAATCACACTAATATAAGACACTCACCCACTAATTTTTAAATGAGAAGCTTAGTCTCTCAGAAAATGAAATTTAATTTTCTGATCGCTACAGCGTTTTAAAATTATTTATTCCAAAAAAATACAAATATTTCTGAAATCGAATGCAGAATGCTTCCTTCAGCTGATCACGATAAAAAAGAAAGATACTTAGAAGCTCATTTTCTACGCGCAATAATTTTCAGATGAGAAGCTCAGTCTCTCGGAAAATGAAATTTAATTGTCTGACCACTGCAAGGCGCTTCCACTTGCGGCGATATTTAAAAACCGTCGAGCATTTATTGGGTTCTCGATGAGAGATTGTTTGTCGAACGGCAATTTATCCGATACCGTAATATTGTTTGTTTTCCGCATAAATTTGCTAAAAGAAAATTGAAGTCAAAGGATCGTGTTCCGGTTGTTCCAGTCTATTTTTGCGCGAGGGGAATCGATACCGCCGCGGCTTCAAACGATATTAAACGTTCCACGCATCGCTTTAATTTCGTTTCCGGTGATCTGCGGCAACATTCCACTATTATTACGTTGATTTAATACTTTTACGGTTCTATTTACGTTGCAGAGAAAAGAGAGAGAGAGAAAGAGTGGGTGAGAGAGAGAGAGAGAGAGAGAGAGAGAGAGAGAGAGAGTTCCGTCTTTGCGCGTCCGTATTGTTGAAACAGTCCCGTGATTCCCAGTGGCTATTAAATTCAGACAAAACCGTGAAACCCGGCGTGAACCGTTCGAATCAAACGGCTCCCCTCTGTCAGCCGATCAAAGCGCGGGTGTACACAAAGGTAACAAGGAAGCCTTCTAAATCCGAGTGTACGTCGGAGCTGAAAGGCACACCAGTGCCGGAGATACCGATAAAAACTTCTGTCTCTCTCTCTCTCCCCCTCTCTTCGAGATAAGCCGCTTCTAATTAAACGCTCCTCGGAGGCTTCCGCCGATTCTTTTCCACGCGCCGTTCCACCCTTCTCTGCCACGCTCTTTTTTCCTCTCGCTGATCAGAAAATCGCGTTGAACCCTCTCCGAGATTCAACGCGACTTTCGATTTCACTCGACGCGATTTCTCTCCTCGTTTGTGTTTTCACTTAAAAGCTGTCCGCCGAAAATATTTAATTGGACGGGCGAACAAAGCTTGCCTTCCAACCTCGGTTGTTACGGTGAAACTCCTGTCTCTGATGTTTTGATTTTTGAAGCTGCCCAAATGAAACTGTATCGTTCAACACGTTTGCATCGGAGTTCATCATAAACAGTGAAAGATTTCTATTTAATTTTTAACACAGAAGATGAATTTTTGTGATTTTTCTCTGTAGTACTGTTTTCATTATATAAATACTTTTTTAACAACATATTTTAGCTGAACACGTCGTCTCACAGAAGTGTTTTATTACCTTTTAACAGACGTTGTTACAAATGAGCAGTCAGTCTTGTTCAGTCAGAAATATTTGTGGTTTATACAAAAATTGCACTACTCTCTTCAATGATTTCACTCGATTTTTTAAATCTTCCTATTATTTCAAATTACACCCATTCATTTTTGCCACATAAATGCAGTTTGACGACAAACGCATAAAATCCGTAAGTTTTCTCAGTGTTGACCCTCAGCACTCGAATGGCGACTGTAAGACGCCACTAAAAATTGTTATATCTTTATTCAAAATATTTTTTACATTGTTAAATTTGTTTGTATTTAATATATTACTAAACATTTCAGCATTGTACTAGTAAATTGCACCATTTTCGTATGTATAACATAAAAAAATATAATGTATAGAAGGAAAGTATTCTAAGTCGGAAACAACTTCGAGTGCAAAGGGTTAATACGTATAATTGGATAGGAAGGGCAAGGCATTAAGGGACGAAATTCTGTTTCTCATTTTCCTTTCTCGCATAAGACAGGAACACTGTGGAATCTTCTTAAATGACAACGGGAGCTTCTCGGGATTGCACTCGGATGCCCGAGGTTGTTTTTGTCCGGAACGGAGACATCCACCTTTTATATTCGACGAGCCAGCGCCGAGCGAATTCAGATGCGGGCGAAGGGATGCGGATGATCGTTTGAGGAATGCGATAGCGGGGTGTTTATGAACGTCTAGCTGCGTCCGCCAGGTTAAATTGAGAATTCCATGCAGCGCGGGGGCGGCGCAAACAAGCGTATCAGAATACACGGTGCGCATTTCTCGGTAAGCGCATTCGTAAGATATCGGACGGGGGGAGAACTGTTTCGGAACTGGTTATTAAAATACTGGCCATCGAACACCGTGCAATTTCAGACACGGAGATTCGCCGCGGCCGGAGAATGCAATTATTCTGTTCGGACATACAAATCTGTGCTAAACGGTTTCTGATCGATCAAAGTCCCACCGGAATAACTTAATCACTTTAATAATTAAGAACAATTTAATAAATTTTGTTGAGCAATTGTAGCGGCTGATGTTTTCGATTTTCATAAAAGTAAATATGACAGGAATTTAATAGAAAGATAGTTATTAGTATATTGATCGGTGAGGTTAACATTTTTCCTGTTACCGGTCAGGATACTTTTGTTTTATGTGCGGGTTGTTTTTATTATACAGGCGTTTTCTCGTTTTTATAAAACTAATATATACGAATTAATTGAAGTCTTCAGTATTTATTATTGTTGGAAAATCCTACTTTTTCAAATTTAATTTATAAACAAAAATAAGGGCAGAAAACACCAAATGTATTATAGCAAATTCATTACTTAAATTCGTATGAAAATTCTTTGAAAATAAATTCTAATAAAAATTGATTTTCAAATTTACTAAAAAAATAGTCTCATATACAACTGATCTGGGAATCAAAATGTTTGATAATTAAATTTCAATAGCGGAAGAAATTATACTTTCAGAGGTTGCTGAACACGTTTTTTGGTGGACTTTTCTCCGGAGAAATTGCGTTGACAAAAATCCGGAAAGGTGTGTGGCGATTACACGGAGCTTTCTCTGCAGAATGCTTGACCATGAAAGCCGGTCAATTAATAACAGAGTGCGGAGCAGTTAATTGCTGCCACGAAGCCCGACACAGATATCTGGGCTATCCATTCAGGACGAAGGGTCGGCCGTCCGTGTCGTATAAAAGCCGTATATCGGTATGAAATAAAGTCCCGAGGTAAAACAAAAGTTTATTCGAGCAGTCTAATCCTTTACGATCGAATAAAAAAAAAGGGAATAAACCCCACGGGACAAACGGTCCTGAAAAATTAAGATTAATTACCGCACCTGCGCCCGCAATACCCGACAGAAATAGCAAATTTCGTCGGCTCGTATTTCAAAATAAAATTCGAAATGAGCGAAATGATGACTTAAACTGCCCCCGGTTTCGTTTTCACTACGTCGTACTTTAATTTCGTCGAAATCCCTAACAACGTCGCCGGAAAATCATTCGTTTTGTGTTTTGTAACAACCTCTAAAGAGATTTTACACACGCTCGTATCAAATGATGTTACAGTTTTGATCTTGTTAGAGTTAAAACTCGAAGTAGTATTTTTGTAACATTTAATTTTTATTCGTTTTCTGAGAATCGTGGAAATATCTTTATTTACTTTGTGAGTGACATTTGAATATTTGTAATGCGAGAAAAAGAAAAAACAGGAAGAATTGGAACATATATATTATATATATTTATATAACAATACCTTCAGCACTCAGATTGATTGCATTTAATAAAATACAGTACAGTCTTGAGCTAAGCCGAACGGAGCTACACGATCTTAGTCAGCTCGCCTACCCCCTCCACTGAGGGGCTTCTCCGTCGTTGTGCAATGTAAAGGTATATCGATATCGGGTTGGGTGTATCGGTGTGAGCCACTACTAATCCAATTACTGACCTTCATCAATTTCTTTCGTAACATTTTTCTGATTAAAACAACACTAAACACGATATGATTTGAGCTGTATTTAGTGGTCCAATTGACGGTATATAATGCGTCTTCGAGAGCCCGGTCTGTGTTTACAAGCGCTGACCTTATCTACGTCAAAGGAAGTAGTAACCCTACACGATCTATGTCACAGCATGGACCCGTGGATTGGACTTTACTGTATACCGTTTTACAATAGCATACTGTGTCCGTCAATCGACCGTTTTTACTTCGTACAAACGTCGGTTGGACCCGTGCGGACAAACAAACTTCCAAAATGATTTGCTCATCAAACGAAGCACGTTACAGAATAATGTCCGTCCACATTAATACCGTATAAACACCGAATAGTATGATTACAGCGCAAGCTTCTCCGCCGGAGAGTAAAAATGATATTCCCGTCTCCGTGATCGCGGAGGTCCATTTTTCACACCGGATAACAGATTACCATATTAATTTGAATATTGCCGGTAAAACACGGAGAATATTTTCCCCGGCTCCCATCGGTTTATATTTCCGCGAGGTGGTTTCAATCATTCGAGGCGCAGCTGCGCCCGAAAAGTATTTTGTCCCGCGTGTTCTACGGCGGCCGCGGCAGAGCTACGCGACTTCGCCTAACCCGTTTTTCTCCGCGAGAATAATACGGTTGCAAATCAAGTCGGTAATTTCAGCGGAGCCTGGCCGCGCCTTCAGCCGTACGTAATCCTCTGCATTATTTCGCTGACGAGGTTTTCGGGACACCGCGCGCATGTATTTTCCTCGGAGCGAAGACAACGGTGGACGCCAAACGGCGCGAGCCGATTGCCAATTTCAGAAAAACATATTTTTCCCTCGCACGGATTCGTGGCCCCTCCCCCTAACCCCCTCGGAATATGTCTCGCGGGAGGGATCCATTATAAACAGCGGGGAAAAAAAACACGTCGCGCTAAATATAATGGCTCGAGTCCATCGGGACGCGTCGTCGAACACAAATCCGAAAATGGATCCCGCGAAATCCCGCGTGCGATTATTTTATTCCCCTTTCTCACCCCCGAACCGGCGCGGCGCAGCGCGGACGGAACAACAAAAATATGGTGCGCGCTGGTTCGCTCGGAGCTCGCGGTAAATTCGGGCCCTCGCGAAAAATTGTGATACACCGATGCCCGTCCAAGTGCTTTTATTCTTCGGACGTGTAAAAACGGGATTTTCTATATGCGTGCGGACGCGGGTGCCCGCCATTTGCAGGTACATAGACGCACGCCGATTGAACGACAATTGTTCGGCACGCTGTTGTCCATTGATTGAAGATATCGTGCGCAGAAAGGGATGAAATCAATCTTCGAAACAAATCAAATTTTAAACAAAATATATACGTTCCGGTAATAGTGACCAGGAAAATCGAGCAAATGGGTTAAGACATACATAGAGACTGAGTAGATGTGAGATATAGAAATAAGAATTAGAAAGTAAGATAATTTTTAAGATAGAATTAGGGTAGGACATGAAGGAAGGGTGAGGACAATTGAATTGTAACCCTGAGAGGAACAAAATAAAGTACTACTACAGAAGCCACAAATCCGCAAAAATCCGCAGTCTGCTGATTAGAACGACGAAATTAGTTTAATTTTGTGGAATCTTTTCGAGGAAATTCAAAACAGAAAATACCGAGAAGTTTATTTCGATTTTACCAATGGCTTTTTTCACTTTGACGAAAGTATCCAGCTAACGAGCTTGAAAAACCAGGTGGTCGTCAAGCGGCCCCGCTCGAAAGAGGACACACACGTCATCCGAGAATGCTTTCGAAAAAAAGATGGACAAAAATTGTAGGCTATTGTGCCGGTACAAATGCGATTGACGACGAATTTTTCCGCGGCTGGTCGGTCCTTTCCGACCGGGAGATCGATAAACACGCGTGACTCCCCTCGCGCGCGGCGCAAGGGGTACACGACGATGTTGAAAAGAAGCCACGATAACCGCGGCCCTAACTTCTTCTAAGGCACTAACACGCAATTACGGTTGAGAGCGAGAAATTCTTGAAAAGAAAAACGCCGTGGCGCAAGATCATCCCGGCTCCTTTTTGCTCTTCTCTTTTACTCGGTTTTGCTCTCTCTCTCTTTCTCTCTCGCTCCGGTTCTCTCTTTGGCTACACACCCTCGATGACGAATCGACGTGGACCGCGCAATCGTGTACGCCTCTGCGTCCCTAAAAGGCGGCGCCCTCAAAGCGGCAAGACTCGTTAAAGGCGAATCTGGCCGGTTTTTTTCCAACCGCGCCACTCGTTACACCGTTTGCACGTGCTCCGCGTGTGTTCACGTGCGCGAGGACTGGGGCGGATTCTGGACCCCTGTTCAGGGAAACTGTTCACTGAAACTGCTCAGTCCCTGTTCAATACGGGGTTCATTGTCATTGAACCCTTTGCGCCGTGCACCTCTATTCTTCATTCGGATTTTTATTCAAACTTTTATTCCTCTTCGTCGAGATCGTTCAAGTATCGCTAGATAAGGGGCTCACCAAAATAATAGCAGCGCCTCGCGTGCTAAGACAACTTTTTATTGGTGGTCGATGCTTCCTTATTGCGGACCTCGCAATGTTGTTTCGTTCGTTTCATGGTTACTAATTATATAGAGAAAATATATTTTAGTAACGGGTGACAGTTTTGGTGTTTAACACTTTGACTGCCAAACTAGAAACCCCAATAATTCCGTATCATCAAAGTAAATTATTTAACACCTTCAGTGCCAGAAACCAACCCCAGAAATTCTTACAAAATGAGAGTAATTTAATTAATGGGATCGAAACTAGAAATGTAAAATGTAGGGGATGCTGTCTTAACTCTTTTGAATTCTAAAGATCCTAATAAATTTCGGTTTATCTGGATACGTCGCAATAAAAATGAATTTTTAAACCTAATTAAAAGTCACTGTCGGTCATATGTGGCAATTAAAGTGTTAAGGAAATAAAAATTAAAAAAAATTAAATGTATGATGAGTCCTTCAAGTTTCTTGCATTTTACAGGTACTAATAAAATTTTGAACAATGAATATATTAACGTGAAAATTCATTTGAAAACCTGGACAAATAATTCCGTCACCCACATATGGGTGACATGGCAGTCAACGTGTTAATATTGCTTAGTCAGTTAATCCTTTGAGTCTGCTATTGTGTCTGCTATCGCCATCGATGCTATTTTCTACGTGTTTTCTTCATAAACATAAAAGCGAGCGTCTAGAGGACATGCGCAGTACTCTTCAATATTCCACAGACGCTCCGAGTCTCATCAGAATCAACAATTGCCCGCCACGCGACGTCAGAACACCTCTGACGCCAATGTTAACATCAAAACAGAGTTAAAAGTAGCAAGAGGCAGCAGCTGGACTTTATATGTATACGTTCTTCTGAATGATTGTTTAAACTTCGTACAAAACAAGTTCGAAGTCTAACTTTCACGTATTTTCTGGAAACTCCCTTCAAACTGTCATAAAGTTTGCACTATTTGGATTAAAAAATGCTTAAAACTGGATTAATTACTCGAGATACACGTGCTAACATATACAGGGTGATAAAAAGAGGCGGTAGTACCCGCCGGGATGAGTAAAAATTGTCTAATTAAAACATACGTCCTAAAAGCAACCATTTCCCTCTAAAATCAATTGTTATCACTTATCAGTGTTCCATATTATGATCATATTATTTCTCTTCTGCCGCAGAGAAGTTGGAAGTGTTAGTTCAAGGTTGTAAACTCAAGAGGTGCTCCGTAAACAGAAGAATGTAAACACAAGTCGTGATACACGTCGTAGTACCTTCAGTGGCGTCTATGAAGTGTATACATTCAATGTGTTGATATTTACATGTATAGTGTGATCTACGTTGATAGTTTTTACTACTCACGGTTAATACTATAACGCCTGCAAGTACTTTTTCTTATCACTCCGTATAAAACCATCGTTAAAACTAATTTTCCGATATTCCGTAATTGGTACCTAGAGCGTTTAACACGTTAATTGCCAAATATCAATTCCAGAGATTCTTACAAAATCAGAGTAATTTAATTAACGAAACCACAACTAGAAATTTAAAATGTATTGCAGGGGATGCAGTCTTAGCCCTTTTGAATTCGAAAGACTCCAATAAAATTCGGATCATCTGGATATCTTATAATAAAAATGAATTTCTAAACCCAGTCCAAAATCACTGTCAGTCATATGTGACTAACGTGGCAGTTAACGTGTTAATTTCACTTTGAATTTCCTGATTTTTTCGTTAGAGCACATTATAATCTAGATCGAACAATATTTTGGATATGGGAGTTTTGAAGGGTTGCCAGGTGCAGAAAAATTGTGAAAAATTGACTTTCGGCCAGAAAAACCGGGTTCCCGATCACTGTGCACCGTTCTTGGACCGGTACTTTCCCATGAATGCATAAAGTAATGTATAATATCTTAGGCTAGGATAGGCTAGGATAGGCTAGGATAGGCTAGGATATGCTAGGATATGCTAGGATAGGCTAGGACAGGCTACCATAGGCTACCATATGCTAGGAGATGCTGGGATACGCTAGGATAGGCTAGGATAGGCTACCATAGGCTACCATATGCTAGGAGATGCTAGGATAGGCTAGGATAGGCCAGGATAGGCTAGGGCAAGCTACCATAGGCTGGTATTATCAAGGATATTGTAGGATGGGCCACCATAGGGTACCATAGGCTAGGAGATGCTAGGATAAGCTAGCATAGGCTACGATAGGCTAGGATAGGTTACTATAGGCTAGGTCTGGCTAGGATAGGCCAGTATAGTCTAGGAGAGGCTAGGATAGGTTAGGATATGCTAGGAGATGCTAGGATAGGCTAGGATAGGCCAAGATAGGCTAGGGCAAGCTACCATAGGCTGGTATTATCAAGGATATTGTAGGATGGGCCACCATAGGGTACCATAGCATGTATAGATAGCATGTATAGATAGCACGTGTATAGACAGTATAGTCTAGGAGAGGCTAGGATAGGTTAGGATAGTTTTAAATCTGGTTTTGCCGGGTCGGCGAGCAAAAACGTAGTATAGGATAAAGATTCGAGCAGGGTATGTAGGCGGTTGAAACAAAAACGGAGATGTAATTCGGTAGAGTTTATTGAAGAAGAAAACGGAAAATTATATAATCGTGATCTCTAGCGCGTAGACGTTCCCTCGATCCTTGCGCACTCCGTCGTCTCGGCACGTGATATAACTATCGGTATTGCTCTACATTCACGTGATGGACTATCGATATTATTCTAGAGTAGCGTTTGAAGTGGTCCGCCGGTTCCGGCAGGTCGCCAGGAAAAATGTCGATGAATGAGCTGCAGCGGAGGATGATCTCCGGCTGTAACAGATCCACGCGTTGCCGAGCAGCCTGGTATCACGGACTATGACGTTCCCTCAGTCCTCTCCAAGTAGAGCGAGTCGCGATTGACGCAAGAGAGGATAGAAGAAGAGATACTTCTACTCTCCTCTTGTCTGAGGTGACTCGGTACCCGTCGCGTCTCCAGACACACAACCCGACAATAAATCCTGATAACACGACGATATAGACCCAGTGTGGGAGAGAGAGAGAGAGAGAGAGAGAGAGAGATAGGCTGGCGGTTGCTTGCTCGGAGGAGAGCATTATCGAAGCTGGTAGAAAATTGCGACTAAGGCATCGTGATAAAGTGCCGCGATAAAAGTCGCCTGGAACGCCGATAGACGCGTGCACTCGCAAAACTCCGCAGATCGTCGGTCTGCTAGCTGCTTCGCCGACTATCCCCCCCCCCCCCCCCCCCCTCCTGGCTCCCCCCCCCCCCCCCCCCCCCCCCCTCCCCCGGTCTTGCTTCTCCTCTTACCCACCCCCTTGCCATCCTATGGGATTTCATTCCGAGCCGGCCGAGATAAGGCTTCCCCGGAAGAGTCTTTATGGTATCCCATTGATCCGAATCCGTTCTACCCGTGTACTTTATTGTGTATCGCAGCCGGAAGCTCCCGAACCCCGGCTTCCCCGCTGGGAACCGAATTTTTCCAGTAAATTTTGACCCGATGCCGAACACTAGCCGCTGTCTTGTTTGCGCGGAATTACTAGCCTCTTCATCGGCGGTCCATCTTGCGCAGATTCCTCTGCGCAGCAGGTGCATCCCCTGACGCTTCCGTTTGGGCATTTTGCACACAAGTCAGGCCTCGAGTTTTATGCATTTGTTACGGAAACGAGCAGGTGACGTTTAATCGTTTGCACTCGAATCAAAATATTTTTTACATTGTTAAATTTGTTTGCATTTAATAAAGTACTAAATATTTCAGTACTGTACGAGTAAATTGTACCATTTTCGTATGTACAGTAAGAAAATATATATATAGGAGGGAAATATTCTGGGTCGGAAGAAATGTTTCGCTTTAGAGCTAAAATGGCTTCGAGTGCAAAGGATTAAAACTGTGGAACAATTCAAAGAATTTAAGATTGTCCACTGAAGTTACCAACCCTTTGCTTACTATATTCTGACTCTAGTTCAGAGCAATTTTATGCAACCCAGAACGTTTTATGAATCAGAAACAGCGAAATGTGCACATTTTTTAATGTAATAAATTCATTGTCTACGAACAAGTAATTTTTACTGGCGCCTCAGAATCGCTATTCAAGTCTAAAGAATTAGAAAAAGAAACGTCTATTTGACAACTTTTATTATGCATACAGATCCGCAGTATAATAATGAATGAAGGACCTTAATCTTGCACCTCTGATTGAAAGTATTTTGAGGCGTCTGACAGGTCGGATAATCGAGGTTCTACTGTATAACAGTAATCAAATTTTTGATGACTTTATTTTCAATGTATAATATTGCCTGCAACGTGTGTTTCATAAAAAAATAAAAAGTATTCAAGAAGAACCTTAACCCACACTCCGTTAAAAAAAATATACGTTCAAAAGTTAAGTAATGAAAAATGAAAGGTACAATTTGAATAATAAACTTTTTATTCGCGTTCAAAATTCTTTTCATTGACGTACTCGCTTAGTACTACCAATTTAGCCTGTCGCCAAGTAGAAGATGTAAACGATATCATAAAAAAAGTTCGTTATAAAATTCGTCTTTAATTGTATGTACAGTAGCTCACGAAAGTATTCGAACGCTTCCAATCTACATCGTTAACAAATAAAATACACCCGTTGGGTTTAAGTTTTCAAAATAAGATTGTAAATAAAGACACATAAGAGTCTTGAGAATGTGTAAGTAAAAGTACAAAAAAATCTGACAGCATATACGGGATTCACAAGGCATTGAGTATAAACATACCGTTTTCGGATGTCACAAAAGTATTCTCGTTGGTCCTTCTTTGGCATCAATAACGTGTCTTAGCCGGCTTTCCATACTATATACAAGTTTTTCCGTTGTCTTTTTTTCAATGGAATTCCATATTTCTATTATTTTGGTTTTTAACATTTCCTTGGACGTTATGTCAAAATTCATAAGTTTTCTTGCAATTTCGGCCCATAAATGTTCTATAGGATTTATGTCAGGGCTTTGCGGAGGAGTTTGTAGTGTATGCGGGGTATTATATATGATCCATTCCTATACAATCCCAGCTGTATGTTTAGGATCGTTGTCCTGTTGGAAGTAGAAATCATGCAATAGGTTCAATTTAATTGCACTTTGTTTCAAATTTTGTTTCAAAATATTCAGATATTTGTACTTATCCATAATTCCGTCAATAAAAACAAGATTTCCCGTTCCATTCGCCGCCATACACCCCCATACCATCACTGAGCCACCTCCGTGTTTCACAGTTGGAATCATATTCTGTATTTGCAATGCTGTGTTGCACTTTCGCCACACATAATGCTGTCTATCCGAAAATAACTTTATTCCAAAATGAAATATCCTTATCAATATACATTTTTGCAAACGTTAGTCTTTTCTTTTTATTAATTTTACTGATATATGGCTATTTTCGTGGTATTCTTCCATGGTAATCATTACTCCGCAGAACCCTACGACACAGTTCGGGGTGTACATCTTTCCCAAAATTATTTGCAACAATCCCCACAAGTTTTGGTGCAGATGTACTTGGATTTTTCTTAATTTCACGTATAATCATTTTCTCCTCTCTGGGCGTTAACTTCTTTGGACGTCCTGTACGCTTCTTGTTTGTAATATTACCTTCAGTTTTCGACTTTTTTACTATATAATGTATCGTAGATTTACTTCGATTTAATAATTTGGCAATTTCAAGATAAGATTTATTTTCATTATGCAACTTCAATATTAATTCACATTCACATTTACTGGTTTCTGATTTTTTCGTGCTCATGATTAGAATAACTATGAAAGATTATACTCTACGAAATCTGTATGAACCACACGATGTCTCGGAATCGACTAAAGTGTAATGTTTACACTTCAATCACTAGAAATACGCTTCTTGTCTACGCGTTCGAATACTTTTGTGATGTCCGAAAACGGTATGTTTATACTCAATGCCCTGTGAATCCTGTATGTGTTGTCAGATTTTTTTGTAATTTTACTTATACATTCTCAAGACTCCTATGTGTCTTTACTTACAATCTTATTTTGAAAACTTAAACCTAACGAGTGTATTTTATTTGTTAACGATGTAGATTGGAAGCGTTCGAATACTTTCGTGAGCTACTGTACATACAAGCAAATTCCAAGAAAGTCTGCCAAAATTAATTTCAGGTGTATTAGCATAAAATGACCAAACACGCATTCTGAAATATGCATTATCCTTTTAGACCGATTCTAACGTAAACGTGTTGTCAGTCAATAATCTAATCTACTACGAAGAAACGTCGGTCACAAAAAGAAAAAGAATGGCAAGAACAATCGGCCGAGGAATTCCGTGGAAGAGTTTCCACGCAGCTCCTGACAACGTAATAAGCGAGCAAACTGAATAATCTGTTTCCTTTCCTCCCCCCCCCGCCCTTTTTTTTATTCACGAGTCCCGCGCGTTTTCACAATACATCGTGCCCTCTTTTCCCCTGTTTCTCTGTCTCTTTTCGTTTTCCCCGAACGAAGGAATTCCTTCAATCCCGCGCATCCGCATCCGCCGCCCGTCGCGTCGCGTCGCGTCGTCAGTCCCTTTTCCCTTCCGAGAAAAACGTATAATTTGTAAACGGTCTACGTCTGGAAAATGGAATACAGAACGGGGACGGGCCTGAAGTATTGCGACATACCTGGCCAGAATGCCTGGCATTCTTATATCCACGCTTTTCGCGGAAAATATCGAACATTCTCAGACGGCGAACAACGTTTTTAACGCCCGGTACTCGATGGAACGAGAGAAATGGATCACGGTCCGGAATTCTTCAGCATCTCGCTCGCCTTTCTCTCCGGGGAAATTGTTCCGCATTAGCCGGACGAGTTCTGTTTACGTTCCGTTCACTTTGCACCCGATAAAACTCGCTCGCGGATACGCGCCTGGAACAGATTTTCAATTTTTCAATTTTTCAATTTGAAGGGAAGGATAACGCATCGTTGAAGAGCTTGCTCAACGCATTCTCCGATCTTTCGATTCTTGGTAAAAATTGCGCGAAATCGACGCGATCGAAATCAGCTGTAATAATTCTGTAATACAAAGTTGTTCTTCGTTTTGCATTTTGATTTTACGTTTCATCGTTCCCACCGTTCTGGAAAATTTCTCATTAATTGTATTCCAATCTCACGTGAAACGAAAATGGGTGAAGCGTTGCCCGAGGACCTTCCCGATCTCCGAGAAGCGAACGAGGGTTAAGAGAAGAATGTCGGGGAACAATAACGGCTCACTATAAAAAGTAACTCCGTTTCCCGGAATAATAGATCTGGGAGCGTCATTAACTCTATTCAAACCGGCGACCCGTTTAAGAAACCTGAAACGGGGGGGAGCCTTTCGAAATTCAGTAAAAACGCTTGAAAAAATTAATTTCGCAAAAACGATAAAATATTTTGAACCTTGACTCAATTTTACTCTGCTCAAACGAATAATGGAAGAACTGTTCCCTGGAATAATAGATCGCGCGTGGTCTGTTCAAAGAGAAGATTTAGAACCGCCAATTAAGCGGAACTGCAAACGATGAGGTAATCATCACTTAGGGATGAGTGAAAATGCATTATCACCGGGGGATCTCCGGTGCAGAGAGATACACAGGGACGTTCATTTGTCTTCTAAATATTTGATCTCCCTACCACCGGCATGCTATCGCATAGAAATTTAATACGCTCGGCTGGGTAGAAGCGCGAATCGACTATTTGCTTCTTCTTTGCCGCGATGGAAACGGATCGAGCGGTAATGGAAAAGTTGTTCAAGGCTCCAGAGTCCCGTTCACTCGGATTCCGAACGCACTCCCGCGAGTCTTTAACGCGTCGGACCTTTCGTTGCGTGAATTATGCACGAGCCTCGAGACACGCACAAACCGGCCCGCGTTACGCGCTATCATTCGGTTCTTTACTGTCATAAATTTTAGATAACCGAATGCACGCCCCCGAAATGCGATTTAATAGCACTGCAACTACCTGCCCTCTAAAATGTGTTATAGCTTCTGCGTTTTAGCTGCTTCGCTGCCAAAGCGTTGCGGTTTCCATCGTTCCACGCTAAACCTACCACGTCAAATAGACCTTTCCAAACTTCTGCGTACAATCTCGTACATGCAACATGATCGCTATTTATTGTTACGACTTTTCTTATAGAACGTATACAATGTATTTGTCAGTGTATATTTCTTGTTTTATTTTCTTCTTTCCAAGAAATATATGTATCTTGTCCTACTTACCGCGGCCGGTCAATTTGACTGCGCGAGATAGTATGCTATTTTTTTTTTTTATTGAAAGCTTAATTGAAACTCCCCATAGGAGGTTATAAAGCTATACATTAGTAATATATGTACATCTTACTGTTCAGCATTAATAATGTAGGAACCGTAGAACACATTAGGTATATAACACATAAGTACATAACTTTAAATCTCTAAATTACATTGCTTGAAAAAATTGAAAAGAAAATAACATGCCTGAATATTCGGTTCATAAAGTAACGATCTGATATTTAAGGGTGGAAACAATTTGAGCTTCCTTAATTTTTTCATGCGATCTACTCTTTGTGATTCTAACAAGGTACATTGCCAAATGATATGGTTAAGATCTTGAACCTCATTACCGCAGTTACATTTGAGATCATCTATTATGTGTAGTCGTGAAAGAGATGCTGCAAGATGATAGTGATCTGCTCTACAACCATTGAATGTGATAATAAATTGCCGTGATAAACCTCTACCCGAAAACCAGGATGCAGTCCCATCTCTAACATAATACTGAAAGTATTCCTTGCCTTTAAATTGACCCTGCTGCATTGTGAAATCACTAGTACTTTGTCTACATTTATGTTTAAAAAATTCCCGTAAATCAGAAAATGGAATGACAATACTCTTATTAGCTTGTTCTAGTGTAGCCGACTTAGCTAAGGCGTCAACCTCATCATTTCCAACAATGCCTGAATGGGACGGAATCCAAACAGATTCTATACTGCTATTATTTGATGTGCTTTTCTTGAACTTAAAGTATTTCTCCTTAATTTCATAAATATAGAAGTTGGTCATTATGTTAATCTTTGACCTTTGTAGACATAGCAGGGCACTGAGAGAATCGGTAAGTATTTTATAATTTTGGTTTGTGTTCAAAAGAGCAATGTTAAGAGCATCAATTAAAGCAATTCATTCAGCCGTAAATATAGAAGCACTAGATGGGATGCTTTTTTGGTAGATATATTTAAATCCTTACAAATGTATCCAGATTCAACAGAGTTACAACCTGGAATTTGACTACCATCAGTAAAAATTGCGTATGATCACAGTTTGAAAGCCAATTATGTAATATGGAATTTGGATGGTTGCATATTTTAAGATCATGTCCAAGTTCAGTATTTATTGGAATCAAATTACTAATAACATTATAATCCACACGATAAATATCATAACAGTTACTGATTCTTAAATTTCTTTTTATGATAGGGATATCATCAATACATTGATGTATGAGTCTTTTCCTCTTGCGTTTAAAATTCCTGGTCTTGGAATAATATTGTTGTATTTCATTGTTGACCAGGATGGAAGTATTGGAAATAACTTTACTCAAGTAGCTATTACATAAGAATTTTACACGATCTCTTATTAACGGGAGCTTTGACTCAGCCAATAGAATGTTGGTAGGAGTAGATATACGATAACCTAAAGCCGATCTAATGGCAGAAAGTTGAATTTTTTCTAGTTTGTAGTTTAGATCTTTGCGTGAAGGAAAGTATGGTATTTACTCTTCTAAACCTAAACAATCAGTACGAAAGAAAGGCAATTTTCAATCGTGGCATGGCCAACTCAAAAATAAATGAGCCGCCTTATTGAATGAGACGCTATTAGGTTACGCACGTGCCTGGTTGATAATACTGTTTCATGGCAAATGCATCCAAACCGCTGAAGGTGGACGACACGGCACATTTTTGTAAATCGAGGAGAGAGCATCGCAGTATTTTTTGTGTACTTGAAATTATATGAAAATAAATTTGTATCGTCGTTTCATGGATGTTGTTCATCTACTGATTCATTCAGCAACGAATTGACTATTATCTACGTTTAATTATATTAACAATAACTTCTTTTAAGACCAGTCGATCACGTCGATCCATTTTGACCGCGTAGGAATAGGTATACAAGAAACGTTGGTAGGTTTAGTGTTAGAGGCAGTTCGTTCGTTCGAAACACCAATGAAATTTATTTGGGAGAAACTACCCTTTTTTCGCAGAATTTCCAACTAACATTGATTTTGTCAACGAAAATGCATCGACACGCAATTTCCGGTGCATTTAAAACACGATTATAACAAATAAATGAATAATGCATGGGACGGAATTGCCGTAACTTATTCACATGCACGAGCGCGCATTTATATGCGTAACGCAATCCAAAAATTAAAGCAGGCGATTGAACTTCACCTCAGGAAACCAGAAATTTTTAACTTTTTATTACGTGATCCTGTAGATTTTGGCGAAGAAATGCCGAAAATCCAAACTTCATTTCCAGGAGATCACTAGTTCAAAAGTTGTTGCGTAAAGATGTGCGATTTTCTGAGTTTTTTGTGGCTAGGTACCGTGGACCAGTTGATGGATTTTACTTTTAGTAGAAACCGCTAAAAATCCCACATTTTTACGAATAACTTTTGAACCTGTGATCTCCTAGGATTGAAATTTGGATTTTCCGCATTATCTCACAAAAATCTACATGATTACATTAAAACAAGTTAAACATTTCTGGTTTCTTGAGCTGAAGTTAAGCCAAGCAGGCAGCTGTACGAAGTTTCATCTGAAAAGAGTTAATTCCATTTCTTGGTATTGACTATCTTCCAAGGGTAGTTTAGCGTATACATAAAAACCTAACAAAAAAAGCACGTGTCCTACCGTAAGGTAGTTACGAACAAAACTAACAATTCGTACTGTAAAATACACAGTCCCGCATCGGACAAATAAAACATACAGAGAGCGCTCAGCTCGATCAGATACAAGCGTGACGAATAAACTGCATAATCCCCGGTCCTCCATTTTCCGTATCTCCGATTCGAAATCCCCGAACGAAAACGACAGCCGATTTCCCGTCGCTGTAAACTTTCCCGCCAGAGAATCGAGCCAAGGAAGCCCGTAGATAAAGAGGACAGTAATTCTGTCCAAACAAGACAGTAGATAGTTGACCCGCAATTGAAAATTTACTGGGAAAAGTCGCCGGTAGAATAACCCAATTCGTAGATTTTCTACCGAACGATTCTTCTCAGAGTTCCTCTCCGACAAAAATACGAAGATGTTATTAGTGGAAAGATGGTTAAAGATTTTTGTGCATTTATAACGTAACTCTATCAATGTAGATTAACAAACATGCAGAACGCTTTTTATTTGATTTCTACCAAAAGGAATCTCTTAGTCCATGCAAAACCTATTTTCTCTTATTTTGATCCTCACAAAATAAGAACCACGAATTAAAGAAAGGATTAATGTAAACAGACTTTCCTGCATTCAAAAATAAGAAAATGCCACGAATTCATTCAAAGATCTGCAGTTGAGTAATTAGCATCAGAACATGGTAGAAAAGTTAAATGAAAATTGAAACATAAATGTACGACTTTTCTCCTGAGAATATAATGCAATAACAAAGGGTGGGAGCATCCATTTAACTCTTTGCGGCACAGGATGTTGCACAGAAATTTTATCGGGTTTTAAATGAAACAAAATTGGTATATTTTTATTAATAAAGGTATAACATCATGTAAAAACATAACAAAATAGTAATAGTTAATACACAAGTGAATACATTTGTAACATTGCTTGAAGACATTACCAAGTGCTTTACGTAAATAAGACGAAATATGAACCTATGCACATGCAGCTATTGCAAGATTTCGAGGTGGGACTAGAAGTGTCCCACAATGCCGCAAAATACATCAAAAAGGTGGGACACTTTTAATCCCACCGTGCCCCAAAGAGTTAAACCTCCAGGTGTCCTGCAGTACTAAAAAAACCCAATGTGACCACTCGATGACCCCTTGGGAACCCAATAACTTTTATCCGAAACAATTCTGGAGTTATCGACCTGTACTCGATACAAATGGACCACCCCGTACATTGCAGCAGGCCCGAATGGGTTAAAAGAATTTGGAGGCGCAGTTGCAGTATATCCGACAACAAGTAAAAATAGTTCAAAGAGGAAACAAGTTTCCATTCGACTCCTCTCGCACCTACGTCAACAAGGTTAACGATCTGTCGGGCGGATAAACGCGAGACCAGAATTCGGGAAAAATTAGCGGATGGGTTATTGGCGCGATAAATTACGCAGAAGCAGAAGGGAGTATCCACGCAACGACGTTCGGCCGGGTTGGCCCTGAGGAGAGATCCTGGGCTGCGGAAACGGCGTCCCGCAGGACCACGTAGGATCCTGCCGGGTGTGTCCTTGCCGTTAGGTCCCCCGTAGTCGCTCGAGTTACGACTTATCGCCGTGAAATGCCGGCTAGGAGGGAAGCTGGAGCAGCAGAACGTCGCCCCCGGAAAATTGATGAAAGCCGGCTGGGCTTGTACACAGTCGTCGCGTATCTCGGCAAGCTGCCGGTAGACAGGCTCGTGAATTACGGGAAAATAGCTTTTAGTTGAGGCGGCAGCACGGCGGGCGCGCCGCGTCACCAGGTGCGCGGGCCCTTTATATAGGCGAACCCTTTTACCGAAATTGCCGGGTACCGTCCCACAGACCAACTGCGTACGGGACTGTCCCCGCCCTTCGGTAAGCAGGTGTCGCGAAATTTTTCCGAGGAAATCGCTTTCCCGCCCTTCTGATCCCCTGTCCAGCCTCGCGGACACCAACGGCCGCCATCACCGACGAGACGGCTTTCCTCCGCACGGCCTGGACGCCTAAATTGGATTAAATATCGATTCCCCTTGCCCAAAGCGGACACGCGGTATTTTCGCGCGAATTCGTTCGGCTGTTGCCGCCGCCACCGGATGATGCGCCGAACGGCACTTTGTTCGATTATAATAAACAGACGGATTTTATAAACATATACAGCGACGCGAACTGTCCGCGACACGGTCATACGACGACCGACGTTTCCGTTTTACTTAATTCTTTTCTCCTGCGACCTAGACGTAATTGTTATTGGAGGATTTTATGAATTCATATTGGGATATGGGGTTTATTATAATAAACACTCAGTTGATTTAATAAGAAAACTGATTTATTTAAAGAGATTCGGAAGGATTACTTTAGCTCCTGACACCTCGATACTCTGGACGAGACTAACGAAAAATGTGCAACGGAAAACCGTTGCTTAGGTTTGAAGCCAGAAACGAAAGAAAAGGCCTGGGCCTGAAATGTGTTTATTGCAGCCCCCGACCCTTAAGAGTCGGGGTACTGCCGGAGACCCATTGCTAAGAGTAATATTCAGGCTCCGCGTTCCTGGCACTCTAAAGTGTTTCTCAACACAAAGATCATTTTTGCTTATATGTACAGTTAGATATGAAAAATCCAACAATTCACGACTACAAAATCTATAGGAGAAACACAAAGCGGTGGAAGCGCGGATAGAGTTCAAAGGCACTGGTGTAATATCTTCCACTGATTAAAATTATTAGGAACAGAGATAAACGGTTAGGTTGTGTCTTAAATTAATATAGATAATTTTTATTTCGCATAAAAATTCGCAGTCTAGAAATACAGTGTGTGTAAAAAGTATTCGTACACCTCTTATAGTTTTAGAAAACCATATATTTCTTTATGTAATTGTACATTCTTTTATAAAACAAAAACACACTTACGATTATTACATGTTCCAACCACAAAATGTGACATGAATAAACTAACGAAAAGTTAACGTTAACGAGATATATTAAAAACAGCCTGAAGTCTCTCAAAATTAGCACGCCAAAAGTATTCGTACACGTAACCAATTTAACAATAATCGTGTTATAATTTGCGATAATAAATTAAATTAATATTTCGTGGGATAGCCTTTCGACTATATAATTGCGTCCAGTCTTTGTGGCATTGAATCCACTAAATTCGATGTGATTTCGTATGTAATATTGCACCATTCCTCTTGAAAAGCAAGTTTTGATTGTTCTTTACTTGAAATATGCAGGGTTCGGATTTTTTTATCAAGCAGATCCCATAAATTTTCGATCGGATTAATATCCGGTGATTGAGGAGGTGTTTTCAAATATTGTGGTGTGTTATACAGCAACCACTCTCTTGTGTTGCGTGCTGTATGTTTGGGGACATTGTCTTGAGTGAAGATAAAGTTGTATTTTAGACCCATTGTTTCTGCACTACTTACAATATGGGTTTTTAATGTGTTTAGGTATATTTTGTGGTTCATAATTCCCTCGATGAAGTGTAATGACCCCACTCCAGCAGCACTCATATAACCCCAAACCATGACCGAACCTCCGCCGTGTTTTACTGTGGGACGTAGATTTTCTTTTTGTAGCTCTGTATTTTTCTTCCTCCAGACCGTACACTCGCCATCAGAGCCAAAAACATTAAATTTACTTTCGTCAGTAAATATGACTCTTCGCCAAAACTCGATAGGCTTATTAATATCATCTTTCGCGAAATCAAGTCTCTTCTTTCTATTTGCGGCATTTACGAAATACTTCTTGCGAGCAACTCGGCCGTGATATTCATTATTTTGTAAACAATTACGAATAGTGCTGGCACATACACTTACTCCAGCGTTGTTTGCAAGCTCAACAGCAATCTCAGGGGCATTAATTTTAGGATTTTTTTAAATTTCACGCACTATAAACCGTTCATCGTGTTAACTAAGTTTTCGAGATCGACCAGATTTCGCTTTATTTTTATTGGTTTTTCGTTCACCATATCGATTTATAATTCCTTGTATAGTGCTATGTGGATTATTAATTGTTTTTGCTATTTCTCGCAATGATTTGCACTGATTATGCAGTTGTATAATAATTTTTCGTTCAGTCTCACTTGTTTCCTCACCTTTACGACCCATTTTACCGAATGTTACAAAAATTCACTAGGTTTGCAGAAGGTTGTCACTAGACTGTGCATCAAAGACTCTGTCTGATTATTTGTTGGGTCCTGCTAAACCATAATATAAACATTCGGACGCATTTCAACTGCATTCTAGTACCTGTACGAATACTTTTAATGCGCGCCAATTTAGAGACACTTCTCATACTTTTCCATTTTTCTCGTTAACGTTAAACTTTTTCAAGTATATTTATATGACAATATGTAGTTAAAATATATAACAATTACAATTATGTTTCGTTTTATAAACATGTGTGCAATTACATAGAGAAATACATGGTTTTAAGCCTAAAAGGGGGTACGAATACTTTTTACACTCACTGTATATGTCGACAAGGCCTGGATGATACCCACTACCACGGGATATACCCCGCCGAGGAATGTAAAGATAACACGGCACGGGTATGTCCCCTGGAGATGTTTTTGACATATACCAAGAATTTACCAACAGTGTCTATAATATAATTGTTATAATAAGTGCACAAAACTCACAATCCAGTCATCAATTTTGAAAAGGGTGGAGGTCAGTAGTGGATTTATTGCTTTCTCTGGTGGTATTCGTATTCGTTCTATTATTTTTGGGAATTCAATGTCGCCGAGCGTCCTGAGGATTATGGCAGTTTTCTGGACGAATTGCGAGACAGTGTTAGGGCACGCGCGAGCAAAGGATCGGCCGCGCGGTTTTTTCGAGCTCGTTTCGCCCGAGTAGTATCGATTGTGGGCGAACAGTTTGTGGCCGCAGGCTAAAACTGTTTGCGGTCGAACGAATCAAGCGATGGAATCCGCGAGCCGATACGATGCCGCACTTGCGGCGCCGGATAGAATTGGTACGGTTTTGTGGTCTCGGAGATTTTGAGCACACTTCGGCCACCGCGGCGGAATTAGGGGGTTCCGGAAAACAGCAACATTTTCGCCAAACACCGAACCGACGCACCATAGTTCGGCAAAATGCCTCGATTAAACGCACCCGGTCCACTTTTACCGGGATTATCCTTATTATCAAGATGCTGCTATGAGCTCTATGTCTTTCTAAGCATTTTATTACGAGCTCTTCTTTTATAGGCGTAATAATCATATAAACGGACCGCAGATGCACTCGTGGATTCGTTACGAAAGTAAGCGAAACATAAAACGGTAATGACGCCGCGAGATTCTAAAAATACTGTTATTTTCAATGCATTGAAGTTACTAGGATAGAATATACATTTTTACTTAACTACTGGTACATTATTTCCGCCCTATTAAAGTAATTGAGATAGAATATAATTTACTTATTCTGCATAAAAGGTCCGCAGCCCACTTATAAATCTGATAATTTCATTATTTGCATATTATGAAATAATGAAATTGTGGTGACGAAAGGCATGTAAAATAGGACAGGCTATCAAATTTCACAAGCTAGAATTTTTAAATATTCAATAGGTTCATAATTCAATAATCTCTTGATGTCATTAAAAAATTGTTGAAAACTGAGGTATAAATTTAGTACTTAGTACTTATTTAATTCTTGTGTGGACAATAAAAACAATTTCCTATAGGTTTTCGCAATCATCTTCCAAAAACATAAAGAACTATTGAAGAAGTGATAGAAACAGGTGCTCGATGTACTTAGCTATAGTTATTGAAACGAACAAAAACAATGAAAATACGTAGAATACCAAAGCTGGGAGAAGAAGCAATCCAAAGGAAGATCTCTGAACCGCGCGATCCCGGCCGCAATTTGTGATCTGCGGATAAAATCGATGCGCAAATCCGGTCGCAACCCCGTCCACAGTATTTCATACTCGTCCCCCATTGTTTCAATCCAACTCCTACTCGCTTTCGCAATTTCCACTCGGCGGGGCGACGAATTACCAGACACTTGTTCTTCATTTTATCGCGGCCGGCGTTTGAAAATGGTCCGGGGTGCCTTTGAAACGGGAGCCCCGTGTCACGCGACCGGAAGGAGGGTTCTGCGAGAGAGGAGAGAACAGAAACAGAAAGAGAGAGAGAAGCTGCGTGTATAAAGCTCGCGCGAATCCTTTCTGTTACATCTTCGTTACTGATATCGCGCGTCGGCCGCGTGCTATCAGTGTTTTCTTTGGGATTCGCGCGCGGCGGCGCCCGCGAAAAATGGTCCTTTTTTCTGCGCGAGATTCCGCCGAACTTCTCTTTCTTCGGGCACAATGCCGCGAGCAGATAGCATTGAGAACCGACGCAGCTGATATCGAACACGAGGCGGCTAGGCTATCTTTTTTCCCCGCGTTGAACCCTGGCTGAACCCTCAAAGCTCGAACGTTATCCACGGCTCGCGGATGAAAAGCGGAACAGGGCAGAGTGGATGATTGATGCACCGTACGAGCGCTGACGCGAGCTCATTTCCCCGAGAGCGATCTCCGCCCGTGGAAATTTGTAAATTTCGAGTCAACCCGCGAGAAATATGGTCCGCTTCTTTGTCGCTGAGCGGCGCGCGTTTTTCGGAAACGTTTCACGGTCCTGCGAAAAATGGTTCGCCAAGGCGAAACTGGCGTCGGGAGGCTTGAAAGTTATCGCGCGAAGCCGTTGCGATTTTTAACTGTTGGCAGATTCGTACCACTGTTCCTGACGTTTGCGTAGTTGTATTAGGCGTACCCATAAGTAATTATTTGCAAAAAATTTGTTTTCCCTTTAGTTCTGTGCCGATCGTTGAAGTGGAAACACGTATTCTTTTACAGTTTTCGGTAAAGCAGCCTGCGTTCAAAATATTCTAAATAGTATAATTTTTTTGCAACCCTGTAATAAAATGGCGGCGTCCGTACCTTCCGAGGATCATATTCGTCGCTGCATATTTTTTCATTTTCATGCGGGATTTAATGCAACGGTAACAACAAAGAAAATTTGTGATGTTTATGGAGGTTATATGATTAACTAAGAAACAAAAACTTCAATTTACCACAAAGGTTTTTTTAGATTTGAAAATAATTGATTACTTATGGTTCTCTCTAATATTTTGAGAATTCAGTTGGGCTGTAATTAACGTTCGAGACGTTCAGGCTCAATTGATTAGCGTTAACCGCGCTGAACACGGAACGTGACTGGTGCACGTTGTTTTATGAGAATCACATGAGTTTGTTCGGATCGCAATTCTTATGGTAAGTTCTAATGGAAGTACGCCGTTCAGAAACTGACTGACGCGTCTGCTCGTGACAAGCCAATTCTACTTCTTTTATATATTGATTTACGCGGGTCTGACGAATATAAAAAATTTTGTGCTTGGAGTACGACATCTCAAAACATTTAATTAACGCTAAACCTACCGAGAATTAACAGTATCTGGTAAATATTGCCTTGTAAAAATGGCAACCCTCAATGTATCGAGATTGTTCCTTATTTTCAATATAATAAACGTTTCAACAAGAATATTTATTCCCCTATTTTCCATAAATGAATTTACATAGTTGCAATAATTGTGAAATATAAAATCAGTCATTTTGACCGTGGTAGGATTAGGATTAACACCACCGAATGACAGAAGTTGAACTATTTAATAAATCATTTTCTACCTTTTATTTCGTGCAGCTAATTTCTTTGGACGGATTATTTAATTCTTAGAGTGTCGTTCGAACACATTCGAAACAGTAGTGCGATCAAAATGTAAAATCAACTTCTCACGTACACATACATACACTCTCACGAAGAAAAATATCTGCACTGATCATAAATTCCAAAGTAAGTTTGTCCGTAAAACACCATTCCATATTAATCCGCTCGTGCTCGCGACAAAATTCGTTCAAAGTTCACGGACCGCAGACTTAATTAAAACAGAATAAATTTTATTGTTGATCGCCTGCGTCAGTCTCCGGTTCGCGAAACTCGCCTACGCGAACGCAAATTTGCATGAAGCCCGGCGATCTAGCCACTAGCGTCGGCGTAATATTAATTTGTACGGCGATCGCGATCGAAATACAGATATCTCATTGGCGATGCAACGATCTTCGGGATCTCCGTGAGATCGCGGGTATACTAAAAATTATTCCATCATCGAGACCGATTCCGTTTCCCGTTCGCGAAAAAGCGGAGATCCCGCGACATTCATTATTCAACGGGACTCGTGCCGGCGTGCGGCACTTTACATTGCGAGGAAGAGAGAACGGGGGGGAAAAAATGAAAAAAGAAAAAGGAAAACGGGAAACGACGAGGCGTAGGTGGCGGTCGAACCAAAGGGCTGAAACAATGCGATGGCTTGGTTCTCGTTTTTCGTTTTCGGTGTCTCGAGGGAATCCGGCCGCGGCGCTCGTTTACGATTCAGACTTTAATTAGAGCCTCTCTCTATACTCTTTGTCTCTTAATTCCGCTGTGTCGCCGGCGCCGAAGCAAAACCGTTTCGCGTTCTCTTCTTCTCTCTCTCTCTCTCTCTCTCTCTCTCTTTCTCTATCTGTGTTTCTCTGTTGCTCGCGGTTCTTTGGCACTCCCGGCGCGTCCGCGTTAAATGAAGATTAAATTTCGGGTCCGGTGGCGACGCGCGGAAAATCACCGGCCGCGAATCCAATTTGCCTGCGGCTCGCGAAAAACTCGCGGATCCCCCCTCGGGGAGGAATTTTCGCGGGACTCGTGCGAAAATCGGCCGGCTCGACGCGCTCCGCAAGAATGAAGAGCGAGAGACAGAGACAGAGACCGGAGAGCGATCAGTGAGAACGAGGAAGTCGTTGCGCGGCCCTCGTTTCGAGCCGCATCCGGACTAATAAAGTTCGTTAACCCTGTTCGCCGTTCGACGCGTTAATGAACGATCCTCCGCGGCCTCCAGGAACCGTCCCTACGAGACTAATGTTTTTCTAATGATCCCAATTACCGGGGAATTACGGGCCCGCGGAATTCTTCGCCTGGATCAACGGAGAATGTTTTTAACGAGAGATCTAGCCACCCGGAAATAGTTCGGAGTGGAAATTAGAAGTCTTTTTTTTTAGAAGAAAGCACCTTAGGAAATTTGCAGGTGAAGATCGTGGTCGTTTGCACAAATCTTTTTAATTATTGAGTTGACGTACAAGTATTCGGGTGTAATATAAAGTGGTTCGGTTGCATGTGCAAGTACGTTCTAATTTTTACGATTTTGTCGCGACTCATTGCAAATTCGGATTAAATAAAAACGATTTCTGGTCAATGATTGTATAAGTGGTTGATTGTGATTCTCTAATTTGTTGACAGTAAAGATACCGGGCGTTAAAAGTGGCGTGGTCTTATAAAAATAACAAGGTTCCTCTTACCTACATTTCATAGTAATCAGACTAATGAGAACGCTTCTTTATAGAATTTCAATAATTGAGGGACAGACAGGTTTAATGTCAAAATTAAACCTACCCTAAATTATAACCAAAATGAGTAGCTGTATCATTAAACAGTCGAGAGATTAAAACAACTAATACAATTGATTAAATTTCATAAGCTAGGTGACGCTCGATTCTTGCAGCAGGAGCAAAAAATGTTTACTTTGAATAATGATCGACAATATAATTATTACAACAGTCATTTCTGATCTGTCCACCTCTCCACTTTCTCAAAGCGGATTCATAGCCAATAAAAATGATTGCACACGCTAGAAAATTGCTTCTAATAAACACTCAACAATTACTTCCACATCCAATTCAAAGAAAATTTAATTACCAATAATTATTTCCCGGTACGAAAACAGGTTGGCTTTCCGAAAAAGAAGTGTTAAACACACACAGTAACGTAGCTAATTGTTCCCTGAAAATCTCCACCTGCGCCGGGAGCCGATCAACCGCTCCCAAACAATCCATTTATTTGGCAATCAGTTTAATGCACTCGCAACATTCCGCGATTAACAATTACCGTCCGGTCCGCGCAAACATCGATCCTCCGTGTGCGGGCGCTCGTGTGTGCACACATCGACTCTATCTATCAAAGAGAGACTGACAGGGAGAGAGAGAGAGAGAGAGAGAGAGAGAGAGAGAGAGAGAGAGGGAGGGAGGGAGAGGGAGAGAAAGAGAACGGCACGGGGGCGTTCGGTGGGTGGTATTTTTCATTGTTTGTTCGTCGAAACAAAATTGCATCGGGCGGTTCGATCGCAGAGTGGATCCATTAACGGATGGTCGTTCGCTATGTTGGTCGGTGGATCAAAAAGAAAAAAGAAATAGACGGGGGTGGTGGAAACCGAGGGTGGAAAAAAGGGGTAGCGAGAGACAGAGGAAAAGAGAAAGAGGAAAAAATAGTGAAAAGACATATACAAAGACAGGGAAGAGAGGGATACAGTAGACTCCCTATAACGCGATTAAAATATTGTTTAAAAAGATTCTGTGTATCTACAGCTTACATACACTATCGCTCAAAACTATCCGGATACTCCGCGGTGCATGCGTTGCTGAATCTTGTATTTAATTTTAGTGTAGTATTGGTAAGTTCCACATACGTAATTTTTAATTACAGACAGATATTTCATAAGAAACTAATAAAAATCGATTTTGGTCACTACTTTAGGCACTGAAATAACTTTTATGCAATGCTAATACATATTTCAGAAGTGTCCGGATACTTTTGAGCGGTAGTGTACATTTCAACAAATTGGAACTTTTTTTAAAACTTCTTCCACACGTCATCCAGTAAAATTGCCTATTCAACTACTCAAAAGAATTCGAGTAAATGTTACAAAAATTGTTTGCAAAGGCTGTACACCTACTGTCACTGTACACAGGGTGTCTCAGAACGGATGGTACGAGCGACCATAAGTTGAATCGGCTGACGCGTCTAATTATGACAAAACAATTCTACTCGTGAATGCTATACGCGCAAACTGTCGAACTTTCAAACTCAATTTTCTCGAAAACGAAACCGCAGAAATGTCATTCGTTCTTGTCTGCTTATTTATTGCACGTGTCATCGTACACGATCCTTTTTAACAACTATGTCAATAAGCAAAATTTTCTACGACGTTCAACGACGTAGCTTCAACTGTAAATTAATCTGTGATTATTACACTGCGGATTTTGTGCATTTATGACAGAAATGGGCGTATTTTAAAACAGTAAAGACATTAGAAAAATGTTCAAATACTGTTGCATCATTTTCAACCTATTAAATGTATTAACCCATTCGCATCAAAGGGAAATATGAAAACAAGGCCTTTGTCACCAAAATTTTGACCAACAAAGTTGAGCGTATGATAGGCTCCGGTGATAGTGATCGGGATAATTGAGTATATATATATATACTAATGATGCACATGGGTTAAGAAAGAAAATCTGTTTCACTCCAGTCAGTCGCAATGCATGTAGGAAATATTTTGAATAAAGATCCGCAGTCTAGTGTTCACTCGAGGATATAAAAATTTACAATAATCTTACTATTGGTCAACAGAAAACGTTAGAGAAGTGTCAAAAAGGAATTGGACACACTGACGCAAGGGTTAAAGAGTATTTTGATCGTGTTGTACCGGAGTCTACTGAACAGTAAAGGGGGGGAAGTGAAAGGAAGATAGAGAAACAGAGATCGAAAGGGGGGATGGAGAGGGGAGAAGGGGGTCTGGTGAGCAGTAAAAAGCAGAATCCGTGGCGAATTAATTTTGCGTATTGGTGGATCGCGGGGCGAGTCAGCGTTGCTCCGCGATCGTGTTCCCGCGATCCAGGCGCGCGACGCAACGGGGGGGATGCGCGGAGGAAAAAACGGCCGCTCCGGGCATTAAATAAGCCCGGGGCTGATCAGAGGTAACGGTCTATTGGATCTCGCGTTCGTTTTATATCCCTCCGATATCATTGAAGCCGGCTCTGCCTTCCTCTCCCTTTGATTTGCTCTCTCTCTCTCTCTCTCTCTCTCTCTCTCTCTCTCTCTTTCTCTGTTAGTCTCGTATCTTCCGGAGCCCGGGTGTATCTAGGTAATGGCTCTGGCCAGGGATTAATGAGATCAGAAAGAATTTCGAAACGAAGGAAACCGGGCACGCAGTGGCGCAAGTTCCCCTCCCCGGTTTCCTCGGTCCCCGTAAAACCCGGGGAGTATTTTATTTCGGAGCCATTAAGCGATTCGCGATAATTACAGCCTCGCCTTGCCTTACCTCGCCTCGCTACCGGTTTCCGGCTCCTCGCGGTTCTCAGCCACGACAATAGCCGGTTAAACGGCGAAACGGACGGCCGGCTACGTGGCCCTTTGTTCCGCGATTAGATCGCGGAAGGCTGAGCTTATACGCCTACGAGTGTCTGCTTTGTGTCGACGCGTTTTCACTCGCCGTTCGATGCGCCGCGGTTTAACTTTTGTTCACGACGCCGCCTCGACGCGACGCGGCGCGACGCTTTCGCCCCCCCCCCCCCCTTTCCCAGATGGGGGAGCAAGAATTTCGGCGAGCCAGAAGATCCCGTGAAATTTCATTAACAATCTCCGCTTCGACTCGAGCTCGATTCGCTTCGAGGTTGATTTTGGTCGCTCGAGCGGGAATATTCGCGCCGGATTTGCGAAAACGACTGACGAATATTGCGCTGAAAATTCTTTGATAATTTCAGCGTTCGCGTCCCTGTGTTTCCCAGGTCTGAATTTTTTCTACATATTTTTTAATATTTAGCTTTACTGATTTCGGTTGATCTATTGAAATGATTTTAGAAAAGATGGAATATTATTGGAATTGTTTCGGTTTGAGTCTCATAAAACATTTTACGGCGAGGGATTAAGTAGCAAATAAATAGACTGCGGATTTCTATGCATTTATGGCTTATGGAAATTTTGAGAAAATGCTGTAACATAAAATTTGAGAGAACATAGTACGATTTTTCTTTGTTTTGGACCTGCAGAGGCTGTTTCTACTAAAACTAGGATTTCATTTGACTCCAATTTCTTAAAGTTTGTCTATAAAAATTGGAAATTGTTAATAAATTCTAATATTTAGAAACTTCTGAGACACAAATGGTGCAACACAGGTGCACAGTTTAAAATTTAGACCCACGTCACATTTAAAATTACAACAAAAACTTCTTTTAATTTCGTACCAAAATTATACTGCATCGCATTCTCCGAATCGAGGTCCGCTATAATACATAAAAGCCTCGGACCAGATCGCAAGCTTATAGTTCGAAGATGTTCGAATTGATTAATCAGTTCCCCCTTACACGATGCCACTGAAAAGCTCCGTTTAATAACTTCCGACAGGCAAAGCGTCTTACTGTAATGAATCCTTCGGCGAATTATTAACTAGCAAAGTTCTGCAAAGATGTTGAGATTTACTTGTTTACCGGTGTTATTATATTTCACGGAGACCCGCCGTTCGAACGGCGCTTCGATAGTTACAAATTGAGGGAACGTTCCCTGTTAATTGAATTTGCGGCAGCCCCGCCCCGCGTCGATTATGAGTTTCCCTTGAACGGCCGATGCGTTCGAAAAGCTCCGGATAAAAACTATCCGATAAACTATTAATGAGAAATGTCTGTAGCGTTGCTGCACCCTATCCCCGGCTATCGACGTTTCTCCGTAGCTGCCTGTAAATTACCAACTTAATTACGCGCGCATTAAATTAATTACCAAACAAATATGGCTGAACAGCTACCTGTTCGCCGGCTAAAACGCCTCCCCCCCCCCACCCGCGCCGTACCCCTTCGTCTTTATTTCCCGATCGAAACGTCGCGATTCGACGGGTATTTACAATTTACAATTTCCTGGTTACAGCATTTTTAATTATCGTTAACTCGCTCGGCCGCCGCCGCTGCGACTCGTTAATTACAAATTAATCGAAAACACAATACGTCTCCGAACGTCGAGCCGGCTGTTTTTCTCTGTTTTCAATTCGCAGCGATTTCCATCGAAACAAGAATTTCTGTTTTTATTTTTTATTTTACGGAAAGGTGGATTCTGTAATTTTTCGGTTTACAACGCCCCTGTTCGAAACAACGTCGATCAGATATTACTCATTCGACGAGAACGGTGGACGGATTCGCGCAGCGATTTCCGTCGAAACACGATTAAAATTTCTGATTAAAATTACGAAAAGTAGATCTCGCAATTTTTTGGCTCCCAGCGTTTTATTCGATGTAATGTCGACCAGATATGACTATTTAATGAGACCACCGTTGATTAACCAGTCACGTAAAAAACACGGCATATTGACGGCGGTGCCGTAGTACGAAAACACATCGATCAAGCCGGCCGTTCCGTTGGTCTGTTCCGTTAAACAAATTTGATCGCGTAACTGCTCGCAATTGAATTCATTAAAAATGGAAATCCGCCGGACTGAGACCGAACTTTCGATCGACACGGCGTAGAATTTTAATCGGGTCCGAGTAAACAACTGCGGTTGCGCAAAGTCGAAAGTAATTTAGACTGCAAACCCCGAATGTAAAATCGTTAAAGTTCCGAAGTGAAATATCTATACAATTTGTCTTTCATAATATCCAGCGGGTCGCCCACTTCTCTGAATAATCCGCCGTTGCCCTTCCATATTTAATAATGTACTCGACTCTCCGTTCGATTCCTGCCTGTCCTCCCGTATCGAATAAACGCACTCTTCATTAGATCCCGCTTCGACTCTTACACGCTCGATAATGTACCCCAATATATATTCCGGACCCTACCGAACGCTCAAATATTTTCCATACCTAACGTTCTATCCGTCTATTTTCAATATTTGACATCGTACAGGGTGTCCCAAAAATCGGGTACTTCTTCGAAGGACTAGATTCCCGGAGTCATTTGAAGTAACTTTTTCCTTTGCGAAAATGTTCTCCGCGGCTTTGTTAACGAGTTATTAACGGAAAATACAGACCAATCAGAGCGCGGACACAGTGGGCGGAGTCTGACTCAGCCAATACCAACGCTAAGCTCAGTGGGCGCTGTCGTCGAGGCGGGGTCCCTCTGCTATAGCTGCGCTCTGATTGGTCCGTGTTTTTCGTTGGTAACTCGTTAACGAAGCCGCAGAGAACATTTTCGCAAAGGAAAAAATCACTTTAAATGATCTCAGGAATAATCTCCTTCAAGGAAGTATATTTTTAGGGCAGTCTGTATAAATATCTCCAAGAAAAAGAAAAAATAAATTTCTCTGTTTCGTTTGTGTAATGAGGTATTTTAGATCCTTTACACTAGGTTTACAGGATGGGTAAAAATCTAGGATTCTAATATACTATCTTCTTTTTTTTTAATTTACGATTATGGAGATCGTAAAGATGGGGAATTATTCTGGAAATTCATTTCTTTGTGTATATGTTGTTAAAAGTGAGGCTGAAAATTTTGAATAGCTGGACTCTGATTATTCTTATAAAGCAATTTAACCTACTTGCATCATCAGGAAATATGAAAAGAAAGCGTTTATCGCCAAACTTTCTTTTTTACTATATGTAAGTACAAAAATGACTACAACTAAAAGAACAGCATATCTCAGCATTATAAGAAAATATAAATTGAGCGTATATATACGTTCCGGTGATAGTGACCAGGAAAATTGACCGTATATATGCAAATAGGTTAAAATAGTCATTTTTAGTGCTTCGCAGATCTAGTGTTAATGCAATTTAATGCAAAGAAAAAATTTAGACTGCACGTACAATTTAGTAGATTAAAAGAGAAGGTTGTGCGTCCGGTATTTGGACAAGGGCATCGTTCACCTAAACCACAGAAATATTTTCCATGCCTGTCAATCCGCTCCACCATTTTCGCCAACTAATAACCTACGGAGGCCCTCGGCTAGATCCTCCTTTTTCCTTTCCATTCATCACGTCGCCGGACTCTCCATTAGCTCGTTCGAGCGCCCATCCGGCACATGCACGTAACGATATCACCGGTATCGAGCTAATTACCGATCAAGTGGCGTTCCCGGTGATTCCACGCTGGTCTGGAATCAAGCATGGCGCTCGGGTCCTTTTCACGTCGCGCAGGGTCAAACCGAGTCTCCGGTCCCGTCGCTCTGCTTTCATTTCGACTCCTCTTTACGACGCTCCTGCGAATACAGTGTCTCCAAAAAGTATTCCCACACTACACATCTCGAACCTTTCCTACAAAAATATAACCCTCGTCTATCCCAATTTTATTCGTTCATCGCTAACTCCGAGTGGATAGCTCGCTCCGCACATTGCGCTCCTTAATTTTGAAAATCCGTATCTTTGCATAACATAGCTTTTATCACTCCGACAGTCAAAGTTGAGTAAATTACTATTTTAACCAGTTAAGCGCGTTTGACGTGTACACACGTCATCAAAATTCTATTGCGGTGCGGTTAACGTTAATGAATTGTTAATTTCCTATCGAATAAAAATGTAATTCTTTCTCATTTTGCTTTCCTTTTTTCGTAAAATTTATAATAGCGGCATTTGGCCTGCATTCGAAGTATATATTCGTCATTGCTTGACTTTAATTCCGCGCCGTGAAGGATTTTTAAAATTGAAGTCCACAGTTAACTGGTTATGTATGAATTGAAAATTCCCCCTTTGTACTCGAAGCTATTTTAACTCCAAAACGAAACATTTCTTTCAACCTAGAATATTTGCCTTTTATGTATATATATATATATTTTTTTTTTAAATGGTGCAATTTACTCGTGCAATACTGAAACGTTTAGTAATTCATTCAATGCAAACGAATTTAATAATGTCAAACATATTCTGAATAGTGATACAGCAATTTTTAGTGGTGCCTTACAGTCACCATTCGAGTGCTAAGGGTTCATTTCTTCGAGAAAGTTTTTAATATGTGTTTCAAATTTTCCCTGAAACAGTTAACGAATGTTTCAGGAATTTTACGAATATCGAAGTAATGGGGAGCTGCCGTCGAAAATTATGATACGCGTTCCCTCATTCGAATACGTATTACGATTAGCTCGCAGATTTTGATGCGACATGAAATTCGTCCGTATTAATTTCATTGAACAGGAGCCACATAAACATTCTCCCCGTTTCCGAATAAATGCATTTCGTTTTGCATTCGATCTGCTCATCTTTATCACAAATACACGGAATCCGCAGTCTAATTACAACAGAAACCTCACAAAAACCAAATAAAAATTCAATCGCATAATTTTTACAAAGCGTCGGTGTTGCACCAGCGACTTTCGAAAAGATCAACAACCTGTGCCGATACTTTTGGTAGCTACTGTACGATTCCTCGGCAGGTTCGCGGTACGGCCAATTAAAACCGAGACGCGGGGGTGGCGAGTACTATCTGTCCTACGGGGGCGCAGAGAAACAAGCTGCTTCTTTCGGCCCGGGGATGAAATTAAATTTCCTTCGTTTCCACGTTCGGCGTAACCGAGGGGTTGCGGAAGACGGCGGTGAGAAGGGGATAGAAAGGGGGGTGAGCAGGGGTGGTTAAGACGGGTCGCGACTTAAATAATTCAGTCGCGGGCCTCGAACAACTTTCTCCGCCTTCGGAGAGCTCCACAGCTGCCTTTTCGCATTCCCCGATTTCTTTTCGCCCTCTCCTCCTCAGCGTCGAGGGGCGAGAAGGGGGGGGGGGGGGAATTCAGATAAGAAATCCCAGGTTCGCGAACGGGAGGGGTCGAACGCGTGATATTTTCACGGGCACACGTGCTATCGATGGAGAGAGAGACCGGAACGGAAATATCAAATTCGATTTTCGCTATCGAGGCTCCCCCATGGGGGGAGGAGGGGTGTTGGCAACCCCCTTGACGCCCTTTTACCGCTCTGACTTCAATCCCCCCACTCTGTGCCGCCGCTGCCACTGCCGATGCTCCGACTATGCCGGCGCCGCTCTCCTCTTTGTACGCGATCATTAATGCGATCTGCGGGCACCAGCGAACGTGATGGAAATTTCAATCTGTCGGAGGAGAGCGGGCGCCGGTGGGCTCTGGGACAAGAGGGTGCTGATGAAACGAAGAACGTCATTTTCCTATGAATACGAATAATACGCTCCTCCACCGGTACAACGGTTCAAGGGTAAACTGCCATTGCTTCGCGAGATTGCCAGGAATCTCCCTTTCCCTTTTTTCTTCTGCTTTAATGGAACGCCGGGGGTTGTGTTTGGTCCACCGGACTCCGGGGACTGATTTTGAGCGGTTAATTATGGATCTGGGTCGACGATTAAGACTACAGTAATGTTTCGATGTGTACGCAAACATTTTTGGACCGAGGAGTTACGTATCGTGTTCAGCTGATAACCCTTTGATCTGCTGCCGCTGGCATGCTAAAGCATAAAAAAAACTTGTTTCGACTGATTTTTTTTAGGGGATTGTGGGGGAGAATGTGGGGGACATTTTTCCGATTCAAATGATACCAAACATGACGCAGTTCGGATGGTATTTACTTGTTTCATCCACGATGCAATCGGACCTCGACTATCCGAACTGTGTAATACTAATGGATTAGAGAATTTTTACTTAGCCTTATAATGGTAAATTCAATTTTTACGGATTTGTACAATGAATCCTGTTGCATATGGGTCGCTTTAAATTGAATTGAATTTACATAGGACACAATCATCTGTTCGGATAATCGCGGTTCTACTGAATCGTTCGTTAAACAGGCAAATACACTTCGAATTATGTCGTGTTTGGTCTCAACTTAATCAGGGCAATGCCACAAATATATTGGAACAGTTTTCATAACAAAATAACTACTTTTTCAATACGTATGAACAAAATACGTATCCAAGTTCTAAGAGAACGTTTATTTTGATGTTATGCACATATTATTATATTTATTTGATGTCTCAAATTAATCGGAAAAATGTCACAAATGTATTGGAAAACTTTTCATAACGAAAAGGCTTTCAATATGTATAAATAAAGTATGTATTCGAGTTGTAAGAAAACTTTTATTTTGATATTATACTCATGTTATTATATTTATTTGATGTTGCAAATTAATCCGGAAAATGTCGCAAATGTATTGGAAAACTTTTCATAACAAAATGGCTTTCAATATGTATGAATAAAGTATGTATTCGAGTTGTAAGAAAACTTTTATTTTGATGGTATACTGTTCAATCCGAAACTGTTACTTTCAAGCACTTGTCTTTAGAACACTTTTTATGAAAGCTTGCTTATAAACAAAGCCTATTAAAAAGAGCTATGACCTTTTCAATCTCTGACTATTACTCTGAAGTAAAGATTAGTGGAACATGAAGTCCCAGATAGCAAGAATCACGACCCGGAAAGTTTACAATCACTTAAAATCATGAACTGTTAAGAAATTCAGTGATGCAGTAAAAGTTGCACTTGTTGATCACCGACCCGTTCTATTGTCGCAATTTTCTTCCACTTATTATTTCTACCTTTGTTACACGATGCGCTACAAGTAACGAGGAAGTGTAAGAACACAATTTCTCCGATCGCTGTGAACTATGAAATTTATGCGAAACTTTTCCGTCGCGACCTTCGCGTGCAATAATGGCTTCCTTTGTGTAATTTACTTACTCGTGGGCTGAACTACAGAGTTTTGAAAAGATAATTCGCGTGCGTCGATGAGCGGGGATGGTAAATTGATAATTAAAAGCTGGCTTACCTGCAACACAAAATAAATAGCCATTAGAACACAAAACCCATTACTGCCTTAGATACTAAAAATAAAGACTTGCACAAGCATTGATTTATGCATTCATTTCATTGGACGATTGCACAGGAACCAGTATTACTAAAACACTCATTTGCATTGTCTCTTAAAAATAACAAGTATCAAGACATTGTACGATTATTGTTACAAAGTACGTCTGGGTGAACAAGGGTACACAAGGGCGCCTTCGCGATCTTGGCGGTTGTAAAATAAATAATGCGAAACCCGTTATCTAGACGTTCCCAGTGTAAATAAACCTGTTATTTCAAAATACAGCCGTTCGTGTTTTATTTCCAAATCGGACCTTTGTTATCATCCAGCATCGCAAACCCCGTAAAATTTCCGAAGGAGAACGAGAAATTTCCATTAATTTACGCGGAGAGTAACAGTCCCGCTTCAATGGCGGTGTACCGGGAAGCACAGCGGTGTCTATCATTTAATTAACTGAATTCGGAGTGTCTACCACCCGCGTCTCTAATTCGCTATCGCAACAGGAAGGGGATGATATTATAGTTCGCCAGCGAGTATTTCACGTTAAAAGCGGGGCTGAATGGCGACGTTCGAGCATCCGGCCCCGTCTTGTTTGAATTAATATGGAATGCTTGACCCGTTTCGCAACGTGAACGACACAATAGCACCTCGTTGCAGCGGAGAGGCGGCATTGTACGGTCGATAAGCTGCGACATTAGCAGCACCGACTCAATGGGGGCCAGCAGGGGGTGCATTGCGATTGCATTCCCTCCCGCGATACGCATGCACTGTGGTGACGCGCGAGAGAGGGCTAGGCGACGCCTTGTTGCCAAATGAGAATAGCGTCCACGCGAGAATTTCCTCGTAACTGTAATCCGCGGACCGTCGATGATAATTCATCCCGCACCGGCGACGAGATAACGAGACGCGAAAACGCGCGGTACGTGATCCCCGAGCATCGCGAAAATGGAGAATAACGACCGGAAGTTGAGACTTTTCTGGGTCTCCGGCATAAATCTCCATTCTTACCCCCTTCCGCGTCGTAACCCAGATATTCAACGCGGCACCCGGTCTCCTTTGTTAATTAAATATCGAGGAAAGCAGGAAAGCCATCCAGCCGGGGATTAACTCCGGCAGATTAAACGTGATTTGCATAACTGTTCCTCCAGATTTTTAATTCCTAAGAAAAGAATCCGGACTACAGCCGCTCGAATCCAGCAACCGCTGGTTCCGACGTTAACCAAGCGATTTGTTAATTCTACTTTAACGTGACGTGCGAGTTCGTTCACAATCAGCAATTCTTAATCATTAACAATCTCCCCTCGTGCATGCACATACAATGATTATATATTTATATTTATTAATTTATTTGTTGCTTGAAACCAAGTAGTTTATAATAGCAAGTACAGTGTTATTACATTTGGCTTACACTAAATAGGTTTACATTGTTTCTAAATTCTAACGGAACATTGTTTAAGGAAATTATAAATTATTTTCAGTCCTTTTATATCAGGTTTACATAGGAAGGAACTAATACAAAGAGGGAAACAGTACTTGATATTTGTATGAGAAAAATAAAATTGTATTTTTATGTCAGAACTTTACAATTCAACTAACAAAGACACGCGACAGGACCAATGAAATTGAAATAAAATCATGTGTGAATATTAACTAAAATTTATAGGAATACCGTGATGCAGTGAACTGAGAGAATCATATAAATAAATGAAACGTTCCTGGAAGGCAGAGAATAAAGTTGAACGAAATGAATTTAGATCGATGTTGCAGGACAATGCGATACAGAGCCGCTTTAACGATCCGTAGTGTAACAAAGTGAAAATGTTTGAAATTAGCGGAGGCACAAAGGGGCATTGTTTCTCAGAAAAGGGCTAATTAGGTAGCAGCGCTAATTTCTTATGCGAGCCGCAGGACGCAAAGGTACACACCGTTCAAAAGAAACTCAAAATGGCCATCGTCACTCCGTTCACAAAGAAGTAATCAGCCCGACCCCCTTTTTCCATTGCACAACCTCAATTCCAGAGGTTTCTCTGGCCACTGTAATTCCGGAAGTAATCACCGCGTTAACAGTCAGCGGACCACCCTGCTCAGCGCCCCGGACAAAAGTCAATACTCGTTGTTTCTCAGAACGTATCGGGCACGAGCAATAATCACTCGTAACGAGGAGACGACGGTGTTCGACGAGCCGTAACGGAACCGCCTTTCGAAGAACGCTTGATTCTCCGGAGGTGACGACATCTTGTTAAAAAGAGGGCCAACAGTATTATCGGTTTTTCATAAGGGCGGGCAAAAACTTTTCCATTGACGCTTCGTTAACTGTTGTGCACGGCGAACGACGGCACTTCAATTGCTTCGTCTTCTGAGCTTCTATTTTCCAACTTTCCCTTTAACAAGAATTATTCTTCGACTGAAATATTAATGTGAATTCCCAATTACTCCTAGAACCGATTGATCGTGTCGTTCTTTATTTTAATTCTGGAACTCGGACGTTTTATGAATTCAAAAATTCTTTCTAAACTGATAGTGGTACCAGAGGGACGACTTGCACTCGAAGCTACTTTAACTCCAAAAAGGGACGTTTCTTCCGACCTAGAATATTTCCCCTCTATATATATATATTTTTGCATGTTATACATACGAAAATGGTGCAATTGACTTGTACAATATTGAAATGTTTAGTAATTTATTAATAGACTGCGGATTTTATGAATTTATGATCAGAATGGGCAACCACAATTTAAAGCAGGGGGCATATTAAAAAGATTTAAATGCACCTGCGTATTGGTTTCAGCTTGCTACAATAATTAAAAAGAAGAAAGAAATTTTTATTTCGATCCTATGTCTTGCAATCAATGCAAATATTTTTTATTTTGCATGAAGATCCGCAGTCTATTTACTAAATACAAATAAATTTAACGCTTAGCACTCGAGAGGCGATTGTAAGGCGCCACTAAAAATTGCTGTATCATTATTCAAAACATTTTTTACATTATTAAAGTTTGTATTCAATAAATTACTAAACACTTCACCATTTTATTATGTATAACACGAAAAATATATGTATACAAAGGAAATATTCTAGGTCGGAAGAAATGTTTCGTTTTGGCGTTAAAATAGCTTCCAGCGCAAAGTTTTAATAATGTAAAAAATATTTTGATACAGCAATTTTTGGTGGCCATTTACAATCGCCATTCCCGTGCTAAAGGCTAAAATCGTAGGGTCAAGAAATTTGTGGAGCATAAGAAGCCGTGTATACCGACAGCAATTAGTTGCATTTTCCTGTTACCCTTTCTACAAGCCTTTAAAAAATATTTTCTCTCATTTCAATTTTTAGAGAAACGGCAACGATCCCCGAGCTAAGCATCGCGATGGCCACGCACAGAAAATTAAAGTGTCCACGAAAGAGTATCAGCATGAAAACAACAGCATAAATCCGGTGGAATTATCTCTCCGAAATCCGTGCCCCGACTCCGAGGACCGCCGGCCATGTTCTCCATTGAATTATCGCCGGTCCATCGACCCAATTTGGGGGCGATTTGAATAACATCTTTCACACGTAACGATATTACCGGTTCGGCGACATTAATGAATGCGCACTCGAAAGGAAATTAACGTTCGCCGTCAAATTGAATTGTCCGCGGGTCTCTTCGATCAAACCGGCCAGCAGAGTTAACCGGGAAACCGAAACGATCCCGCAGCGCGTCAATGAAACCGCCGCAACCCCTCCCCACTCCGGTTGTCCGCGAGCGATGCAAATGAAATTCGCGCAAAGAAAATTAGTCTAAACGAACAGGCCGCGAAACAGAAACGCGGTACGTCAAAAAGGGCGCCGACAGTTACCCCGATGAACCGTGTGTCCGTTGCGAGAGACAGTTCGCTACCCCCCGCGTGAAACACAGCGGGCTTATTCGCCCCCTCCGCACGAGTGGCACGGTTCCATTAACGGCGCGAAAATGGGGTAAGAAGGCGTATAGGAAGCGACGCGAATCGAGTGCCACGGCAAACTCGATTTCTACCGGTAATCCGGGGCTTCCGGTTTCGAAGGGCGGGTGCACAACGAGCAACCCCTGCGACCGGACTTACGCTTCGTCGCCGTGGTCCAGGATTAAAGCGTCCCGTGGCGCGCGAATAATTTCCCCGCTCTCTCTTCTCTTTCTCCCTCCCTCCCTCTCTCTCTCTCTCCCTCTCTTTCTCTCTGCCCACCGGAAGATTAATAATTCGTCGAGTGGACCCGGCGATCCTTCAAAGGGTCGCGCCACCTTCGCGACGATAAATCTGCCGGATTTCGTGCCGCCTGTGTATACCCTACAAATGAAATTTTTGCTGACGAATGGCCCGTTTTTATCGAAAATCCCAACCCCGAGATTCTGCGATTTGATTGCGTCTCATGGATCTCGGAATTTCGAAATTCGAACCTGAAAGGACATTAACCACACGGATTCTATTTAACCCCGTACCTATCGCTGCTGTACACACTAGAAATGAAATTTTTCTGACAAATTGCATGTTTTCATCGAAATTGTTATCACTGAGTTTTTACGATTTGATTGCATCTTGTGAATCTTGGAATTTTAAAGGGATATTATCCACATCGATCTTATTTATGATCTGTGGACGTCTAAAATTACACCTGTTTCGAGTTACAGTGATTTCTTTGTATATGTCGACAAGGCCTAGAAGATAAACGTCGCGGAATTATCCCCACCACCGCGGGGTGTTCCCCGTGAGGGGCCAAGAAGCTCGAAAGGCCTCGGTAAACATAACACAGTTCGAGCATCTCTCCTGGACGATACACGACGCTGGCAAGACTCCCCGTTGCTGACATATATCGAGAATTCACTGTAAATCGAATTTAAGTAGAAACCTTTAGACGTGAAAGGGTTAAAGCAGCAGTATGCGCGATAAATATTAGTTTAAATATTACTTTCCAGTTACGGTCGCATTAACAAAATTACGTATATCTTTAGGAATTTTTGGAATTGACATCCTGCAGGGAAGCAGGGGTCAAATAACCCTAGACACTCCAAACATTGACAAAGTCACGTCGCCACTGAAGCTACTTTTCGGACACGCATTGTCACTTCCGATTACAAGCGGAAACCGCAGAGTTTCCCAAAAATTCTTTTCACCGTCGTGAAAAACAATTCGCTCGGGACATCGCGATTTCCCAGTGGCACGAATATCCCCATCGATCAGTCGGAAACGAATAAATCACGGGGATAAATCCAACGATCTTGGACGATCATGCGGAAACATCGCGTTGACCGACCGGGCCGCGGTCTATTATATTATGACTGATGGGGGATCGGATTTTTTTCGATTAAATCAAGCTTGACGGGAAAAGGAGGCGGGTGTGACGGTGCCCTGACGTTTCTGGCAGACCCGGTGCTTTATAATTGACACTCGCGAGGGGCGTAGAGAGAGAGGGAGAGAGAGAGAGAGAGAGAGAGAGAGAGAGAGAGAGAGAGAGAGAGATGGAGGGGCACGAGGCTGGTGCATCGTGCACGAGATCCTAGGCCTGTTGTGGGAGCAGCCGTGTCAAAAGGGGTTCTTCTCTTCGGCGAGGGATGGGTGCAAGGGGGCAGGGGCGCAATTGAGATTGACAGTTAATTTCGTCGTAGTCAGGGCGGTCCGAAATTTCGAAGCGTCGGGATTGACCTTCCGCTCGAATGGAAACCCGACCGAAGCAATGCGAAAGACCGGAGACATGGTCCAGAGAGAGGGATGGCGTCGCGACGCCGGCCTCTCTGTACGCAGCCTCGCGAGAATGCACGGTATTTCCCATTAGATGCGCAAAACTCCGACCTAGCCGTGCCATCCGCTCCTCTCCTCTCCTCTCCTCTAGCTGGACCACCCCCAAACCAGACACCCTTCTGGACTCCGACGGAGATTAAAGGAACGGCGGTTTAGCCGCGCGCCGATTTTCATCCTCTTCCGATCGCCGATTCCTCTGTCCGCTCCCCGTTGCCGACATTCGGGACTTCCGGTTGCACGGACTTCGAATTATCGAGGTAATTAGAATATCTCGGTGCGAGCTCCCCTGTGATTTATTCCATACCCACGGTCAACAAAAGAGTTCCGCTCCCGCTAGGGGTAGAAATGGCTTTCATGACGTCAGGGTAGCATTGCACATTCGTTAACACTTTGAGTGCCGCACACCGATTCCCATGCAAATACATGACTTTCGATTGAGATTATAAGCAATTTTGCCGAGTATTCTTGAGATTTGTCCTTCAAATCAGTCGAAACAAGAATTTTGTGCCGTCACTCGAATCCTACGAAAGTTTCAGAACTTTTCAAAACTGCTAGCCACAGCTCAAAGGTGCAGTTTGAATTTTTTCCGCGTTGAAGTTGAGCCAAAAAAGAACGGATGTCTAACCGCTTAACCAACCCGATGGAATAACGACGTCGGTAGACGTTCACCCCGAGGGCTTTTAATTTTTATTTAAACGAAACCATCAATCAAAATACACGAAAAACGCGGGCGATCGCTAAACGAAACAACGAAAACCACGGAAATTGTTGGAGTTGATCAATTCTTTTCTGGAAACTAGTGAACTGTTTGTCTAAATTAATTTTGGTTTGTGGTGAAAAGAATTTTTCTACAGTTCTCTATGAATCTCCAGATCACAAAGGGGGGGAAACTACTTTATACACCACGCTAAAAATAAATGTCTACAGTTGGTTAAAAGTTAGTATCAATACTATTACAGCGACTATTACCGCGGTTAACGTGTTAAGGGGAGTAGGAGTGCCAGCGGTATTGCCTTTTCTGGTCCATCAAATTTCCGGGATCGACGAATACTTTTCCCAGCTCAAAACAGCCTCGAACGCGCAGAGTCTTCACACTCCCGTGTCTCCCGCATTAAAATGCACCGGTTGTCCCCGACAGAGTCACTAAAAGGCGCGCGTATCTCGCTTCCGCGTTTTATTTAACCCGAACAAAATAAAAGCCGCTATCCGCGGCAGTTTAGGAGAGCGAAGCTGCAAGACTTTATTCGCCGTCGACCGAGCCGCGGATGATCTCGCATTTACGGCCGCCGGGAACGTCGCCGGAGAAACGGTAAGCCGCGAAGTTCGATTAAATTCATAGCGGACTTTATCGGCCGAATAAAATTCTGGAAATACATCCGCGCTCGCGAAAATAGAAATTCGCGTGGCCATCGACGGCGCGTAACTTATTGCTGACGAATCCCATTTTCGGACTATCCGGACGATGAACGAGAGACAGAATCGGCTTACACCCACGTAACGCAATTACCTGTCCCGCCCGTTTCTGACCAAGAAAGAAGCGACGTGGCGTCATTAGGGGGGCCAGCAGGGCCATTAGTTATCGTGTTCGGACCCATTCCCAGCTGGAAGTCCTCCGATGTCTAAGGACCGAGAGGTTTGTCTCAATTATCGCTCGGTGCAACGATCCCGGCGCACTGGCACGCCCACGGAGACCGATGCTCGCGAGATGCACTTATCCGCTTCCCCGTGGCCCGGGAGAGAACTGATGCAAATGGCACCATTGTCATTAACTCGATACATCCTTTAAACCCAACCGCCCCCTACACCCTGCGCGCCCGGCCGCGCTCCTTCATCTTCTTCATTGTTCGTTCAGCTTTGATTGCTCTTTCGACGACGTCCGCCTCGCGTTTGCAAACCAGCCTTCCCAGCAACCTTTTTCACGGAGCAGTGTCCTCGATCTCGAAACGACTGCGAAGCTGCTGTCCCGGCTGAAGCAGCACAATATACATGTAAAGAAAGGATACTTTCTTTAATTCAAATTAGCCGCGCTTTATTAGCTCAACGCGCCCTCTAAATGACGTACAGGGCGAGTCCGCAGAAACAGGACACCTAAGTATCTCCGTTACTCTTCGTTGTACAAAAAAACTTTTGAGGACCTAGTTACACCGTTCGAAGGGACACATGTAACGGTGTAAGGGAAAAAATTTTCAAGGTCATTTTTATGAGATTTTAAGGTCATCGATGTTTCTTTTAAATGGAATGATATATCTTCGTTAACGTAATGTTGTAGCTGACAAAATGACGAATTCATCTATGTAACACAATATGACCTACAAATGTCCTTCGACCCAGAAAAATGGAATAAATAAAATTCAACGTGTAAGATTCATTCGTTGCGCTGCTATACATTCAAATGTATCGCAATACACAACATAATAACAGATTCGGTGTTGACAGGAAGACATTTATGATATACCTTCACCTATGCGTTCGTACAGAATCGTGTTTATGAACTGCTAATTACTGTGAAGACCTCGCTTTCGGATTTCCACTGTTTCTACGATTTCTAATCTATCAGATTATCGATGAACGCTCACAATGCGTTACTCGAAGGAAGATAAGATTGATATGATTCTCATTTAGTCGACAGTGTTTCGGAGAAGCAGTGCGGTTGTACAAGGATCGATTTTCTAATCGTAATTGTCCATCAGTTTCCGTTTACTCCAATTTGATAAATAAATTCCATGAAACTGGTAGTGTTGAAAATAAAAAATGTGCGAAGTTGAGGACTTCACGGAAAAATGAATGTATAGCAGCTCGAGGGAATATTTTTTAACATTTTGCGTAACAGAAATGGAGGGTGTTGTTGGAGATGAAAGTAGTAATTCTAATTTTTTTTCTTATAATGATGAAACATGAAGTTCTTTCACTTGTTTTTGTACTTAAATATAAGAAAAAAAGTTTGGTAATAAACACCGTCTTTTCATATTTCCTTATGATGCAAATTGGTTAATGGGTTTGTTACAAGCCAGGGCTGCGAGCAACGCGAGAAGCCGCTTTTCGTTCTCAAGAGAAGAGATTAGAAAATCCTAATCGAAATGAATGCGGGGAGAACTTCTCCATACGTAACAGTTTCCTCGAAAAACCGAAACTCCAGTAATGTCATCCAAGAATTTCTTCTTTTTGGCACACTACCGAAAATCTTATTAATAGGGTTCCGGTGGAAGTGTTATTGTGTAATCCGGTGGTATTGCACGGCATTTTACGGAATTTTTCTCAAAATTTGTTCAGCTTCCTTTTGGCAGCTACGCGTATCTAGGTATGCAGTCAAGCAGGATTTAGAACGAGTCAAACGAAACACAATTACTGGTACTCTTAATTTTTAAAAAGTCTGTCCGTGTTTTCTTCTCTGTACAATTGTAACTCCAAAATTGTAGAGCGAAATGAACTCATTTGGGAGTTCAAACAGCTTAATAAATAAAAGAAAAACAAAAGAAACACAAAGAACCATTTGACTACTGTTCAATCCTATATTCCGTTCCTAACAACATAAATGCTGCAGCTGCAAGAAGCAAATCTTTTAGAAAGTGCAGCCTTGAAACGGGAGCAAACAGCCTAATGCAAGGCACATTTTACTTTTCTTATCGATTTTAACAATTCATTAGATTTTTGTTTCCTTTCGTGAACTCATTCATTTGGTTTCATTTTTTATGTGATTCATTTTTCACGTGGTTTCATGACCGCACTTTTGAGTCAACGCAATCTGAGAATGTTCATATGCGAATTTTAAGTGTACTATAATGTGGTAAAATGATTGTGCACGACAGCGATGCTGAATTTACGTTATGATGGATTTGTCTAGATTGTTGGATTTGCGTCGTGATACAAAAACGTATGGATAAGCTACGAAGTCATCTGGAAAGAGATTCTGATATCCTGAAAGGGATTGAAGGGCTTACGTCGAAGGAGGATGGATTTGGGAGGATCAGAAAGTTCGAGAAAGAGTTCCTAATATGCTAAAGATTTGTTAGAGAGATCGCGAAAGTTAATAATCCTTGTTCCCCGGAATCTCCGTGTGTTCCTTAGCAACTTCTAAACCGTTTGGTCCGATGTAGACTAAACTTCGCGAGGACTCCGAGGCTTTCGAGGAATTGTAGGTCACCATAAAGCCTTGGACAACGCGTCTCGGCGCCATATCAACTCCGTCTGATCGTAAATTTCTAGTTCGGTGCCTTTTTTAGTAGATCTTGACCCTTTGAGCAAAATAAAAATGTTCTACATCAATTGTGAAGATTGCAACAACCAAATTCGCCCTTTTAGTAGACCATACACCTTTGTGCAAAATAAAAATGCTCTACATCAACTGTGGGGATTACAACAACCATATTTGCTTTTTAAGTAGATAATAATTAATAAAGTAGAAAAGATTAAGTAGAAAATATTGTACATCAACTGTGAGGATTGCAAGAACCAAATTTGCTTTTTTAGTAGACCATGCACCTTTGTGCAAAATAAAAATGTTCTACCTCAATTGTGGGGATTGCAACAAGCAAATTTCCTTCCCCTCTTTCATAATTCTGATAAAGTGAAAATGATACGTCGACGTTCCCAAATTCATTCCCTTTGTTTTCCCAAAAGAATTAGTTGATTTACGAATAAAATTGCAGTCGCCAGTAACCCAAATTAAATTGCGCCTACTCAGTTTTGTCATAAACTCATAAAATCCGCAGTCTGGTGATATGCGTACCCTACTTAAAAGATGCACTACTAAGAGGTTAAAATTGCGTCAAGGCCAAGTTTGTGAATCCTTGACAAAGCGTCACGGAAGATCTTCCACGAAGAGACGATTTTGTAGCGAAGGGATTTAAAATTGGCATCGAAGCAAATTAATTAGCAAATCGCACCTCGGGAAGGTATCGCGGGTCGCATCGAATTATCGCGAAAAGAATGGATCGCCCCCGAGTGGTGGCAAATTCATCGCTTCCGGTGGCAAATTGCTCTTATCAACGGCCCACTTCCCATCTTGCCGAACGCCGGTGCTATCTGGCATAGGGGTGGGCCATAACCGGTCGGGCATATGCTAAAGCCGAATTTATCGTGGAATCGTAGCGGAACGCGGAACTGATTTATCCAGTACGATCGTCCGGAATAGGCTGTTGACGTCGATCCGCATTAGACTTAGGGAGGGTCGAATTACCGGGGCGTGTCGGAAGGGTCAAACGTGCGAAATATGAAAAATCGAGCAGTCCCGTTGCTCCGAGAGAAGGGGGCGGCTAAAATAAAGGGAGTGAGCGAGCGAGGGCAAGAGAGAGAGAGAGAGAGAGAGAGAGAGAGAGAACGATAGAAATTCGTAGAGCCCCGACGTACTTTCGCCGAGGGTACGATCGAGCGAGCAAATCTTGATGAATTGACCGATCTGCGCGAGCTTCGGGAAAAATGGACACGTCACTCCCTATAAAGCGGATATGTCCCGGACACACTCGAGAAAATAGCGAGCGAGAGAGAGAGAGAGGAAGAGAGAGAGACCACCGCCCTTTTACGACCTAGACAAAAGTGGATGATGGTGCAGCGCGAGCGATCCGATCGGCGGATACCGATCTCCGAACGGCATGGAAATCGTGACGAATCATAGAAGCTTCCGATTGGGGTGGAAGAGGTCGTCGTTCGTTCTCGTCGGCCGTGCTCGATAGCTTGATAAGTGCGCGAAATTGCTAGACGAAGGGGCGAGGGGTGCGCGGGGGTGCGCCGGCAGGCGCGACCCCTCGTGAATTACCGATCGTCGCGGATTAATGGAAGCCATGACTGGTCATAAATTCCTGCCCTCATATTTCGGGAATAACGCCGCGAGGAAGAGTTCCGCGGGAACTTTCCTCCGCATTGGCAGCCGGACAAATCGCTCGCGCGGGAATCGACGCGATCGTTCCTTCCGGTACGCGGCGGTGCATCGATTGCGGCTTGGTGTCGTTCCCCGTGAAAGGAACGCGTTCAACATACAGCTCTTCATGGTCGTAGCTTCGGCTGATGAGTGGTCTGTTCCATCTTGCTCTTATTATTTCATTTATTTAACCATTCGGAGAAGAGAACTTCTACTGCACTTATCGATGGTCGATTGAATCCCTTAAGGGAGCCGGCAGGCATTTGACCTTGACTGTCACGCTATGTTACGCTGTGCTCTTTTTTCTAGACATTTTACGTCTCAAATAACTAAGTAATCAATTTAAAATGCACACTACCGTGTTTGTACATGTCTTTGTTACGTCTGTCCACAAACTTTTCTTCGATACGAATACTAAATCTCTCAAAATGAGGCCAGCATGGTTTGAAATCCATATACGTATGCAAGGGTCGAAATTTAGACAAACTGCCGCTTCAATATCGCAATGGGCAGTTTAGAAGTGGTCAATTGTGTTTCCTAAAAGTCCAATCTACGTCTGTATAGAGCCCAAATTGCGAATTTCTACCTCATCGTCGAGTAATTTGTAATATTCGGCAGAAATCTCGCTTTCTGAAGGAAGGATGACGTCACAAGATGGCTGCCGCAGAGAGATTCTCTTAATTTCGAGAGATTTAGTGTTCATATCGAAAAAAAGGCTCTGGACAGACGTAGTAAAGACATGTATAAACACGGTGGTATGCATTTTTAATTGATTGCCTACTTATTTAAGACGTAAAATGTCTAGAAAAAAGGCACAGCGTTCCAACACGGCGGCGCACTTACCTGTCAAAAACGCTGAAAATCGCACATCTTTACGCATAACTTTTGAACTAGCAATCTCCTAGGATTGAAACTTAGGTTTCCCAACATTTTCTCGCCAAAATTTACAGGATTCGATTAAAACAGTTAGAGAATGTCTGGTTTCCTGAGGTGAAGTTTAACCGCGATTTTTATTTTATACGATTGAATAATTGATCGAATAGTATGTGTTTTGGAAACGTTTCAGTATGATATTCTAGTTACTTGTTTGCTCGTAGATCAATTTATGAATGCAGAAATGAAATAACAATTTATTTCATTGTGGTCAAGATGGAAATATTTTGGGAAATGTTTCATCATGAAATTCAGAGAGATTGCTTGTTTGTTTGTAGATTGATTTGTGGGCGCAGAAATGAAATAATAATTGATTTCCTTCCGTTTGTAATGTTCCAGGTCGCGTAGCGAGGAAGCTATTAACCTGATCATCGTTTTTCCGTCTCTTGCCATTACAGATACCATTAAAGATACTTTTTCAATTTCTTCTGCTGCTTCGACTCTTCCCGTCTTCAATTTATCTCCCAATTGTTTTGTCTGCTTTATCTCTTATACGATATTTTTCCGCCTTTTTGTTTCAGTCCTTTCATCTTCGTTCCACCTTTCTTTCACTTCCTTCCGCGCGGTTTTATTTTTGTCTTCTCACATTTTGTAGCAGCGGTAAAAATGTAATAACAGTAATAGAATGGAACACGTTAACTGGGAGAAAAAAACCATAAAATCGCGGTGGGTTGTCTATTAAAATTGAAAGTGTACAGTCAACGTTTATTACAGTGATTACTCCTACACTGTCCAAGTGAGATGGCTCGTTGATTGGCATTGCACAATTGTCGTCGAACCGGTCTTATTAAAAACATTTTATTGCTCTGTAACTAGAGATTCTTCCAACTTCAGATTTCCATCTTCAACACTTTTGTTTCTTTTTCCAGCATCCTCGGGGAATTAACACTGAACCTACTACTGGCGTCCAAAATTTTTCTTTTTACAAATATTTAGATTATAAAGCTAGATTTGTGGGGACTGATTACATAAATTCCCTTAGTAAAGATCACGTTATATTAGGGGGACCCATAAGTAGTCAATAATTTTGAAATCTAAAACAAACTTTGTAGTAAATTCAGGTTTTTATTTCTTAGTTCATTATACAGGGTGCGGCCGAATAACATGTACAAGCGGACACGAGATGGTTCCTTATGAAAAAATAAGAACAAAATATGGAATAAAATTTTTTCATTTAAGGCTCAGTTTTCGAGAAAATCGAGTTTGAAAATCCGATGCGTAGGCAAGATATGCAAGGTATGCTGTTAGGCAAGATAATCTCCACCATTATCAAGGACAGTTTGCCATCTTTCCTGCAAATTTTCAATTATCCTCTTACAGAAATCCAGGGTTCGTGAAGCAAAATATGACTCGAGGTGCCTCTTTGCATCTTCTTCAGAAATTTTCTTTGTTGTTACCGTTGCATTAAATCCCGCATGAAAATGAAACGCAAACCTCCTGAAGCAACGTTAACACTTGTTGACCTTCAATAGATCTTCATAACATCTCAAATTTTCTTTGTTGTTGCCGTTGCATTAAATCCCGCATGAAAATGAAAAAGTACGCAATGACGAATCCGATCCTCGGAAGGTACGAACGCCGCCGTTTTATTACAGGATTGTAAAAAAAATTATACTTTTTAGAATATTTTGAAAACAGGCTGCTTTACCGAAAACTGTAAAAGAATACGTGTTTCCTCTTCAACGATCAGTACAGAACCGAAGGGAAAACGAATTCTTTGCAAATAATTCATTACTCATAAGCACCTCTAAGGATATAAATTATTACTCGATGTTGCAGCGCCTAAAAATCACCTAACTCTTCAATAGAAACAAATGAACCTTACAACCACTGCATGGCGCTACGAAAAATCTGAAAATTTATACAGAACATACACGTGGCCCGGTCACCCCAGAAATTACGCTATCGTGCCGAACAATGTTCCCGGGGGCCGCAGAGTGATCGGAGCCCATAACTTCGGAACTTATTTCGCTAATAATACGGGAACAGCTGAGGCGGACATGCCTGGCAATCTTTCGCGAATAAGCTTCCTCCGTGCACTTATTCCGAAAGATAGTGGATCGGTCGGTGCCGTGGCCAATAAGTCCACGTACGGAGCACGAGACAGCAGTCAGTATGTTAAGGGAATGTCCGTGGAATAGAATTCCTCGGAGCAGCGTTCCATTCTGCCGTTCGGGTCTGCACACGGGCTATTTCTCTGTCGACGGGAAACGCATCGATTCACTGCCGCTTACAGTCGATTTCCGGCTAGGTATTATCTCGAGAGTCTGTCGACGAGTCACCGAGCCCCTACTCCACCCCTATCCCCTCGCAATATTATCGGCAAAACTGTTCCCCCGTTTCGATAAAAACGGGGGTAGGGGGTGGGGGGTCACAGCTCGAATATCACAATTACTTCGCCCGGGCTCCGACATCTTAACCGAGGGTCGTCCACTCTGCTCGGACATTAAATCCGTACCGGAGGAATTAGGGGTCGAGGGGGTGGAATTAACACGCGGAAATCTGTTTGCTCGGCGAAGAAATAAACTCTGGAATTTTCCGCGTGCCCTCCGCGACGACCCGGAACTTTGTTGAAACGAGAATAGACCCGTCACACCCCGGTGTCGTCGTTAGGTGCTTCTTAATGGGGTAGAAATATGCTTGTACTCCGTGATGACACATAAGGGGCGAACCGCAGGGGGTTGCTCGTCGAGTAACAGCGGAGTCGACTCGAGAATTCTTGCAGATTTTAGACAGTTGTCATAATAGAGGACATAATACGCCTCGGCTAACCCTTTCACACCCTCGAGGCTCCTAGAAATGCGAGACGGAATTATTTCTACTCAAACATGAATTTTTACATTGTTGTATTTTTGTTATTGTAATTTTATGTCACACCCCTGACGTCGTTAGGTGCTTCTTAACCGGGTAGAAGTATGTTTGTACCGCGTGATGACTAGACCGCGGATTTTATGCATTTATGGCAAACATGAACATATTGAATGCAGAACAGTGGAAACATTTGAAAAATTTTAAAATACTGTTGTATTATTTCCAACACAATAAAATTGGTAAGAAAAGATATAAATGTCGATGTTGTTCCTGTAACCAGCAAGTAATATAAACAATTTTTATTTTGCAGAAAAATTCGCAGTCTACAGATGGCACATAAAGGGTGAATCGCTGGGGGTTGCTCGCCGAGCCATAGTGGCGTCGACTCGAGACTCAATAAAATTATTGAAAGAAGGTACAATTGTCGACGTAGTTCCTGTAACCAGCAAGTAATACAAACAATTTTTATTTTGCAGAAAAATTCGCAGTCTACAGATGGCACATAAAGGGTGAATCGCTGGGGGTTGCTCGCCGAGCCGTAGTGGCGTCGACTCGAGACTCAATAAAATTATTAAAAGAAGTTACAAATGTCTATATCGTTCCACTGCCTTGAAAGTAATTCAAAATGTTGTGTTTCATTATAATTCCAGTTCCAATTTTTCTCTTGAGCAACTTTGAGGAACAGGCTTAAAATTAATAATTAGAAAAGGCTAGGAAGCAGCGAGAGGGTGGACTTAGCTTCAATCCCGGGCAGGTTGTAATTAATATCGTTAAACAAAGTAAAATTTTAGGTTATTTTTAGGAATTAAAAATTAGGTTAATTTTAGGAATTAAAAATTAGGTTAATTTTAGGAATTTTTTAAAGGACCTATTTTGTTTCTACGTTAATTTTAGGAATTTTTTAGGTTATTGAGCTAGTAGTTAGGTCACCCTGAAGACATGAAAAAAATTGTTCTATTATTTGTGATCATTCCAGTTCAAATGTGTTGTGCAATTTTGCGTGTAGTCGAAAATAATAGAGAAAGTTAGAAAGGCAACGGGGGTGGTGGATTTAATTTCGGCGGGTGTCTGTAACGCGAAACGCGTTGTCGCTTGAATTTCAATAATTTTCCCACGGATTACGGAAAGTCCGGGAAATCGGAAGCTCGTTTCCCTATCGGCTCGCAGTCCGATAAAAGCCGAGGACGCGGCGCATATGGAGCAACGTATCAAAGCGTTATCAGCGATTCCCGGTATAGCGTTCTGCAACAAAATCGTCGGCTACCCTCTTGTACCCGCCGAGCGCGCGAGTCATTCCGAATTACACTCGTGCGCACTCGAAATTTAACAAACAAAATCCTCGTCCCCCGAAACTCCACTCCCGGGGCTCGCGTTTCGCAAATAAATACATCGACGACTGCGCTTTCGCGTGCATCGTTGAGTATCATTAAATGCCATTCGACGCTGCCCGCGTGCTCCGATTCGTTTACGTTATCGAACGCGGACCGTAACAGTATCCTCGGCTCGCATCATCCGCGGAGCTTACATAGTTTTTTGTTCGTTAGGGATTCGAGCTGGATTACTGGAACGATCGTAATTTGTCGGACAATGCCCAGTCGATGGTCTTGGATTATGAAAATCAAAACTTGAACCCATTATCCTGTTTCATTTCGCAGTAAACGTTGACCCCCAAATAAATAAATAAATAAATAATATGGCACTCCAGTTCGTCGAAATTGGTTTTTAAAAATCGTACATTTTACACGAACGGCCGCAGTTAGTTGCCGAAAGTGCTTCCATGTTTTTAATCATGTAAACGCGAGAATGTGGGTCAAATGTAAACGTTGAAATGCAGGGAAAATTGGAGTTAATTCGATTACGTAAAATTTCAACTTTCAAACGCGAATGTTTTAAACTACATGTGTACTTTTTCCTAGCAACTTTCAGGAATCATTGACATTAATAGAATTTTGTAATAACACACCTTTTGTACGTGGCTGTTCCAAGCTGCGATATAAAAACTTTTTTTACACGTTTTTCTGTGGTTGTAATAGAAGCCAAAATAATTTAGATATTCAAGAAAAATTGGAAATTTCAAGTTTTAAAGTTTTGTTTTAAAGTTTTCTGCAGTTTGTATGCTGACAAACATAATTTAGATATTCATCACAACTCGGACATAAATAATTTTGGTGTCTCCTCAAATTTAAAATAACATTTTAAAAGTAACAGAATAGTTGGATTTTTTAGGGCGTTCAGAGAAACGTATTTTAATTCGAATACGCTCTGTATAAATTATTTTCTTTGTTGTTACTGGTTTATTGTTCTTGATTATTACTGGCGTTCGATCGAAACGGTATGTTTGCTCGGTAAGCGCCTCTTAATTCACCGGAACGCGAAGAATTGAACTCGTTCGGCCATTTTCGAGGTCCGCGGACCTTCAGTCCGCTCCTCGGGGCATTGTCGAATAATTTCTGGCGACGCGATTTAACGGCGGGCGTTAATCGATTCGATTGTAGCCGTCGTCAACGTGTCCGGGGCCGTTAATTACGACCTAATGGGTCGCTGTTAACAAGTTTTAACAACGCGCCGCGGACCGTGACCCAGAACCGGTGTTCTCGTTCGACAAATCAGAAAACGATTCGGTAACGACGAGAGGCGCGGAGAATGGATTTTACTGACGGATTGAAAAGCTCTCGAATTCGTGTGTTCCCATCGGTGTAAACACTGTATACAGAGCGTTCGAGAGAAAAAAAAATGGCGGCAACAAAGGTTTAACGCTCCATTTTATTACGCGAAATCGCGAGCAGCTTCAATGCGAGTCGCGAGCGTGCGAGCGAACGGGCACAATCGGCGAGGCTCGTTCCGAATAATAACAAAAGCCGAGTTAACCAGCTCGACGCGCGTAAAAATTCTTTTTCTGCCGTTGATCATGGTTGCTGGGAACAACGGAGCCTCCACGGCTGAAATTGAGCGCTGTTCTCTTTCGCTTTCCGCCGGGCGGTTCCTCGATTTTTCGCCGTTTGAGCGACGTGAACCGTGTTTGCCAATAATTTTCGATCGGCCATCGAACTGGCGCCCCTCCCCCCTTCTAACTCGTTAAAAGTTTATCAACGATTTTCCCTGTGTCGCCTCGAATTTCGCGCCAGCGATACGCGCGAAAAAATACCGGATATGTCGGGAACTGTCGCGCCGGCTGAAAGCCGCTGAAAAAATAAGTCGAAAACGTTCGGTTAAATTCTCCCGTTGGGCGCACACTGTATTCTCCAGAAAATATTAGGGGAACCCATAAGTAATCAATTATTTTAAAATCTAAAACAACTTTGTAGTAAATTCAAGTTTTTATTTCTTAATTTATTGTATAATCTCTATTCGGAATGGGTGTATATATAATAAAAGGTCATTCTCTTATAACGCACAGAATGATATTTCAAATGTTCTCTAATAGCACGTCGTCAAACAAGTCTTTGTCGTTTGAGAGAAACGTCGCGAATGATACAAGAAAACAAAACAGAGGAGCAACAGTCCGATATGAACATCAGAAGATCGAGGGTCCCATGCCGGGGACAATGTATATCAACTTCAGATACAATGTATATCTAAAGCCTATTCAAACGATCCTTCCTTCTAAAGTAATAACAGATTCATTTTGTTCCATTTCTGAAATAAATTCCAACAATCTCCATCATTATCAAGGACAGTTTGCCATAGAAATCCAGGGTTCGTGAAGCAAAATATGACTCAAGGTGCCTCTTTACATCTTCTATACAAAATTTTCTTTGTTGTTACCGTTGCATTAAATCCCGCATGAAAATGAAAAAGTATGCATTGACGAATATGATCCTCGGAAGGTACGGACGCCGCCATTTTATTACAGGGTTGTAAAAGAAATTATACTTTTATACAGAACAAATCGGCAAAACAAATTCTTTGCAAATAATTGATTACTCATTGGTATCCCTAACGTGTTAAATTTTGAATGTGGGTGGCACAAACGACAACCGGTTAATTATTCTTTCCGAGAAATTAATTACAAAAGTTGCACGCCTGTTGACAGAAGAGGTCGGGTGTAGTCTTCGCTAAAAGCAATGTCGCAGAAATCCGATTTTCCTGTTTTCTAGCTTTCAGAGCCCCACGGTAATTTCAACGCGATCAGCACACTCGCAGACCCATCGCCCGTTGTATTACTCCTCGCCATTACCACCAGCAAAAACATTTCCCCTATCCAACAAGCGAATAATCATTCCGACAGACGCGCTCTATCCGCCCATCCGATCGAATTCCTTTCACGGGAACTGACAGACTAACCTAGCATTCAGTTGGTACGCAGCCAGATGTGCTCAACATTTTTGCGAACGTGCAAAAAAAAAAGGAAATACAAGCAGGAACGTCCATGTAAAAATTTAGTCTCACGTTGCGCGCTTACTTTTCCGCGAAAAAACAACCAGCCTTTTTCAATATTTTACCGCGGTTCTCAATACACGCCGCGGCGTCGCGTTTCGAGGGATGAAAACGCAAGGCAGCCATGAGCACAGAGAGAGAGAGAGAGAGAGAGAGAGAGAGAGAGAGAGAGAGAGAGAGAGAGAGAGAAAGCTGACGGAAAATCGTTGGGGGAAAAACGCGAAAGGAAAACTAACGAAATTGGGGTGGCAAGGGGATGAAGGGGAGGTGACCGGGGGTCACGAGAAAATTCATATCGCGTCGAACACTGCGGGACAATTCGCCGAAGCGACATTTGATCGGCGGAGCAAACAGAAACGCAACGCAATCGATGATCCCACCCCCTCCCCGCTAGCCCCGCAGGTTCGCTGATAACGGACCAACTGTAGGGCGCTGACCATGCTGGACTGATTCTTCGTCAAACAATGACGTCACCGGCCGATACTTCGGCTAACGACCGTCTTCGGGTCGGCCCGGCTAATTGGCCGACGTTGCCGACGTGACGAGTAGATCTCTCTACGGGATTTTTCTCTGTCTATGGTGTGGGAAGATGGTGACCGGGGTCGGATAGGATTAGAGCGAACCTCGAGGTTTCATTTGCAGAGCGATTGTTGCGTGCAATCGAGTTGCACGCGGTGATTCACTGATCCCCGCGCCGCCGTATATATTGCTTATTTGTCGTAGGAACTCTCTCTCTCTCTCTATCCTCGAATAAAAGTCGCCGATCGATTTTTTTATTTGTTTGACCAGAGGGAGAATGGAATTGTTACTGTGACGTCCGCTCTGTGTTTGACGTGGCCGTCGTACGGGAAATAGACGGCCCCGATGGCTTTTAAAGGAAGAAACGCTGAGCCGATCGACCTCTGCAATTATTCCACCGCAATTTTGTTTTTGGCGGTTTAAGCATTGACAGATGCGATTGATTGGAGTACAGGCAATTTTAGGGAATATGGCGAAGTCGATGTGCCAACAAGAAGGCTGCAAATGTTCATCACGAATCGAAGAAATTTAGTCGGTGGAATCGAAACTGTGCAGATCAAATCGATCACAAGGCTGTGGATTTTTGTGCAGAATAAATAAATTGTCTAGATTAATAATTGCAAGACATGCAGGACTTCTGCTCGCTAACTGCCACGTCAGTCACTCATGGGTGACAGTGATTTTTGACTAGGTTTAGAAATTCATTTTTTTTATTTTTCCTATTAAATTCTATCTTATCTATCCTTAAATTCCTATTTTCGGTTTTATTAATTAAATTACACTGATTTTTTAAGAATTTCTGGGATTGCTTTCTGGCATTTGAGGGGGCCGGCAGGCATTTGGCCTTGACTGTCTCGCTATGTTACGCTGTGCCTTTTTTTCTAGATATTTTACGTCTTAAATAAGTAGGCAATCAATTAAAAATGCATACCACCGTGTTTGTGCATGTTTTACTATGTCTGTCCAGAGCCTTTTTTCGATACGAACACTAAATCTCTCGAAATTAAGAGAATCACTCTGCGGCAGCCATCTTGTGACGTCATCCTTGCTTCAGAAAGCGAGATTTCTGCCGAATATTACAAATTACTCGACGATGAGGTAGAAATTCGCAATTTGGGCTCTGGACAGACTAGATTGGACTAGATTGGACTTTTAGGAAACACAATTGACCATTCTTAAACTGCTCATTGCAATATTGAAGCGTCAATTTGTCAAGATTTTGACCCTTGCAAGTTCATATACGTATGTGGATTTCATGTATGTGTGTCGTTACACACAGTCGACCTGCCGGCCCCCTTAAGATGTTAATCATTTCTGTAGACTTAGTGTTTAGTTGAACGAAAGATTGAAACAATTGATAGGTGATCCACAAGAAGTAGCTTCAAAAAATACAGTATAAAAGAATGGATAGGCAAATGATCTCGTCAATGGTCCCTCTATCGATCGTATGGATTTCTGAAGAATGCCCAGACTTTGGTGCGAACAAAATGTCTATACCGATGGTTCTTCGCGCCGGGGACGCGTTGCGGAGGAGTGGCCGCCATGCGGAACGCGCGAGGCAAACATTCGGAGGTAAGGACGCGTGGCAAGCGCGGAAATACCGGTGGTCGGAATTAATTCGACTCGACGAGAGCCGAACGCATAACAAAACGCCACGTAACTCTCGTGCCACGGTTGGTTCCGCGGCCGAAACAATGCCGCGGCGCGGCCAACGGAGGTGAAACGCACCGGTTCGGTTCCGCGATACGATCGTGGAATCCCCTCCCTTCGTTGAAACGACGTCGCACCGGTCCCCCACCGACATCGAACGCCCGGTTGAATTTCAAATCGACGGGAGATACGGTTTCTGAAAGCCGCGGCTGCTCCTCCAGCATCCATCGAGTTCGCTTCCATCGGGTATCGCTTCGTTAAGATAACGTTACGCGAATATCGAGTGTCGCGCGCTGTGCCGCTTCCTCTCCATCGATTCGCGAAGCGTGCTCTACTGTCCTGCTAACGTCCGGCCCGGGATGGTCACGTGACCTTTTCAGTGTCAGCAGGTCGGTAACTGCTGTATAATTTCCATTCTCAGCCTTTGGACATACACTTAAGAGGTCATAGAGTAGCACACGCTAGAAAATATCTCCAGCTACAAATTGAGCTAAATTTTGTCTTGATTATCTGCGAAATAAAGCCAAAAACTTGAAACGTGTTTCATAATTCATAATATCGATAATACAGAGCAAAAAGTGTGAAATTTTAGTCACAGACTTAAGGCCCGTCGGATCAAGACCAAGACGTATCTTAAGGGGTTATATACAGTTAGGAGGCCCAAAAAAAGCGATTTGTCAAGAATTTTTGCCGAGAAGACTTACATTTATTAATGTAAAAATTTGTACACGTATTATGGTAACTTTTAACTGTATTTTAACATTTTTTATTTGTAGAAATAATAATTGTGAAACCTGCTGTAACTGATCTCCAGGAGCTCCTTTCAAATAATCTTGTAATTAATCGAAGGAATAAGCAAAATAAAATTTTTTGACAAAATGGCGAATTCTCAAAAAAAGTCGATTTTTCAGAAAAATTTTGGCCTTAAATTGTTTTCAAGGAAAGAAATATTCATCGGTGAGAAAAAACCTTCTTGATTAATTACAAGATTATACATTACTTTTAACGAAATCCGTTTGGTTTTGTTCATTTTAGATGATCCAGTCCAGAGATATCGTGGTCACCGCAAGGTGCCTTTTTTGAAAATTATTAACTCCTTGCCTTCATTTTCAACATTCCATCGTGAACACATGTAATAACAACCCAATCATTTTACATTAATTTCAAGAAACGTCAGACAAAATGAATGTGTATGTTTCAATCTGGAGGCGCGCAATTAAAATGTAAGACAAGGGGTTAACGATAAAGAAGCTGAAAATGATTGTTGAGGGGGTTAAGAGAGTCGAATTTCTTCTCGTTCAATTGTCTCGAAGTCTCCAAACTAATTTTTAGTAGCGAAGTCTATTTTTGCCGTTCGTGCGAGTCCAATACAGTGTCCAAAAGCAACTACGAAATTTCTCGGGACCGTATGATGGTGACAGGGTTGCTCGCGCTATTTCATCCAGAGAGAAAACCTAAGCGTTTTTAGACAACGTGTTCTTCGTGGCTAGGTGACATTAGCCCGTGGCCGTACGGTGAATTCAATTTTGACGGAAATTGGATTTCTCCGGGCACTTTTTCATCCTGCAAGTGGAAAGCCGCGGAGAGATAGGTTCGTCGTGGCCGGCGAGAATTTGATCGTTAATGTAATTTCGTCTGCGATCGGTACACTGTGCATTTGTAGCCTCTGCGAAATTCGCGAAGCAACAAACTTTGGTAATTCACGAAGCAACAAATTTTAGTAATTCGCGAAACACCAAACTCTGGTAAGTTTGACCTGTGCTTCGTTTTATTTCTAGTATGACGTCGTCCCGTAAGTTCGTGCCGTTTACTCTTGTACCATTTAAATTCTAAAAATAAAATATGTAATCACCCTTTCATTCCTCAACCTCTTCTGATCTTTTTGGCAAAGACCAAAAAGCGGTTTTTCATTAAAATACTTTTCAATGGTGAATAATATCAACATATCCACGGCACGAGCTTATGGGACGACCTAATACTATTTTACGTCTATGCATTCGTGTCAAAAATGAGCAGCTGCAATTTGAAATAGCAGAAAGAGATTAGGAGAATTTAAGAATTGTGGTAAAAAAATTATTCAAGAAAGAAAGAAATTCATAAGTGGCTTCTGTTTTCTGCATCAGACGCAGTTTTTATTTTATACAAGGATCTACAGTGTACACAGGGTGTCCCAGATACCGTGGACAATTATTTAGATTCTACCTGTAAACGCGAGTCGAGAAGGAAGAATAGATTTTTCATTTGACGCGCTTCGTCTTCGAATAAATTGGGTTTCAAAATTCGGGGAACACTTTCAGAAGACCGAAGACAGTAACACGTCGAAGAGAAACGTACTGCGACAATGACGCGCATCGCGGGAGGCCCACGGCCGACAGAAAGATGCTTTCTCCGCGAAACGGAGAAACTCGACACGTTTGTTTCACCCCAGAACCCGGAGATATTGCGTTACCCGAATCGAGGAGGCATTAACGCTCGGCCGAAGCGAGTCCCGCAGCTTCTGCGGAATTAAACTCGGTAAGTCGCGCGAACCGAACAAAAGTTTGCGCGACGTTTGCGAAAAGAAGTCGCAGAGGCGCGGCGGCGGTTCTTATCGCGCGGAGTCGGCGAAGTTGCGACACACGAGCAAAAGAAAAGGAAAGAGGAGAAGGGGTTGGGGGGAGGAGGAGGAGGAGCGAGTGTCTTTATCCACTCGGGTCGGCGAGTGCCCCGGTAAACAGAGTACTTAGAGGTAAAGTGACTCCTGAAGAACCTGCCACCGGGAAACTGTCGCCTTTCCGAATCCCATAGAGCGATTCCATTTCGAGCACGATTCAATTATCGAGCCGGCGATGACGCATCGATTATAAACGATGGTCGAACAAGCGTGACTCTGGCCCTCAGCTTTGTCCCCCTCCCTCCCCTCGCCGATTCCTTTTCTCTGCTCATCGGCATCGCCTTTATCTTGGGGCTCTCTCTCTTTCTCTCTCTCTCTCTTGTCTTTGCATTTCTCGTTTTCCTCCCATCGACTCCAGGGCTCCATTATTTCCGTTGCTCACTGTTAACTGTTACGCGAGGTCTTGTTTCAAGTTTCTCCGCTTTTCCGGCTCCCGGCTTGCCGGTTCTTTTGTTATGTCTGGACTTTGATACACCTTCGCCCATGTTTTTGTTCAATGCGAATTTTCTCGCGTTTCAATGGACCTAATTGACTCGACTTAGAGCACAATCGCGGAACGTCACCCGTTGGGACGTTCGCGGTGGAATTATACAGAGGCGAGGATTTTATGATTCATTCTGATTGCCGGGAGAGATCGCGGTCGTGGGCGGGTAGAATTATTAACCTTTTGCACCACCATTTATTTCGGAGTTACGCTGATTAAAATTTCTATGTTCTTAATAATTTCGCACGAAAACTAGAACGTTTGTGTTCGTTGTTTGTCTATGCTTATTGTGACGAGTAAATATTTGTTATTTATTTTTGAAATGTCCGAGAACTGACTCGGAACGGAAAGAAAAAACCAAGATTTACAGTGGGCGATGAAATTGTTACATTTGTACAATTACAATGGTTATATTTGTACAAATTAACGAGATTACATTGAGACCATGGATTTTCAAATAGAATAACAACTATACTGAATTTTTATAATTTTCGTAGGCAATATTGATGTTTGAAAATTGAAAATGTATTTTTGATGATACTGCTGTAGGTAACATTATTCATTTTTCGTACTGTGCCCCTAATAATTTAATCTTCCACTGTATCTTTAGTTCCACTGTGGCTGGTTGACATTATTTTATAAACTTTAATACTATTGGAATTTGTGGGATAGTACAGCTGTGTTCGAAGGTTTTTCTCGCGAAAATAAAATTCGGGGTCAAAGATTCTTTACGTGGGTTTTATTCTGCGGACCTTAAAGTGTACGAAAATATTTTTCTGCTTTAAAAAATGGCGACGCTACAGGCGCGTGTCGCTCGACTTCCTTTACGGTCTGTGCTCTCTACGGTCTTGTACACAATGTTCACATTTTTTGTCCTAGTCCCTTGACATTTGTTCCCGGTATTCTCTCGCACACAGGGTTACAAACAGATTGTGCGTGAAACAATTTTTTACATGCAGTTTCATTTTAGAGGAAAATTCGTAAAATACGTATGCGTGGATCAGGTAACGTGTCTGACCGCGACTGACCGTATCTCCTTATAATTGTCCCTGCACAATGTGATGCCCAACATGATGTATCACAACAGTGATTTTCGTCACTTTTGTCTCGAAAACAATAACACTTTGTTCGAAGACAGTACTCACTCTCCTTATTGAAAGAGTACCTCCTAATTCTTTTTATTTTAAAAATATTTCAATCAATTACAAAGTTACGGCAGATATTGTAAAGTCTTTGATAGAAGTCCTCTACTTGAACCCTCGGACTATGTACTGCGAGTTCTAGGCCTATGCCGGAGTCGTTTTTGACCCACGCCCATATTTCACTACAGTTTTCATTCGATATAAGACGACGGCTCGGGATCGGCTTTCGGCGTATTTCGGACGAAGAAGAAAAAGAGGGGACAGCGATTTTCTTATTTCATATGACGGTCGCCCGAGCTTATCCCCACCGCTACGAGTCGCGAATGACGTCATATCCGCTTAACACTAAAATCGCTCGTTTCTAGTTGCAAAAAGGAAAGATATACAATGAAAGAAAATCTTGTCGGATTTTTCAGATGAATCAGTAACCGGCAACGGTCACCATGGTCTTTCCAGTAAGTATTCCAGGAAGTAATCGACAAGTTCGTAACCAATAAACATTTTTAAAAAATTACGGGATAATCGTTCCGAGTAACCGCTTGAAATGGTGAAACATTTTTAAAATCAAGTCTCGCCGTTTCCGAGAGAAAAAATCCTCGGAAACCATTTCGACGATCCTGCTGACCGAGCGTTACCCCTTAAGCCGTTCGGTTCCGCCGGTGATCCATAGCGATCGGTGTGATCGCGGCGACAATAACAGTCGGTCAATCATCGTTACGGGCGCGCATCCTGCCACGGCCGAAACTGCGGATTCTCTCGGCTCGGTCGTTGCACAAAGGGAGGCCGAACACGCGTGTCCCGCGTTCGAGCTGATTGCGTCCTCGCTGACCATTACGCCGGATCTGCCAATCTTCAAAGCAATATAAAGCCACGGCTTTATTTATGTACACCGGGGGCCGTAGAGACGCCGCGCCGTCGAATCGGCCCCCGCTTCAAACCACGCCCTTACATAAACAGTATAATTGCGGGGGCGTTCGGCCGAATATATCGCTGCTGCCCCCTTCCGCTCCATTTTCGCCCCCTTCGCGGCCTGCTTTTATAACCGTCGCGACAAAACGATCTGGCTCTCTCTCTCTCTCTCTCTTGTCTTGGGGACGAAAACCAACCCCCGCACACCACCCCCGCACACCACCCCCGCATCGACGCCGACCCGCTTCTTCTCGCCGCACCCTTCGCGGATTCGCACGCGTTGCGTCACCTTTGAACACCCGCCGACATTTTATTCCGTATCGCAAACGATAAGTGGAATTCGTGAGTTTTTTGAATCAATAATTATTTATAACAAGTAAAACTGGAGTGCTCATATTTAACGTACAGGCTAAATTAGCTTGGAATCTTTTGTAGTGAGAGATAAAATTGTATCCTCTCCCTTTTGCCTTCATGGGAAGGCCAACGAACAGAGACGAAAACCATCCCTCCGTATTACACCCCCGTGTCGACAACGACCTGCTTCTTCCTCCGGTACGTGCCCTTCGCAAATTCATACGCGTTGCGTCACCAGGCGGAGGGCCGAACGCGACACGATCTATGGATCCCTCCTTTTTCGCTTCCTCCCTCACGCAGAGGGTGGAAACGAGCAAACGCGAACCCGTGAAATGAGATCTTCGTGGAACTACCCTGTTTCGGGAACCCCCCAGTGACTTTGCGCTTTTCTTTGTCTTGTACACACTCGAATTGTGGATTTTAGGCTGCCGCGGTCGGGGATTTTTAAGGTTTGCTTTTACACGAGGTGGGTTTGACATAATTTTGTTATCTGCGTGGCTGGAATTGTGGAGACTATGCGGGTGACACGTGTTCTGTTGCTGTTGTAATCTTCTAAATAGCAACTATTAGTCTATTGCAATATTATATTTTACGGATAGTTTTTAGTAAAACCTTTGAATTTGTTTAACTCTATATTACTGACATTTTCTTCGTCTTGTCATGTACTGTTTCACTCTTCTGAATTTTCTAAGGGTAGTTTTTACTAGACTTTTTTAGTCTGTGCGATTATGAGTTGATGAGAGCATTTTCTTTTTCTTCAACGCATTTGAATTATGGTTTTGAGTATATTAAATTGTTGAATCTCCTGGGCGGTAGTTTTTTCCCAGAAACGATTTGTCGAAAGAAGCTTGTATAATCTACACGACTTGACTTGTCAGTCGGTTAAAAACTTTGTCGCTGACGCATGTTCGGGTTTATTAGGTCAACAGGACCGATAAAAAGTATGAAAAGATTTTGAATAGTGTTGACCTCTTCGTCTCGGCGTGTTTGTCACAAAAAGCACTCGCTGTGGGCAAAAAGGAGACGCTTATGACTCAATGGCGCATTTACGCTTCATCGTACTGTGGCTTTGAAACTGGTTTGTTTATCGGTTTACATCATCCAATGTCATTCTTCGGCAATCGTTTTTTACCTATTTTTACATTTCTTAATGCCTGTCATTAAGATTTACCTTCTTCTACTTTTTACTAATTAAAACTACATGTATGAACAATTTCTTCTCATCTGGCACTAATTACTAAAAGAGAATTATTTTTGTATGCGCTATGAAAATCATTGTTAACATAATTTCAATCAACGAGACGAAGAACACACTGAGGAGACATCTCATGTTATCGGACAAAATTAAATATGAATATTCATATTATTTTGTGTTTTTTTTTATCGGAAAAATCTACAGACGATAGCTCGACTAGCATTCGAAATGCAAAGCTTCAAAGACAATCGATCACCGAAATTTGTTCGTTGTCAACGCGTTTGTTTTCCCGAGCTCGAAACCGTATTACCAGTTTCCATTTTCTGCGGTATTTGAGCGCATATTATTCGATGAATCCGCCAACATTGAAAAAGTCAGCCAATGAGGATGGTTTACGCTCCACTAATTATTCCGCTGTTAATTACGTGTCGATCGCGTGCGCCCGCACCGCAAACACGCGGGAACGAACCGAACGGTGAAAAAGCGAGAAAGTGGCGGAGGTAGAAAAAGCAAAAAGGTTAACAATTTTCGCGTTCCTCGAAAACAGCAACGGATCGGGCCGTAGTCAGACACGCACGATACTAATTTGTGTTTCCTCGGAGTACGCTACTTTCCTGTTTCTCCTCCCTTTCCTTTTTTTTTACTTTCATTCTGTCCCTTTTTTCTCGAGAGTCTCCGCAGCTGCCTCCGCGGGATGTTTGCGCTCGTGTTTAACGTGTACACCGGTGAAACCCCCTTGCCAGAGCGAATTTTACATTAATTTGTCGTGCAGACTTTATGAGCATAATTAGGCTCCCGTTTGAGCGTGGCTAACGCCGAGAAACCCGTGAGCGCGTCGAGAGGGATTCCAGCGAGAGCTCTAATTAGAATGTTTTAATTAAAAATTCACGATTTGGGTCAATCCTCTTGCGATCTTTCGATTTCCCAAACTCGCAAACTCGTATCAACGAAATTCTCTGGATCCCACGAACGAGAAAGAGTCGAGCAAAAATAAAGCAACGCGTGCAATTTTCCCTCGCTGCGTGTACGATTCTTTTGCAAATAAAATACTTTACCGCTAGCTCGAGGTAAAATCGGATGAACCCCGTTTTCCTTGCCTTTTGCTCGGTTTTTCATGCACAAAATCCTCCATTTTAACCTCAACAGACTCCTAAGAAATCCTGCAGAAGATTATAAATTAATTCTTCGTTCATATTCCCTGAACACTTCCAAACAACAAATTGTGATCCTCATTTGTACAGCTTAATGTTTCCTTTGATTCTAACTTGGCACAGTGACAAAAATCGATATGATGAAAACATAAATGATTAACCCTTAGCATTTGAATGGCGATTTAAAGGCGCCATTAAAAATTGCTGTATCATTATTCAAAATATAGTGCATTCAATATATACATAATTCAAAATATATTGTACGAGTAAATTGCACTATTTTTGTATGTATAACCTGAAATAAAGTCTATAAAAGGGAAATATCCTAGGTCGGAAGAAATGTTTCGTTTTGGAGTTAAAATGGCTTCGAGTGCAAAGAGTTAACTTCGTAAATTCTCTATTTGAGAATGAACAGAAAGAAATCAGCCACGTTCATAAAAACAAACAGTGGAAGATAGGCGAATCGTCGGCCCTGGGGGGCTTCAACCCTCGAAGGTGAACATTCGCCTCAAAAATAGGGCAACGCAGTTTGTGCTGAAACGTTGTGCTAAGCGTTGTAGACCGTACAATACATATTATGCAAACACCGGACCGCCACATTATTATTTAGCTAATAAATATTGCATACGTAGAGCGGAGAGCCGGTTGTCTAGGATCTACGAGCTCCGTTAAGCCTAGCTCGCAGCAAGACCCATTTATCTAGGCTCTGCGAAGACCAGCACGCCTAGATTACAGGGCTCAGCGTAACCACATTCTGCGAGCCGGAATGCAACCGGAATCAATACATTCAGAGAACCAGCGTAGAAAACGAACCTGAGACCGGGCTACTTCGACCGAAAATTTCCCCCGGCGAGAGAACAGAAAAAAAAACACCTTGAGATTCCTCAAGGCGCCTTCCCGCAAACGAAGTTACGGTTTTCCCACTTTGCATCGACGTCTCGCACCATCCGGCCACCGTTCCACCCCCGGTTGCCTTTTTGTTCCGCTGGTATCCACGTCGGAAGCGTTTAAAAAATCGTAATAGGACGACGTGATCGGAATAAACGAGTCTGAACAGCCAGTAGATCTCGCGAGCTTCTTGAATCGATAATTATTTAACGCACGAGGTATGTACATTGGCTTGAGGCATTAAGAAAGAAAAACATTTTACCATGTACAAAATAAAAATTAAAATAAGTGGGAATCCATCTTAGCCATTAGGAATTTATTTGGAAAATCTTGTACAACTCTCATTTTGCGATCCTTGTTACTTTTCCTGTTCATACTCTTCTCTGTGTAACTTTTTTGCTGACTAGTATTACTTTACAAAAGTTATGCCAATACATTCGTGACATTTTTCCCATTAAAATGATACCAAACACGATATAATTCGGATCGTGTTTACTCGTTTAATCCACGATAATGCAGAACCTCGATTATCCGAACTAACCGATACAAGGCGAGTATTTAGGTAATAGTTGCTTGGTTACAAGACTGGACTGGAACTTTACCGATTCGTGTGTTTCACATCATATGTTCGTATAATAGCGAATTAATATTATTTAGATATCATCGGTTCGGATAATCGAGAGTCTACGGTATCGTGAACCAAACAAGTGAATATTATCTGAATTGGGTCGTGTTTGGTATCATTTTAACCAGAAAAATGTCACAAATGTACCAGTAAAAGTGCCATAAAGAATTAATTAAAAACAAGGAAGTTCTTAATAAATTAGTACCGAAAAATGTATCTTTCAGATATGTCGAGGCGTTACTATACTTTTAAAGCGAATGAAAAAATATTTGTATTACACGGCGGTGAGATCGATTAGACATTAAGATGATACGACATGTAGAAACCATCCCCGACCCCCTTCCGTCGCCGGCGGGATTTTTATTCGGCACGTAGCCGCGTCGAAAGCGTTTAAAAAATCGTAATGGGACGACGTGTCCGGAATAAACGACTCGCATCTTCGCTTTAAAAGGTGTTTTATGAATCTACAGGTTGTAACCTTGTTCTTCCCGTTCGTTCGATTAAACCTACCCCCGCGTGTCCCACCCCCGGCGACCCTACGAGTTCAGGACTAAAATATCACCCTCGGGTTCCCAAGGCCGGCGCCGCAGCTTCACGCTTCGCGCGTATTTATTCCGCCGAACTTGCCCCGGGAATTTTATATTTTCTTCTGTCTTTTTTTTTCCACCTTGCACGCCCCGCGACGCAACCCCCGCGTCCTTGAACGGGGGCGGGAGAAAGGCGCTTTTACTGTCGCCACGTCGCTGATGCCTTTTAAAAGTTGCCCGCTGGAAAAGCTTGCCGGAATTATTTATACCTCGGGCGTAAAAAAAAAGAAGAAAAATCAAAAAAAGTTCTGATTGCGGAAACACGCGGACGGGATCAACCTCACTCTTCCTTCTTTCTACAGGCACCGATGGGAGCAACGTTAACCCGGCCACTACGCGGCTTTTAATATTTTTCTCCACCTCCTTTCTCTGTCTGTTTCTTTGTTTTTTCCCCAACACTCGACCGTAGCTTAAGAGTTTTCATAAGAGGCTTTTCACCGATGCGTTGCTTTCAGGGGGTGGAAACAAAGGAGCCCGGAAACCGCGGATTTTTTAATCACTGTTACCGGTAAAGCACTTTTAACCCCCCGCAGATTTATGTCCGGTGACGGGGGTGCCGAAGAAATTTTTATTTTTCACGCGTTTCAGCGGCCACCGCATCGATCGCTTCCACCATTCGGTGGTTGCTTTGTTTCATTATCAGCTGTTTCGGAAGAATGCAATGGATATTAGAAATCATTTTTATTCTTTAATGTTTGCGATTTAATCCTCCGTTTGTATTATTTTACGGTTTAGTTTGTACGCTTAATTTATGGTATATTATTCTAAAATCCAATAAATAATACGAGATTGTCAAAACAAATGCTTGCGAAATACATTAAACAAGAATTTGATTTTCCACAATTGCCAAATAAATTTAATGAAATCGAACACATTCTTTTCACGTTTGTCAAGTACATGAATGATTCCATCACTCTTTACTGAAAATTGAGGATCCCGCGGTGCCGCAATTTTTCAAATTTAACTGCGCCAAATGGAACGGAGCTGAAGGCAAATTCGCAGCTTCCCACCCCCCGGGGGTTCCTTTTCAGTGGAATCGCAATAAGGCGGACGTTATCCGAGGAACTAAACCAGAACGGACTTGTTAATTTTGCATACTTGGCCTGCCTAAGTAATCAACAACTTTAATCGCGAGTTACGGCGCAATATAATGCAGTTACTCGTTTTATCTCCGCGGAGGCGTGGTGTGGCGCACGTATATATATAGATCGGCCCGGTGTAATAACGTTATCTACCCGCAGCCACCTCTGCGAGCAATCGTAACGCTTCCGTAATACTGCTACTTCCCCGTTACTTAATTTTATAACTTCGTTTTTGCCTGTGAAAGGGCCGCGCGGTTCGCGGCTCATTAAATTCGGAGTAAAATAAAGACTGGAACCGACCTCTTATTTTGTTACGCGCTTCTCCTCGGCTTTGTTTTCCACCGTCGATGCTGAAACATTCGCCGTGTAGACGTCAACAAAATATTTTGAGCTTCCTACTTGTTTTCACGTTTTAAACATTTCATACCATTTACTGTGTTTATACGATGCTTATGTGGAACCTGATGTTACAATTATATTTTATACGATTCCGGATCCGTTTATTTTCTTTGCTGTCAATCATGGTCCCTGGAATCGAGTTGACTCTTTTTTTCTGTAGTCCTTCGCGTATTTGTTTTCATTTTTCAATTTTTTTTACACCGTGTTTTGTATTTTTACAATTTTTATGCAGAATGTGATGTAATGATTACATTTTATATGATTGCAGATCCATTTATTTTTGTTTTCGCTATCAATCATGGTCCCCACAAAGTAATTTTCTCTTTTCTATGGTCCTTTGCGTATTTGTTTTCATTTTTCAATCTTTTTATACCATATATTGGATCCATTCAATGTCTATAGAGAACGTGATGCAACAATTACATTTTATATGATTGCAGATCCATTTATTTTGAAATTTCACTGAATTTCGCTGAATTGACAAACTCGATTTTCTCTAGAATGAAACTTTAAACGAAAAACCATTGTGCTATTCGACATTTTTTCACGTGGGTTTACCCCGGGCTTCTACCACCATATCGGCGCCACAAATTCGAATTGAACAGAAACACATAAATCAGAACATAAACAAAGCACATAACTTAATACAAAAATTAGAATTAAACTGCCGGAGAACATCTTCAACTCCGGCGTCGCTGCATTCTGATTTCAAAACTAAAAAATTGTTTCGACGCGTTGTCTATCTCCGAACCGTTCAGGTTTCTGCAACAGCTGGAATAGATTGTTTAAAAAATAATAAAAAAAGGAATGCGGTAAGGTTATTTTGTCCCCGCGACCACAAGCACGTGCAAAAGCCAAGGTGGGTCGTGCAAACGAGCCGCGCAAAGACAAGTTCCGAACTCGACACTCGTTTATACACTAGACTCGGCTCAAATTAACCGGTCAGATGGAGAGAGAGAGAGAGAGAGAGAGAGAGAGAGAGAGAGATACCTTGCTCCGCAGAATCCGACGAGGCTTGCCGGCGTGACGACCCTCGTTAACCCTGACTCGCCTCTTCAAGGTAACCGTCCTTAATTACCGCTAACTCGCGCCTCGTTTCCGGCCAAGGAACCAATCCGAACGGCACACTCCCCGCGGAAGAGTGGGTGGCAAAGCGGGCAAGAGCGAGAGAAAGCGAAATAGAGAAAGAGGGAGGAGAGGGTGAACAGACAGAGAAACTGACAGAGCGAACGCCAGCTCGACTGAATTATCGGGGCCGGTCGGCGTTCGCGCCGGCCATCCGCGTCGCAAATATGATCGGATTTGCCTTGAAAGCTGCACGCATGAATCACGATTACCCGCGAAATGGAAACAATGCTCGCAGAAGTGCGCCGCCTAGCTGCCGAGTCGATTTATTAATCCGGACGCGAACGCGGCGCGAAAACAACGGCAATTTCAAGTAACATCGGATTCCGTGGTGTTCCCGCTATCGCGTTTTATTGCCTCCTGGCTTTTGTGAAACGGGCGCGGCCTCGTTCCGCCATTTTTCTTGTTCTTTTTTTTTTGTGTGTTGTTGCTGCTCCCGCCGCCCGTTCCTCGTGTTCCCGCGCGGCCACGAAGGCGGAAATAAAAATTTTTCGACGAGGGAAACGGGACAAGCGATACGGAGGGAACACAGTTCCCGTCGAAAACGGAGCGGAGACGACGATAAAGCGTAACGGCTCTCCGGCTACCGTGATTTATTGGCGGTTGTCAAGTGATCGATGAAATGTCGCGAACACCGAAGGCGGAACGAGCTTTTCAGTGTCTCCGCTCGGCGAGAACCGTGGATCACCCTGTATGCTATTGATCGGCCAACGACGATTTTTATTCCGTTGGTTTCGCCGACGCGGAACGATCGTTTCCCGATTATTTTGCGCGCGGCGGATCTTGCACGACACTTTCGAAACTTGAAATCTTTTCAAAATTCCCGGTAAAAGTACGAAACATTATTTAGTATTTGATCGTACATTTTCTATACAGCAAGCGACTCTCTCGAGGTTCTTAAGCTCTTACTAATCACCGCCGGTCAAAATGATCGGTTCCAGATTTTGTATTTCACAATTTAAAAATTATATAGATGAGAAATGATTAAATAAATATATTTAGTAGAGCATGTATTATAATACGAACCGCACAAAAGAAATTCAATGTCATCATTTTTATAACATGTATCATTTACTTTTAAGTCAAGGTAGGTTTAGTGTTAAATCAATAATAATTTGACGGTTTCTACGAGAAACAAAATTTCTTTGCTTCCATTTGCTCTAACATAAAAATCACAGTTCTCAATTCTCAATACGTTCCGTACTATAAAAGGCACAGGCATAATGAGAATATGGCATGAAGTAATTTAACCCCTCGCTCTACAATATCGAGTCATACTCGGGATGAAGATTCTGAACAGGATCTAATAAATATGTATGTTATTAATTTCCTTTAAACCGAAATAAAATTCTATTTTGGCGTTGTTAATGTACAACTATTGAAGAACATATAGGCATAATAAATTACGAAATTATTAATTACAAAAAATTTCTAATCACTGAAACCGTAAAATAAATCGTAGTGGAAGGGGTTAAACAACATAAAAAGTATGATATAATTTTTACTACTCTTTCCCCTAATAGTGAACAGCCAATAAGAAATAAGAGAGGAAATCAACTTTTATTTAATTCCCATTTCTTATAACCGAGGCACGGAATTTCCTGCCGCGCAAAGATCCTACTCCGTGTACCGCTATAAAATAATTTTCTCCGTGGAAAAATCCCGTGTTTTTCGACCGAAGCAGGTGTTTATCGCCGAGTGTGTATGAAAACATTGTTTGAGGGAAAAAAGGGGGTCGCGTCATCAACTCGAAGCGAGCGCGACGTGACTTTCCAGGAAGGAAACACGAGCACGTAGCTCGTAACCCCGCGACGACATAAAACGATACGTTGTTTGTAACGCACGAGCTCCATCGGTAAACAGCGATCGCAGAGCCACGACCTCGCGGAGCCGGAGGAATCCAATACACATCGAATCCAGACTGGTCGGAAAGACGCCAGAACCCTCTCCCCCATCCTCTCGCTCCTCTTTTAATTTGAATCGAGATTATATTAGGGGGACCCATAAGTAATCAATTATTTCGAAATCTAAAACAAACTTTGTAGTAAATTCAAGGTTTTATTTCTTAATTTATTATATAATCTCCATCATTATTAAGGACAGTTCGCGATCTTTCCTGCAAATTTTCAATGTCCCTCTTATAGAAATCCAGGGTTCGTGAAGCAAAATATGACTTAAGGTGCCTCCTTACATCTTCTACAGAAGCGAATGTTTTATTTCTTAAATAATGCTCCAGAGATCTGAAAAGCCATTTTGTTACAGAGTTGTAAAAAGGAATTATACTTTGTTAGAATATTTTGAACACGGGCTGCTTTACAGGAAACTGAAACTGATCGTTGAAGTGTTTCCCCTTCAACGATCGTTACGGAACTAAAGGCAAAACAAATTCTTTGCAAATAATTGATTACTTATGGGTACCCCTAGTACGTACACGCGTTTGTTAAGAAGAGAGAGGTCAAATTGAACTTTGGCCGACCATCGACCCTTAATTTCCTGTTCGACTTCTTAATTGCAGGTTTGCCGGCGGAACGTGCACTTAGAGTTGCTCGGAGCCTGGTTACCGGGGACTGCTAATTTGAAAGGAGGACGTACGCGAATTCCGAGATCAAAGGACGCGCATCTGTTCGCTGCGAAAATCCACCCCCTCGGATGTCGCGCGGACGTCGAATGTCCCTGGATCAGGATGGATATTGCACGGTCTGCTGTGCCATGGTTTTCTGTAATGTTTGATTCGACTGCTGGGACCATAGTCTGCTCCTGACCCCCTAACTTTCTGAGAAATAGGTCCAATAGGTTGTTTGTTGGTAATTTCAGCACAGATTTGAAAGCAGCAAGATATCAGTGAATTTTTATTCCTCGATTGTGATGGTTGACTCGTCGGAATCAGAATTGCCTGACACTGTGATAAATCGAGATATAATTACATCTACGCGATCAACAGCTCGTAAGAGCCGTACATTAATTTTCACGACCTGTTTGCCGGATGATATAAATTATGCAAAATCGAAAGTGCTTTCCTTTTTTCCTGACTGCAACATTCGGCGCGGCAGACTTGTTATGTTGAAACGAGTGAGCCAATTAATTGTTTTCTTTCACCCCTTTAAAAAATTACCACCACTATTACGCCACACGCCAACACGCGATAGTACTTGTTCACGTATCCATTTCCATATATTAAAACCTGAATAACAGGATTTTCAGAGCACGACTCAATTTAAAGAGAAATCACTTCGCTCGCGTGGTTTTTAATGAACCGGCCTAATTCAATTAGAAGCATGAATCGTCCCGTCGATTAAGGGACGATAAAGATCCGGTAATTGTACGGGGAAAGCGTGGCCGTGCGCGAGTGATAACGATCGGGAGGATAGATCGAAGCCTCGTATTTAATTAACAGATCCGTGGAAGTTGCAGTTGTTGGATGGAATTTAATTTTGCGTTGCAGTTCATTCGCGGAGGAATTGAACAGCCATCGAATATGGAATTACGTCTACAAATGAAACCGTCAGTACGAGCTATTACGCTATTTCGCGCGAGACGCGTATCCATTTCCAGCAACTTCAAGGGAACAGTTCACTTGCAGTTGGAATTTCGTTTTAAAAATTCAGCGACAGCCGATTGTTCCGAGGCCGAAGTTTCTAAAATAAAATTAAGCGGAATAGAGAACGTTCATGAAATCGGAACTTCATGCTCCGAAACGCGGAATTAGCACTGACTTCTCGTGACTGCAAAGGACGCGGGTCGGATTGGTTGTTAATAGCTCTTTTCGTAAAATAAAAATGTTCTGCGTCAATTGTAGTTAACAGAAGCCGGAGAAATAAGAATGCCTTCCTTTGTTTAATAAGTTGAAAGAAATGTATCGACATTTCTAGGTTCTTCTGAGCTTTCTACTGTTTTAGATCTCATCGAACCACTTGTGAAGACCCGTGTTGTTGACTAAAACTGTTCAAGCAGCAAAATTACTTAAATTTTTGCTGGGGTCAAATAAAACTGTATCTCTTCAGATATCAATCTCAAAAAATTAGATACTGGACAATATTTATACTGACTGCTGCTTTAACCCTTTCACGTTCAAAAGATTTTAATAAAATTCGGTTTGTTTCAATACATCACGGTAGAAATGAATTTCAAAACCTGGTCAAAGGATAGTGATTTCGATGCTTTCTCTGTTACGAGAGAAACGTGTCTATTTGAACCCTGTTTCTCGTAAAGTAGGCAGACAATTTTGATTCTGTACAAAGATCCTCAGTCCACCGATAGATACTTAGCCATCGGTCGAATGAAATGTCAACGAATTACGGTGTCGTTTTCCTCTGAACCGTGCGCCGACATTCTATCAGCAAACAGGGCCGACGACAGAATCCGAAACTTGGATTGATCATAGAAGCAAGCCAAACATAAAACGACCAACACGCTCCGTGGATTCCATTAGGAAGCCGAAGAATCGTGGAAATCGGAAGACGGGCCAGCAGAGAGGATCATTCCCTGCCGTCGGAGTGGATCATCGTCTGTGTAGGATCTAAAGACGACGCGACACGACGCGAGTCGATCCGGAAGATCAAAGTGTCCCGGGGGCGGGATGGTCGGTGGCCGGTCGGCCGGCCGGGCACACCGGTGGGACTTTAATTAAATATTAGCTTCACCTTGGCTGGCGGGAGAGAAGCGCGGCGTAGACGAACAAGCCGGAAAGATAGCCGGGAGATTGGTGTAAACGACGGCCAAGGGCACTTTCATTTAAAACGAACTGTATCCGAGAGCGCCGCACCCCCGGAGGGGCCCCCGTATGGGACGCGAACGCTAATCCAATTTGCGACCAGCCGTTCCTTTTAATCCTTTGGCACACACAGCTTCTGGCGTAACCAAGTTTTTAAATTAAATTTTCAAGGCACCCGCAAAATCCCCGCTCGACACGCTGCTGGCCAACTCGTTCGACGTCGATTTTCCTCTTGTTTCCCGCTCCGTTTGGCGGATCCTCTTTCCCTCTACACCCACGCGAGCTCTGTGTGTTTCTCTTCTCTCCTCTCCCATCTCTCGTTCCCTCTCTCCCTCTCTCTCTCTCTCTCTCTCTCTCTCTCTCTCGCTGCTAATTCGACGTTTGCCGTAGCAGCGATCGATCCGCAGCCTCTCCGCCCCCGCATCGGTTCCCCGAGACAAGACACAATTAAGCCCCGGTTTACATGTAGACGACGCTCGGACTAGTGGAACCGTTCCGGGAACTGGCCCGTAATTACCGACTGCGAACGGTCTTTGCCAGCAACTCGGAACAAGACAGCATTATATGGGAACTGGCGCAGTATAGTAACTGGTGTTAGGGAACTAGTGCTCCCGGTGCAAACTGGCTTTTAGATAGGAACGAACCATGCCTCTCTCTCTCTCTCTCTCTCTCTCTCTCTCTCTCTCTCTTACGCTCACACACTGTTTGTCGTGCTCTCTCTCTCGCTCTCTTCGTCGACCCCGGTCGCGCAAACGTGTTCGAAACTGGCGGCCGTTTTCGGTAAACATGCTGGACGATGCGTTTGCTTTACTCGGCGGAGCTGTAACTTGCCATGTTGTGAGAAAAGATTGCGAGGTACGCGACGCCATGTTTGTTTTGTTCTGAACGTTATCTCACGTCGCAGTTTTTGGTCGGGTTGAGCAATGTAAAGAGGTATTGTGGATGTCAGGGCAACTGGTGGCTCACGAGCCACACGCGAGTCCTCTTCCCACTCCTGGCACACCCCACCATGTTCCTATGAAGTGTGGAAGAGGGGGCGTTGGGTTAGGAACCTATAGAGCAGAGTGGGAAGATATAAAGTGGTGGGGGAACCTACACACTGATAGTGGGGGTCGTGAAGCGACGGCGGAGAAGAAGTTGGCCAGGCCTGACTTAGAACATTTTTCTTCGTTTATAATATTTTGGTGCTCGTTATTCAAGAAATGCAGTAGAACCTAGACCAGTCGAATTAATCGGAGGTACAACAGTACAACAGTTATTGTTGGAGTATACACCGAAATGCACGAAACGTGTAAAGAGGAAAGTCCTTTTTGACCTGCGGTTTATTGCACCTCAAGCGCCGCCTTCTTTCGTATAAAGGGCCTAAGAAGGAAGAAGGCAACCCTCAGTCCAAGCCAGTCTACCGAGCCAGTAACAGCTCCCACATTTCCATTTCTATTACCGATAGTTATACTTTCAATGTATCAATAAAGTACAAAATTGTGTTATATGCATTAACCAAACTGATCAACGTTTATTCCGTTGCGGAGTTTAAATAAACACTGCAAATATAAAGTTACATTTAATCTCCTAACCTCGTCATCCCAACAGTTATTTAGTGTCAGTGATGCACTGAGTCCTCACGGAGTTCTATTATAAATCATACTGTACCTACATGGATTGTTTTCTGTACTTTGAACTGTATTTACATTGGCTACATATGTAGGAAGTCAAGAGGTTTATTAAAAATGTGCTTCAATGGCTGCCTAACAAATTAAAAATTTATTTACTTTCATCTTCCCGCGTGGTATACAATATTTCTTTTTAATAAATTGAGTAATTTCCTACCACATTGGGGATGCACTTCACTCTATCAACGATTTTTCCTCGTTTATTGTTTTGTTTTAGAGGGTGGGAATTTGTTCTAATGAAACATCGAATTGTAACAAAATTAATGTACAATATTGCACTCTAATATTTATTCATGGTAGTGTTCGCTGGAGATGATGTAACCAGGTGTACGAAGAGGGAAGTATTTTCCTACAATTACATTTGCAGAGTATAATATTCTGCTTGGTACTCTATTCAAAACCACTCATCCAATTCTCGATTGCATACGAGGATATTGCCCGGGTGGATCGCTCGTAAACAAATTGCAACGTACAGCGGTTAATATGGCAGTTTCCCGGTAGGTACACGAGATTTGGATTGGTCATTTCGATGCAGTTACATTTCGAAGCTGTTCAATCTCCCCATAGCAAACTCATATGTCGAATGAAATACATACATTCAATTTTGCCGTTGCACGTTTATCGATTTGTAAGAAAGTCTTTAATGATTGAAATAAATGTACCATAATATTTTGTTCTGTTAAACTGTTAAAAAATAATGAATATCGTCACAGATTAATTCGAACCGCCGATTTTCCATTTCTCTTCGCTTTCGGAGAGACACTCGCTCGTTTCTCCAGCGAGATTAGCCAACTTTCTTCATTATCATCGCCCTGTTGAATCTTTCGGTCTGTCAATCTCGCATCGTTTAATCCAACTTTTAATACTTAATCCCCCTACGTTTCTATCTGGACTCCTGTATTGCCGGAAGCGACGCAGGGGTAATTAAGAAGCGTCGAAAAGTCTGTTGCAAAGGGCCTGGGTCTGAAATCTGTCTGCCAAGTTGTAGTCAAACATATTCTCGTTTGGTCCTATGGGGTCTCCATTTTGTTGAAATACTCTAAAAGAATCAGGATTTAGTTTCCTCGGATAAAATAAATTCAGAACTTTGGATAGTATTATTTATTTCAAATATGATCATATTTTGTTGATTTTACTTCAGCAGTGTACAGTTTAGCAATCTTTTCATCATAGAACACATAGTACAAGGAATTCTCGATATATGTCAACAACACGGGTCTTGTCGTGTATCGTCCAGGAGACATACCTAAGCGGTGTTATGTTTACACTCCTCTGCGTCCGAGGCCTTTCGAACTTCGTAGTCTAGGATAATTCTGCGACATTTATCATCCAGGTCTTGGCGACATATATAAGGAAATCACTGTACTTCATTAGAAGGGTCGAATTGAACCAATAATATCTAGCACGTTTCTTGAAACTTCGTGGCCCCTCACAAAGTACATCCTGCAATAGTGAGGATAATTCTGCGACACTTATCATCCAAGACTTGGCGACATGCATATAGAAATTACTGTACCTCATTTGAAGGAATAGAAAGAATTGAACCAATAATACCTTTCTTTTGAAACGGTCGTTCATCTAACTATGTTTAACGAAATCCTGCACCGTCGAAGAGAAAATGCTCGATATTCATTTCCCGCCCCTTCGAGATTTCCATAAACTAATAAATTTCCATAATCTACGACCGGCTATTTCCCAGGAAATGGTCGTGCGTCGTTAAAAGGATTTCGCAGGCGACTTTCAAATCCGGCCGCCGGCAATCACCGTTTCCGCTGGAGCCGAACCAAGAATCCGGCCGGTCGATTAATTGCAAATCGATAACCGCGTGTCCGAGTTAATCGGCGCCTTGGTTCGAACCAGTTTTCACGAAGGAGCGTATACAACCCGGGGGCGCAAGGATCGCCGGGAAAGTGTTTGGTTGAATCGCGGCGACAAGTGGTCCGGGAAACGTTTGCGTCCCCGGGGCCCTCGAAATCGCTCCGTGGCATTTCCAATTCATACTTGAAACGCGAATATCGCATAATACGTCTATTTCCGAGGCGCACAACAGCCGCTCTTACGCAAACGTTATTCTCGCGGGGCCATTGTGCGGTTCCCGCGTGCAACCTCGATATTCACGCTGGTAAAAGCCGTACGTTGTCCCGCAACACGCTCTCTCTCTCTGCTCTCCTCTCTCTTTCACTATCGCACGCTGTGACACTGAATTCCGTCGCGAGGTAATGACCTCCGACGGTGCTTAGGCTATTGATGCGCGAGAATCCGTGCAGCGCGGCACTGCGGTCCCGAATCAGGATTTAGGATCGTTCCGAATCGATATACAGAGTACTCGTCCTTATTAAGTGAGCCCGTCCCTGTTAATGTGCTTTCGTATTTAACACTAGAACGACCGGAGCAGTCGAAATGACTGGTTCCTAATTTCTTCTTTTACAATTACTGAAATTGTAAAGAAGTTTTCATAGGAAATTTTTTAATGAACCTCTTCATTGAAGCTCATATTACAATAAAAGTTGTATGAAGTCTGAATGGGCACAGTCTTGTCACTGTTACAAAGCAATACGTCAGTCGCATTTATTGCTCGGTCGTTCTAGTGTTAAACAAGCAGTAAATATTAACCCTTTGCACTCGAAGTTATTTTAACTCCAAAACGAGACATTTCTTCCAACCTAGAATATTTCCCTTCATTACATTTTTTTGTTCGTGTTATACAAACGAAAATAGTGCTATTTAGTCGTGCAATACTGAAGTGTTTACTGATTTATTAAGTACAAACAAATTTACTAATGCGAAAAATGTTTTGAATAGTGATACAGCAATTCTTAGTGGTGCCTTACAGTCGCCATTCGAGTGCTAAGGGTAGGGCCATTCGGGCTTATAGTAGTAAATAGAGAAACTAATTTTTTAAAAAATAAATTTAACTATTAACGTGTAGGCTACAAAGGAAGAAGCATTTTTTTAAACTAACTTTTAACTTTGAAGAATATTAGATATTACACTCCCGACACTTTCACCTGAATACCTTGTCAAAACAGCTGAGGAACTTCTGATTAATAGAACTAACTAAGTAGACAATTAACATAATTTACAGGGTGTTCTACAAATGGAAATGGGTGTTCGCACTTCCTTGAAGGAGGTAATTACTGAAGTCATTTCAAGCAACCTTTTCCTTTTCGAAAATGATGTACGCGGCTTTGTTAAGGAGTGACTAACGAAAAACACGGACCAATCAGAGCACAGATCCAGCTGAGATTGGCGTTGTGTAGCGGCGCTCTAATTCGTCCGTGTTTCTCCTTAATAACTCTAGAGATATGTGCTGTTTTCCAACTACATACAATTTGTTGTATTCACAGCAAAAATTCGAGTAGTAAAATAGTTCGGAAGAAGCATCATTGGGAACGTGTAAATCTTTGTTAATCCTATTGCATGATCAAGTAAGTCATAGTCAGATGAAGCAGTTTACGATTCGTCATAAATGGAGTAGGATGTAAAACAGAAGAACGTCGAGTTAAACTGCTATACAATAAAAGCTTGATATTTGAGCGTTGCATTTAATTGATTTTATGCAACTAGTGCCCGAATAGTTTTAATTATGAAAGTTATCAAATTTTAATATTGAGACCTTGGTGAATGGTAACGTTGCGACATATTTTGAGAATATGGTATAGTTAAAAGCGTTTACTGTTGCCGATGATACAAGACATTATCGAAAGCCTAAAAATGAAAACTCTCTCCGACAGATAGTATCATAATTACAAACCCACAGTCTACTGAGAAATAATTATATTTTAGACGATAAAAACTGACTTTATATTTCTTTATACAACAGCTCAAAGAGGTGTTGAATTGAAATTGTAAGCTGTTATCATTTCGTAAAAGAATACAGATTCATCGTTTATTTTCTTTCGAGATGTTTTTAATTGCGGTTGTGAAAACGAAGACGCGTGTTTTCCAGATCACTTTGTGGATATTAGAAGTCATTAGCTTTCAAAATGATTCCGTTCGACTTGTTATCATGCTCGAACGAAATTCTCGAACATCTCGAACGACGTCGATAAACACGCGCAGCACGAGACAGCTTTTACTGGTCTCGTTAGTCGCAAAAATATAGCCGGTCTGGACAGAACGCTACTTGCCCGGTAATCGGCTCCGTGAACCGATATACCCGTGTATCGTGTCACGGTCGATTCCGTGTCAAGATAAAACGGTCTCCTTCACCGAAAACTTCTTCCTGCCTCTTCAAGGAGTACTCCACGCCCGGAAGTGCCATCCGGGTTATTTTTGAAGGGCTATCTGTGACGGTGATTGTCGAATCCCGGACCGATAAGCCCCGTTTCTTCTTTCATCGATGCCTGGTCATCCCATCGGAAGATCGAACATTGTCTCTGCTGTGCAATTAGCGACAAGAAGGCACTTTGGTGCCATTTATTAATCCCGATTGGTTAAGCTCCAGACAAATTCATATTTCAGGATTGGAATTTTTGTATTTTTATTATGAAAAGATTTAAGTCAGAGACTGCGATAAGTGCATCGGAATTTTTTCTGATTTTTCTACAGCTTTGAACAACCAAAAGGCAGACCAGAGAATAGAAGACTTGTTATGCAAACCTCGTTAGCAAAAAATCGTGTTGCCGGCAGAGGAGGAATTTTTCTTCGCCGCATCTCGGACGGAACTTCATCGGAACACTTTGATCTTCTCATTACATCCAATTCTACCAATTTAATTTATTTCACAGAGGTTGGAACGATCAGTATGGCGTTGCAATCGAGAAACGTACTTACTTTAGTAGAAAAAAATATCGAATACCGTGCTCGAGGACTTGACGCAAATAATTTTTTAATTTTCTAGACGAAGGGAGAAACGTGTCTGTAGCATTTTTTCAATATTAATGTAATTGGCTGGGTATGCTATGAATAATTAATTAAAGACTTAATACTCGTGTACACTTTCATTAATGAATACAACATTCTATGGTTGGCAGAATGTAAAATAAGAAAACGTTGCGAGTTCGTATAATTTATGTGCATAATAAGCGTCTCACTCTGTGTGAAATTTTTAAGAACAAACTCCCAGAGAATGTCACCTCGATCAGGACCTTACTATCTCCATGAATATTTCATGGACATAAAATTTACCTCTCGTAATGTCGAACGCGTAGTATAAATGCAGTTTAATTGCAATAAATTCCGTTATGACAGTAGTAAATTCATAAGATCCATTAGTTCTACTAAGAACAGGGTATTAGACATGAAATTTGCATGTTCGTTTGTTTTTGTGTGACGAACTGTCAATCCCAAAGCTAAGGGTTAATAAGCTTGAACAATCTTTTCCTTACACTCTTCAGCTTCTCAACATTACTTAATTTTGCAAAATCCAGAACGAAGACATCTTTGACCATCTTTTCTTCGTGCTTGACTCAATAACTGTGAAATAGAAAAACGGTCATTTCGACCGTGCTGGGTTTAGCATTAAGTCAGACTAATAAAAATCAAAGTCGAAACGAAAAATCCTATAAAATTGACACGAGACCTTACTATAAAATCTCGCAGAAATCCTCTTTCTCAAAAAATCCTTTTCCCTCGAAACCCACCAAAACAGAGTTCATTTGGACCGTGCTGGGTTTAGCGTTAAGTCAGACTAATAAAAATCAAAGTCGAAACGAAAAATCCTATAAAATGGACACGAGACCTTACTATAAAATCTCGCAGAATTCCTCTTTCTCAAAAAATCCTTTTCCCTCGAAACCCACCAAAACAGAGTTCATTTGGACCATGCTGGGTTTAGCGTTAAGCCAGACTAATAAAAATCAATGTCGAAACGAAAAATCCTATAAAATGGACACGAGACCTTACTATAAGATCTCGCAGAATTCCTCTTTCTCAAAAAATCCTTTTCCCCCAAACCCACCAAAACAGAGTTCATTTGGACCGTGCCGTAATTCAGACTAATAAAAATCAAAGGCTTTATTATAAGATCTCACAGTATTCCCCACCAAAACAGAGGCCAACAGCTTACATATCCCAACGCAGACGGACGTGTCCCAAATTTTGAACTTCCTCGATCTAAAAAGAAACCGAAGAGCCTGTGTTCTTCCCGACGAATTCCCGCAAAGATTCGTCTCTCCAGTGGCGCCGTGCGATCCAAAGGCGAATCCGGGTCGATCCTCTGAAAAATGTATCCCCGGGAGCGTTCATTCCCTGAAGAATTTATTCACCGGAGCCGGGGCAAACAGGAGCGTCGGAAAAAGGTAAAACTGAAAGCTAGGCAGAGAAAGAGAGAGAGAGAGAGAGAGAGAGAGAGAGAGAGAGAGAGAGAGAGAGAGAGAGCGAGAGAGAAAGAGAGTCCGTGGCTGCTCGCCGTGGCGAGGAGAGATGCGGTCGACACGGTTCCTCGCGAAGCTGTTTACAGGAAAGCCGGGAAAGGACACGTCGTGTGAGCGATAGTTTGCCGATACAGGATCGTCCTGGGCGCTCGGCTAAATCGACTTCCGATCGTCCCGCAGCATCCAACAGTCTCCGGCGACATCTGCCCCGTCGGTGTACCTGAAGAAACGAGGAGGAAGAATGTCTCGGAAAATCCGTCCTCGATGCAACCCCCCCCCCCCTCTCTTCTCCCTGGTCTTTCAGTGGTCCAGAACCGATCCGACATCGACAGGCAGAACCGCACGCGGAATCCGAAGCCCGTCGACACGGGAATCGAGAAAAAAGGATTTTCACCATGCCCCTGCATCCGGTATCGATGTATCGCGACCTACATCGTGTCCTGCAGTGTCTCGGGCAGGGTTCGGAGACACGGAGAAAAAGCCACCACCGAGAGAAACGGAAAGAGAGGGTGTGTGGTGGGTGGGTTGCCGACGTCCCATCGAACATAGAAACCCGGTGACGTGACAGGAAAACGTGGCCGAATCGGAGAGAAAAGGCTAGGGCGGCGGCGGCTGCGAGTAGAATGGAAAAAAGCTGGCTAGGGCCAGGGGTTGAAAGAAAAAAGGACCACGGGGGCAGCTCCGCACGTAGGAGAGAGCGTCGTTTCGAATTTCTCGATAAATTCGCTTCGCTCCAATGACGCGGCGAGCTCTTCCCACGTGAAACAATGGCGGAGTGGCGTGGAAAGACGTCTCGAATTTCGCTGAATCAAAGGTGATGCGTCGAGAGGGTGCGGATGGGGGGGGGGGCGCTCTGTCTACTGGCATGGACAGGGGTGAAATCGATTTTGTCTAGGGTCTTGCGTGCCGACCGTATTATCCCTCGCGGTTTTCTATAGTGTCATTGTTGTTCGAATTGGAGAGGGAACTGCTAGACGAGAGAACAGCGACCAAAGAGAGAGAGAGAGAGAGAGAGAGAGAGAGAGAGAGAGAGAGAGAGAGAGAGAGGGTGGTGACCAAGAAGGACGATAGAGGCACAGACCAGGCCAGAGAGACCGTGGAAGCTGGTTTCTGACGGGAGTCTGAGTGCGGCAGACACAAAGCCGCTATATTACGTTTCCACTTGTACTTTTTTCTAGTGTATCTCCTCTCCTCAGGGCCTAGCGCCACCGTGTTACACGCGTTCCCGTGGTTCCGCGGAATCGTGTTCCGCGCCGGTGGAAAGGCTCTCCTCCCAGCATCCACCCCCGCACCACTCTTTTCAACTGACAACCTTCTCCGGGGGCGGACAACTGTTGCCAGATTCTGGTGACGCTGATTTTTACCGAGTTCACGCCGACGTCTCGTGAACTGGGAACATCGCGTGACCAATAATCCACGATACTCGGGATCACCGAGCGGTAAGTCGATAATGGGGTTGCGGTTTAATCGGGATGGCTCGTCGAGGATTTTATGGGGCTCGGGAGAAGTCTGAGGGACCTTGGATTGCGGTCTCTTCGTGGAGTGTAGTTATGGCGACCATATGTTGTTTGTTTAACAGCATAGTCCTTTATTTCACTGATTTGGCTTTTACATTTTCTTTTTTCGAAAATGGCCATTTTGTTCTTTATTTCCCGGAATTGAAATGAACTCGGACGTCGGCACATAGCTGAATTTGTGTGCGGAGATCGAAGAAAGCATTTTGTTCGTTGGGGGTGTGACTGGGAAGTCGCTGAAATTTAAATATAAAGGCGTATCTTTTAACAACAACCCATATGTGGGTGACGGAATTATTTGTCCAGGTTTTAAAATTAATTTTTACGTTAATCCTTAGCGCTCGAATGGCGACTGCAAGGCGCCACTAAAAATGGCTGCATCATTATTCAAAATATCTTTTGCATTATTAAATTTGTTTGTATTTAATAAATTACTAAACACTTCAGAATTGTACGAGTACATTGCACCATTTTCGTATGTATAACACGAAAAAATGTATATAGCAGAGAAATATTTTAGGTCGCAAGAAGTGTTTCGTTTTGGAGTTTAGTTTCGAGTGGAAAGGGTTAATATATTCACTCTACCAAATTTTATTAGGATAGATTTAATTTTTTTCAGTTTTTATTTCATTAAGTACCTTGCTTTGATTTTATGGAATTTTCGAGGTTTCTAGTTTGGCAGTCAAAGTATTAAAAAATGTTGAATTTTACGTTAACCTGGATCTAATGTTCTCACCGAACGAGCAACGCTTATTCGTGGACAATATATGTGGATCAGTGGAGAAACCCAATTAAAAATCAAAAAATTTAAAGCATACGTTTGTGTCAAATTGCAACTTTGACGAAGAATTGCATTGAGTTTTATGAATTTTTAACGAACACGTTCGTTACTCGGCAGCGCCGAATTGAACATTGTACTAAAATTCTATGGAGTCCACCGTCGACTCGGTGACACGTATCAAAAAATGGCGAATCTGCGCATGAGAAACTACGGACAAATATCAAATAAAATAGTAGCTCGCTTTGTTCTCGTAAAAATTGAGTTCGAAGTTTGGACACGACCGAGTTCTGTTTATTATTCATCGCTTCTAGTTGCTGCAAGCACGAGTACACGCGTAAAACGAGATTCATTTTCAGCATCGATTTATTTCGAGGTTCTGTACGAAAAAAATGTCAGTCTACATCCCCGATTTATTTATTCCCGTGGAATCGCACTTTTTCGATGCCATTCGCGAATCAACGCACCCGACGTTCTATGTACAATTGGGTCTGTGTGTTGGATCGCACTGTATCGGATCTATACGGTTTGTAATTAAAATTTTACTGGTCCGATTCGAACGTGATCGAATTGGTAAGATTTACTTACTCGTTCGTTTGTTGTATCGCTGGATTGCTTAATATGGCAATTTGGAAATGCTTACCTGCAACAAAAAAAAAATTATAAAATCATTAGAATCTCTGAGTAATTCACAAAGCTATTTCAAATTGGTATCAATTTTTAAATCTAGGTGAATAGCTTTCCACGAATTACTAAAGATCTGGTAATAAATCTTTCAGTAGTGAAACGATCACGAATCAATCAATTATCTTAGGTAGCATAACTTTATGTATTTCTCTCGAATTTGAAATTACAGGTAAAACAAGCTCTAAATGGAGCACAAGATTCAAATCCGTAGATTCGCGATAAGGTAGAGTGACTATGTTACCGACAAAAATAGGCGAAAAATGGTTTCACGAAAATGAAACTCGAAAAATAGCGCATCGCGAGATACGCCTCCCCTCGAAAGTGTATGTGGAATTGAATCTGAAGTACCAATTTACTTTGCAAACGATATTTATGTTACGAGTATGTAACTCATTCTAATAGTACTAATTTTGTTATTCGATCCCCTTGAGGGCCCGGTCTTCGTAGATTCGCGATAAGGTAGAGTGACTACATTACCGACAAAAATAGGCAAAAAATGGTTTCATGTGCCTGTACTTTTCGTCCCTATATGGGAATATTTTTCGCTGGGAAGGGACTCATTCAAAAGAGGAAGGTTCAGTCTAGCGCTCGCCGGTCATGAGCTGACGAGATTATGCAGATATTTGGTAATATAAGCGTTAGAAGTAGACCAAAAATTGACGATGTGCATGCCGTGGAATCCAAGCATTTTTATGCCATTGGATGAGTTTTCTAGATGAAATCGAGAGCTGCGCGCACTAGAAAATATCTCCGGCTTCAAATTGAGCTATGTTTTGTCTTGATTTTGAAGCACGTTTCTGGCGTTAGAATTCATAATATCGATAATACAGAGGAAAAAATGTGACAAGTTTAATCAGAGACTTAGGACCCGTCGGATTAAGACCAAGCCGGATCTTAAGTCAGTGGCTGAAGCTGTGAACATAAATTATACAGCAGTTGCCGACCTGCTGACTCTGCAAAAGGCACTACCCTTGGCTCTTAACAAATTCGTAGAAGGTTTTCCCTAACGCGGATGCAGGACGAGTACTGCAACAGTTACGCGAAGAAACTGACTATAACTGTCTAACTAATTGCTACGCCAAACACCTAAAGGTTCTATGCACTTGAAGACAGAAGTGTGAGGAGCCCAAAAACTCGAATACCGGTGATCCGGCGCGTCAGCATCGAGAGAAAACGAAACTAGGAAGACACCAACAAGTCCTAAACCAGTCCCGGAGCGGGCACAAAGGTGAGTCACCTTGAGAACAGCTCCGCGGCGTTCCCCTCGCGCGAAAAGGGCCGCGGAAGCGCCGGGAGTAGGGGCACGCGTGAAACGCGAACGACGTTTCGATTTCACCGAGTGCAGAACGCGATCTCCCATCCTGCGTCCCTTTACGACCCTGTCCCTGTCCCCAGCGTGGATACAACGAACCCACGCGCGCATAGCTTGCCTAAGCAAGGAGGAGAGTCCTTTCGAAGAGGATCAGCACGACGGGGAAAAGAAGGAAAGGCGAAACGAGGCAGAGGCCAACCGAAGGACACACGCAGGAATATCGTTCGTCGGGTTCTTCCGCGCGATGGGACGCGGTATTGATCCTGTTTGCCACGTGGCTTTAGTATTCGCCGCGCAAACTTTCGCGAGGACGTGTCCCGCATGCCTGCGGCGGCCCATAATTGTAGATTCAAAGGATATTATTCGAAAGAGAGATAGAGAGGAGAACACGACGCGACGCGGCGGCAGGAGAGAGCAACGGGAGAACAGAAAATGCCGTTGGTTCCCGAGGGATTCGCAGGACCACCAGGTTGGGGGATCCTGAGAGAGAGAGAAAGAGAGAGAGAGAGAGAGAGAGAGAGAGAGAGAGCAAGCCCGATCTCCGCGATTCAGCGGCGCCCTTGGCCTTCTAACGAACTGAAAATTGCCGGTAATTTTTCCCCTGTCGGACGTCCGATTTGATTCCGCCATCTTCGAGGCTAGCGATGGGAGCGAGCTCGAAGCGTAATCGCTGATTCGAGTTAATCTTCATGCTACAGTTTCGTTTCGCAGGCTTCAGAAAAGTCTTGATGTATGCGAAACATTTCTAATCGAAATGTCCTTTAACACGTGTTCAGACAATGGAGACAGAAATTGTTTAATCCACGATGCAATCGAATTTCGACTATCCGAACTGTGTAAAACCAGTGGAATAGAGAGAATCGTTACTTGGTCTTACAATGGTAAATTAAATCTTTACTGATCTTGTTAGAACCAGGTATCTGCATTACCGATCGTAATGGTAATCGCGACATCTCCGGTTGTATTAAGAAACATGTAATAAAGCGTACGCGAGGAATCCGAGATTCTCTCACTCTGTGTTTAGCCGCCTGTGAGGAAAGTCGTCTGTGTTCACTTACTCCGGTGTTGAAGTGTAACGTCCAAAATACACACACACACATATATATATATATATATATATATATATATATATATATATATATATAGACCAGAAACGGAGATTCTAGTTACTGCGTACAACCTACAATTCACAACAGGTTATGGGCCCAGAGCCACTGTTAAGCCAAGAATCTTCCTCATTAAATTGAGCCTAAATATTAAAAGAACGGTCACACTATTCAAAGGGCATCGGCTCAACCGTCGAAGGAACATTTGATCGATCTTCACGACAAACTAAAAGTCGGTGAGTTTCGCACGTTGCTTTAAAATATATAATGGCTGAAATCGCTTCTTTGTTGTTACGGGTGCACAAATCAAGAGAAACTCATTATAAATTTCTCTTTCCAAACTAAACCTTCCATTACGTAATACAATGACCTCCCAAACAAGTTCAACCACGCAGATAAATGTACTTGGAAATATACCATCAATAAATCCAAAATTAGACGGTACTTCAAATTATTCCACCTGGAAATTTATAATGAAAATGTCACTTATTGGGCTAGACTTGTGGGATTGTGTTACAGTACCAAATCGAAGTAGTATAGTTTCAAAAAAGGATCAGAGGGCATTGGCGGCCATTTGCTTGAACGTTCGGTCACATTGTTACGTACACGTGAAGGACGCAACAACAGCCAAACTTGCGTGGGAAAAAACTAGCAAAAGCCTACGAAGATAACGGTTTATCACGAATTTTAATTTCACTGAGAGCGTTGTTTAAATTAGATTATGCAAACTTTGAAAGCATGAACCAGTATGTATCAAAGGCTTTTTTGTCTCAACAACTTGCAGACATCGGTAGTCCAGTAGGAGACACATTACTGGCTGTTATTCTATTGGCCGGTTTACCACCGGAATATAAACCGATGGTGATGGCTGTTGATAGTTTGCGGATCTTGTAAAAACTAAGCTATTGCAAGAAGATGTGAAGGTTCAGCTTGATAAGAGCCCAAGTGACGTAACATTTGCAATAAAACAGCATCAGAAGTATCACGATAAAACAAGATTTCAGTTTCAGAAAAAGGCTATAAAATGCTATGGTTGTGGAAAATTAGGACACATTAAGCCAAATTGTAGAAATTTGAAACCAGAGTCGTTAAGAGAAAATTCAAAATCTTCGAAAGGTCAAAGAAATTTCAATTGGAGCTTATTAACTGCTTTGATGGCAAATACCAAAAGGGATGGTTGGTACATCGACTCAGGCGCCACAAACCACATGTCGCCAAATAAAGATTGGATGAACGATTATGCTGCAGGAGAGAAACAAACTGTAACAGTTGCAGACAATAAAATTCTCCATATCAAAGGAAGCGGAAACGTAGTCGTAAAAATCAAAGGTCAGTCCGAAAACAAGATCATTACTAATGTTTTACATGTGCCTGATCTAAATGCTAGCTTGTCGTCAGTAAATAAATTAGCTAACAAGGATTTTATATTAGTATTCGACGCGTTTGGTTGTAAATTGTACAAAAACTCCGATTTCCAAGCAAAGGGAGAAGTGTTGGTGAAAGGAACTATTTAAGTTCGCACTACTAATAAGTTATGCACTACTTACTATAAGTTAGTAAGTAGTGCATACAATGTCGTAAGCAACCAACAAACTCAAGAGCTTTGGCATAAAAGGCTTGGAAACGTTTGGCGTCCGGGATCCAGTATAATGAATCTATTAAAAAACCATGTATAACCTGCATCAAAGGAAAGCAGACCAAATTACCATTTGACGGTAATTATATTTATCTTAGTTGACGATTTTTCATGTATGACCTTTTGTTACTTTCTAAAGCACAAGAGCGAAGTAACAACGGTCTTTAAGGAATTCAATGCTTGGGTAACGAATGAAAAAGGCCAAACCATAAAAATTATTTAGAACAGACAACGGAACAGAATTTATAAATAAGCAGATGAAAGAATTCTTAAAGAATAATGGTATCCGTCACGAAACAACCATTCCGCACACTCACGGTTAACCGAACGATAATAGAAAAAGCAACCTGCATGCTGCAAGATGCAAATTTGTATATTCTGTATATTTAAAAACCGTTCGCCTTCAAGAGCAATTAAAATAGTTTTGTCGCTGGTTCAGTATCGTCGCGTCGATACATCTAATCCCGTGTCATGTTGCATGTCTCAGCGATCAAGTTTCTGAATCCCTGAAGTGACGGAACTTGCGGTAGTGGGGATAAATTATTCCCTACCGAATGCAAATACAGTCAATGTCTCAAGATTAGTGTCTCAAATGGGAAACGTCGGCACTTACAGGCTGATCAAGTCTTCGGATCCAATTAACGAATGACTCGAACGCGTTCGCCGAGCAATTTGAGCCCGTCTCTACCGAAACCGGGATCCGGCAGTCCCCGCCGGAGCCAGATGTCTTTTTCCACGGGTGGGATCCGAGATCAGGCTAATCGGCCACTTTTCCACGCGTAGCCGCCTCCGATTCTTAATTCGGGAGTCGTCGCCAAGGCTACACAGTGTTTGCAACCCTCCGCTATCATGCTCGGAAAAGCGGGATTATTGGGCCGTAATTAACGTTCGAGCCTCATCCCCTCCCCTCTCCGCCCTGTTGCCAGTACGTCTCGTTAACAACAAGGGTCGCGCGCGGCAGACTTATTGGCTTATGTTTCGATAATATACGCGATAAGCCGCGAGGGAGGCTGATCCCGGGATTGGTTGCGGGAGGAGCCACCCACACGGAAGAGGATTTTCTCCTCCTTGGTAAAAAGATGATCGCTCCTGGCGATCAACGCGCCGCGACAGAGGCTCCGGGAATCTGCGAACAAATGTTTGCCCGACGAGACACACGCCTAGGATAATATTATCGCGTCGCGAGAGGAGAGCTCGGGCGACAGGGACGGTCGTTTGAGAAACTGAGGAAGTCGCGTTCACACGGAGGCATTCACGTGGTCTTTGTCAACCTACCTGTCGCAGGAACAGGTGCCCACCTGTGCTTTTCGTTTGTTTGAGCACCGGGCGCCTATCAGCCACGGGGACGATAAGCCGCCGCTTTTGTCGGAGAGACTACCTGTGCAGATAGCTGAGTGCGCGCCAGGTAAAAAGGAAATGCTGAGAACCTGTCGAGTATTGTTCCCCGAGCAATAGAGGATCGAGGAGGTCAGCCGGGATCGTTTCCAGACCTGCCATTTCACCGCGGCTTTCCAGCCTGTGGGATTTATGACGGAGATTCTTCAAACGTTTTCGCGGGCCTTGCGGCGAATCGCACGGGTCTCTCTTTGTACCTGTTTCTGCTGATTCGAGTGGGTTTCGTAGCTGCTTCAACAATTCCAGGACGAACAGCTACGTCTTAATCCTACCATGCTGTAACATCGAGTAGGACTCGAGATTCTGAACGGAGTCTAATAAATATACACACTGAATCACAGTAATATTCGGACACTTTTAACACTAAACCTACCACCACCGCACTGTGTCGCGAATGGCCATTTTAAGTGCAAAAATAACATTCATATATTCTTCTTTCGGAATGTTTACTCAGCCTAATTATACCCATAATAATTCATTTAATAGCGATATGAGTATCGAAATCAATACGTGAAAACTCCGAACAGTAATACGGCGAAATCGTACGTTTATATTTGCTCTGAAGAAAATTATGTCAGAGTAATAAATATGAATCTTTAAGTTTCTATGCACGATATTCTATATTAACATAAGTAAATGTCTACATTAATGTTCACAAGGTCGTTAATGAAGTCCTTTTACAATAATTTTTAGAGATTGTTTAAGTACCAGTTTTCTATGCCGGTTAGGTGACTTTAATAGAGCAGAACTAGAAAGTCTCAAAAGATCCCATCTTGAAATTTTTATTGCATTAAGTTCAAACTATACAGAAGGGATTCTGACAAAAATCAGCTGCAAATACCTGCTAACCTGCCTGTCAAAATTTTTTAAAATCTTTTCACCGTACGGTGGACCGAATGGGCATTCTAGGAAAGCAGGACAAATGACGTTCTTCAAAAACGTTACAAAAACTTCGAAAATAACAGGCGTTAGTAAAGAACTTCTTGAACGATCTTTTTATGTCTTATCTGCTTTTTCTTCGGGTCACAAGGTCCATTTCGTGGAAATAATTAAATACATATATTTAGTAGAGCATGTATTATAATACGAACCGCACAAAATCCAAATTAATTCAATCTTGTCATTGTTATAAGACAACATGTATTAGTTTTACGGTTCGGTAGGTTTAGTGTTAAAAGAACTTTTTTTATTATTGGACTTAGATTTTTTGGAAAGTTAGAACAAATAAATTACCACATATAAATGAAAATTATAATTGGTCGGAGTTACAGAGAAAATACAAAAATGTATTGGTCAGAACTTTTTTACTTGTACTGAAAATTTAGAAAATACATTGCGTTGATCTGTAAAAATTATTCGTATTCTCATCAACTTCTTAATGTTGATCACTGCAACCGGAAAATAAGCCGCAGTGCAAGAGTAAAAAGGGGGAACTTGCAAACGAGTATTTTAAATATTTGAATAGTACAAAATCAGTGCTTACTTTTTTTCTTCCAACATTTATCTCATCTCTGGTTCTATTGAACGTACCCTTTTACAGAGTTTAAAAAGAGATATTATCCGAGAAAGGTCACGAGTTCTCCGAGGATGAATGGTTCTCGTTGATAGAATCTTTCAAAAATTTGCATCTGCGTGCTTAGAGAAAAGAGCAAAGCTGAACGAACCCTGAAACGAAATTCTTTTTCTTTTTACGCAGCGCCATATTTTACGATTTACTTCTCTTCACTTCCTGAACTTCAGTGGAATATTTTGTTTTAACATTCTGGGAGTGTTTCTTCTGCAGCCGTTTGGTGACTTTGTTAAAAAGTCTGATTTATTCGTAGTAGACACTACATACGCGCTAGAAATGATTAATTGCGACGCTAACACGTTCGCTAACACTATGCCCACAGTTTATCGCGGTTCTCACATTAGTTTCTCTATGGGAAATTATTGCGATTAATGGTCCGGTGGCGAGTGCGAAACGGACTTATTGTAAAACGCTAGGAAACTATTTAAAAAGTGTTTAGAACATAACTGGACGTTTAAGTGGCTCGTTATTTCTCGAGAAAAAGGTAAAACACCTCGTAAACCGTCGTGTTTCCAATGGTCTCATTATTGTGATGGGAACGGCTGGTGCCGTTTGATGAAAATGGTGCAATTGCAGTTCGTCACGGGATAATTGAGATCGTTGACATTTTTTTAGACCCGTTTGGAACGGAGCCAGGAATCTAGAGCCGCCTGGTATTTGCAGTGCTTGGAAAAATTTCATTTCGCTCTCTCGGTTAACGAAGAAGATGTTTATGGCTTTCGGTTAACCCCCATACGTTCTCCACAGCGAAAATCTTCACCTGGACCCTGCAAAATGCTCGCCTTCTGTTTTTGTTGCAAGGTATATCCTCTAAACTGTGATATTATAAATAAAATTGACTTAACAAAACTTGCTTCGTAATTTATTTTTTTAGCGATTAGAACTTGATGTTTGAAATTTCCTACAAGAAAGTGGAAATTGATATTTATTGCATCGCTATATTTTCTCTAACAGCTAAATATCACTGCGAGAAAATTTTCCATGAGAAAACAAAAATTGTTATCTATTGTCCCGCCTATGTTTTCTCTAATGAGAATTCTATTTAAAATAATAAAATTTGAGAAAGGGGGTTAAAGTAATAAGGCAAAAGTACCATCCCACGGTATTCAATGCATTTGCGAGGAGCGCGCAAATATATGGATGTCGACACCCATTTCCGGAAGTTCCGGAACGAGCTATTACCGAGGTTCTATTTATAGAGGCAGTGAAACCTTAAAATACCCCGAGTGTCCGTAAATTCTGCTTAAGCAAACCCCGGAAAATTCGATTCGCTGGAACCACTTTAAGAATAACTTACGTAACTTTCCGTAGGACGTAAGTCAAGGAAGCAAGGTTAGACTCCGGCGCACCTTCGAATACTTCCCTCCCACGCGTTCCGCACTCTTCCAAATAGTTCTGCCGTTTGTTAATTTACTCTAACACGAGGAGACCGAACGAGAAATCTGCCTCCCGGTGTATTTTTCTTCGGCGCACACGAGATTGAAATTTCTCGCTCTAAATCCGGACCTTTGCGTTCGCGCAAATATAATGGAAACCTATTGGCACATTCTGCGAGTTTTCCCAGCGTTCATTTCGTTTTCATTTCACGCGAGATTGAAGTAGGAATTCTCAGATAGGGCAGTTCATTCTTAAATTGAAATGAAAAACGTCCAACTTTAGACCTCCTCAGTCTATGGAAATTATAATGGAAACTCATTGGTGCATTTTGTAAATCTTTTCACTTTAATTTCATGTGAGAGTGAAATGAAAGTTTCTACAAGAAGAGAACTCACCAATATTTCACTAATACAATTTTATTCCGATATAAGACGATGGCTCGGGTTCGACCTCCGTCGTGTTTCGAATAAGGGTACACTCAGGAAATTGAAACAGCGCTGTTTAAAAAATTATAAATCTAGATGTCTTTGTTTTCAGTCCACACAATTTATAATGCAAACTCATTAGTACATTCCGGAAATCTTGCTAGAATTCATTCCAGTTTCACTTCATGTGAGATTGAAACGAAAGTTTCCACAAGAAGAGGAAACTCCACGCAGAAGTTATTTTCTCAAAAGTGATACTACGGTGTCTAATTGTAACTCCAGACGTCTTCGTTTTCAGCCTACACAAACGGAAACTCATTGGTACATCTTTCTCGACTTCATTACACTTTGACCTCTTACGAGTTTGAAGCAAAATTGTCTAGAGCAACGGGAGATAGAGCACTCTTTCTCGAATTGCAACGACGCGACGGCGTTCCAATTTGTTTTCTAATGTCAGTCGCTCGGCTGACGGGCCTCGCAATTACACAAATTTTTTGTGATTACGCGGCGCCACTTTCATCCGCGCGTCTAAAGCCGAAACGAAGTAAATACGGCAGAAAGAATGCAGAGAAGAGTTTCGAAGCAGAAATGAGCTTAATGAACGCCGTCTTGTTGCACAGCCTGTGTCGAACCCCTCCTCCCTTCTCCCAGGAGCATAAAAATGCAAATTCAAATGTAATAAGCGCGTCTCCCTCTCATTATTCCGCGTATAAAAGCATTACAATGGCTCTGTTCTCGCTCGCGCCACGAGCCCACGGCAAACACAATTCTAAAGTAGCCGGGAGGAAAAAAGTTTGGAATACTTGTCGGTGCCTCCATAGAATCGCCGATTACCGCGCGTCCGCCACCGAACAACCAATTAAGCCAGTTTCACAAATGCGAGACCCCGGACATTGACAAACAGCCGCGCCCTTAATCGGACGGGTAAGTAATTAAAGATCGCGGAAAGATTTACGACGAGACGGTTTACCGACTATTACTCCCATATACCATCAATCGATTCGATCCGGTTCGACAAACTCACAACAAACACGAACATAAGTTGCTCGAACGTTCCTGGTCCTTTCCCGAGACAGAATTCTCCGAAGCAGCACCGAAAAACACTGTTTCCCTATTTAACACGTTCGCCGCCTGTCTTTGTTTCCTTCCTTCCTAAAATGCATCATTAAATGCAACGCTTTGTGGAATATCAACCTCTTGAGCACTGTACGCTGCTATAGTGGCTTCCGTGGAAAGCTTCAGTGTGAACGATACGGACCATTATAGTGGCTTTTGTGCCTTCCGTAGCCAGACTCGCCGTCCCTGGGAGACAGAGTTGCGGACAAGCTCGCCGTGTCTGTACGCCACTATAGTGGCTTCCTTGGAAAGCATCAGCTTGAACGCTAACGCCACTATAGTGGCTTTTGTGTCTACCGTGGCCAAGTGCGTCGTATCTGGGAGACAGAGTTGCGGACAAGGGCGCCGTGTCTGTACGTCACTATAGTGGCTTCCGTGGAAAGCATCAGTTTGTACGGTAACGCCACTATAGTGGCTTTTGTGTCTACCGCGGCCAAGTGCGTCGTACCTGGGAGACAGTGTTGCAGCCAAGCGCGCAGAGGTTAAAACAATTTAGCCGAAGAAAGTATGGACTCTGAAAACATGGCAAGATAATCTCGCAACACAAGAAAGCCTACACAAACCATCTCTTCATTCTCGAAGGAAGAAGGATCGATTGCCGCGACGAACGGGGCACGTTCACGTCGCAAAGGGGAAAGAGCTCGAAGGGGATGGAAAAATACAATCGCGAGAAAATTGTCTCGTTAGAGGCGGCTCAAAGGGCTCCGGCAGGATCCTCATAAAAATCGCAGGCAACAGTAGGAGGCAGCTGATCGATGGCTTTCATCCTGGGCCCTCTTGGCGCAGCCCTAGCCGGCCTGGTCAAATCACCGGGAATCAGGTATCAGGCCAAGAGAAACGTTCCTTGATTCGACTTGCTAATTTCGGCAGGTGGACGTCCAACGAAGACGAGCAAACATTGACACTGGCCGGGAGCAAACACTCCGCGATAGCGCACGGGCTATCCCTCTTTATAAAGCCACCCGGAAAGACTGATAGAGCGAACGAAGCCGGGACGCTTTCATCATCCAGAGGGGCGGGGAGAGGATTGGTGCGGCTGGTTTCACCGAGGAGAAAATTCCTATTTTACGTCGCATAAAGCGTGCCACCGGGTTTTCCGGTGCTCGTCCGAAGCCGTTCGTACCGCGAATGGACCAGGAGAAGAAGAAGAAGAAGAAGGGACACGCCGAGAAACCGAGGGTCGGAGGATGAGTTCGCGAAAGAATCGCGCTATAATTAGATGAGGAGAAGAAGCAGCGCGTTGGAACAAGAGGAATGTCACTTGTAATTTTCCCAATTACCGGGAGAGACCCGGGAAGAACGTCTCTGTCCTTGCGAGTGAAACGTGAGGACACATCGGCCGCGGCCGGCCGAGGACAAGGGCGGTTCGTACGTTCACCGAGAAGAAAAGACGCGTCTCCCAGAGCGTGGTCAAAGAAAAATTTCATTTCTTCGCCCCTAGCTGCTAGCTCCTGCCCGAGAGAGACCCCCTCCCCCTCGACCTGCTCTCTCATAAAGCGATAAACGCCCCTGAAGGGAACAAGAGGAAGCCCCTCCCCACCGCTCAAGAGGAGAAACTTTTCCTCTGGATGTTTCTCGCCGCGGAAATTCCTTTTCACATTTTAAGAACCATTCCCTGTCTTTCCCCGTTTCCTGCCACCTCCTCGCCTTGTTCCAGCCGTGTCTTCCGAGCGATACATTAACTCGGTTTGTTTCCTTCGCGGATAAAGCACGCGGTCCAGATAGGAAGTAGTCTCTTAACGAGACGCGGCTGCTCAACAACGAGAAATCTCCGCCACCGGAAATGACCTGACGGTACGAACCTGGCTGCCAGCTACCTTCGCGAGAACTTTGGATGGGATTGGAAAATTGATACTTTCCTCCAGGCTCCAGCTAAAGTCTCCGGGAGTCCATTACCGGAGGACTAGATCGCTTATTTTCTGTAATTGTGGTTTTGTGAGCGGGACGATTCAATTGATAGCATCTTTCAATTTGCACTTGGAACGCCTGAAACGGGATCGACATTTTTCTGCTCTTGCAGTCCTTAATTTTATGCTGCGTTTTTCGTGGTTAGGATGTTCAAGGTGTTCAGACAGGGAGAGTGGAACATTCGGGAACTCTGTTGAAGCTTTTGTTTTATTTTGGGGGTGTAAACTGTAAATACACAATATTTCTGTCAATTTTAGAAAAAATGGAAGATATATATTTAGTGTGACTTTGTTATATGAATTAAGAAAAGCTTGACGAACTTCAACTGATGCTTTTGTCTATTTTTGAGGGTGCTCTCCTCTAAAGGGACAAAGTAGCATTTATCAGAGAGTGTAATAAAAAACAGAAAGACAAACAAATTCCACTTCGATAGATGTTAAGAGATGGTTTTGAAGTTTCTAAATCTTTGAACGGGGTTCATATTGCCGGCTCTGCTCCAGAAATAGGAGGAAATCTTTGGAAACATTGGGAACGTTTGCACGATTCGGACAGCTCAATAATAAATTCAGAAACACTTCGACGGCCGATTCTATCTTTGCTCGTGCGAAACAGATCGAGGCGCGTGCACGCGAAGCCGACAGGAATGCTCGGGTAACACGGTAGCAGGCGAAGGATTGAGTGGCCGCAAAAGAAATAAACAAGAACGGTGCGCCATCGATGGTGTTTTCTCGGAGTGCACTCCGGGACGCGAAGCTAAATCTGCAATTCCACCAGCGGAAATAATGCCGCGGAAGCATCTATTTACTCCCCCGAGGTTCTTCGGAAACTTCGTCATCGTTCTCGAAATCGGAAATCGATGGGACGCGGGCTCCACTTTTGCCGTTTAAATGCCGTTGATCGGGAATCAATGTTCTGGAGACGCATTCTAACGAACGAACTTCCTGGGAACTGGAAAATCCTTCGAAAAACGATCTTCGTCGCTCGTTCAGACTTGAAATGCTGGTTGACCGTGGTAACTTGTTAGTTGGAAATACGCTCGAAAGACGAAGTGGGTCGTGGTTTTTATTCACTGACACAGGTATGAAAATTTCAAGATTTCCCTTTTATTAATTTCAATAAACTGATAATACATAGATATTCTTCAATTCCTTCGTATATTCCACTGTCTCAACCATTTTTGTCATATAAAATTCACAGTCTATTTGCAACAAAGTTACTGAAGATGATCAGTAGACTGCATTCTGCATCAATTTCAAGACACACAAGCCACTTAATTTTTGAAGGTTCGAAGTGATATATTGACAAACCTCAATTAGTTTAAACCAATCCTTATAGATTTTCCATTTCTCGATTGGCTTCGAAAACGAGGAGGTTGCTCAATTCGATCATGTTTGTTTCTTACAGATTGTTTCTTACAGACAAGATCGAATCAAGCTAAAATAAAATACATAATTCGTAAATGATGAAGCAACGTGTAAAACACACTGAATAGAAGAAAGGCGTGTAAAATGGACAGAGGACATTGGGAGAGGGTTAATTTCCCTAATCCGAAATTGCACTGGACTCGAGAGGTAAAATCCGCAAGAGGATTTCTCAGGCTTTTACCGCCACAAATGGTCGAAAACCCATTGAAGACACTCGACCATCACAGCGTGTATTTAATATCTCCTTATGGGGACTATGGAAATGGAGGATCTCTTATTATAGAAGCATCGCTATTCACTCGGTCCTTACGGGCGGAGCACAAAGAGCAATTTCCAGCCGAAGGGAGAAAGTCTCGTTACCTAAAACGTAACGCGAGCCGGCGAAACGCGGCGAGAGGGAAAACGCCGGAGAAAAGTGTCGATTTTTCCTGCACCGGTTGGGAGCCAGCTAAAGGCGTGTGCACGCGCGGAAAGCCTCCTCTCTCTCTCTCTCTCTCTCTGTCCCTTTCTGTTCTCTCTGTCAGGTATATCAAGCCGCGGAGGAGTCGATTGAAAGCGGAGAGACCAAGGGACAAGCGGCATGTCGCGGAGAATTGCGAGATTTCCTGGTGCTCGGGTTACGGACGCTTTGTCCCGCGTTAAATCCAAGGCAGTTAGTGTCGGATTATGGAAGTCGACGGCGGCGACCGCGGGCCAATTGTGATTTCAGCGTGCAGCTGCGATTTCTACCTTTTACTTTCCGCTTCGCGAAGAAACCCTCCCCCATATGGTATTCAGACCCCCACCCCTCGCCATTCGCCCTTTCGCCACCTGAGATATGCGGGGAACCACTTTCGCGAGCACACGTGGACCTGGAGAAACTGTATCCACTCCATTAACCAGCTGCACGAGCGTTTTCGTTGTTTCCCGGCGAGTGGAAATTCGTCTGCGTTAATCCTCGTGCGCCCTTCCGACGATTTAACTCGAACTACACCTGCTTTTCTTTTCTTTTATTGCTATCAAATTGCATTTATTGAGGTTCAGTATGCTCACTGCGAGAATAATCTGCACAAAACCATAAATTAAATAGAATTTTAGATTAAACAAAAATATATACAGTAAAGAAAGTACAGCATACTAGTAGTTGCGATTAAATGTTTATGTGAAGAATTCACCTAGATATGTGTCAGCATCGTAATTTTCTGACCGAAGGAAAAGTTTTGGGATGCGTTCTAGCGATGGAAATTCCTATAAATTTTCAAAAGTATTTTTTCCAAATAATTTGGGGAACGAATTTCCGTCTGCGCCGCGCGATTTTCGTTCTAGAGCTGTAGCATTACTCGCGAAATTTTCACCGGTGCTCTTAGACGCGCGAATGTGACACGCCGGCAACTCTTTACGGAGTGAGACACCCTGCGAGAGTAGTGTTGATTTGTACGAAGCACTCGCAGTATGCACACGTTCCAGAAAGCACGAACAAAAGGTTGTCAGGAGCTCCGGTAACTGCCTACATCTACGAGCACTCTACACTTTAAGCTGGATCGCAATGGTAGGACCAACCCCCTTTGTAACCGGAATACTTTCGCTGGAATTGTGTTCCGTACAATGCAGGTGAGAACGTGTAACCTCACTGCTACTCTACGCACGGTGAAAGGCATTTCTTTTACGTGTATTAATAGTACGGTTCGCTGCTTTGTATTTGCAATTCAGTATTCAAGCTTAACCTTGTTATTTTAGACGCTTATTTAGCGATATCGCTTCTGTTTCCAATGTCTCCTGCAATTGAGCGTCATAGGAAATGAAATTGTTTTACGTATACATTATTTTCTTCATTTTTTAAGCCGCAATGTAAATATTTGTAATACATGCATATTAATTTTCTATTTCAACGTTGGTTCGTGAATGTAATTGTTCTAGCACGCTTGGATATTCTTCCTTCAAATTGGAACACTGTTCCTTCAACCTTGAACATTCTTTTTCAAACTTGAACATTGTTCTTTCAAATATGAACACTATTCTCTCAAATATGAACACTATTCTCTCAAATCTGAACACTATTCTCTCAAATATGAACACTATTCTCTCAAATATGAACACTATTCTCTCAAATCTGAACACTGTTCTCTCAAATCTGAACACTATTCTTCAAACTTGAACATTGTTCTGGAAACTTGAACATTATTCTGGAAACTTGAACATTATTCTGGACACTTGAATATTATTCTGGAAACTTGAACATTATTCTACAAACTTGAACATTATTCTGCAAACTTGAACATTATTCTGCAAACTTGAACATTCTTCTTCAAACTTGAACACTGTTCTCTCAAATCTGAACACTATAATTCAAACTTGAACATTCTCTTTCAAACTTGTACACTGTACTCTGAAATATGAACACTCTTCTTGAAACTTGAACATCCTTCTTCAAACTTGAATATTCTCTTTCAAACTTGAACAGTGTTCTCTCAAATCTGAACAGTATCCTTCAAACTTGAAGATTATTCTTCAAAGCTGAACATTTTTGTTCAAACTGAACATTCTTCCTCAAATCTGAAAATCAATGATGATCAAACATGATTGAGATCCGAATACCGTTCTTAAACTTCGAAGATTATTTTCCAAATGAGAATGTTGCCTTCATAATCCGAGCACTATCTCGTTCAATCTGAGCGTAAAATTATTCAGCCGATCGTTACTTTCTCACTCTGAAATTTTGCTCCCGGTTTCCGAGCAAGATACTACCCATCATACACGAGGAGATACGGTGTGAATGAAGTGAACAGTGGGGTTGATGATCGTATAGTGCGTCGAGTGGTAACTTCCGTGTCTCGTGCGCCTCGCACGGAATTCCGCTCGTTCCTTTTTTACGGCGAACGATGTATTAAATTACGGGCACCCGGGGGTGGCACAGCTTCTCATCTCGCGGTGGATATGAATAACAAATTACCTGGACGGGGAATACGTTATCGAGAATCGATAGGTTCGTTCCTTTAATGGACGAAAGTGACGTTACCGGGGATACCGGAGGGATGAGGGTGGTTCGTGCACGAGCCTCACGAGACGTGACGGTTTTACATATTTCGAGTAATAAAAATATCGACGAACGGTGCTCTCGTGCTTAAGGATACCACGAGCAAAAAAGCTCAAATCATTTCCCGTTTACCGACGGTCCGTCTCCCGTTCTTATTTCCTTCGACACTCTGCTCATTGCAAACTCTTGCGTCGCTTTAATTGAAAAAGTACCCTTCAAATATATTAAAAGCTTAAATATTAATCTTTTTACATAATTTTACATGCAGAGATACCTTTACATGACAGAAAAGATTGCAGTAAAAGTAAGAAACTTCGACCCTTGTATTGGCAGCCAGCCAAGTAAGAGAATGTAGGGTATTTAAGATTTGTTTCGCAAAAATTTCTATCATGGAGCCATAAATTGAAGTGCTAGTGCCCGAAGAATGGGCAATTCGAGCAATTTATAAAACAGTTGATGGGAGGGGTGGCAATAAATTTGTTTTCAAAATGTTCATTAGCAGAGTTCAGCGCACTAATTTCCCCGGTCGGGGAGCGCGCTCTTTTCGAAAGCGGCGGGCTAAAAACTGGCATTGTAACTCGTCCAGAACCAGTCTCCGTGGCCGTCGGGGTCGCTTCTTACACGAGTTCCCATATTTAACCGTGGGTCTCCTTTGTGTTTCCCGTTTCCCGGCATCGATTCCTCAAAAATTCACTGTGCAGCCGCCGCGTTAGAAAAAACGTTTATACCCGGGGTTTCCTGCTCGACCGTATGCGCGCCGCTGTCCATTAATTATTCATTCCGCGTTTCGTAAATGCCGCGGTGGCGGCGCGGCGTTACCCGCGGCGCACGTAATTTAAAAAAAAAAAGAAAAATGAAAGAAAGAACGGGCAAAACGAGGAAAAAGGAAGTAAAAGCGAGAGAGGGAAACCGGTGGTGGCCAGTGGCCGCTACGCGAGCGTGGTTTTCACAGTTTCCATCGCGTGACGTCCGGGAAATTGCGAAAACGGGGAAACCGCGAGGCGATGCGTTGCTCTCGTTGTTCACACACGAACTCTCTCTCTCTCTTTCTCTCTCTCTTCCTCCCCCTCCCCTCCCCCTTTCTCTCTCCGACGAGTCAGCCTCGTTCGGAATTACGCAACATGAATATTAAACGCGGCGAATCTATCGCATCTTGTCATCTCGGACAGTCTGCCGGGGCCCCCGTCGTGTTCCGTCGCGACGGCTTTCCGTCGTTACTTCATTATGCGGCGACGAGAGACTTGCCGTACATATTGATGGCAATGCGTCGCGGAAAATCCTATTTCGAGATCAGAAAATTACTTTTCACAGATTCGGCGAAATCGGTTAATTTCTCCTTGTGAGATGCAAATGCTCCAAGGCGGTGATAATTGCGATTTTCTACGACCTTAGCTATTTCGAACGGTGGGGAATGGTTTAATAAAATTTAGAATCTCGCTCGTCCACAATTGCGATTTCAATTCCCTATGTAGATTCCGTAAAATTATAAGTAATTATAAGTAAAGACCGTAATAAGTAATTTTTATACAAAATAAAAAATTGTCGCGATGATTACAAGCATCTAGGGACCAAATAAAATTTTTTTCTTCCGTTAACAATTTTAATATGTTGGTGATAATATGTACCATTAAATTCCTCTTATTTATAGTTTCAGGCTTCACCTTCTCATGTTTTGTCATAAATACATAAAATCCACTAATAGTCGTTTATTTCTGCATGTACTGATTTCGATGAAATTTTTAAAAGTGTGAATAACTGATACAAGTCTGTATTATTTTTCAGATGTTAAAACGAAAGACGTGAAATTAATGATGAATCGATACACACCATAGCAAAGTGTAGCAAAAGAATACACTATTTTTACTCGAGGAAATAAATTAATTATGGGCAGGCCACGCATTAATTTGCACGCCTAATATACAATGATGGAAAGACGCAAATTCAGAATGTATTATGATTGAATCTACATAGAAAATTGAAATCGCAATTGTGGACGAGCGAGATTCTAAATTTTATTAAACCATTCCCCACCGTTCGAATCCTATAATTTTTTATTGCTGAAATGGCATTACTGCCTATTATGCGTCGTGTGCATCCTCGTTCCAGAGGAACGAGCGCAAATTAGTTGCGTACTGAACTGATAGACACGGAATCCTCTTAGAGCAATTATTTTAAGCTCTCGTAAGGGGATAGATCGGTGAGTATTTTAATTTCAAATATTGATGCGTAGCTGCTTTCGTTGCTATTGAAAATTAAGCTCTTCTTTTCCTACATACAAATTTGTACACTGAAATTCCATACATTCATAAACATTTTTCATAAACTGTATTTGAAAATTCATATTTCGATCACAAATTTTATTCGAATTGAATATACTCGATCGAATATCCTTTTATGAATTAGTTTGCCTCGTGAATTTGTTGATTATACGCGCACAATGCAAATGCATTCTAATGACGATAATAATCTCCATCATATTTTATGTATTCACTCTTCATTAATGAATTTTCGATTTAACGGATGAAAGGTTTAGATTTAAAATAATGCTGCCTCTGACTAATTGCGATTGCCGCAATTAATTTATACACGCGATAAAAGACGATTTTATTAGAAAGAGAATAATTATTCCACCTACTTTTAGATGGTATGTAAAAAATATAATAAATCTTTGCATGTGCAATTAATGGGTTGAACACGCGAATAAATGAAATTGCACAGTGCACTAATAAGAAAAACAGAAAAACTGTTACAGTTCTCTACTTCTTGGATGATTAAAAATTGAAGAGTGCACTAATAAAAGAATCATTATTTCCATAAATTTCCATAATACCTACTTTTAACTCACTCTAAAATTTATTGTACAGAAATGACAAAATTGCTGTAATCCGCTCCGTGGATAACTGTACGTCATAGAGCGCAGCAACAAGAGACAGCAATTTTCAGAAACCCCTACTCCTTTCTTGAAGCACTATACCTAATCAGTCCTCGCTTCAGACGATCCAGAAAAGACGGGTTCAAACAGCGCCCGTAAGGAGCACCGAATGAAAATGAATTGTAAATAAAAGAGCACGTCCATCGGTTCCAATCAGGATAGAAATCAAATAGAAGTAATTGAATCCCATTTGCGTCTCTAGCTTCTAAAAATAGAGCACTTCTCCGGTTGCGACATCGGGGGGCGTCGCGGAGCGCGAGATTGTCCCGGAGAGACCGGAGGAAGTCGTTAAGGGTTGAAAACGGGGGTTGAAAAAGTCACGTCGAACTGCTCGAGAGCAATAATTGAAGGGAAACGCGACAAGCATGGCGTGGCCGGGGCTAGTCGAGCGTTGGACGCGGCCGTTTCATCGAGAAATATTTAATGCGCCGGAAAATGTTTCGCCGTGTCCCGATGATTTCATTTGTTCCACTGCAATCACGACGCGCTGCATAATAATGCACGCGACGCGGCGCGGCGTCCCGCCGTGCTTAATCGAGGGTGCAGCACAGGACAAAGGCACAAAGCGGCGAGCAAAACAACGCGGAATTTATCCGGACAGTGTTTTTCCAAGCGCCGAAGACTTACAAGGGATGAACTTGAGGGAGCTCGTGATGAGCGCGCCTGGATCGAGGGTCGTTCAACGGGGACGGCGGGGGGTAGGGAACGCGCGAGCGCGAAAGAAGCCCCACAAATTAATTGAGAAAGCGAGACGACTCGAGAGACGCCGTCACGGAAACAACCCTTCAATCTAAATTCAATTATTTAACCACCACCCTCCCCCCCCCCCCTCCTCCTGCGAACATCCCCACTCGAAAATCCTACGCGAGGTACATTAAAGGAATATTTGCGGCCCGTTACGTCGTTACAATGTAACGAACACGCGACGATCCCGTCGTTAACGATCCGGTAAAGAGTTCCGACGGCCCTTCGAACCACTCTGCGAACTCACCACACCTGTGGGGATATTCACCCCCCGTGATGAGATCATGACTCCATCTGTCTCTCTCTTTGTTGCTCGTTTTTATAATTTTAATCCAAGGGTAGTGTAAATAGTCCGCTGTTTATGAGCTTCAGGCAATTCTTCAGAGTTGTTCTTGGGTCTAGAGGTGATGTGGGGGATGATTGCCCTAAGGGGCTCTCTCTCCTGGTTACGTTAATCCTGGGTAACTATGCTGCCATGTGTGAAGAAGACGCCTAATAAAAACACGAATATAATTCAACTATTTTATCTTGTAGACTGTGAATTTTATGCATTTATCACGAAAAATTAGTGGATTTTGTTCAAAACAGTGGTAGCGATCCAAGAATTAAAAAATATTGTTTTTGACTTATTCAGATGGCTAAGGAAGGAAATGAATGCTCCAGTATTTTGCAATACGTGCAGACTATTTTTATTTCGCACAAAAATCCGCAGCTTATAAAGAAACAGGATACGTGACATGAAAAAGTTTTATTTCGTTTATTGACAATTATTAAATTTTTTAACATATTCATTTCCACGTTGGTCATGTCTGGGGAACACATATCCTTACATACAGAGTGACACACAAATCAGTAGACCATTTAAAATCCAAGTTTGGTTGTGAAAGAATAAATGTGAATTTTTTTTAAAATGAAAGTACTATTTAATTTTAAAATGTTAGTGGCTGCATCTGACCACCCTGCATCTTTACAACTTAATTTTTGTTATAAGTAGAAAAGTTGAAGAGGTGGTATTCTGTTGAATTTTAGCTTCTCATTTTCGATTTTGTGGATTAATGACTTTGGTGTTGTGGAATTTCTGAAAGTAATAGTTTGGCAGTGTATTTGTTGGGATGACGAGGTTAGTTAGGAGATGAAATGTGACTTCTTCCTCCTTGGGCCCTTTAATACCGAAAAAAGCGGCGTTCGAAGGTGCAATAAACCGCAGGTCAAAAAAGGACTTCCCTTGCATGTTTCGTGCATTTCGATGTGTACTCCAACAGTATTAATTGAAACGTTTGGCAGATTATCTAACATCAGAAGATTCTGATCGTGATTATTACGAGAGGTTAATTGTCTAGGTGAAAAATCGAGAGCTAGAAAACCACGCCCTTAAATGTGCTCTTTCACAAAAACAGAGCAAGATAAATGCTTTCTCTGTCGTCATAAGTCGAACTCGTAAGATCGAGCGTCTTTTTCTGTAGCACCATTTGACCTAAATCGTTGCCCTTGGGAACAATCTGGGATACATTCGGGGCAAAGGGCTACAGAAAAAGATGTAATAAATGACACTGATATATAATACAAATATTGAATAGCAGCAGAATCAAGTATAACGAAACAGAGTAAGGAAAAAGCGTCTAGTAGAAATTTGTTTGAAATTTTCTAACAAAAATGATTCACACTGATAGAACGTCCGCGGAGAGTTAATAATTAAAATAATAGCAAAATTCATTAAATTTCTGTTTTCCAGTATTAATCCGCCATTTCATTTACATTTCCTTTTCGAACTAGTAAAGTTGAAGATTAATGAAAATCACAGATTTGCGAGTGTCGGTGATCATTTTAGTATTTTTGGTTTCATACGGGCGAACGTGTTTTTCGAGAACTGTTTCGCCAGCGCCGGTATTAAATAAAAAAAAACTATTGTTTCCATCACGGATCGGAAGCATCGATGGGAAAATGCTGTAGACACGGCAGTACGGGAACCGCAACAGGTTGTAACGGGAGTGGATTTATTCGATTTTTCAGACTTTTGAAAGGTCAGTTCGAAAAGAGAACCTCTGTACAGATTCCATTTGTATCGAGCAGTTCAATTTGCCGTTTCCCCGTTACCTTTTCCCGGATTTCGCGTACGTCGAAATGCACTACAACTCTACACGGCACTTCGTATCGCTGCAAATTCAATATAGTTTTTTTTTTATCCGCGTTCTTCCGACGAGCAGAGTTTGCCTCCATCGAGACAGATTCGGTTTTAATTAATTCCTCGGTGCGCATTCTAGCGAATCGAACGGGCAAAAATCTGCACACGGTACGTTTTCATCGGAGTCTCCCGAATAGAACTACAGAGTCAACCCTTTTAATCGCACCTGAATTAACCCCGTCATATATTCGACCCCATTCGAGAGTTAACAGTCGGCGATCCGAACGAGCACGCGGCGGTTCTATCGTTACCCTGTTCCCATTTCATTTGCATAATTTTCAACAACGATAATCACCGAATTTTCACAATAATGCTCACTTTAACCCTGACTCGCGTTTCGAATAAATCATCATCTTCCGTGCGGCACTACACGGCACGTCATAAAACAATCCTTCCCCGCGAACGTGTAATATCGGTCCGATCTGAAATTCCATCCCTTCAATTAACCCCGAATCAAAGGGCCATTGTAATTTCTCTTTCATCTGGATAACCCGTAATACATTACAGATCACTGTTTGCTGAACAGGGGTATGCGGCGAGTACCGGAAATATCGGGTCGGGTCGGGTACCCGAGAAATCGAAATTCCCGAAAGAGTTGGAATTTCCGAACGTTCCGCTCACTAACCGTTTATACTCGTTTTGATGAATCGTTTTAATGAGTCATGGTGTCGGAGTGTCATATAAACAAATTTGTGACTGTGTACAGATTTTGTACGCCACTGTACAGCGCTGCAGGGTAGTTTGAGGAACGATGGCCAGGTTCTTGATATTTTTGGTAATTTCGATTATTTAGGGAAACCCGATTCCTTCGGGAATTTCGAAATTTTCAGAAAACTCGATTCTTTCGAGAATCTCCAAGTTTTCCCGACCATCGGGTTCCCAGTATTTTCGGAATCGCTCACAGTCCAATTGTTTAGGTGTTTAGCTCGTAATAGCCTCGATTTTTACTGCTGTAGTCAAGTCATAATTTGTTTATCGTTAACTTCTCGCCGGGGAAACAAGTTGATGCTTTGTGGTCCTGAGTGTTCCATTTCGTTTATTCCACACAATTGATTCCATTTTAATTGGAACATACATACACTGGAGAACAAAACGCACAGTATTTGAAGGATTAGTTTATTAGATGGTTAAAAGTGCGATTATAAGTCGGAAAGTGTAAAAAAAAGACAATTTTTCTCACTTTTAATCGTTCAAAACTCGTAAACGAATTATCCAAAATTTGTGAAATTTTCGGCATGGGTATAATTTATTCGAGCGAATAAAACACGTTTTAAATTTTCAATACAGGCTCAGATAAAAAAAAAATTGGAAAAATCAATTTTTACTATTATATTTCTTTCGGGATTCCGACTAATTCAAATTTTTAATTGAATAAATAATTCAATGAAGTCTAATAAAATAATCCGTCTAACTTCTCAATGGCATCCAAGTCATTTGATCTATTTTAAAAACTTATGTTGTTTCAAATGCTACGGACTCAGTTTTGCTCTCCAGTGTATGCCTAGATATTAACAGAAATGATTAAGAATGCCTAGATATCAACAGAAATGTCGTTGATAACGACAGGGAAATGAACGCAGAGGAATGAATGTTTGCGCCGTTTTCCGAAATACAGATTGGAGACTCGAATCAGTGGTTGGCAAAGTGTGCCGCCGCAGGAACTGGCAACTTCCGAGCGAATCGCGGACAGGAAAAATTCGCGTGCATGCAAACGTCGCTCGTTAGCGTCGCCGACAGCCGTCGCCACTTCGAACACGTGTTCTGTTTGGTGGCATAGCCCGGCATAAATATACATGGGATATGGTAAACACCGGGAGCATGTGACGTTCTAATCTACGGGAAAAGACGTACCCGCGTGTCTCTCCGTGGCCCCGGTCTGTTCGTGCGCCGCACGTGTTTAGAAGTTGCTCTAGCTCGGTTGGCATTCGCACGTGAGACACACCGAGGTTCTGGCAACTTTTTTAATCAGCTGGGGAAACAACGTCGCGGGACACACGCCGGAATTTACGATCGCCCTAATTCGTGCCATTACTCTCGCGAGACGTAGCGTGCATGTGCAACTTGACTCGCACGACCTGCGAGAACCTACTCCGGATTGAAGTAACTTCGGGCTTGTTCGCGGGACCCGTCGATTACTGAAATTGTTCCTTAGCGCGGCCGGTTCTCTGGCTTCCGGGTCTCCAGTGTAGTTGCTAAAAGATTCAACGCCCTCGCTCTCTCTCTCTCTCTCTCTCTCTCTCTCTCTCTCTCTCTCTCTCTTTCTCTCTCTCTTTCTCTCTCTCGAGGGACGATGGATCTTTAATCTCCGGTTGACCTATTCTGCTCTAGTTTCCCAACCTCTCAGAGACGACGGTTACACGACCGCGATCGTTCCATCTCAGACCCAAATACATACTAGGCAGATTGAGGAGCTCCCGGTCTCCTAAGATAGCGCTGATGAAAATTTCGCGACGACATGACACCTTGATGTGTCTTGAATAGGGGCGCTGTGGCTTCACGAGAGTACCCTAGATTTTTTCAAAATTGTATCACGGTAGAACTGTGAATTTCTTAAATTTTTCTGCTTACTGATCCTTCTTGCGTGTGGAGCACTTTTTAATAATAATAATACTATTCAACCTTTCAGCCAAGAATTGGACTCGGTTTACAGTATCCTATATTTGTAAAAAACTATCTTATCCATGCATGCTCTCTCTCGCTCTCTCTCTCTCTCTCTCTCTGTCCCTCACTCATTCCTACTCTGACCGATCTACCTATACTTTACCTATTGCTATTCTTACCCCGATTATTGCACCATTACCTATTCTGTTACCTGTGGTTTAACATTGATTAAATTTAAATTTATACTCTGTTTTCTCTCCTTTTTCTCAACTTCTCAAGCCACGCTGTGACATTTTTATCTACCCTCCCTCTCACTATATCCTCCACCCTGATCCTTCCCTGTGTGGAGCACTTTATATGGCAGAAATTATAAAAAAAAATCCAAAAAAACATTTAATCTACGTTAAATAGGACTGTTATTGCATTGGTTCAATTTTTAGATTTGAGAATTGAAGTACCAGGGAGCTGTAAATTAATTTGAAAAATTTTGATGATCAATATGGGCCCCTTCTATATTTGGATAGTCTTCTGAGGCGGGAATGGTGGAAACATCGAAAAACAAATTTGGGTACCTTGAATAGAAATGTAGTGACTATAGATCGATCTTTTGAAACTTGAAATATTTAGAGCACCGGTGAATTGTAAATGAATTTTTACAATTTTGATGGTTATTATATGTATATCTATATGTATATTTTCTTGTGAGTAACTCGTTTTATATCGCAACGATGATGGAAACATTGGGAAAAAACATGTTCCTTGAATAGAAATGTTATAACAGTAGATCGATTTTTTAAATTTGAAAATTAAATTGAAACTGGAGAATCGTAAATAAAATGATACTCTGACACACACACTTTGTTTCCTTTTTATAGATCGCTCTTCATGGCAGCAACGATGGAAACGTCGGAAAAACAATTTTATGTGGCTTGAATAATACAAATGCTGTGACAGCAGATTGATTTTTTAAATGAGAAAGTAGAATCACCGGAAAATCGTAAAATTCTGGTGGATTCCGTATACGTCCTTTTCTGATGGACGTTTCAGAAAAAACATTTAAGGAACTTTAAATGTAAATATCATACCAGTAGATAAATTCTTCAATTATGAAAATGAAACTGCAGAACAGCTACGAATAAACGTTTTAAATTCCGATGTATTCTATGCGTTGTCTCGTTTTGTAAAAGCAGCAGGGACTTCTGGTATCCCGTTTACCTTGAATTCAGAATGGAGGTAGAAAGTACATATATAAGAAGATTTGTGGATGCATATTTTTGTTTGCGTTTTATATTGCCGGCTTGGATGAAAAAAATTTCTGAAAAATTCTAGTTATGTACCTTATTCTTGTTTTTCTACAGACATCGGCAATATTAATAACTTTGTTACCGTTTCAAAATTAAATATATTTTTGGATACAAGGAAATAATAAATATAATTTATACCAGGTAGATATGAATTATTTATCGTAGGACATTCAGCTTATGCGAAATACTTTTTTATCTCTGCGGTGGTTAAGAGTGTTGTCAAACCGCATTTTTAGAAAAATGTGTATGTTGTAATCGTGTGTGTATTGTCCAAAATAGTCTGGAACAATTGAGGATTAAAAGCGATTAGTATGCATTGCTTTTTAAAAGTAATATGTATTAAAATGATGACTTACGTATATCGTCGAACGGGGAATGTAAATTGATTATTAAAAGTAGGTCTTACCTGTAACATAAAATAATTAGGTATTAGAGTATACTATACATAATAGATTGAAATAAAAATCTATTCGTGCTTGATTTTCAAAGACCTCAAAACCTTCTTTCAACAAAACACCACACAGTTTTTGGAAAAATAAATCTAACTGGAAATGTTGGTAAATGAATGCAGTTAACTCATGTCACCTTTTAAAAATAACAAGACCACATTTTTCGTGACATCGCACTTTTCTTACAAAATATGTCTGAATAAATAAACTATAATCTAAAATAATTGTAAATTTGAAATCATTTTAACGGATTCGGTAGTTCTAGTGTTATAGAATAGTTATTAAGAAATGGATTAACACAGTCAAACTTCATCTCGCTGAAGCCCGGAATCATATTCTCAATAGCGCGCTGAATATTAATCTCGCTTAATTCAAGAAGAGGCTTTAATAAACCCGAAACTCGAAATTAGGTTGGGGAACCACCAAGATTCCCTTTTTTCACCCCCAGACGTCAACGTGGGCGTCCGTTATTTATCTTCATTCCGCAAACACGTTGAAAACAGTTACAAAGCAGGTTTCCCGGGGCTGCGTAATTTCAGTTTTCCTCTTTGTGGAATTAATTGCTGGAAACCGGCAAACGCTGTAACCCGGCCATATCAAAAGCGAGAGAATGAAAATGATTCCGTCGTAATAATCCTCAAAGCTAGTTTCGACCAATTAACTATTTGATGAATCGCATATTCGCTCAAGCATTAACAAGCAAACGTTACAGGTGCTTTGTTACAATAAAATAATATAAACCTCGCAGTGCCGCGTTCGCCCGACATTCGAACGCAAACCGATCGATCTCGTTACGCCTCTACCATCCTAATTAGTTATGTTAAAAAATTAGTGAACAGCTCGCAGCTTCAACAATCGTTTCAAGCAACTGAAGCTAAAGTTTATCAAATTTTCGAGGGATTGAAAAATTTATCTAATCGACAAAAACATTTCTAGATAATATAAATTTTGATCTGGATTACTAAAAAACAAACACTCGATATTGTAACTAAGGATCCCATAAATTACTTAATCGTTCAATTCTTCGCATTAGCTCTTTTTTTTCGAACAGAAATTTTTCGAATTACTTTTTCATACATGGCCCCGATCTAGAACTTCTTTAAATAAATTAATCCCGGACGTTAAATTTCAATTCGGGGATTGAAATTCGTGTTCGACCTTATTAAAATTTGACCGAGCACCGAGCAATATTCCACGCAGGCAGAAATACCCTCAATCGAGCGGCAAGTGGCGAATTAAGTCATCAAATGAGCCGAATTGATCTCATCGCGGGGGTTGTGGACTTCCCGCGGATTTTACGACGGCAAACGGAGCAGGCCACGCCGGAATTAAATCGTCTTCGAGGAGGAAGGATTAGCAGCGTCGAAGGATTATTATGTAAAATGAGCCTCGTGCCCTTTCAGCTATGGTGAGTGCACGGACCAAAGCCTGATGGTGAACACGAGTTCCTGTTGTGTAATTCCCGTGCCCCTTGGAATGTGGCTCTTCAGAAATTTCGCCCGCTTATTACGCGGGGATTAAACGGGCACAAGTGTGTTAATTACTGAGCGTAGAATGTAATACAGCTAATGTTAACCGTGGAACTGTCCGGGTATCGTAAAATGTCTGCCGAAGCTAGAGCTAGAATATCAAACCGGTTACACGTTGCTGGAATTAATAACGAGTGCAGGTAAGCACGGCTTCGTGCAATATGAACAGACTTCCATAAATCAGGATTGTTTCGAATTAATCCCACTACCCCCGTCCCATATACATTAATGATAACCGTGTAATCGTAATTCGGAAATTTCGGCCGCGTAACAGGTGAATTTTCAATCGGCCATGAAATATTCCGTTCGATGAATAAATCAATCGGAATATAGCGCAATCCCTTGATCTCTGTTTCCGATCGCGAGTCGAAAGGCTTACGAGCAATTTATTCATAAAGTAATCAACACCTCCCGACGAAGTTCTCGGACCAGAATGAATAATGAAAAGTGATTAGTCCCGGAGCAGAATACAGTAATTCTGCTGTTAAATTTTGCCGAAATTCACTCGAGTAGTGTCCACTAACCCACCCCCACTCTATCTGCACGGGGCTGTGAATTTTTTTAATACTGTGGCGCCACCTATAAGTTTACTCAAACTTTGCCTTCGCCATAGTATTCCCCATAAAAATTTAAGTAATTTTTATGTGTATCATTTTGTTCTATCTCTGTTAGTTTACGAGTTGTCAAGCCAGAAAGATTTTCGAACCCCCATTTTCAGGGGTAGTTTCTTCACCTCCTAAACCTGTTTCTCCGCCGATAAAATAAATACCTGTCATATATTTTTAACTAAATAGCAAATTGATTTCTCTTCCACTGACCACCATAGAAAATCATATGTGACAAACTTCAAGTTGGTACTCCTACCATAAGGGTCTTATGGGGTGAGCACGTAATAATGAGCATAATGAATTATGCTCTGCCTCTTCTGTTCTTAAGGAACAATTACGAAAAAATTCATGAACATTCTGATAAATAGCGCACACGACTGTGAATTTTTTCCAAATGTTTAACTGCAAAGTCGATTGTTTAAAAATTCCAGAAACTTAAAATTGTCGATTTTCTATTGAAGTTATACGATCACCAAGTTTGTAATACTATAGTAGTTGCGTCCTATTATGACGATTAACGCATATTTTCTTCAGCTTTTTTAGACTAGACAAACACATTTAAAAAATTGTAGATCTCCGAAAATCCGACAAAATGCAATTCCTTATGGAAGTTCGAGAGATACCAGTTTTAAAAAAATTATTTTAAGTAGCCAGGTATAGTAAAAAGCGATGTTCTCAATTTTCTTCGGGTATTTTAATCAACTGCATCGTCGATAATGTTAGCGAAATTATGTGAGTAGATAAGCAAAGACAATACGTGCAACGCTGCAATACAAGAAAACGCTAACCTAATCGCCAGAATTTCATTACCGGCCGCAGAACGTGACGAAATTTAACCGTGGATTACTGTATCGCGTTCGTATGTTAAAGGCGTCGTGTAATTAGCCCGAACAGCGATCCTGAGCCTGTAACGTTAGGGTAGGTCGAGCGAGGCAGGCGTGTTCTCTATTAATTATTAAATCGATACGGTCGAGTGCTCGCGAGCATGAGGAAAAAATCTGAACACGGTGCCTTGAGTGCGTTTCTCTGTCTCGAATGACAGCGTCCGCGACGATCGAGTCTCGTGGGGAACGAAGAGATTCGATGGAATCCGGTGAGCGACGCGGATAATCCATCAAAATCAACCCTTAGCCGCGTCGTCATTCTTCACCCTTTACCTATCCTTCTCTCTCTCTCTCTCTCTGACTATCCTCTATCACTCTCCCTCTCTCTCCATCCCTCCCTCTTTCTCTATCGTTTGTGACAAGATGACAGGGTGTCGCGAGACGAGAAATTAAGCTCTATTCAGAAGAAACGACCCTATCCGAATTACGGATCCATTCACGAGACATGACTGCCAGCTTTCCGATCGCGACGCTATTAATTGTAATAAGCTGTTCTTTGCGTTCGACTTTACTTCGAAGCCCGGTGCCTCTCGGAAGCCCCTTAGTCAAGCCGACAACCCCTTGCCGTCCCCGGTGCCACCACCCCTCCGGTAAATATTTGCCGTCGCGTCCAAATAAATCATCCTTTTCACGGGACGCGAGTGTTTGGTTTCGAAACTGGGCTGTGCTGCACCGACCCCGCCTCGAGGGCGTCTTCGTTCCTATCTTCGAGGCTTTAATTCCTGGACCAGCCTTCCGGTGTCCTTGAAATTGGGGAGGAAAACGTTCGCGGAGACCCTACCCCGCTGGGCCGGCTAATAACAGCGCTTTTGATAGAGGAAGTCTCGCACGCAACGTTGTTCTAATTACTACGAACCCCTCGCGTTCAACGATCGGACCTTTTCGAACTGATGCTCTTCAAGGTTCCCCGAAATTCTTCTCCACTAAATCACTTCAGCAAATTTAATGCGTTTACTTTGTTCTTCGTTATTACTTCCAGAATGCGTTTCTAATTTCTTGGGCGTGTGTAATCGTGTCCGTAAATTACTCGACACCGGGGTTTGGTGTAAAGACAATCTTGATTGCGTGTGCTGCAGATTTTTATGTAAGATCAAAATTGTTTGCTTTAATTTCAGGAGCTACGCAGGCATCCACTACTTCCTGGAACAATTTTGATAAGCCGTAAACATTTACACCTTTTTGGGAGAAACAATAAAAAGGGACACAAAATATTATATGATAAATGTTATTCATCTAAATTAACCAGTGATTCAGTGCAAATCATTGAACTCGGACAATGAGCCGGTTACCTAAAATATAAGCAATATATTTATATTAAGTGAAAAATATCAGTAAAAATCGTCGAACTAGAACTAAACTATAAACGATATATTTCTGGACAATTTGAGAAACATTATTATGCGAGAATAATGAAAACTGTCCGGGGGAATGGAAATTCCGAATGACGGCAGACAAAAACTCCCGGAGCGACGTCCGTGCGTATGAAAATAGTAAAAACTCCGGTTTCCCTCGAGTAGGAAATGGAAGCATGTCGGACGAGCTGCATGTAGTTGCACAGTCGGGTTGCAACACAGAACAGCGGAGAGAGCCACCCCCGCCCCCCACCCCCCCACGCGTGTCCAGTCGCCGATTTTTCCCGATGCCGTCAAGAATAATCCGTTTCGTTTATTTGAGAGGGCTCGGCGAGAGCCCCGGGGCCGGTGCACGCGGTACACGATATTGTTCATTAAGCGAAATTTAATCCCTCTCGCGGTGTAGCGATGCAATTAATGCGATAAGCCTGGAAAAATACCGCGGCGAAATTAACCGAGCTCGACATTGGAGGGCGGGCGGGTGGTGTGGCAACGATGCACGCAGGAATGGGGTGGATGTAACCGCGAGCGGATCCAGGGGGATGAACGTTTAACGAACGTAAATTTTTCTTCTTTCGGCGGGAATGTCGAGGAGCAAACGCTACTCGAGGAGAAAACACCGCCGCTGCTGCAACAGGAAAAATAAATGAAAGACTCCCGCCGATAGACACGAAAATGAAACTCGAAAAACAACGCATCGCGAGATACGCCCCCGCTCGAAAGTGTATTTGGAACCGAATCTGAAGTACCGAGTTACTTCGTAAACGATATTTATGTAACGAGTATGTAACTCATCCTAATAGTACTAATTTTGCTATTCGAACCCCTTGAGGACCCGGTCTTCGTAGATTCGCGATAAGGTAGAGTTAGTCACTCTATGAAAAAGCAAATGAAAAATAAGGGATACAATTTTTTCATCTGAGGCTTCATTCTCGAGAAAATCGAGTTCAAAGATCCGTCGGATTCGCGTGCTTTGATGTATGCAGAAAGTGAAATTGATTGATCATGATCAGACGTTTTCGATATTTTCGAAGCTTCGGATGAAAAACTTTTATTCTACATTTTTACCCCCTTCTCGGTTGCACCACCGATTCTAGGACACTCTATATACTTCGAACTATCTCAGCAAATTTTTACAAAATTTTTAGGAAGATTCTCGTGTGACTGGAACGGAGTCTGACTCCATAGATTCGAGATAAGGTAGAGTGACCACGTTACCGACAAAAATAGGTGAAAAATGGTTGACGCGCCTCAACTTTTCGTCATTATATGAGAATATTTTTCGCTGGGAAAGGGCTCGTTTGAAAGAGGAAGGTTCAATCTAGCGCGCGCTGGTCATGAGCTGACGAGATTATGCAGATATTTGGTAATATAAACGTTAGAAGTAGACCAAAAATTAACGATGCGCATGCCATGGAATCCAAGCACTTTTCTGCCATTGGATGAGTTTTCTGGATGAAATCAAGAGTAATGCTCGCTAGAAAATATCTCCGGCTAAAAATCAAGCTATTTTGTCTTGATTCTCTGCGAAATAAAGCCAGAAACTTGAAGCACGTTTCTAGCGTCAGAATTAATAATATCGATAATACAGAGCAGAAAATGTGACTAGTTTAGTCACGGACTTAAGACCTGTCGGATCTTAAGTCAGTAGCTAAAGGCTGCGAATGGGAATTATTAATTAAAAAGTCACGTGGCTATTCCGGGCCCTTAAGTAAATAAAGTTCATCCGTCTGCATTCTTTCAATTCTTCTCGAGGGGTTTATGGCTCGACCGAAAGTAACGTCGATTGTGAAAGTACATGGGGGATAGGCGAGAAGATATAAATATTATTTATTTTTATTCATGAGATATCTAACGAATTATTATTAAAGATTGTTTTCTGATACTGTGGAGATTAGAACGCATGTTTGATGGAATCCATCAGAACGTAAACAAGTGCCTACGTACTTTTGAGCGCGGGTGTACGATGCACCGGTGCGGGTTTACCAGGGTCCTGCGGTTTTGCATCGGACACACTCGAATTGGCCAGACTTCTTTCACGATATCTCCTCCGTTCGTCACTCGACAATCTATCGAACCGGCTAGCCTTGCAGGAAACTTAAGGAGACAGTCTATCGACGTTTCAAGGCAGTCTTTGCTCACCGAAAGTGGATGATATAGTTAGAAGCTATTGGATTTAGGGGCGCAATCTGCTCTTTTGTGTACCTTTCTTACTCAATCCTCCATGGAAACTGAATGAGTTGCCAATAGGGCGTTCGTCTGGATATTGATACACTGCTGAACGTCAGAATTCTATTTACTACGATCAGCTTCACTTGACAGTCAATTAGAACACTTTTAACCCTTATGTCATCGACCGGGTACTCACTTTCAATTTCTTTTCGATGTTTAATATCTTTTCTCTTAAATAACAAAATTATCAATAAATTTCTATGTCCTCGGGTGATTACATTTAAGGAGTAAAAATCTAGAAAAAGAATACCATAGAAAAATTTAATAATTACCTTAGATTTTGTCCCAACAAAAGTGTACTAAATTATTTTTAATGCTTCGTACCAAAAGAGGTGTCAAGATTTTTCTAGCTGAAAGTGGTGACTGAAAATACATTAAAAGCACCCCACAACTCTTAAACTTCGAGCCTCCGGTCTCTGAACTGGCGATCAGTAAAGAATTTCCTGCGGCAAATGATCAACAACGTAGCACCACTTTTACGATCTGTCAAGGGAGCTCCGGCCATAACTGCAGCCCGATAAAACTGTAGACATAAAAGTGGAATTTCTTTTCCGTCCACCGTTCCCGATTGCCGGTTTCCGTTAAAAAGTATTCCACCAGGAAATAGCAACAAAGGACGCTGACAGACGTGATCGCGCATAACTCGATGATGAAAAAAACGGTCCCAACAGCTGCCATTAAGAGGAAAAACAATCGAGGTGTTTCTCTTCTCGGAGATGCTAACGACGTTCGATCTCCAGGCTCCGGTCGGTTGAGTTTCGTTTACGGAAAAAGGAACGATACTAATGGACCGTACGCATCGATGTTTCGAAAGCGGGACATCGCTAACGACACATGAAAAACCGACGGAAAACGATAGTTCGCGAGAACGTAAATCGACCGGCTACTATGCAAGCACCAATCTCGGAAAGTTTGTTCGCGAGATGGAGATCTTCCACCCTTTTATTGGCCAAGTTTCCCGGGGAAACTGCTGCTACTTAGCGATTCGGTTAATAATAAGCTCGGCTTCGTGTCTCTGTTGATGAAGACTTAAAATGGACCCGAACCTGCGTCTTCGCACTCCTGCAAAATGCTCGAGCTGTTCACAATTTCGTAGAACAACCTTTAAAATCTGCTACGCTGTAGCAGAGTGAATTCTCGATATATGTCACGAGCACGGAGGGTCTTGCCGGCGTCGTGTTTCCTTAAGGAGACATGATCGTGTTATATTTACATTCCTCGGCGTCCGAGACCTCTCGAGTATACTCCGCGGCAGTGGGGATAATTCCGCGACATTTATCATCCAGGCGTTCGCGACACATATAGAGAAATCACTGTATTACCAATTTGCTATTTGCCTTCTTCATCGAATCAATTTAATTGAACTTGCCACCTACTATATGTGAATACTAGACTGCATATTTTTATGTAAAATAAAAACTATTGATTCAGTGTGATACACAACAGGTATATAGACATTTATTTCCAATTTGATTAGTTTTCATGAATTGTAACATTCCAAACCTGGTCGAAGAACAGCATTAGTGTAATCGCTAACAAAATTGAATATATTCGGGGATGAATGTTCGAACATTCGATAAAAGTCGATAAAAACGAACGATTTTTTTCCGTCGAGAAGTGTCTTTCCAACGAAACGTTCCGGGAGTGATTTTTATTAAAATCCGTTCCAGCCCATTGTGCGCGGAAAAAATTCGATTACCGATCGGTGGAAACAAGCGAAATGGAATTCGAATCGCATTTAGGCCAACGCTCGGCCGAGCAGCCTCTCCTCTTCTCTTCTCTTCTCCTCTCTCCTCTCCCTTCAGCCCTTCGGTAATTTCGTTTAATATCAGCACAGGTGAAACCGCAACTTGTATTCATACGTATCGCACGGAGCGGCCGATTGGCCGCCGGAACCGCTGATGTGATTAATAAATTAACGCGGGCGCGGCCGGTCGAACGAGTTTCACAATTATCGAAAATCCACTCGCGAGAACAGCTTGCGCGCCGCGATGATTAAGCTCGCGAGCGCGCGTTTTCGGCCATGTAAGTGGACTCTTTTGGGTAAATAACGTCCAGCCGTGTTTGTTCTGTCGCGAATTTCACAAATTAACTTCAAAGCTCGTCTACAGTCGCCCTGGTCCTTTGATCGTTTCTAAAATGTTCAATTTCCAAATTGATCGCAGCTCGACTACAGCTTCTTTCCAGGGATTTATACTTTTCCGAGATGTACGATCCAGTGATTAGAACTATACTTTGTCATCCAACGTAAAAAAAGAAGAATACACAGTCTAGTGCTTAGAATTACTTTGTCGTTCATAATTGTCAAGAAGAAAAAGAAAATGTCAATATTAACACTAGGTTTACGGAGCACTAAAAATGACTATTTTACATTACTTTATAAAAATAACATGAATGTGTCTATCACAGTTAGTAACCTTTTTTTTTTAATAACATGTACCCAAAGAAATCAATTTGTTAAATAATTACTCATGGATGCATTTTTACAATCTCAATATTCGCAATTTAAAAATATTAGAATCCGTCATTTTGACGGGTCCCGTAAATCTAGTGTTAAGCTGTTTTTTTTCCTGAATCGTTCATAATAGAAAACTGGGATTTTATTTCGAAGTAAACTCGGAGATATTTGCAGAAATGTTGAGAAAATACTCGGAGGAGTACCTTTTACAATACAACAATGAAAAGGTTACAAGTTTTACAGTATTTAGAGATAAAAGAATTACGGAAATTTGTATGGTATTAAAATCGTCAAGAGACCCGACGCAGCAAAGAGTTAATGGACCCGGTTAATTGGTTCGGCAGCGATCGGGTAACAAAATGACAAAAGAAAGAAACGGCAAAGGCGTACAAATGGAGGATAGGGGAGGCAACAACGTACAGATTGGAGGGCCTGGTGGAAAACAGGGAACGCATTCGCGTATCCCCCGAAATCCAGCCGGTTTCATAAAGATATCCGCTCGTAAATGAAATTCAGTCGTAACAGGCTGTAGATGCGGCGTGCAAGGATGTGTGCGTGCGTGTGCGTAAACGAGGGATGACTGGCGAAGGGTGGCACGTGGCCAGAGAGAGCGAACGTCGCAATTTTCGATCGATTCGCGCGCGAAAACCCCTGTTTTATGCAAATCTCGCTGGCCGGGTACCAGTAATAAATTATTCGGCCGGCCGAGTCCGTTTATAGGTACATAGGTTCATATACACACGGAGGGAAACCCCTTCCGCCCCCCCCCGCCCCGGTCGGTAGGTATTATTTGTCGCTGTTGGCGCCGTAAATGCGACCAAATATTTGCCGGTAATAGCCCCGGGCGAAGGATAAATATTTATTGGACGTCACGGATCGTTGCAGCACGATGCGCTCGATACCGCTTCGTGGGGGCCTGGCGAAAAAAAAAGAGGAAAATACATAGTGTGTGCAGCCACACACCGCATAAAAGGAACCGCCCGCCGTCGTTTGTCCACGTTTCCGCGTTTTTACAACCGGGAATAATCATTTCCGACTTTATTTTCGACCCAACTCGAAGCCTAGTATACCCCACTAAATTCTCCCACTTTTATGACATCACAATTAAAACGAAGTTTAATGGAATCGGAAGGAGACCCGCGCACAATTTCCGCGCGCAAATGGCGATTTTAATTGTAATCGCGTAGATATGCAAATTTCGGATAATTTACGAAGACCGAAGGCGATAAACAAGAATTTATAGGTGGGATTAAGGGCTGCGCGGGGGTAAGTGTTGCCACGGCGTCTGCACGGAATTTTGTGGATTCTTCCATTGGCGTTTTGCATGTGAAAATTTGCCCTATTTGTTCGATGTTCTTTTTACTTAACTAATAGATGAAGTGCCTATTCAACGACCTCAAAAAACCTCGAAAACTGAATAGTTAGGACGTATGATGTATTTCTACAACCGTCTTGCGTTTTGCAAATTCAAATAAAATTTACTTACCTACAATTCTACGGGAACCAAAAATTGAAGAAAAATAGAACATTAGTGACTGAGATTGTGTTCTTGTTTTCATTCCCCCGAAAAATAAGAAAAATCACAAAAATGGGTCAGTGTAATTTTAAATGATAAAAATACGTATTACAGTGATTTCTCTATACATGTCGCGAATGCCTCGATGATAAATGTCGGTATACACCGTGAGGGGCTGAAGCTCGAGAGGCCTCGGACGCCGAGGAGTGTAAACACAAACAAGGCTCGAGTATGACGATACTCGACGTTGACAAGACCCGTGTTGTTGACATACATCGAGAGTTCACTGTACAAGAATAGTGAAGAAGGAAATAAATAGCTATTCGGTCCCTTTATTTTGCAATTAAACGAGTTTTATTCTGCATAAAGATCCGCAACCTAGTAACAACAACCGCAGACATTGTAACAACCATTAACACTTTAACGACCCCTCACACAACATGTGTGTGATAGCCGGAACAACCGTGCCATGTTTGCTATGCAAATAAAATTAGAAAACCTACTTATTTTATGTGTAAGATATGTAAAATACCATTACATGTAGATGATTGCTTTAATAATTATCATACAAAGGAAAAATATTAAATTTGTTTATAATTTATATTGAAGAAAATTAAATTTTTGTTGTTTTTTTTTGTTTTATGTTAACTTTTTCGTGAATGTAATGAAGTTCTTTAAAATTAATTCTTCAAAAATACTGACGGCCCCTGGCGACGTTTGATTGCGTAGACGTGTGGTCGTTAAAGTGTTAAGATGGCTGACTACTGAAACAATTACACTATACAAGTTGGTTCCAGGTTCAAAATTTTTAGTTCGATAAGGTTTCTCAGCTTTGGAGTCACAGTCACTTCGAGTGCAAATGGTTGGTCAACGAAGCGATGCGGGAAAACAAACGGAGCCCCACGAAACAACGGAACGGTTAACGAAAAAAAAGTGTTAGCGAGCAACAATAAGCAGATATTTCCCAAGCAACTTTCGGTAGAACCGAACAATTTCGCACACCTTGCGAAAGACCGTGCAACTCGGTGCAAGCCCTGCGAGTTGGGTGCGCGCTATATCTACGAATTCGCAACAGGTCTCGACCGGAAAGCGTTCCAGAGACGTCGGGGCGAGTGGCTTCTACGTAAAATTCCTTCGCAAATAAAGCGACGACAAACGATCGTGGAAAAGGTCTACGACGAGCGATGGCCCGCGAAAAGAACGAACGAAAGAAAGGAAACTAGGAAAGAGAGCGACAGAGAGAGAGAGAGAGAGAGAGAGAGAGAGAGAGAGAGAGAGAGAGAGGCAAAAAAGGTGAGGCGTGGATCGACGGGAAAAACAACTCCGTTATACCACGGAATTTCTATGGCGGTGCGAGCGAGTAGAAATTCCCAGAGTCCCTTCGCGCGTGACTGATCCACGAGCCGGCGGCGGAGGAATCGATGGTTGAATTCTGCATGAATGAAGACACGTCACGGCGATTACGATCGCCGGTGGAGAGAGAGATAGAGAGACAGAAAGGGAGACCGGCCGGCCGTCCACTTGTCCCTGAACAACAATATGCAACCGGTGACATTTACCGGCTCGTGTCTCGAGTGCTGTACTCTAATTATCTTGGCTAAATGCGCCGACGAGCACGGCCGCGCGGCCCGAGATCCAATAAGCAGTCTGCGACAGCGACGTCGTAGGAGGTTCGACGCTGAACATCAACGACGATAAAAACATGGAAAAAGAGAGAGAGAGAGAAAGAAAAAAGTCTCGATTTTCCGCGGCGTTCATCAGATAAACGCCGGGGAACCGTTCGTTACCGGTCGCGCGGCCCGCTAATAAACGTTCCCGATATAAAAGTCCTTGCGCCCTTATCTCTGTGGCCGGGGGGCTCGGGATCGACGCGGGCTTCTACTTAGAATTTAAATAGACCTTAAGATCCAGACGACTTCGAGCAGCCTGGGAACAAGCACCGGCTTGCGCGAGCGAGCGAGCAGATCTGCAACCGCTTCAATTTAAATATAAAACGCGATCTCTCCGAATCGGTTCTCTGTCGAGAGGCGGGTCTCTGCTCTGGGCCCGGCCCGATCCGACCCGTGCCTCTCGAGTGTCCAGAACGATCCGCGGGATGATATCTAATCCGAGGAAAAGGATCCAGACGCGACGTGTGCGATGCTGTCTGGGATTTCACGGCGCGACAAGCAGTTTTAACGAGCCCTGAGCCTGCACAACTGACCCTAGACTACAGAAAGAGAGAAAGAGAGAGGGAGGGAGGGAAACAGGAGACTCGTTATCGCGATCTTAGATCGGGGGCCCCTGCGATCTTTTCTCTCCTCGTCCGTTATTCCCACGGATCGTTCGGCCTCTGGACAGACTAGGCCAGACCAGACCAGTCCGGAGCGCGTAGCGAGTGCCGTTCTAATCCAGTTCACGCGAAAACGAACCTAACGGAAGCACCGAGCAAGGGTGTCACGGCTGACATGCCGCTTTAACGACCCAGAGGGATAGAGAGAGAGAGAGACCCTGCGTGAAGTCCCATTAGGATCGCAAGGTGGATTCGTGGGACAGCCTCCGGTCGACTGGCCCAGGCAAATAGAGACGTCTTAGGAACTCTTCGACATTATCGGACACCGGCTGGCGGCCGCTTTGTTGCCAACTATCGGGAAACTGCGGGAGACAGGCCGCGGGAGACAGGCCGCGGAAGGCAGGCCGCGGGAGGCAGGCCGCGCGAGACAGTCGGAATTGATGGAGGAGCTCGCGAGAAATAACGGAGAAATGGCCGGGTTCCGCGTCGCCTTTGTTCGAGGACGTTCCACTGCGCCGGTTTTCGCCAACGACGATCCCGTGTCGAACTTGTCTGTCAAACGAGCTTTATGCAAAGTGTCGGGGGTCGAAGACGATGCGGACGCTGGAGAATTTTATTCCCGCGGCGCACGCTTCGCTTTAATACCCCGCCAGAACTTCGGCCGCCATTTTTAGGCACCGCTTGCGCGGCTGAGGTGTGGTTCAATCATTTTCCATTTTACACGTTCATTGTTAACCAGTTAGCTGTCTTTGACGAGTATACTCGTCATGAAGACACGGCAATATTTCGTCTTATGACGAGAGTATACTCGTCGAAACGGCTGTACGGTTCGGTTAACACGTTAACTGCCACGTCAGTCACATATGTGTGATTTTTTACTAGGTTCAGAAATCCATTTTTATTGTGACGTATCCAGATGAACCGAATTTTATTAGGATCTGTAGAATTCAGTAGAATCTCTTGAATTTATTTTTGGCGCTGAACTTGTGAAGAATTGTGAAAGAATATTTCTGCTCGGCACAAGAGTCGCTTAAACTGCCTGGAAACATGTGCCACAAACATAGCAGGTAAAAGATAAGAGTGACATGATTTAAGACGCTCCGGATTGAATGATATACTCTGCACAGGACGTTGACAATGCACTCATAAAAATTCTTTAGTCGTAGCCAACAAAGAAATATAAAAACCAGCAGTTTTGGCGGTTATCGGTGGATTTTACATATTTATGACAGAAATGAACTGGTAAAGTTTAAAGCAAGAGAGCGTTCCTCGATAACAACGTGAATAAATACGTCAAATTCTACTCCGACAAATAGACTTTTCATATATCGTTTATTTTAAAGTGGTCATTAGCGATCACATGGTTTACAATGCAATATAGAAGAGAAAAACAGAAGGACGTTTCCAATGCTGTCCTCCCTTAAATTTGTCTTGGGGTCATTTTCGATGGAAAATCTAGATCGTTGTGAAGAGAATTTTTGACATTCGAGAAGGATATGTTGGATGATTGCAATCAAAAGCAATCTGAAGGGCAATCAAAACTGTACTTACTGTTCTGAAAGCAGAAGTGGAACGTTCGACGAGCTCGTTCGGATTTGATAGGTTAAAAAGCGATTTCTTTCGGGATCGTGCAGATAAAACCAGAAACGGTAATGTATGCGCCGTTAGATTCATGATCAGCGCTGCATCAGCAAGTAGCTCTCGTCGCTGCGAGCCACCTGCCGCTAATAAAATCCTCTCCGATCTGAAGGGTAATAACTTTCCTGATTAGCGTTCCTAGCACTGCTTGAAATTCCGCGATGTGAGCGATGTGGTGTCTATTGGGAAATCGATCGGCGTGTTTCACCGACGTTACGACTGTATTCATCATTGTAGGATTATAAGCGGGATAGCCGGACTCCGTTTACCCGCGCTCCATTTACTCAAAAGAATCTTCGTGCAGGACTGATTAGCGACCACCTCCTGTAATCCGAACCATTGTTGAGATATCGCTGTCGACCCGCGAACTCGGTTCTGCTTGAAATGCAAACACTGCGAGCAAAGCACATTTTTGTGACGAAACGTTGCGAAAAGTTCGCATTGGTCGCTGAAAATTCGCATGCTATATTATTGCTCGCTTTAACACTAGGTTTATGGGACTCGTCAAAATGACGGATACATTTCTAATTGAGATTGTAAAAATCCATGAGAAAATTTCTTTCCTCGGGTTACGTATTACTTAAAAATAGCTAAAAATTTAGATAGGCGTGTTTTTGGTATTTTTATACAATAATGTAAAATGGTCTATTTCAGTGGTCCGTGAACCTACAGTCTCAATGATAGTTGTAACTTATAAATAAAAATTTCTTTCTTCTTTTAACGATGGTCTTATTAAACTGATGTAAAATCTTTTTGATATGTCCACTGCTTTAACACTTTGACTGTCAAACTAGAAACCTCAACAATTCCATAAAATCGAAGTAAGTTATTTAACCCATTTGCATCATAAGGAAATATGAAAAGAAGGCCTTTATCAGCAAACTTTTTTTTTATTATATTTAAATACAAAAATAACTGCAAGTAAAAGAACTTATTTCAATAATTCGTCTTCGTTTCAGTGGCCTAATTTCTTCTTCGCTATAATCAGAATTATTACTTTCATCTCCAAGAACACCCTCCATTTCTATTTTTTAACTGAATAATGATAGTCACCAACAAAGTTGACCATGAAAATTGGGTTAATGAAATAAAAGTTGAAAAAATTAAATGTGTGACAATGAAAAAAATTTGGTACAATGAATATATCAACGCAAAAATTCATTTTAAAACCTGGACAAATAATTCCATCACCCACATATGTCATGACAGTCAACGTATTAAATTGTACGTACCCATTTCTGACATAAATGAATAAAATCCGCGGATTAGTTACAACCTACTCAGGGAACGGCAAGAATCAGTGTCGCCAGATTAGGGCTTGCCTCCCACTTTATCTTGCCCCTTCCACGACGCCATTTTCCCATTCCCCGGCTGCGAGCATCCCCACGCTTCAACCATGTCCCGGTCACGTGACGCGTTTGGTCTCTGGCGTGTCACAATGTCACGTGACTAGTCCGGTATCACAGAGAGGGAGAGGGTGACTGTATTCCCCTCAATTGCCCTGATCTAGCGATCTGACTCAACTGCATCAGAATGTCTGCCTGACTTGCATTCCTTCTCGCGAGACGCGGACAATACTTCGTTAAAAGACATCGAGGACGATCGAATGTATCATAATCCAATAAATCGATACTCATCGACGGTATAAAGGGCGTGCACCGAAACTGAAGTTGTTGAAAGATGTAGAACGTTCCGGGTAAAAGATCGAGATAAAAGGCAAAAGATTCTGGGATAAAAGATGAATTCGCTTGTTCCGATCGAGACCCGGCGTGGCTCGAAAGCCAGCAACAGGGAAACGAAGACGAAGTTCCAGGTAAGTTTTCCCGAGTAAATTTTAAGAGGCATAAGCCACGGGGAAACGGATTCGAGGATCAAGGATTCGCGCAGGATTCCGCAGTTCTGACGTCGGGCTGTATTACAGGAGCAAGCCCGTGACATGAATAGAGCCACCCCTGAATACATTTTCGAGTCAAGAAGAAGAAGAGGGGCGCCTTTCTACGCCACTTCGACGAATAAATCTTACCTGGTTCTATTATTTTCTGCAAGTGAACCGATCTAAATCTTCCCGGGGCCGCGGTGGCTCGATTCCACCCGCTGATGTTCCATTAAATGAAATCATGGGGGTGGGGCAGGAGAAAGGGAACGTTTCTGCTAGGTTTAACAAACAGACAATATTTTTATCGGCTCGATCGAGGGCCAGACGGCAAAGAAGAGAGAGAGAGAGAGAGAGAGAGAGAGAACAAGGGAAAAGCAGGAGTGTCGTCTCGTAAAGTTCCGGTGCAGGTGGGCAGGAGTAATCAACGTCCGAGCGGACACTTTTACGCAGCGTCGGTGAAATGATCCTCGCACCGGTAAATCCTGATTTCCGTACGGTAACTGTAGAATGGAGCTTCCAACGATGAACTCGGGACGCTATGGAAATATTCGGGGACGAGAATAATTTATCGTCGTCGTAATCTCACAAGCTGGGGGAGGCTGACCTGTTTAGAACGACGGGGGTAGGGGCGGGGGAGAAAGAGAGACTCGGATCGCTGTAATTTTAAGATTCGATTCCGTTCTAACGGGGCCAGGTGCTCTCGGCCTTGGATATTCAAGTTTCTAGGGACGCTGACAGTGAGTTAGATCACTGCGAAAGAGGAAGAATATTTGCCAAAAGGCTTTCGTTTTACGGGCACATTTTTCTTTGATTTTTTCCCCCGGCGCGCAGTCAGGAGATTGCGGATTTTATGCATTCATGGTAAAAATTTAAACAGAATTTTCACACGAACATTTCTTTTACAACGTTGTTGGGAACTGTGGTTGTTCTTTGCGTTCGTCATAAAAATGATGAGATGAAACAAAAAAGAGTAAACGTGTCTTTCATTTCTTGCACAAATCTACTTTTCATTCAGTTGTTGGGAGACTACGGTTTCGTGCATTTATGAGAAAAATTAGTAGATGAAACAGAGAATAGTAAAAGTATTTTTCATTTTTACACGGGCGTTTTTCCATTAAGTTGTTAGAAGATGGAGACCTATCATGTATTCGTAACGAAAATGAATACATGAAAGACAGAACAATAACATTATTAAAAGAATTTCAGGAGTCAACTGTATTATAAGTGACTCCTTAAAATTATTAAGAGAAGTGAATTTCTATGCAGTTTCTGCAACTTTCCTGCAAAGATCCACCAATATAGATCATCAATATGCTTAATGTAATAAAATTTATTTCGATCTGGGAATATTTTAGTTTTTCATTCTAACTCTAGAGGCTTCATTATGAAATCGTATCCTCTTTTTGGATGGAAGTTTTAACAATCATGAGTTTCCCCAACTGTGGAGCAAATAATAGGATTTGCAAGGTGTTACGTCAATTTGTACGAATTTTTACTGCTCTCTAGGATTGATACGTTCATATACAAGGTGAGGCGCTACAAACGGGCCACCTGAATACGGAGATATCAAGGTCGACTTCATTTTTTTAAATGGAATGTTCCATTTTTTATACCATAGATCGATAGAGTATCAAAGTCTGAATATAAAATTGTTGACCCCACATATCCTACATCTAATAGTTAACGAGATATTATCGAAATCATTTTTTTCCTTCTTTGGGTAATATCTCGTTAACTATTACGTTTAGGACATATGAAGGTTCACAAGCCTTTATACTCAGATTTTGATACTCTATCGATCTATGGTATAAAAAATGAGACATTCCATTTTAAAAAATGAAGCCGACCTTCATATGTCCTTTACGAGTCCACCTACAAAAAAGGTACTAACATCAGATTAATGTTCTCTCGAAACCAAGAAAGTTCCATCTGATGCATTTCTTCCTAACACCGATAACGGCTGAGTTATTCAGGTGGCCTATTTGTAGCGCCTCACCCTGTATATCCGCGAGACAGTAAATCTCGACTTTTATTATCGTGGCACAAAAAGTTACGGCCGGATTGTACATATTTGCACATTTATGTGAAATACGAACGTGCAAAATTTAATAAAATACGAATTCCAACTTAACCTCTTTCCATATAATATCGTGTCGGAGTCGTGGTGAACGTTTCAAATGGAATCTATTAAATATGAGCATTATTCACATCCTCCGAGTCGAAGTAAAATTCTATTTTTCTGTTATCAATATTTTAGCATTAAGCAAATGCAATAGAAACTATCCTGTTAAAAACATTACCACACTGTTTGATTCGTGTATACGACCCCATAAAAGCACCTAGACCTCGGAAAACAATGTTAGCCTGTTGCAGAGTCCAATATTGGTCCCAGAAGATCGCGTTCGATATTCATTTGTGGATCACCCGGTATATAACGGTAGACCCCGGCCTATCCAAAGGAAAAGGCCCGAGGTGGTCGTTGAAAAGCCGAACAAGGGTCCCTGAAAAAATCCCTTTGTCCGTACAGGTGCACGCGGCAGGTTGCTGGCAGAAACCCAAAACAGGTTTTCACAAAACCCACGGCCGGACCTCCTTTTTCCTTTCTATCTAACCCCTATCTGTCCCTCCTTCGTTCTCTCCCCTTTGCCCGCTCGATTCTTCCCTCTTTCTCCAGTTTCTCTCTTTCTTTCTCTCCCTCCCTTCCCCCACCCTCACTGTCTCTCTTTCTTTTCCGCTCTCCTCTTTCTCTGGTTTGCGCTTTTTTCGTTAACCGGCCAAATGCGTCCGTCATCCGTCCCGCAGCCGCGTCTCTCGTCACTTTGACGAGTATTCAAATTAAGCGACCCCGAGAATCACACACGTGGTCTCCCGCACAATTAAGGGGATAATTAATTTTACATTCTGTGACAGAGACCGCGGATGTTGACGGTCACGTGGCCCGGTCTGCGGTCCCGGCGTAATTGGTCAATTCGAGTCGCACAAAGAGTCGCGGGAAGTAACGTGACGGAGTTTGCCGTGTTTGGCCGATTCGCGGGTAACAATGGCGATCGGTCCAATAGAATCACTCTGACAATAGTTATTTCGATCTACTGTAATAGGAAAAATTAATTTAGGAACGAATTTAGGAAATTTTGGTTTGTTAAATGGAGTATAATTTTATACACGAATATTCTAACATTTTATCTTATTAATTTCATTTCATGGAACGGAGAATATTTCTAGCAGCGCATAAAGGCAAGTTAAGACAATTTCCGCAATTTCGCTCGTTTTTCGCGCTTTGATAGAGTTTCTTTCGCCGAAGCGCTTTTTTCCAAGCTCGAGTGTGAATGGCCAAGAACTCGGTTCAATTTTCTTTGATGTAAAACAACGGAACCGCGGTTTCTACTTGGCGAACATTAAAAACCACTTAAAAAAGTGAGACTCTCCTCAATGGTTACTTCGCCTCGGTGCAAACTCAATGGACCTTAAAATTAAAGTAAAGCGCACCGAGCTACGGACGAACAGAGTAATAGTTGCACACTTCATTGTCCGTTCGCTTAATAGTAATTCATTGGCGCAAGAACTCTCAAGTTTTTGCGCTGCCCCGGGGAAAAAGCAAAAAGAAATAAATAAAAGGGTAAGGTAGAACAGGAACTGACCAACGAAACCTTATTTAGGCGCAATAATGAGCGCTTAGCTTCCAGAGGTACTTCGAAAGCGAAACACTCGAGTGAATACGGTTTAATTAAATTTCTCGTGTTCGTGAAACACCTGAATGTCTTTAGAAAATAATTCATTACAATTTCCTGTATGCGTTCTCAGGATCCCGTGACCATCGAGTTATACTTTAACTGCGAGACGTATGCCCGGTCTAACAATTTTATCCAGATTATATTTAAACTAGCCGCGGCTTTCTAGCCGGAAAACGAATTTAATTAAATCCCACTTCGCTGTATCAACATTTGCACTCGAGTTACTGCGAGCAATCAAAACTATAAATAAATCGCTGAAGTGATCCACTTAAAAGTTTTTAATTTGGGAAGTGAGCGGATGTAGTTTTTAAGGGTTGACAGACTGCAGAATTTTTCTTATTTGTAACAGAAGTTAGTAGATCAATTAAGAGATGGTAAAAATGTTCAAAGAACGTAAAAATACCGCGTTATTTTGAACTTATTAAAATAGAGACCAGAAGTAGATGTCTGCGTAGCTTCTGTATCTTGAAATTAATTAACATTATTTTCGTTTTGTGGGTTTTATACATTGTAACAGCACTACATGAATTAAGTAAAAAACTGCGAAGGTGTTAGAAGAATGTAAGGATATTAGTAGACCATGTTCGACTAGTTAAAAAGAATTTCATTGAATTTCTGTTTCTCACAATTGATCTGAACATTAACACTAAACCCACCGACGTTTAATGTATACCTAATCCTACCATGAGCGGTCAAATGGCCGCTTCAAAAAATAATATGTATCTTAATATAGAAAGACATGTTATGAAATTTTTTCGGAAAGTAAACAATAAAGAAATTTGTAAATATTGAAAAATGGGTTTTTTGTATATTATAGGAAAAGTCAATAAGTTTATTAAGAAATTTCAAAACCGATCATTTGACCGCGCGTTGGTAGGTTCAGTGTTAAATTTTCGCACATCTCCGCCGTCTGGGCATTATAATGATAATGGATGGAAGAAAAAATTCATTTTCGCTCCCAATCAAACGAGATTGATGGCGACGTCCCAGGACATTGTCTTCAACCCCCGGAACAATAGGTCGAGCATCCCTTTTCGGCGGAGTACGTTGGAGGAGAACGCCGGAAGACGTCACCTGCCGGGAATATTTTAATTAAAGCCAATTTCTACGATAACGATTTTTCCGTCGGAACGAAGGGGTGGTTTACGTTCTCTCGTCGGTGGGCAGACGACTCGAAACGCTCTGGGAAAAAAAAGAGAGTGGAATCGCAGAACGCCTCGGAGGGTTTTAAGAACCGTAATTTGTCTGGATCGCGAGAGCGCACGATCGTAAAGCAACCCGCGGGCCATAGCCAGAAATATTCCTGCCGGAACGACGTTTACGCGATACGTCCCCGTGCTTTATGACAATGTAAAATGCGACCGAGGCTCGTTCATACCCTAATCACGCCTGTCGATCGTAAACCTCGCGATACCGGTAATAAAACATCGATAGTAACAAATCGTAATTTCGCGGCGGCCCTGTGCCCTCCCTAAAACAATGTCAAGATCGTTCAATGACAAAAATTCACTCTCCGGGGTTTTACGAACACTTTTGCATTCAGTTTGTATTTGTGGTATCGGTCGTTCCAAATTTGAATCATAGGGGCTCAATAAATTTCAAATAAATTTTAATGAGGAAAATTAGTTCAAGCAAACACCTTATACTTAATTACTTCAAGGAAAGAGTTAAGGTGCCATAAAAATTGAATGTTCTTTAATTTTTAGGCTCTTCATTGACCCGAAGATTTAGGAATTCTAATATAGGTAAAAACTAGATTTTTAGATAGAGACTAGGAATTCTAATGTAAACATTTGCAGGTACAAAATTTCGGGAAAATTTGGAAACACACGGCTCTAAAACTTGATAATCTCGTTCCCGGATCGTTCCCGCGGTAAAACCGAAATTCTCGCGTCCGGTGGGTGAAAATCGCGAAACGGAAAGTTATCAAATCGCGAAACGGAAAGTTATCAAATCGCAAGAACAATTTCCCGGCTCCCGAAGTTTCATCCTCGGGAAGACTCTTGAACGGCTAACAATTTGTCGGGCGGGCTGTTCAGATCCGCGACACGGATCCTCGGCGCGTTCCCATTGAGTCGTTTGCGTCCCGAACTATTAAGTTTCGAAACGAAAGTTGAATGCGTCTTCGTTTAAGGGGCTTATTCACCGGCGAACGAGAAAGTGCGATGCTCCCCGTGTTACAGCGTTCCCTCCCGTTACTTCCGGCGTCTGAATGGAAACACCGTCGAATGACGGCCCTGTTACAAGAACACGAATCATTTTCTCGCGAACTCGTCCCCTTCTCCCGAAGACAATCCTGACGTCGCGTCGTCGCGCGGAGACTTCTTAACGAACCTGAGGATCCGATGACGTCACTGGACTACGCTCGTACGGATTAACTAGCTAAATACTTCACGTGAATTAAGTCGACGCCCACCCACTGACTCGCCGTGAAACACACACACACAGGGAGAGAGAGAGAGACTCGCTAAAATAACGGTCGCTGTTATTTAATGACGTGAGCACGGAGTATTGGGGATTTTGCTCGCCGCACCAAAAACGGATAATAAGCCTTTGTCTTGCTCTGTTTGACTTTCGGCTCCGGTGGAAGTCGTAAATGGACACGGTTCAAAAATCACTTTAACGATGTAATTCCCTCGCGACGCTGTTTTATGGCCGCTCGGAGAATGGTGCTCTATTTTGTGTTCCGATCAGGAAACTCTCGTTTCGTTTGTTAACGTCGTGTCCCTCCGATTTTTTCGTCCGTACGCTCGCGCGTTGCCTGGGAAATTGTACGAATTCAAAAGAATTTCCAAAAACGTACTACTCCCTTTTAAAACTCTCTTGGAAGATTTCATACGTTTATGTACGAATTTTGAAGAATTTTACTCCTGCTACTTCCTCGCATGATTCTATGCAGGAAAATGATCATTTTATAAGTCTGAAGAATGCTGTTTCCTTTTACGATTCTTTGATGGAAGTTGATCGGAGGTACTCTTATTTCATTCGTTTTATCTTCGTGTCCCACTAATTGTACAATTTTGACGTTCACGCGTTGATTGGAAAATTGTACGAATTTTGAAGAGTTTCTAAAAGTGTATCTCTCTCTCTCTCTCTCTCTCTCTCTCACTTCCTTTCGTGATTCTATGCTTGAAGATGATTGAGGTACTCTTATTTCAGTCGTTTTAACGCCATGTACCTTTCTGGTCATATAATTATGACGTTCGCATGTTGATTGGAAAATTGTACAAATTTCGAAGAATTTCTCAAACAGCGTCACTTCCTTTTACGATTATTTTTTGGAATATAATCGTGATACTCTTTCATTTCATTTGTTTCGGCGTCACTGTCCAATGATTGTGCAATTTTGACGATCAAGAGAGCTAATTGTAAAAATGAGGTGTAATTTAAAACAGGAGGTAAATTAAAACAATTTAATGGTTATCCAATATTATTAAATTTTGTGATATCATTATAATCTGTTGACCAGTTCCGGAAAGTAGAGAGCGTTTTATTTTATTTATTGATAAATTTTTAAATGTTCCTCGGATTCAGTAGAAAGCGCAAATCCTCCCCATCCCTCGCACCCTCTTCAGAGCTCAACCGTAACACCCGAGCGCACGATTACAAAAAATGAAAAAAAAAGATGGAGGCGTTCTTCCGTGTTCTGCGCGCAAAAAGTCTTGAAAAAAAAATGAGGAGAAGTCGCGAAGATATATTTTTTTTAATCTGCCCCTGAAGTCGCACTGCCGCAGCATCGAACAATGAGGATCTACACAGATCAGGGGGCAGAAGATGAATTTCCCAGCTCGTGGTTCCCGCTCTAGGTCAATGATTCTCGCGCGATCCTCAGCGCCAACCGGTTGTGGCATCGACCTTGCGCTTTCGCTGGCAGCAAAAATTACATGACCCAGCGCGCACGGAGATTACGAAGGAACGTGATCCAAGAATCTTCAGCGTTAGGCGCACACAGGGAGAGAAAGAGGAAGACAAGGTTTCGCGTGGCGAGATAAACTTCCACGATCGTGGTACTGATAGAACGCGATTCGTCGACGGGAACGCGATCCGACGCGAATCCATTAACTTGGCGAATCAGCTACTTCGGATTTCGATTAGTGAAGTTCAACATTTCCCGTTGCTTGACAATGACAATATCTCTCTTAACTCCGACGATCTTCTCTTGATGAATTCTCTTCGATAAAGAAATAATTTTACTTGAAACTATGGAATCTGCATGTAAATTTTACATATCGAGTAATTAGTTTAAACGTGGTAAACAATTTCCGAACTCTGTTTTTCTTGGTATTACTTCTAACCTGTCAGAACACTGTTTGCACGGAAAATAAAATTCCCTTTCACGATTGACTTATAAAAATTCAGAAAGCGAATATTTGTTATTTGACGTGTGACGTTATCGGTGCACAGGTGACACAGATAGCAGACGCTAAATCCAAATATTGGTCTTATCAACCTACAGAAGGCATTCCTCGGCGAGGTACAATTAACATTAAAACGAACAACATTTCGTCCCATGCAATACAAATCCAAAATTAATTTCACGATAAAATCTAGAATGGATTCAATTAAACATGTAAACGGTACGAATTGAATTAAAAAATATCAATGGAACCATCGAACAGGACAGTAAGTATTCGAATTCCGTCGGAGCACGAAAAATAACAAGTGAACCAAGAATGAGTCGATGGTCTAATAGTATCGATCGTCGATTAAGAATTATCGGAGAGCTATCGTGTCAGCGATGCGCCAGCCTCGATAAGATTACGAGAGTCATCGATTCAGCAGCTGGATAGAACAACAACAGGTGAAAATAATTTCCCGTCCATCCCTGGTTTTCGTCCGACAATGTCAGGACACGGTTGATTAATGCTCTGGCCCCGTGAATTAAACATTCCTCGCAGACGACCGCCCCGCTCGCCTTCGCCGCCGGCGGAATATCGATTATGGATCCTCGGAGATCGTAATTAAAAACGTGTCTCCGGGTGTCAGTCGGTCGGAGCCTCGACGACGCTTAGCGACGACGGCGGTTATTATCCTCCGGTGTCTTTATTAAAAGCCTCGAGGAATTCGGAAGGAAGCGTTGTTCCTCTCTCGGCCTCCTCCCGAAGCCTGTCTTCTCTTCCTGTCCCTTATACGTCCCGGTTCTGCACCCCGGCTGTTTTCGAAAGATTCGAAACAGCTTGTCGGCTATTAAACCGGATTAATCATGGCAATTAGTCAGATTCTGGAAACATGGCAGATATTAAACTACCGGCCTTACCCGCAGCGCCGAATGAAAGAACGGAGACGACGGTCCTCGAACGATTTCGAAGAATTAATCGAGCCGAATCCGGCCGACATTAAGCCGCTATTAAAAGGATATATTGTGCCCGTAATACCGAGTTTCATTGCCAGGGAAAATGTATTCTTGGACTCTGTATTTATTATAGTAGTGGGAGCGAAACGGTTGGAAGTAGCAGCGAAAGAGGACAATCGGAATTATTTCTAGAATGGGCGTCAAATGGCGTTTCACTCCGTAAAGCATGTAAAGCGAAACTATGTCCTTGTCAGAGTATGTATGGACATGATTTCTTTGTTCTACAAAGGTCCGATTTGATCGAGGTAGCCTAGCGTTAGGGACAAATCACCTCAGAGTTGCATAGAAGAATGGGATACCTTGATTTAGCGAGTTAGAAACTACCCGCCACGTTTTCTTTGCGCAAGGTGCTCTAAACCCCTTGAACTTGAGCGAAATTTATGCGTCTTATAATATGTATATTCCGGCGCAACGAAAGTTAAAAAATATCGAGAACAACTGAACCTCGGGTCTGACTCGAGTTGTTTACGTTCGGTCCGAACAAGATCCCACGGGTCAGTGCTTATTGTTTACCCAAATTTCTTACCACGAGTCTCACTCGTTGTTGTAGAACAATGGGTTAAGTAGGCGTGGTTTTGATGCTCTTCCTCTCAGCGGGTGCCAGAGCACTGCCCCAGGGAGCAGTCCGCGCCCAACCATAACGAGAAATCTAAGATCGTAAACTAACTAACAAAGTTCACAAGTTCAAAGTTCATCTGCAAAACGACGAGCTGAGTAGGTGAAAAAGTAAAATAATTGCAATAATAACGCGTCCACAGTTCACTAAATAATTAGAGAAAAATTGAATACAGAGCAATAACGCTGTAGATAAAAAAACTGAATGACTCGTTCAAACTTTGCGTAACCCGGTTTTACCAACAAAGTTCACATAAAAATTCGAAAAAATTAATAGAGATAAAGACCCTAGAGAGAAAAAGTTGAGTGACTCATCCAGCTTTGCGTAACCCAATCAGCTTATCTCCAAAGATCCGAGCAAAATACACAAAAGATTGAACAATAATAATAGTGATACATCCTCGGTTTACGATCAATTTCCAACGAACGGTTTGAGAAGGGAACAAAAAGGCGTTGTGAATTAAAATGTTGTGCAGCCGAGAGTTTCTACTCAAAACACACCGTGAAACCGCGGTAAACTATCGAAACACGTACCGCCGATAATTCGCGTTGCTCAATGCGAAATTTCCTAATTACACGATGACTTTTTTTCTCCCTAGCTCTCGGTCACGTACTTACGTACACCGTGGAAAAACAGCGGCGGCCGTTGCAATCTCGTTGAGAGCGTGGGGCATGATCGAGCCAGGAATCGGCGGTTAACGATACCGTCGCGAACGGAACGAGGTTCGTCGGGCGAATTACAACAATTACTGGGGAAGAGAACGAGTAGAACAGGTTGGTCGAAATTTTTTTGCGATCGTTGTGACGCGCGAAAGGGACATGGCCGGCGCGGGGGGAAAAACAACGCTATCTCGCGGAGCTGGGAAACGCGAGAAATACAAACTCGCGGAGCTCGCCATCTACGGGATCCACAATGGCCCGTATTATCGAGGCCGGCGAACGAAAACAGTGCGGCGAGAGTGCCCTCGGGCATTGTTAGTCGAACAGGCTGCACGATAATAGCCCCGCAACTTCCCAATACCTGAAACAGGCTGTATGTCTCGTCTGTATGCACCTGCAAGACGACGGATCGCATCGGCCATCGCGAGAACGGGGCGCCGAAAATTCGCTCGGACGGGAGTCGTGAATTCTGACAGAATTCACGACGGATCCGGGGAAAATTTCGTCCCTGTGCTGACACACACGCGTGCGTCCAAACACGACCGTGCACACGAACGTTTCCGTTTTATCCGCGAGCATAATTTCTCGCACAATTTCCCCGGCTATTTTATCAGGGGGCGGCGTAGAATCGAGCCCGGCACCGGTTGCTCTTCCATGTTTGTTTTTCATTTCCTACCGAAAAGTCGCTAATTATCGGACTCGGATATGCGAAGCGGTTGCACATCGGTGCACTCTGACTTTTTTCCCCACATTTATTTCCCTCGCTCTTTTCCACCGTAAGGGGTTTTTTACGACCGTGCGCGCGCGGAACATTATTAGTTAAAAACAAGAAAAAGAAACACAGGGGAACAGAAGAGATCCGCCACGGCTCATTAAACGGCGCCGGAATGGTCCATCGGTTTCCTCCTAGTATTTTTTCGACCGGGATATACCCATAATCAAGGGTTTCTCGCGGATAAAAACCGAACCTACGCCATAGACGCAGCAGCCATACTTCTTCTTCTGGCTATCTCTCTCTCTCTCTCTCGCGCGCGCGCGCGCGCGCTCGCTCGGACCGTTACCTTCTTTGCTTTTCTTTCGTACTGTGGATACAAACTTGAAAAATTCACCGGTTTATTTGTGCTCGTTCGTTTACCCTCCGACAGCTGAATTAACATTAACTGTCCCGACCGCGGCCCGTTCGCTGATTAATTAAATTTTTGAGCAAGCGGTTCAAGGATAATTCCCCGGCCGTCTTTTCGCCAGCGTAATTCGTCTTCGTTTCGCATTCGAATTTTTCTGAATTAATTCTCTTTTATAGAATCAACGTTCGCTTCCAGTGATGCACGATCGCCATCGTCTCGCTAGTTTTAGGGCCTAATTGTGACTTCAAGATAAATGAAGAGTCAAGAATTTATAAAAATTATATAGAAGAACGAGCCTGTCCGAATTTTTCATTTCACTAATTCAACGTATTCGTATCCAACTCACTCACTGCTATAACCTTCTATACGTCTCTGTCCAGTATAAAACACTATCATTCACAAGTGTGAAGCCCAATTATGATCTGAAAATAAATTAAGTGATTCCCGCATGAACGGTTATTACGAATTCACGACTACGTTCTAGAAGAACGTACTAAGAAAATTCCGGATAAGTTGTCCCTTGGGTGCGAGCGGATAAGTGTCCCAACAGCGAGGCTGCTAGGTGAGAAGTAAGATCAAGGAAGTAGGGCCTACACGGACCATTTGTTCTCCGAAAATGCTCCGTTGTATCGCACCAAGCCGATTAGACCGCAGGCAGTAGCGAGTTAGAGAAAGTCTGAAAGGTTGTACGACTGTTTCGTTATATTTATGCGCGACGATAATGGTAAAGCACGAGAAAGGAACTTTAATGGACGGGGAATGCACGGTCCACGGGGATGGGTCACCACGCAACAATGCAACAGAAAGAAAAAGGGGCTCGATGACCCTCCTCGCCGGCGTTCATTCGTGCGCCGTGTGACGAACCATCCGGAGGAAAAAAGACGAGTCCGTTGGAGCCCGTCGATTTACAAGAGAAACGAGAAAAGGTCAGCCACTTGATATTTATCTTCGACGGGTCTACACGCAGTTCCCGCCACCCGATGGCTGTATATTTTCCGAGGGAATACTCGCCTGGAAATCGCGAAAGCCTCTCGATTACGATATTCAGAAAGAATCCAGTACCCTTAACACTAGACCTACCGAACCAGTCAAAATGACTGGTGGATGATTTCTTCTTTCACAATCACTGTAACTATGAAAACGTTTTCACGAGAGATTTTTTAATATATCTCTTCTTTGGAGTACATGTTACCATAAAAATCGTATAAAACCTGAGCAAATTCAATCTTGCTGTTATCATACAAGGATAAGTCTAAGTCACGTTTAGGTCTCGGTAGTCTCTAGTGTTAAACTCTACGGCATTGACTAAAAATTTATAAACCTCGTACATTACAGTCTTCTATTTAAATGCCATATTAAAAATAAGTAATGCATTCTATGGAGTTAGAGCTGTAGAATGATGTATGGAATGAGGTCACCTTGCGTCTTTCGAATTAGTTCCCAGTACTGTAGGGGTTAACGACCGAAAATGATTCTTGTTGACCCTTAGGACACTCGGTGGACCTAATTCATATTTTCTGTTTCACTTTGGGAAAATACATGGTCAGCAATCTTTCTATGTACTTCGTTATTAATTTCTACAAATTCGGAGAAAATGTTCCACAAGGGTTGCAGTTCAAAGTTCATTCCCAGTTCTAATCTAATATTCAATTTTTATCGAACCGTAAACTTTACTGCAGTACTCGCATTCGTATTTGAGGTTAGATTTTCTGACGATATTTCGGGATCACGGAAGAGTATTCAATAACTTTCCGAAATTTTTTTAAACTTAGAAAGCTGTAAGGATTTAAACAACCCAGCATAACATCGATAGAAATAATGTTGCAGACGGAAGAATAATATGATGCAAGAATAAAATTTATGAATTCGGAAAAATCTGCAGTCTCTTGATCTTAATGAACATTTCTAGCAAGTGAAGTGAATCTTGGCAGTAGTTTCATCCAACTAACCGACGATACTATTGTCTGTTCACTAGAACGTGACAACAAGAAATTGTAGAAGTCTTCTAAGTATTTTCAACAAATAGCGTCTATTTTCAAATGGAATTGTTGCGACTTGGGTACATTTTACAAACACTCGAACAAGATCAACCATCGTCTCAAAGAGATACGTTTAAAAAGAACTTAAGAATAGGATGGACGATCAACATCATCCGGTTTAAAATTTATTTCCCAAAGTCAGTTGAGGCTGCAAGGATTCAAAGGTCCGTCGACTGCAAGGACACGCGATTCGGGGGCTCGTGAAAGGCAGCTCGCACCATTTTGTCCGTTCCATTGTAATTTTTCCTGCTCTACGATCCGGGAAAGATTTACACGGTGTTCTCTAAAGATCCGCGGTCGGGACGACGGGAGAGCATTGTCGCCGGCGACACTTTCTGCGCGATATTCGCCTTTGTGCCCTTTTGCGGGGCGGCTGACTCTCCCGACGCGTACTCCGGGGCCCTTGTAAGTCATAGTCGGCCCCGAACAATGACAAATAAATTTCCGAAGGAAGTTACGACTAGCTCGAGCGAGCGTCGGTGAGCTCGGCTTTGGCAGAAGGTACTATCCGCGCCGCGAAAGTGAAACGGTCCAGCGAAACGGTACCCTGCGTTTCCCTCCTGCCTTCTCTCTCTCTCTGTCTCTTTCTCTCGAGGTCCGCGGCCATTTATAAATTACAACCGGTGAGCGAGCAGAGGCACGCTTGCAGCCGAGGGGACAACAAAAAGAAGAGAACACCGAGCCTCGACAGAACCGGACCGAGCGAAAGGGGAGCTGGGACTGGGAGACGCGCGGAGGGAAAAAGAGACGATCCCGAAGAGACGAGGAACGTCTTCGAGGACTCCCGGAGGCCGAATCATAAATGAGCGATCGGAATGGGAGAGAAGACGTCTCTTCCTTCCTTCCTTCCGACGGCAATTTGCGCGAGGCGTTCGAACAGGTATCCGAACGAGGTCGGTACAATTTCACGGAAAGCGCACCGGGAATACAAAGCCGGCGCAACGGAGCCTGACTTTTTCAGGTAACGTTTCCCTGGGCCCCCTTTTCCCTTCCCTCGTGGAGACTCTGTCGACAGGCTCCCCTGGAGGCCAGGTTATTGTTAGCCGCTCGAAAGCCGACTCTCCGGCGTAAGGTGCACCTAGGCGCCTCTCCGTACAGGTGCAAGACGATCGTTTGCTCAGGTGTCCCGGGACTTTGCTTAGGCACCACCGTCCCTCGAAGCCTTTCGTTTTTCGGCCGTTCTACCCGGGGCACACACCGGCCTAGACCGAGAGAGAGATTACGGAGAACGTATCACACGCTCCGACTTCCACAGACCGGCTAATTGGTATTTGCGCCGATTTTGGAACGTTGTGCAAACGTGTCAGCCAAGCAGTACTAGAGGAGTATATACTGCCAGGGAGATGAAGGGATAAGAGAATTTTTACTGAAGTCGTAGCAGGAGGTCGCATGCATTTACCTAAATTGTTTGAACAGACTTCTTGGTAAGCTTTTAGAAATTAAGAAATTACAAGAAGACAGGGTATCCTATTTCAGAAATTACCACCGAGCTAGATAGTAAACTTATAGATTCTTAGAAGACTATTAACATGTCCGCAGGTTACTTTTGTCTAGTACATAAACGAGTACCGAATTCTGTGAACAGAAAAAGATAAAAAAGAAATTTTATTTCCTCGAATCTCATTATAGTTCGCAATTTCAGAAATCCACTCCCGTCCACAAGATTGTACGCTACAAAAGAATTTCCAAGTGTTCCCACCCATCTCTGTCCTCCAAGAAATAATTCTCCCCCATTCTGCTCTAGTAAGCACACGGCGGAAGTCCCTACACCCATAACACTCATACCCGACGCAACAGAATATTTTTTTAAAAATTCCATTCTACCCCGGACCCGTAAAAATTCTTCTCGAAATCGAACTCCCAATCCCACCGTCATAAAAGAAAAAGAACAACCGGAAATTACATCGACATCCGCACACACGGTGGACGCATCGGATACGGGACACCAGTTCGACTATCTGGCGTCCCAGCAATCAATTACCATCAGATTTCCTTGGTTCGACGGCGCGTACCTGCGCCTGGCTAGCAGCAAGTGACTCATTGATAGATTACGCGTGCGATACGATCTCTTTCATTTACGTTATCGCGTTACGCGTTTTGACATTGCGTCTGACGCGGAGGATGATGAACTCCCCCTGCCTCGACACTGCAGGTGCACCGAAAAACAATCGCAGGTGCGTGAACAAAAGTGCACGGAAGTCACGCGATCGACAGAAAGGACGGTAGCATCATCGCGAAGATATTTCGTTAAAAACGACGCCGATAACCTTGAAATCTCATGAGAAATAGCTGCAAGAAGGTCCCCTTGAAGCAACATCACTTCGAACCGATTTTCCTACGCAATTGAAGATATGCAGACGGTCTAGAGAGCTTTATTTTTCTTACTGGTCGCAGTGCGCGTCGCGGCAACGAAAATGGCACCGCGTCCCAACCGCCCGGGAGCGGGCCGTTTGAATTTCCGTTGCGGTCCCGCCCGGCGACGGTTAACGCGACGGAGGAAAAAGCGAACAGAGAGAGAGAGAGAGAGAGAGAGAGAGAAGAGGAGACAAGAGCTAAGTTCGATTGCACCGTGTCCGCGTGGAATTCCAGCATCAGCGCGCACCGGGGCAGACATTTCGGTGGAATTCCACGGCAGTGCGCGCCGGTTAACCACCTGCTGAGCGATCGCGTGCCGACGCGAATACCGGCCGTCCCTGTTCCCGGGGAAAGCGCAAGAACGTTCGTGGGAACGTACACGTGACCCCGCCGTTAACGTCGTTACCCCCGCAGTATTCGAATAGATTCGAAAATACGTCACTCACCGATCAACGGGAACAATAGGAGGAAAGCGAACGTCGCAGCAGCCGGGTGTCCGTGGGCTGCCATCGTGACAGTGAACCTCTTCTACTTCTTCTTCTTCCTCCTTCTCCTTCCTTCCTCTTCTTTGCACTGGTCGCGAACGGTTCTTGCGGTGAGAACGGTCTCGCCTTTGTTCTAGATTTGTTTTCACAGGTACGTATCGTTTAATCTAGTCACTGGCACACTACACTCGGCGTTTACTCGGTCTCGTAATCGACGCAAACAGCGGAATTAAATGTTACAAGGCATCGGGTCGGTTACCATTAAATGACTCTCGCCGCACGTCGTAACGTCACGCTAGCCGATTTCAGACTGTGGCGGGGAGCAGCTCGTACGAGCTCGGCTCGGCCTTCGGCCGCGCTCGGCACCGCTCGGCCGACACCGGTGAGCCATTCGGCACGCAGGTACGACCGAGGTACCGAGTGGGAAAGACACGATCTCGCGGGGAACCGCGAGATCAACCGATTCTTACTGCCGGTTCCTCTTCCTTTTTCCATTCTTCGTTTTTCAGCCGTGCTTTAAAAGCGTATCCGAGCATTTTTATGCGCCGCCACCGGAATACGACGAGCCTCTCTCTCTCTCTCTCTCTCTCTCTCTTTGTTTATTGCTGCTGCATGCTCTATTCTGGTACGTACTGCACGCTATTTCCGCGACATTGAATACTTTCGTTGTTCATTGCAAAACATGATTCGATGACGGCCTGCAGCATTTTCCATAGCGTTCGCTGAAACTTTCGGCGATAACATGTTACAAATTTTCTACGCGCACGTATTTCGGTGGAAGTTTGTCGGCCGGTCCTTCCGGGACGCTAGACACTTTCTGCGCCCTGAAGTATGATTTGATGATGGGGTTTGGTTCTGGAGAGGAACTGTTTGCTATTAGATTGGCACTTTGTAGCGTTGATGCTTAGTAAATGTTCTCTTCTGTTTTGAGAATCAACAAACGGGTTTTTGGGATGTTGAGTTTGAATAATTGGGTGTTTGGGATATTTAATTTGAATAATCGGGTTTTTGGATGGTTCGTCGGACTATTTTCCGTTGTAGGAAACTGAAAATTCATGATGATGTACTTCATACTTGTATAAGGAAAACTTTTAATACGTTGAATACTTTTAGGATCAATATGTAAATTTTCGCTTTGGGAACTTTTTGTTAGAAGCTTTATGTTGCTTGTGTTATTTATAATTGAGTAAAGACGTACTCAGTGAAACGACACACGATTTTACATGGCAATTGTTACAATTTTTCAGTAATGGCATTTTATATAAAATACTCAATTTACAAAAATGTATATTTTAAAGGTTTTCTCTTTATTTCAGACTCATTTAGGAAGAGAGAATTTTAAGAATGTCTTTTACCTAGTAAATACATTTCTTTCTCTTTTGTCCACGGCATTATATTAAAATGTGCACATTTAGCTACATGGCCCTACATTAGAGTCCCTCAAGTGCTAACTATTAAAATAGTACCTGAATGGAATGTGTTATCTGCACGATTCTCGCCCAGAGTACATGTTAAACAGAAAAAAATAAAAATTTGTGTCACCTTAATTACACTTTTATCTAGAATATAGTTGCACCTTATGTAATGTGCTCACAATACAGAATGATTCAAACCACACTGACAAAAATTTAAGATGCCATAAAGCATGATAACGTCTAAACGAGCCAGTGCTATGCAATAAAATTGCGCGCCTCGCAATATTGAAATAGGTGTCCGGGCTCCTTGTAGCAGGCAATCTGTCGCCACTTGCCGCATTTAACAATTCTTCTGTTCAACCGCAGAACCTGAAAAAACATCTTCGGTTGGCTAGTCATTTTCATTGCTATAAAACAAATGACCCCTACCAATCTTTCAGGTGCAGTAAAATGTTTCTTTTTATTTGTTTTGCAAGACGCGTTTCCGCATATTATGAATTTACAAATGAAACGTAACTTGTTGATTTATTTAAAATGTAAAGCGGAAACGGTTGAAGTACTATCCCAGGTACTTTCATGAAACTACCTCTGAGGAGCACGCCAGATTAAGATTTTAAAAATATTTTAAATACTTTTCTCGGAGAACTGAATCATGTACCAACGTTTTATCTCATTTAGACTCGCCGTACCACATAACGGTACAGTTTACGAAACAAGAAACTAAACTGTACTTTAACTTTTGAATATGGATGAGCCTACTTTAGCATATGTATATGAAACGGGTGGTGGCTAGCACAATCCTTATACGAATTATTCTTTCCAACGTCCTTAATTATATTTATTGGGCTGCAGCATAAATTCGTTCGGTTACAAATATATTCTACTTCTAAAAATTTTATTGTGACTCATTGCAAATGCCAGCAACTGTGATTAAACATAAATTACTCCCGGTCAGAGATGTTATAATCGATTGTAATTCACTGCTTAGTTAACAAATGCAAAGAAGATATACAACATTGTCGAACGACTTTTTCAGAAAATTCTGACTGAATTAATTCCAGGCTTGACTGGGTTAAATTCTAAAGAAGGTAGTATCGTACGGCTCTTTTGTTAGAACGAACAGGGGTTAAGCAAAAAATAATCCTCGAGGATGTCGATCCGGTTTTCCGCGAGACTGGCAGAAAATCGACGTGAAATCTCGTCGCTTGGACTACGACCGCGCGATTTCGAGGTTGCAGCTTGCATCTCATCGCGATTGTTGCACCGTCATGCGAATAATTCTGTACACACGGCATTATCACGCGTTTCATTACGTCCGTAGCTATCGCGACAGCGATATTCGTCGTTCGAGCGGTACACCTGCCCCATTAATCTCGGGCGTCCTCAAGGATGGTCGTGTGGTCCCCTGTTAAAAGTGCGAACCGCCCCGATCTCGAGTGCCATAAAACGCGGTCCCGGGGCCCTTAAAAGGGCGCGGCGGACCCGTGGCCCGAAGGTTCGCGCGTGATAAAGTGCTGAAAACCCGTCGGATCGTTTAAAATTACTAATTCCCGGTTACGACGCGATAAGAACGTTAATTGCCATCGAAGGGAGCGACGAGGTTGCCTTACGCCCTTCTTCCAGCCTCCGTGCCTCTCCCCCTCTCCGTACCCCTCGTCCTTAAAGTTTCCGCACACGATTTTCCTGGCATTGTGAATTTCCTTATCTCCACGGTGTTCTGTTTGCCTGATAATAAGCGACACGAATTTGATTAAACGTTAACACGCTCTCGGCGAGTGCTAACAGACCGTTGTTCTCAACGGTCCCGTCACACGCGAAGACATTGTCTGAAAAAGAGGTGTTGACACAGTCGCTCGAGCCTCTCACGGCGTGAACGTTCATTGTTCGTTTAACCAAACCGACTTTTTTATTATCACGGCCCGACGTCCCGTGATCGATTGATAGCAGCGCTGTGTGTACTGTTCGCCATTCTAGGTCGCTGTGTACGGGAATTTGGAGCAAACACCGGAAGTCTGATAATGAGATTCTCAATAATTGCGTTACAGAGATTATTGGATAATCGTGTTACACCGAGCCAGCTTAAAAGTTATGAAATTATTAGAATGTTTCATCGAGAGTGATATTTGGTGAGTTGTAGATTTTCAAAAATTTGGAAAATGAGTGTATCGATAGATAATGTGGTGATACCTCGCAAAGAGAGTCCTCCAATAGTTCACGGGATGGTAGGGGGAACAGAATTTGCGTTCGTTAAAAAATCCTCGTTTGTGGATCATGAATTTTCCACATTGGAAAATCATCGCCGGTAGGTGAAACGCTAATCGGTAATTTGCGAAGAAAATGTTCGGTGTAAGGGATGTAAAGGGGAACAGGTTTTCACCCCTTACAGATACGTTTCACCCTGTGCATCATTAGGAGAGGTATGTTGCACTCAAGTGACGTCATTTGTTAGCAGTCAAAGCAGGAGTTCATCAAGCAAACCCGATTCTTCTTCCCCTGCACTGTTGCCAGCGATATTCTTCAGCGTTTTCGGAAAGCTACTCCTAACTAGGGGAGAGTCCTAGACAAATTGATGGGGCTGGGACATAAAGGTCATCGAGCAGCTTCGTTGAATCCTGGGTACCAGCATGGAAGATTCAATTGACAATACCGTTGACACTAATAATTTACTTACTGCGGCCTTACAGCTTAACAATGTAACGTATTCCCCCATTTATCACACTGTTTGCCTTCTGCTAGGTCTACAATAATTATGACTTTATTAACCGTGTGTAGAATACAATCTGATAAAATGAATTTCTAGAGCTTGGCCTCAAATAGAAACCTGTTCAAAATACACTGATACAAATATTGTCTGAAATATTTCTTTTTCTTCGTCTGTTGCACAACATTTGAAATTCACTTATCAGTGTCAATGCTTAATTCTTTAATCTCGTTAACAATGTAGAAATAATTTTCCAAAGCTTGATACCAAATGGAAACATATTTAAAAATTATATAGGATAGGTACTGATGTAAAAATTGTATTAAATGTTAATCTACTTTCCACTTTATAACTTTCTGCCCAGCCTAATGATCATTATTCAGGATAGTCTTAACCTTGGTTGCTCAAGAGCTTGTCTAGAGCTTGAAAAATTACACAAAGTGACTACAGAACTTCTCTAAAATTATATTCCATCTTTCCTCACCCAGATCGTGCACATCTGCAGTTCAACGTCACAGAAAGACCTCCCCCTAGTTTCCCCAAACAAAGTACGATGCAAAACACGTGAAAATATACAAACAGTCGATACTTATCGCGCAGCGTGGTCGCTCTAATTTCTAAATGTCGAGGTCCGATAAACAAACTCGTCGGAATCCCGTGGCTGAAATTCTCGGCGGGGTTCTAGGGGAATCACGCGACGAGGAAGATTCGATGAAGTCCGAGACGTAAAGCTGATCCTCGAGGAACGTCAGTGGTCTCGAGTGCCTTTCTCTTATTTAGAAAAACACACCTCCACGTCGACGAACCCCATCTCTCTCCCTCTCTCTCGAGAGGGCTGCTCTTCAAATAAACCCGACGAGACCTGGTGGTTTACTATGGGCGTCTTTCATCAGGCTGGAAAACGCGTTGACCTTTTTTCCTCCGTGAGAAAGAGAGAAAAAAAAAGAAACAGTCCGTGTTGCAGCGGGTTGTTCGTCGTTTGTCATTGGCCTGTTTACGCGCGAATGAATTACGCGTTTTCTTGTGTCCCGCCTCGGCGGAAAGATACAAGTGAACGCTATTTGTTTTCGTTTGCCCCGGGGGTTGGCGTTCCGCTCGTCACCGACGCCAAACAGATTCACTGCCGGACAAAACAAACGTTCGGTTCTCTTAATTAACGCCGGATAGGTTTTACCCGGTGCGAACCGAATTCCAGCGGAGAACGATTTTCGGCATCCATCTTCATATTTTTTTTTCTTTTTCTCGGGCTGGTCCCGGGCCGAGCTCGGCGCCGTATAGTTATCGGGGCGAACTTCTCCCGGTGAAACGGGGTGAAGTTGCTCCGTCTCCGTCTATCCCCCGGGTTGCTTTCTCTTTGCGGCGATTGTTCGCGAAAGAAGCTGCGACGCGATTCAATGGTTTTCCCGCTTCGGGACTCCGCAAACACTGAAAGTGGATCTCGGTTTGCCGAAGTGTCTGGGCGTTCTTCATCGCGATACCGAAGGTATCTGGGGATACCGGGTGAGGAAGCTTTTAGGTCGACGGAGAAGGAACGTTGCTCCCGTCAAGGAGGCTCCAGGAACCCCGAGGAATATTCCTCGGGATTTGATTTTTTATTTTTTTTTTATTCTTTTTTAGTCGTTTGCATCTCCCAGGGATTTCGTTCCGTTTCATTTCGTCCCGCCTCGAAGTTCGGCGTCGCTCGTCGTCGTCGCGCGCGCGTTTCGATGACAGCCGCGCGATTAATAAACGTTCGCCGTGGAGATTCGTCGATTTACCGGGTACGACGAGACGGCAAACGATGGGGTAGATAGATCCAGGAGTGGTTCGTCGATCGAGCGAGAGGGAGTGGGAAAGTCGGCATCGAAGAGAATAAAAAGGAAGCCTGAAGACAAACGCTGAACGATGCTCGAGATGCTTGTATCTTCTCCCCTCTCGACGAGGGAGGCCGTTATTAAACACTTAAATCTTCCTCTTCGGGATAGAGATGGAGAAAGAGAAAACGAAAGAAAGAAAGAAAAGAAGAACGACGCGAACCGCCCGGCCGGCCGAGGAGGATAAACAAAAATGAATGAAAGAGATGGAGAGGCGTAAGGTCGTGAAGGGATAAGTAAATTTATGAGGGACAACTGATGCGCTGTTCTCCGGCCTCGAGTGCTACCGAATTAAATGTTTAATCTAGCCTCGTTCCTGCCGCGCCCGACCATGCGTAAAAAGTAAACACAATTTAGCCGGATACATTATTCATACGTAGAATCGGATAGATTGAAAAATAAATGAAAAAATAATACTCCGAGCTCGATAGAATCGAACGATCCGGACGTACGATCCTTCCGCCATAATTCCGTTTTGTTGCCACGGTAACTCGTTCCTTTAAAATAACTGAAGACGAAGTACCTATTAAGTTTCTATTTTTCTTACTACTGTTATCTGCTTTATAAATTCATATATACATATACCGTGCGTTCAAATCGGCTACTCATATTTTTTCAATAATCGTGAAACAGTTGAAAAACATCTTCGTACCTTGAGAATTATTAGCAACATTTTCTATCGTTTATAAACTCTGAGATTTAATAGAAAACGTGTAACACAACTTTTAAATGAAAAAAAGAAGAAAAAAAAATGAAAGAAATTTACATTCTAGAAAGAGGTGATCAATGAATATTGTATATACAATTACATATCACGTTTATGTTACTAAAAGAGAAATTAATAATTCATTCAGCCATTATAGATTACCAATTAATAATTACAGACTACCAAATGTGATCCTGATTACTGATTTACTCCATGAATTGATTAACGATTATCATGGTTACTGTTCGTAATCGTTTGCAAAATTAATCACAAAATAAAATCCCCAAGAAAAAGACCCACTGAAAAAATGTAATATAGCAAACGAGAGAATAACGTGCGGCAACGAAAAACAGATGGAACGTGAATAATTCCGTTTGGCCGGAAAGTTTTGGAGGCTCGTGTCGCGGTAATGGCTGGTTGTTAAAAATTTCGGTAACCTGTGGATCCGGGGATAGCGTGAAAAATCGTATTTTTCCGCGAATTCGCGAGGCCGCGCGAAACTTCACCAATATTCGCGGGGGGCGCGGTTTCTCTGTTTCTCCCTTGGTGTTTCGCGCACGACCGTATGGAAACAACGAGGAGTAAAAACCGTCGAGGGGAAAACAGATGGCGGAGAGAGTACAAGATAAATCATTTCCGAGATCAATCTCGAAGAAGCCGGCCGCGGCGAAGAAATTCGATGAAAAACGCGGGCGCGCCGCATCCAAGGAGCTTCGTGTTTTTTCGAGAGTGGGAGAGTATACCGCGAAACTCTCGAGTGAAATTCCACGAAACGGTTGCCGAACGGTTCGTGGGCTCGAGAGCGCCGCGAGTAAGTCAGTCGGCGGGAGCGATTTAATTAAAGCCCGATTGAGAAAACTCGGGCGTCGTTGCGAGAAGTCCATCCAGACGCGCTACAAGTTAATTCGTGGAAATGAAAAAATTTCGTACGGCACCAGTGGCCGGGGAGAAACTTTTGCGCGAAATACGGGAAGAAAATAAAGGGAGAAAGAGAAAGAAAGGGGGAGAGAAAAGCGAGGATTTTTTTTATAAATTTTTTAGCCAACTCTGGCGGGCGTGGCTCTCGATTAATGGAACGGTGATTTCAGATTTTCCCGAAGTGTAAACGAATCGACGTATTTTTGTCAAACGCAGACACGAAGGCTGTCTGTTAACTCGAAGGGAAAAATTGCTCGCAGCGCCCGGTCGGAAGAAAGTCCGCGTTAAATTCCTCGCTACGGCGAGATTCCCTGAAGTTTTCCCTCTTAAGCAAATATACTCGATATTGTATCGCAGGTGCACTTCCCAACCGTCCGCCGGTGAAAAACAAACGCGCGCATTTCCGACGGAGTAAAAACTGAAGAAAACGCTGGGGGAAGAGGAGGTTCGGGTCTTGAATCAAGAGAACGCCCGTCTTGGCGAGATTTAATTAAAACTATAGAAAATTTCAGCTCGTGGGTAAACGGTTTTACAATTAACGGAGCAATTTACGAGATTAAAAATGCTTACGATGCAACAACAACGTTTTCCTCGGCCGATTGTTATTGTCGACTGATTTCTAGAGGAAAACAGACACTTTTTATTTTCTGCAAGAGATGAAAATCTCGACCATTCAGGGGCGAACAACCGTAATATTAGACTAATTTAACGAATCTAGCATAACTGGTAGGTAACGACTGCACGAATTGCATCCCCGGCTGCTGCAATACGTAACCGAGTTGATAACTGTGAAATGAAATTCCAGTCTCCCGGACCTTCATATTCGATTTCACTTCACCACGATACCGCGCTCGCAAAGAAATAAGAAGGAGGGAACCGAGGTCTTCTTCGACTTCTTTCGTGGAACAAATGGGCTCTTCTACTGCTTCCTGCGTAGATAGAATTGTAGAAAAGTTGGCAGGTTAGCGTGAACGAGACTGATAAAAATGTATGTACATCTAATCTACTTTAACGATCGGTACTGCTGCGTAAGAAGAGGTGGGCAGATTTTCCTTCAGAATCGAGGCAGCACCAGAAGGTAGAATTTGTTATAATTAGACTGCATGTTATATGCATACATGAATAATATGAATAGGTAACACACGAAATTGCAAAGACATTGAATGAATTTAACACTACACCTACCACGACCGGTCAAATTTATCTTTTCAAACTTCTGCGTGCAATTTCGTACATGATCACATCGCTATTTATCTTTGCACAATCTTATCTTATCTTTAAACAATCGGTATAAAAGAAAGGCTACTCTCAAGTAGACTGCGGATCTATATGCAAAACAGCATTTTTTAATTCTTTTAATGGTTTTCCTGTTTCAAATCACACCTACACAATCTTGTCATAAACGCATAAAATCCGCAATCTAGCCACTACGATATTTTCGAATTATTGAAACTATCAAAAGAAGAAAAACATTTCTAGTTGTCTAGTTATAATATTGACAAACATTTGTTCATTCGTAGAAATATTAGGTTGTACCATAAACAAGTTTATTCCATTATAAGTATGAATGTGGTTCGACTGGAAGAATTTAATTGTGAAAAGCTGTAAAAATAATGAACTCATTGGAAAACCGTCATAAACAGTAATGAAAATCGTATAGCATATTCCGTACTTCGTTAATAAATGAAAGGAAATATTGAATACGACCGGAGTTTTATTACTAAATTATAAATGAAAAGCCACAGCGAAAGGACACAATGCAATATTTTCATTGCCATTTACAATAGCGAAATCGCACGAGGCGCGTTCGATGATGGGGAAATTAAGTTAAAAAATTAATTTTTAACTCTCGGACTGTGGTAGTTGGGTCTATTTTCATTCACAGTTATAAATGTTTCGTCTAAATTCTGGCTTTGTTAACAGTCAGTTTAAATTGTTAGGCATTTGTCATGGGACAATAAGAGGATTAATGCTGATCCCAAAGGAAAATATAAAATTCAAGAAACACGTTAAAGAATATTTATGCACAAAGATTTTAGCATCTGCTGTTCAAGAGTTAATCTCGAATAAACATTTGTATCCTTTAACATGAGAAAAACATTTTAAAACCCACCGACACAAAACCGAGATAATTATGGCCGGGCAATATCGATTTTTTTACATGACTTCATACTTCTTTCTAAATCCTCAATAAATTCATAATAAAATAAATTATCACAAAGTGAGATCCTTATTAATTTCCCTTAAGACAAAGCAGAATGTGCGTGCGAGTTTTGCATACAAAGAACAGAATTTGTTTCCTCTATTTCCCGTTGACAATAATTTTGTGCGACTTCAGTTAGGGGGTTACACTACCCATTATCCCGTTAGTAAAGAACCTCGTTAGTTTATTTGCATATTAAGCAAAAAATCAAAAGAATGTAAATTATGGTTCAGAGTATAGGAAAAAATATTAGGGGGACCAATAAGTAATCAATTATTTTGAAATCTAAAACAAACTTTGTAGTAAATTCAGGTGTTTATTTCTTAATTTATTATATAATTTTCAATCCCCCTCTTATAGAAATCTAGGGTTCGTGTAGCAAAATATGACTCAAGGTGCCTCCTTACATCTTCTACAGAAGTGAATGTTTTATTTCTTAAATAATGCTCCAGAGATCTGAAAAATGATAGTAAGAGGGAGCAATATCTGAAGAGTACGGGGGGTGCGATAAAACTTCTCATTGCAATTCTTTGATTTTTTCCTGAGTGAGTGTCGCTTTATGGGGCCGGGCATAGTCAATTTGCAGTATTACACCTTTTCTGTGAACTACAGATGCCCTCTTTTTCAATATTTCCGAATACATCCATTGTAATTGCTGATAATACGACTCAGCAGTAACTGTTCCTCCAGGTTTCAACAGCTCAAAGTGAATTATGCCACGACAGTCCCACCAAATGCACAGTAGCACCTTTCTAAGTGATAAGCTAGGTTTAGGGGTTGATATTGCGGTTTGATTTGCAGAAAACCATTGCTTGGAACGCTTTATATTATCACAAAGAATCTATTTTTCATCTCCGGGAACGATTCTGTTAAGAAATGGATCTCTACGAAATTTGGATAGCAATGAAGTGCAAATTGATCGACGAATATTCTTGTTGGTCTCAGATAATTGATGCGGTACACATATTCTTTGCATACGTGCCTTTCTCATTTCGTGTAAGTGCCTTTGTATATTTGACCATGTGGACCCAAGGCTTCTCCACAATTCTTGTATACTGAATTTTGGATCAGCTTCCACTAGAGATTTTAGGGTGTCATTATCAAATTCAACTGGTTGTCAATTTCGAGGCCTGTCAGAGAGATGATAATCACCAGCAGCAAGCCTTCTGAACCAACGTTGATACTTGTTGACCTTCAATACATCTCCATAAACATCGCAAAATTTTCTTTGTTGTTACCGTTGCATTAGATCCCGCATGAAAATGAAAAAGTATGCAATGACGAATAGGTAGGTACGGACGCCGCCATTTCATTACAGGGTTGTAAAAGAAATGATACTTTTTAGAATATTTGGAACACAGGCTGCTTTATCGAAAACTGTAAAAGAATACGTATTTCCTCTTCAACGATCGGTGCAGAACTAATGGCGAAACAAATTCTTTGCAAATAATTGATTACTTATGGGTACCCCTAATGTAAAACGGGGAGTCGCATTACCGCCCCTTTATGTACGGTAAGAAAGGCCGGTGCGAAAGGAGAAGAAAGGTCGCATCGAGTTAGGAAATGAATGATGAACCCGATGTTCGTCCTCGACTGTCCTCCCCCCTACTGCTGGCCGCTCTCTATCACTATGTGTCCCTGCGCGCGTAGTGGAGCAGGTCTGCTGGCGCCTGGAAGCCAGGCAGCCAGGCGGGCGCCGCTGCTCAAAAGGGTTTCGCGTTGCCGGAACAAGGACGGCGTTCGTCGCCGCCAGTTGATCCGAGAGAAACGGGGTGAGAGGATCGAAACCCCCGGGGGTGGAAACAGTGGAGACGGTGCGTCGGGGAAATCGGGACGCAGACGCGACAACCGGGGCGCACCGGGGAAAGAAAAACCCAGCCGATCCGCTATGCGTCTTGGAAATCGTGTTCTCGAGGCCAATAGCCTGGAATACGGGACCGTCATACGCTTGTCCATCTATCCATTCCTCGATCGAAGGATACGCTTAACAACCATGCGTTATGCAGCCGTAGTTACATCGGGGTCTTAGAATAATATTGAATTAGGTCTAAAGGGGAGATGTTAGAATGCATTCCCCGTGAAAGTTTGTTAACTTTCGACGCGTTAAATTAAAACTGAAGCTGAAGATTACCAGGGAAAATTAATAATAAATCAGATCGCAAACTTCGAGGAAAATGAGTGAATTCTGAGGAGCTACTTCGGGAGGATTCGAAAATGTATTCTCGTGGGTATTTTCAAACTTGTGAGAGCTTAAATTAAAGTTTAAAGATTGCAGTGTACGATAGGAATACTTAGATCTGATAGGAGATGTGGGATCTTACAGAAACATTAATAATGTGCGTGACTGTGTGCGGTCAAAAATGTCACGTAAGGGTATTATTCAAATCGATTTTAGAATGTATTCCCGCAGGACATTTCGAATGTTTGAGTGCTTAAATGAAAGTTTAAATTACGCGTTGTATGACAGGTCAATTGAGACTCGTAGGAAAATGGTGGTTCACACTGGGAAAATGGCTAAACAGGAACTAAAAAAGAATCTCTTTCAATCCACACGAGGTCGCGCTCGCTACAACGGACTTGGCACGATGAAATTCGGGGAAGAACTCGACATTCCTATGGAAATACGAGGGAACACGAGCCGCGCCTTACTCTGAAGAATTGCACTCCCAGGGAATTAGAATGATCTCGTCCCAGCATCCTCTGCCCTTTCGTTGATTAACCGCCAAGAGGCTGCGGGCTACTTTCGAAGCAATGAACCGGAATTGCATTAAGTGCCTCTGATTTGGCAGCCCTAGCATATAAATCAATGATTATTCGAATTCGAGTGCGGCACTTGAATTTTATCAAAGCGGTCAGGGGAAAAAAACGAACAAAAAAGAACGGTATGCATTGAAAAGATTTTGCCACGATATCGAAAAATTTCGACCAGAACGTCCGTGCGGATTAAACGAAATTCGTTTCTACAGGAAAAGCTTTTGGATCGATCAGTGACCCAGATAGCTTCTGACCCGGCATTCATAAAGTATTTTGCGATCGCGTCGTTAGTATTCCGGCGAAGAAAAAGCTGTAAACATGGGGCAACGTACCCGGCACTTTTTCGAATGAGTCAGACGTTCTGAATAATATAAAAACCGGGAGAGGGCGGATGGCAATAACTGATAATGAAATGTGCATCATCGATTAAATGAAACTGCTCTTCGAAGACGCATTGCTCCGAGTACACCTCGGAGAGAGACCTCTCCATCAATCCAATACGAGAATGTGCGTAGCGGAGGGTGCGCCCAGGGGTCGATTGTTGTGCGAACGAAGGAAACGACAGAACGGAACGTTGCGTGAAGAGCGAAACAGCGATTGTTTATAGTATAAAAGGTAAACTGTTCGGCAATCGAGAAAAGGGGGAAACACCGGGAACGCAAAGAGAGAAAGAGTAAGAGAGAGAAAGAGAGCGAAAGAAGAGCGCGAGGGCGGAAAGAAGCTAAGAGAGTAATTAGGGTGAAGTGCGATTGTGAACGAGCGGAGAACTTAAGAGAATGAAATGCCAATTCTTATTTGCTCGAGGAGCGCGTGCTCGCGACATTCCGTAGAATTGTTTGTCGCTCACAGCCGATGCTTAGATAAAGTAATGGACATGATGTGAAACGATAATGGGGGAACAATGTAGTCGCGCGTCTGAACGCAATTCGACGAACTATCGGCCCACCGGTTTACGCGGTTCACGCTTTTAATGTGCTCCCTATGCATATTAAGTGTGTCCGTGGAAAATTGCACGAGCGCCCGGCTGCGTTTAATGTCGGAATCGGGTTCGTACTGTTCCTAATTTATTGTTATCGAAGATACAACACGGCTAAACCGTGTAATCAACCGTGCGGATCTTCTCGTCCGGAGACGATTTAATCGTTTGCTAAAAGTATTTAAGGCGTTTCGTTTCGACTCGAACGGGGTGGATGATGGTCTATTATATTTCACTCGGTTCGCAGCATTTATGGCGGGATCGATTCAATTTCACGAGGCAGGAGGGTCGTTACTATTTTATAGAAAGGTCACTATATTTTGAAGGACGTATCGCTTGGAATTCTGAATATAGAAGAACGAAATTGTAACTTTTATGCTAGAATTAATGCTAGAAGCGCCAAACACTGAGTGAGGCTAATTTACATTATTTTATGATAATGATAAGATCGGATTTATTCAGATTTTGTACGGTTTTTTTTGAGTAACGTATGCTTGAAAAAAAAGTTTATGGAATTATTTGTCGAGTAAAGAGGTTTTTACACTTTCTGTAATTGTGAAAGTACAAATCGGGAACACGTCATTTTATTTAGTTTGATAATTTTAGTGTCAAGATTGTTGTTCCTCAATAAAACAATTTTATTTCACCGTATCAATTTGGCACGGAAAAATGAGGGAAGGATAAGGATTGGAAAATCTAAATAATGTCAGATTTTTTACATAAATGCAATAGCGCCAGCCTTTACAAGTATCAGAATTATAAATTCGGTTTCGTGGGAAATCATGGAATAAGTTCATTTATTAAGACACATACAAAAATCGCAATAGAAAATACTACAATTTTCATGAGACAAATTACAATCCGGCTATTGTAAGTATCTGACAGTCCCATTCTGAGTGATCATCTCGAAGAAAAACTTGAAGAGCACGTCAGACGAAGAACGCAGATTAAGCCTGAAATTTCGTAGTCGTGTCAAGCTCCGGTCGTCTAACGAACGCGAAAAACCGTCCGGGGGAAACGGTAATAAGAGAAAGCGGCTTGTAACCGGATATCGAATCCACCTACAAATAGGATAGCACCGGATCGAAGCGGCCGCCGGGTATCCAGGCAGTAAGAAGATATCCCGAATCTCCTTCTCGACTGACAGAACTCCCCGAAAACCGGCCGGTTTATCAGGAGCCTGGAACATACCTCGATCCGTCACTACCAATTGCTCTCCTCCTCGACTGGCAGAAACGCGTTCTCCTTCTCGGGATCCTCCTTTCATCTCGAGAACGTCCTCAGTCATTTCCCCTCGTTCGCCAGCCAATATCCCAGCACCGTTCTTCATCCGACGTTTGCGAGGAATCATCGGTTCCATATCGAGAGCTCGCGGATTCCGTGTTCCGGCCCGCGGTGAGATAGCGGAGGAGAGAAAAAAAGAACAATTTCATCGCGAGCAGAGTCGAGCCGAGCAGAGCCGAGCAGAGCAGAGCAGAGCCAAACGGGTTCCGGGCGGCGAGGCGCGGCGATCGATGAATGAACGTGCGCGGAATACGGCGATACTTGAAAAAGCAAACCGTCTTCATTGGTGCTTCGCTGGGCATACCGAAATAATACGCGGGAACAAATCGATAGGTCGGTCGGCTGCGAGGAAAATCAGCCGCAGGGGCGGTCCCGGCCGCATCGCGAAATATTTCCTTCTGGCGAGTTTCCGGACCGACTGGAGAGGAGCGGAGAAGAGGGAAGAAACGTGGAAGAGAGGGGGGGAGGAGGAGGAGGAGGAGGTGGAGGACTTACGTTTATTTGGTCTCCGGGAGCAGGAAGGTGATATTTTTCTAAAGGGGAAAACTTTCAAACGCAGACAGTAACTGCTTTTTACCGTAAAAGGCGAGCATTGTCTGACTTACCACGCTTCGTCTCTCTCTCGCCCTCTATCCCTGTGTCTTTCTCTCTCTCTCTCTCTCTCTCTCCCTCCCTCCTGTTTTCTATGGTATAAACACTCGACGACGGCCGGAAGTCCGAAGTTCGGCTTGAACCGGCCCGGCGCGGCGCGGCGCAGAGAACGCCGAACGGGGTAGGCGGGATTTATTTCTCGTCGGTTTCGTACGGCGATAAGCCGGTCGCCGGGCCGCGACGGAACATCGTAAACTCGAGACGTCGACCGTAACTTACTAATTGACGAATCGTTCGGCCGCTACCACGAAACCCCCGGTACAGCTGCGGAGCACGAGAACTTACGTGCGCACCGTCTATTCCGTGGGACAGGGGACGTTTTAAAGAAACCAGCGCGCCCCTAGGTCCGGCCGGGTCGGACAACGTGTGTTCCAATATGTAGTTTCTACCGACGGCGGAGAGAAAGCGGGTTGACGATTTTGCGGCCGTGGAGCGCGGTAACACCTGTCGGATCCCGCCTGCCGGAAACCCAGACCCAGCCAGTTGTAAGGCCGCCGCCCGCGTGAATTGTTCCATTCACGGAGAATTCCGACCGGCTCTGTTGCACGTCCCGCGAATCGATTTGCGAAACTGTTGCCTTATTAGCCGATTGCCTGTTCAATGCATTCCGAAGACCGGCCCGATGAAACAGGAAATGGTAGAAACGTCGGAAATATTAACCCTTCGCGCTCGAAGCTATTTTAACTCCAAAACGAAACATCTCTTCCGATCTAAAATATTTCCCTTCTATTCACTTTTTCCCTTCCATTTCCCTTCTATTCTTCGTGTTACACATGCGCAAATGTTGCGATTTACTCGCACAATTCTGAAGTGTTTAGTAATTTATTAAATACAAACTAATTTAATATTGTAAAAAATATTTGTCGTTTTATATTATTTTATTATTTTTCTTCGTGTTACACATACGCAAATGTTGCGATTTACTCGTACAATTCTGAAGTGTTTAGTAATTTATTAAATACAAACAAATTTAAAATTGTAAAAAATATTTTGAATAATGATACAGCAATTTTTAACAGCGGCTTGCAGTCGCCATTCGATTGTTAAGGGTTAACCCTTTGCGCTCGATGCTGTTTTAAAACTATTTCTTGTGACTTAGAATATTTCCATTGTGCATAATTTATATCCTTTCATGCATACGACGTCTGTTACTCGTACTTACGACACTGAAATTTTTATGAATTTCTTAGATACCAATATAGTATACGAATTGTTTTACATACTAGCGTAGCAATGTTTAATGGCGCCTTAGAGTCGCCATTCGAGTGTTAAGGGTTAACCCTTTGCACTCGAGTGATGACTCTGAAGCACCGCTAGAAATTGTTGTGGCATTATTTTAAAGAAATTACAGAAAATATTACAAAGTATTAGTCTCATTACAAAATTTGTATTTAACAGATTACTAAACATTCGAATATTATATGTGGAAATCGCATCAGTTTCGTATGAATGAAATGAAAATATTCCAAGACGGAAGAAAAATTTTAGAATGAAAATAGTGCCGAGTGCAAATGGTTAATACCTCGACCACTATGTCGGGCACAGATGGGTGACGCGATTTTTTTTTAACAAACTTAAGAATCAATTTTTATTGTGATCCATTGGCCGCATGAATGATCAGAATTAAAATTAGTAATACCTCCCATGATAATTTACCTATAATTATTGGAGATAAAATCTTGAAAGCCAAACCTGTTTTTGTGCGGTAGATAGGGACCGCATGAAAGAAACCGCACAAAAAATATTCTGCAACTTCATAAATAGCTTTGACAAATCATTTTTTACAACACATTCGAGAAAATTTTTTTATACGGTGGAGAGGGACCGCATAAAAAAAGTCTCACTTAGAAAACATGCAAAAGATTTACGAAATGGTGAGAAAGTGCTTTCCAAACAAAACAAATAATTAAGTTACACATGGGAACATTTAAAAATATTGAATTTCTCATTTTAAACATGGAGAAATTTTCAAAATGCTCATAATTCAATGCTATTCGTCGTAGTCCAAAATGCGCATCTTCTTGTGATGAGAACATTACAAGGGTGTTATAATGCCAACACCGTACCGCATAAAAGAAATCGCACAAAACAAATCGCACAAACAAAAATCGCATAGAAAAGGACTGCAAAAAAAACAGGTTTGACATTTTATGGAAGTTGTTCATCTACTAATTCATTCAGCAACAAATTGACTATTATTTACGTTTAATATATTAGCAATAATTTTTTTTAAGAACCGGTCATTTTGACTATGTACGGTAGGAACGCTTAGTGTTAACCAAAACAGTAATCTACCGCGCAAATGACTAGAGGTATGATGAAATACAAAAATACTCGACGAATATTTTTCGGTAAAGAAAATTCCGAGATACGGACAGTAATCAAATTGAAATCACAATGAACCTGGTACAAAATACGTGACCTTCCACTGATAATTTAAGCCTCGAAATTTTGCAAATTCACATGAGAATACATTCTAAAATTGGCTCGCCGAATCCTCTTAAAATCGAGTTGATTTTAGTCGAGCTCGCGGTTGCGTTTCATTTAAATTATAATCACGCCGTCTGCGCCCCCGTGAATTGTTCTATTTACGGAAAATTCCGACCGATTCTGTTGCACGTCCCGTGAATCGATTCGTGAAACTGTTGCCTTATTAGCGGACTGCCCGTTTGATGTATTTAGAAGAATGGCCGGATGAAATAGGAAATGGTAGAAACGTCGGAAACATTAATAGCTGGACTGCTATGTCGAGCACAGATGGGTGACGTGATTTTTTTAACTTGCAAACCGATTTTTATTGCGCTGTATTAATTGACAGCGGACCATTTGTAACTATACTGATGGTGTCTAGGAGCATTGCTTTATTTACCAATTTTTTAAAACATATTTTTGGAAGTACTTCTCGTAGGCACGTTGATTATTATATTGTTCCTAATGCAGCAGCTATACTTGATTAATTCATCACAACCTGGATTGTGGGGTAAAATAGACCTGGACTCATATAGACACCTATAATGTAAATATTGGGACTTTTGAAAATTCCCACGGGAATATATTCTAGAATTGCCTCGAAGAGCCCTCTTAAAACCGGGACAATTTTGGCCGAATTTTTGAAAACTAAATCCTCTCCAAAACTGCGATCCCTCACCTTTTAAATGGAAGTTTCCCAATCCGTTGAAATTACGAAGGAAATGATCGAGCAAGTTTTTACCAATTCAAACAGGATTTTTAAACCAACACAATCATGTCACACAGTCCTGTTTAGTGCTCGGTACGTTTGAACGAGATGTAGACGTTCGAGTAGAATTTTGTTAAGAGCGAGAGATAGCTGTTTCCATCGATCGGTATTAAAAGATCGAGAGAGACAGGATCGGGATGCGCGCATGATTCGGTCCAGCTAGGCCAGGGGTCGAATCGCGGGGATATCGTGATGGAAATTCGAGGACTCTGGTAATTCCGCGATACGAGGGTAACGAGGTTCCTGGCAGATTATCTACTGCCTGGCCGACAGTGGCGGAGGGGTTGTTGGCAACGTGTATCGTCCTGTCCGGACGGACGCATCGCGGAAAATATCGATTTTCCTTCTCTCTCCTTCTATTTCTCTTCCTGCGTTCCCTCCGGTCTCTCTTTCTGGCTCTCCGTAGCTGTAGCCGGGCGGCGTTTAACAAGCGCGTTATGTTAGCCCCTTTTAAAAGATCGCACTTCTGACTTCAATGGGCCGTGTAATCGGATTAGGATCAGCACAATGCTCCTACGAGTGTGTAACGTTCCGCGCGGATTCCATCTGCTAGATTTATCCTGGTTGCGCCCTGTGCATATGTCCGGCCTCTGCGCTTCCGTCCTCTTCCGTTCTCGTTGTCGTCGTCGCAAGGACCTTCGCGCGTTTTAGACGCGTCCGTACGCGTTCACGCTTTGCCGAGGGATGCACCGCTAAACGCCGACGCGGACCGTTGCGCGTTACTTCGCTCGGAAGATCCGGTGCGGCTTGTGGATTAACGTTTTGCGTTTTCATCTTCCGGAACAAAGGCTCTCGATGGCCCAGCTGGCCAAAAGAACATTGCTCGGCCTTGGAAGACGAGATTGCCACTCTTGGTCCGAGCGGCGAATGTTGGGTCTACGATGACCAAATTTAAGCTTCCTCCAGTCACTTTGCGATATCATTAGTCATTTATAAAATTTGTTCACATTTTACGTCTTAGTCTGCCAGAATAAAGGCTCTCGACGGGCCAGCTGGCCAAAAGAACATTGCTCGGCCTTGGGAGACGAGATTGCCACTCTTGGATCGACTGGCGAATGCTGGGTGTACGATGACCTAAATTTAAGCTTCCTCCAGTCACTTTGCGATATCATTAGTCATTTATAAAATTTGTTCACATTTTGCATCTTCATCTTCTAGAATCGCTGCTGATGGTCCAACTGACCAAGAGAATTTCTCAAGAAACGGGATGCCAAGTCTTGAACCGAGTGGAGACTGAGTGAGTCTTCCTTGATCCAAATGTAAGTTTCGACAAGTTGATGGCATCGTTGATGGTCTATTAAATAATTAAATTATAACCCTTCCAAGGTGCTCGTCTCTCATTCTCGGTCGAAAGAAAATGTGCGTCGCGTTAAGATAAAGGGCAGATCGGAGCCTGATATTTGGGAAACGGCGACGATTACGCTTAAACGCGAGGGAAAGCTTACTGCGCCTCTCGATCGATTCTCGAGAGGTGAACGTGACTAGGGTTGCTCTTTGAGCCTTGTGTCGGAATCGTGAGTCGAAGGAGGAACATTGGGGATGAAGCTGCGGGCAGATGTTTTGCGAATGGATCGATGCTGCTATCGTGGTTCTAAGGTACTGTGGAACACATATGCGAAAAGCTTTTTTTTACAAGCACACAGCTTTTGGACCACGCATAAAATCGTGGAGCAGGAAGTTGAGATCCTGGGGCGACTCAAGGTGTTGAGGGTATCAAACTACATTACCGAGTGTACTATACACTGCACGATATAGTATCACATTATATTGGACACGTTCAATAAATTTCAGAATAAATGTAGCTCCAATTTTCTAGCAATTGTAGTCGTAATTTCTGTACTTCTTGTAATTTTGTAGATTGTGTTCACGATTTAAATTAGGTATGGGACCCGATTACTGTGGGGGTACCAATTACTGTGCCTAAAAAAAGACATAACATTTTTTTCATTAAAGTCAGTCAAAAAAATATATATATGTGTGTGTTTCCTCAGATTTCAACAATTCAAAGTGAATTATACCATAACAGTCCAACCAAATGTACAGTAACTGGTGGTCCACTTCGAGGCCTGTCGGAGAGATCATAATCACCAGTAACAAACCTCCTGAACCAACGTTAACAACGTTAACCAACGTTAACTTGTTGACCTTCAATAGATCTTCATAACATCTCAAATTTTCTTTGTTGTTGCCGTTGCATTTAATCCCGCATGGAAATGAAAAAGTATGCAATGACGGATATGATCCTCGGAAGGTACGAACGTCGCCATTTTATTACAGGATTGTAACAAAATTATACTTTTTAGAATATTTTGGGCACAGGCTGCTTTACCGAAAACTATAAATGAATACGTGTATCCTCTTTAATGGTCGGTACAGAACTAAAGGCAAAACAAATTCTTTGCAAATAATTGATTATTTATGGGTACCCGTAGTATTATTGCGTCAAGCGAGTTGGCAGAGAAACTTCCCCCGTGGACACTGTTAGGCCCGATACTCGGTGATCGGTCGCGGATGGAAGAACACCATGGGTGCACTTAAATAAAGGGCCAGCCCGTCGGCCGTGGACGCCTAAATAGATGGCCAATGGGTTCTTGAATTATGAGCCTAGGTATCGGGCTCTCGCTCGGTGTAATGTAATTATTGCCAACCCGGGTAGTGTATTCGCTCCATTTCTGTATTAAAATCGACGTCGTTTACCGTGACTACGCCTCTCCTGTTCTACACGAGTTCGATTAAATGGACTTTAATACACGTAAGAGGCAGAACGACGAAAAGATCTCTCGCGACAGTACAGGGGCGCACTGAACGTTTCCTCTCGCATTCTTTCTTCCCTCGGCAAAATTTCCTCGTAAATCATGCGCGCCGAGTTGCGCGGATTTCAACCCTTGTCGCTGATTTCAATTATTTCGGGGCAATAACGTCCCGAGGAACGACTCTGGGACGCGAAAGCCTCGTCGGGCTTCTCTTCAGCGTGATTGAAGACCGGTCAAACGCCCATGCGAATTCTTAATATCGCTGAGTACCAGCGATCTGTGTTTGTGTTTCAAATTTTTACTTTGAGACGAGTGCGCTTGTATAATCGTTAGACCGCGGAGTTTATGCGTTTGTAATAAAAATGAGTATATCGAGGGCCAAATAGAAATTCTTTACATTACTATTTCCAATTATTATTACGTTAGCTGCCACGTCAGTAACATACGACTGACAGTGATTTTTAACTAGATTTAGATATCCATTTTTATTGTGACATTTCCAGATAAACCGAATTTTGTTAGGATCTTTAGAATTCGAAAGGCTTAAAACAGTATCCCCTATAATACATTTAAAATTTCTAGTTTCGGTTTTATTAATTAACCCTTTGCACTCGAGTGGTGACTTTGAAGCGCCACTAAAAATTGTTCTGGCATTACTTCAAAAAAATTACAAAAAATATTACAAAATATTTGTTACATTACAAAATTTGTATTTAATAGATTACTAAACATTTAAATATTATACGTGGAAATCGGATTAGTTTCGTATGAATAAAATGAAAATATTCTAAGACAGAAGAAAAATTTAGTTTTAGGATCAAAATAGCGCCGAGTGTAAAGGGTTAAATTACTCTGATTTTGTAAGAATCTCCGGGAATGATATTTGGCACTTACCGTGTTAAGGAAAGAAATAAATGTGTATACACTTTCCGTCAGTTGCAATCGGGTTTGTTAATTTTTATTCATGTTTATTTTACGTATGATCGTGTGGGAAGTGTGCATGAGACTGGATGAGGAAAAAGGGTGACAGGAGAGAATGTGGGAGATGTTGGAAGATGAGGGAGGAGGTGAGGAATGAATGAGAAGGGTGGAAGAGGGGAGAGAGGAAAAGTGTGGAGTGGATGATGGGCGACCGGAAGGGGAGGTCCAAGGGTATGGTGGTAAAGAGGGATGAGGGGAGAGGGGTAACTTTAAGGGGTTATTAATATAAGGTCTTTTATATATATAATATATCTTTCTCTCTATATAGTTCATAAGGCTAGTTTAAGTTACATATAAGTCAGGTTAAGTTAGGTTAAGTTACGTTAAGGTTAAGGTTAAGGTTAAGTTAGGTTAAATGAAGATGGAAAGGCGGCGATAGAAGGAGAAGGTGATGTAAAAAGAAATTGTGTAAGAATGTTTATACCACCGTTTAGATGACTGAGTGTTTCATATGTTTGTCTGTTATATATAATTTTATTGATTTATGCGTTGCGTTAACAAATGTATGTTACGGTTAGATTTTGTTAAATAAACAGTTCCCTGCGAGCAAGCAACAAATTACGACGTGTCGTGTCGAACCTCCGAGCCTCCTTACAATTGTAACCTTTAAGGGAGGCAAAATAAAGTATATATATTTTATGTATGATCGAATAATTTGTTCGGACACCGAGATAGATAACTGCGAGGGAACTTCTTCCTTTTGTGGAGACCTGGCTGGGGCCAGATCCATCAAGTGACGTGCGAGATTGACAGATGCATGTAAGAGCGTTTTTCGATACTAATCTCGGATCAAGTGTCATAACTGTGATTACGAACCTGATCTGCCGAAGACTCGACGGACAGTTTAGGAGTGTTCCGAGAAGATTCGCCCTCGGCTCGGTCATGGAACCCGATAGGGACAGATGTCCGAAGTCCGAGGTATCCCTAGGTCCCGGTTAGGGTCTAAGGGTCGATGGATCCGAGGGTTAAAGCAAGTTATCCAATAGTAGCCTCGACCTTCGCGCTCCGTCGTGCAATCAACGGTTTCAGGAACTTCTTGCCCTCCGTTCACGGAAGCCTTCTTTTCCCGTTTGAATCAACAAAAATTCACCGGGCTCGTCCGCTTTTATTCGATCGGGACTGTAAAAAAATTCGTGGCATTCCTGAAATTGTAAATCCGGAATTCCTGGGGATCTGCACCGTAAAGTTCGAATTCGCGCGAGCAATTTTTAACAACTTTCGAACGACGATCCATAAGAACGGCATCTGACGTGGCCATCAGGGATCGTGGGAACGAGCTAGCTGCGAGATCCTGTCGCCATAACAGGGAGACACAGGACGATAAAACGAAACTGCGCGTCGCGTCGGGCGGCTGCTTACATGCGAGACTCGAAACGCTTCAGAAAATAACTGTTTAAAACTGTTACGCAAAGACCCCGACTAAAACAGTTGCGAACAACATTTATTCCAAATATCTAGCCGTTACGGAGGACCGAAATTTTCAACTGCTATCCGTTTCAGTTACCCGTTTGTATTTTCGTCCCTTTGTCCGTTCTATTATCGTTACTCTTCGATTTCAAGCCGATTTCGACACGATTTTCGAATCGTATCTTGTTTAATCTCCGCGCGAGAGATTATTTTGAATTACCAGTGATCGTGATTGACACATTTAGAACAGCTCGACAGCTCCGTCTAAATTGGTTCGATTTTTAAGGGTTGCTTCGAGTCGATTTTGGAATGTGTTCCCCGCAGAAATTTTCGAACGTTCTAAATTTTAAATGAAAGCACGAAGATTCCATGTTCGTTTCGTTCCGAAGAAAAATTCAAAATCACGTAAAGAATTCATAAATCCCGATCGATAGCGCTGAAAAATATAGCTTAGGGGTTAATTTTAGCTGATTTTAGAATGTGTTGCCACGGTAATTTTCGAACGTTTAAGATCTTAAATTATAGCTCCAAGATGTATTCCCGTAGGAATTTTCAAACTTTTCAAATTTTTCGGAGGCTTAAATCGAAGATGGAAGATCGCATTTTGTAGTAGGGACATTAAAGTCTAAAAGATAATTCACAATCATATCGAAAAATTTATAAATACCGTTCAGAAGAAATTGAGCAAGAGGATTACGACTGCCCGATTTAAAAATTTGTAGCCACAGGAATTTTCGAACATTTGTGGGCTTCGATTAAACTAGAAAAGTATCGCTTTATGATAGGACCAAAGCTTTGATTTAAAAAGAAACAAATCATTTTAAAACCGACACAAAACCGAGAAAAATTACATTTATAGAATCAATATGAATACGGAACCAGATAAGAATTAAAATTCTCAGTTCTCTGTAGCAGCCGTTTAGAGTAAGAGTTCTTCAGCCCCGTTTCAAGAGCCGAAATCGATAGTATAACAGTTTTGAAGCTAGCAAGACGGGAGTTGGCTCCGGTTAGTCTGCTCGGTCCATATTCGAGTCTAGGAGTATGACGGACGGAGGTGGTCGGTTCGCGACGACGCTGAAGAGGATACGGCGATTCTCGTCTCGTCAACGTTGTATCCGACTCGGGAAAGGGCGAGAAAATCGTTCCTGATCCCCTTTACGGCAACAGACATCAGGCCTGGCTGTGTCTGGTTCCAGAGGAGGCGACAAAAAGCTTCTCGTCTATTTTCCATGGCGATGCTGTTCTCGTAGTCCGGCTCCGGGTCTCCTGGCAACCGTGTCTCTCCGCGGCTGGACCCGTTCCAAGGACGACGATCTGGGTTAACGTCGCGAAATTGTGCCGGGTCCGCGAATCGGCTTTGAAGCTTAACCGCCGCGTGTCGCGTCGCGTCGCGTCGTTTGCGAATCGATAGCGTCATCCGCGAAAAACGATTCGCCTCTTTTCCGCGGACCCTCTTTGTCCGCCGTTCTCGTCTCCATGAATCGCGACCCCGATAGTAATCCCGACGGTAAATAGATCGATACGACCGATTCCAGACGACCCCAACGTCCTCTGTCCGAGTCTATTTAGCCCTAAGTGGTTTTTATTTGTTTGCGATGCGCTAGCGTGACACACACGAGGGCTCGGAATAAAGGAAACACGTTGTGTACTAACGAGGGCAGCTCGAGGTGACTTGGAAATTGAAAAAGATCGCGTACTTTCCGCAAGAGAGTTCAAGCTACGAGATAATGTATCGCGTGCATTCACCCTTTTGAAAAACGTGGATTTATAGCTTGCACAGTGTAGAGGTAAATTTAAACCTCCGTATGCATATGTTTTTCTAGTTTCAGCTACCGGAAGCAAGACAGACTTTTTCCTACCTGTGCTATATGTCCAAGCGAAGTTTAATAAATTTTTGTATTTTAGATATTTAAAAGGAAGTTGTTACACTTATCGGAAAAATGTCAGGTACAAAACTAATCATTTTCCAGTTATTAAGCTGATTAAGAGAGGAAACACATTTCCGTTGAACTTAAATTTACTACAATAGTATACTAATTTGACTGAAAATTAATTTAACTGAAAATTCTGCCGTCTCTGGGCAAAATTACAATTGTCTTCATCAAGAACGAAATAGAAATTTCATTCCTTCTTTAATAACTTGAATAAGTTGGACATAGTAAATCGGTGTACTTAAATTCTTTTAAATTTTGCTTATTTATTTTTTTCACAAATGCATAAAATCTAGCCCAATCATTAATGACCTCACGCCATTTTTATGACTATTTTCGTCGAATACACACAATAGCTTACGGTAGAAACCGGATCACGTTGAATTGATAAATTCGTTTAGAGGTTCTGGAAGATCACGAATAGAACATGTGCCACTAAAATGATACTTTAGTAACATAAAGGAATAGCAAATGGATGAAGCAGTGTCAGCTGTACAAGCTGTATAAAGAAGTTCCCAGCGCCAGGAGAAGATGAGATCCTTCGTCGTTGTTATGAAGCAAAATCAGTTACCTCGGCCAGTAAACCATAATTTCTTGAAGTTTCATTCTTTGCACATTACTTCAACGGAGCCTCTAATAAAAGCAACTCTGTATAGTTGATAAATTAACTCTCGAACGGTGATGGCCTTCTGAGATCCTATGAATATTTTTAAGGGAATAATAAATTCGGCCGTATTCGTGCAGTAGGTATAAATTTTTATACTGTACTCCGGAGAAACTGGAACTCAAGAGAAACTTTTATAGCTTGTTAAGGACCCCGTTGGAACTCGAGTAAAGTAAAAATTTAGTCGATCGTATCAAACTGCTGACAGCGTCGAACTACAGAATATAGAATGACGTATATGTCATAAATGACGTGAAATTCACAGTCGACTTGGAAAAAATTAAATGTTGGCAGTGTCCCTTGTAGCAGTAGTGCAGTAAACTGACTCATAGAAAATGAAAATTTTAAAATTCTCATGAAACGAAGATCCTACAAATCTATAAAATCTGCAGTCTGACCATTAAATATGTCGTATCATTAAACTGTTAATCTTTATGCAGAATAAAAATTAGGAAAAATTTCACGTTTTCCTTGACAACTAATAAATTGAGACTAATACATCAATATTCTTGAATCTTTTCGGTATTTTAAATTTCGCAATCTACATATTATAACAAAACTGCAGTATTTAATGCATTTATAACGAAAATGACGGAATGAAAAATAAAAAAGTAAAAAAATTAAAAGAAGTTGAAAGCATTGAAATGTCACCATCAACTCATTAAAATCGTTAAAAGAAGAAACGAATATTCTAAGTATAACGCTTTACTGAGTACAGAAACGAGTAAGAATCGATTTGTTTGACAATTCTAGTAAACGTTCTAACCTTGGTCGGAGCAGAAATTTCGAAAACCTGGCTCGCTGAACCGCGAAACAGGCGAGGGAAAGCGCGGGCGTACCGTTCGATAGAAACTCGAAGAAAACAATCTGCGACTAATGAATTAATCAATTTGCGAAATCGCGGCGCTATTCGGAAACTTTCTAAAACCATTGTAATTCGCAAGAACGATTCCAAGGGACACGTGCGAATCGGAGATGAAGAAATTCGCCGCTTACGCTTCCCTCTTGCCATTCTAATTGCGATCGCTGACATATGCACCGTGCAATAACGCCGTCGCGCGTAAGGCGTACAAATTAACATGTCGCTGGGATAACGATTCGAGGCGGTAATTGGTGAAACGATAGTTTCATCGAGACTGTGTAACGATAACGGCGAAGGAGCGGACGGCTGCCTTAGCGTTCTAATTAGACGCGATAACGCGCCGGGAAACAGGTGAATCGACGCGTTACGCTTGCGAAATTGATTCGCAATTTGTTCGCAGAACTTTCTGCTCTGATATGGAATGCGATACACTGTAATCTCGTGGCGTTCTGTCAATAATTTAGATATCTACGGTATCGTTGACTCGCGGCAGGAACAGCTTGTTTAGATTATGACAGTGCACTCGGTCACGCGTAATTGTACCCTGAAAGATGCTGTCGTCATTTCTCATTTCTTACTGAGGAGCAAAGGATAAATATTTAAAGCCATCATCCACGCAATGTTGCTTATCTTCATAATAAATCAGAGCTGTGACGTGGGTAAACTTCCTGTGATTATTGAGGGAGATGATTTTCAATGATCAATGGTTCTGTCAATTTTTGTTATGGTTCTGTACAGTATCATACTTGATTTTTATTTATTTTACCTAGCCTTTGGTCCAGCATTTTCTATCTTATTAGGCAACAAGAAGAACCTGTTCCTATTACAGATAAAATAAAATTGCTTATTTAACTAATAAAGATTCTACTGTGGTACCGAGCATAATGGCCACAGAATGTATTAAATTTAGACACATTTGTAGAAAGAAACGTGATGGAAAAAAATATGAAATTAGATTTGTAAATTCTTTAAAATATTCCCTCGAAACATTCTCCCATAGTTCTGCTTCATTTTCGTTTTACACTTTAATTTGGCAAAAAACAAAACGACGAACAAAAAATATATCAATTTACAACGTGATCGTGAGCGAACAAAAAATACATCCAATTGGAACGTAATCGTGGAGAAGAGTAAAAAAATTGCGCAGGATTTGAAACGAAAAATTGGTGAATCTTTACCGGAGGAATATATGACGTTTAAAATGAAATTCGCATTGTCCGCAAATATTAGATCGATATCCGTGACGCACAATACTTTCAGCAGCAATGAAACATTAAACTAGTACAAGAAACGAACGAGTATTAATTACGTGCGTAAACGTGTACGAGCTCAAACAGGCAAACGATCAGACGCTGCGGAGCGTGCGTGCAGCGAGGAACGAAATAAATTCACAACGCCGATAAAACTCGGCTAATTTGTGGAAGTCAAATAAACGCGCTCCGTCAAATCCTTCCGCTCAGGTGACTCCGCATCCGCCCGATCCCGACTGGCAAACGTACTTATTTAAAAGCGTTTCGTCTCCGAGAGATTAAGAAACTTCCTCGACAAGTTTCTGGTTCCCGGTGCCCTAACCAGCTTAATCATCGAGCACCGCGGTATTATGATCAAAATGTCTCTCTACCTGAACACAAATTAAAATTTAACCCTTACGCGGACCTTCAAAACTTTTTTAATTTTTTTAACTGATCTATTGATTTAAAAAAAAATTTAAAAGACTCCGGAAAGTGTATTGAAGTGCCTATTTTCATGCGAGTTTTAGGCCTACGCCGGAGTCACTTCTGACCCACGCCGATATTTCGTTTTCTTTCGATATAAGGCGATAGAGGCGAAGAAGAAGAAGAGGGATAGGGATTTCTTATTTCGAAATAAAAAGTGTCAGCTTATGTCGGAATAGAATCGATAGCATGCGGAGGGTTACAGCATTGTTTTAAAGCTATAAACGACGTTGCAAGCAGCGAGGTTCTACTGTAGTAGAAGAGACAAATAACAGCTGTCTATTTGTCAGTGTCCCGTAAATTGGTCAGTGTCAATCGTGCTCTAAAAGACGTTCAAAAAGAACAAGGTCTGTAAAATCGATAAATCCAGAAGCGTTATCACAACTGGCGACTAAACTCGCTCAGTAACAGGTAATGTAATCTTCGTGGCGAATGACAAAACACAATTAACCGAGCTGTCGCTAAAACAAGTTAAATGACTCGGCTAGACAGCGGGGACAAGTAACGATTGTCCGAGGTAAATCGGATCGAGAACAGAAGAATTAAGCAGACTCCGAAGCCGGTAATTAATACTCCGATCGGCGGAAGTAACCGTCGTATACGGCGGCGCGGCGTCGCCGCATAAAATATTCAGCGGCCGGATGCGGCTTTAGTCTTCCAGAGACGTTAAGTTAATAGTCACCTGGGATTGCGACGCGGAGAATACGTTATTCGAGATTGATTAAGCAATTTCATTCGGGAATGGCGTTCGCCGATAACATGGCTGGCAATAATAAGCGGCAGAGTGGCGGAAGGAGGGGTAGGGGTCGTGCAATCGATATCGCCGTTGCATCTGTCAAATTTACCCTTCCGTGGGCTGAAACGGCGTAATTCCACTTCGTGATAGTCGCCCTCCTCCTTTTCCCTGCTCGGGACAAACAATGCGGAACCATATTGACCGGTATTGCGAATTATTGCGCTACATCGACTGCGAACACATCGGCCACGGGCAAATATAATAAATTCGCGGATGGGGCAATGGCGCGGACGATCGGCCGTCATACAAAAACGTGGGGGGGGGGGGGGCACCAGTCGCGCACGCCTTTTGCCGAACGGTGCCATCGTTCACGCGACATTTCGCAAACGAGATGCACTCTGCTCGAAATAGGCTTCATAGGGGTGCGAAACTATCTCCTCCGTCGAACTACATGGATTGGCCAAGCATGCGTTTGCTTGATGGAAAGTGGACGAAGGTTGACCTCTTTGATGTCAGGAATTATATTAGGGGGACCCATAAGTAATCAATTATTTTGAAATCTAAAACAAACTTTGTAGTAAATTCAGGTTATTTCTTAATTTATTATATAATCTCCATCATTATCAAGGACAGTTTGCCATCTTTCCTGTAAAATTTTCAATCCCCCTCTTAAAGAAATCCAGGTTTCCTGAAGCATTACTCAAGCTGCCTTCTTACTTCTTCTACAGAAGTGAATGTTTTATTTCTTAAATAATATTCTAGAGATCTGAAAACATAATAGTCAGAAGGAGCAATATCCGATGAGTACGGGGTGTGCGGTAAAACTCCACTGAGCCTCGCTGTATGGGGCCGAGCATTGTCAATTTGCAGTATTACACCTTTTCTGTGGACTAAAGATGTCCTCTTTTTCAATAGTTCTGAATACARCCGTTGTAATTGCTGA